>OZ030006.1:137473145-138133145 GCA_964023405.1 Apodemus agrarius
CTAATACATTAAAGGGAAAAGATGGTTGGAGAAGAATAGTACCCGTTTCTCTTTCCCCACCACCGTGCTTATTGGCACACTGCAATCTACATCTATCTATCGTTTACTTTTACGCTGCAATCACACTCAAGTTATAGATTAGCTTTATCTCACTTACTGGCCAGGGATAACTCAAATTACTCTGAGACCGAAAAAAAAAAAATCTAGAAAATAGGGTTAACTCCAAAGTGTAATGTAGCTGTGGTTTGTTTTGGTTTTTGCATAGGCCACAAAATACAAGGACTTTTTGTTTTTCCTCAAGAGAATGAATTCATACTGTCCTTGATCATATAGAATCATTTCTTAGTGCTTTTTTCTGACCTCTTAAAGACTCAGAATATGCATGTGGTCTAGAGACTTAAATATTTGAATTAATATAATGGCATATAAAGAAAGTACATTAATTATGAGCAAGTCAAATTGATGGTTAGATTTGTGGCAGGACAAAGAAGAAATGCCTTACATTATATCCAACTAGGAGACTCCATAGCAACAGGGGAAAAAAAGATGATTTGAATAATGAAAGGCCAGTGAAAGTATCCACTGAAAAGTACAAACTGTGGATGTGAATGCCACAGTGTCATAATGAGATGGTATAGAAGAGACACCAAGCCCACGTTAACTAAAAAGTATAAGGTATATTAGAAAACAGTGAGAAAACAAATGCATATGATTCATTTAAAAGAGCTCCTCCTAAACACACACAGAGACACTATCAAAATATTAGCTGATGCTACACAACTCTTAGAAAGGCAGAAAAAGAAAATCATAGAAGCACTAGAAGCACGGTGACTTTTTTTTCAGGTAAGATTATCTTCCACTGTTAAAACTAATAGACAAAGGCTCAATGTGTTTAAAGGATTTGCTTTTAAGGAAAAAAATTACATTTTTCCTGAACTATCCACTGTAAAATCAGTAATGGTTTGCAATGCCATCCCCTTCCTGATGTGGTGCAGGTGAAATGATAGAACAACAGCCACCAGGTTGCCTAGAAATGACTAAAAATGCCATCATCTGACTCCACAACATCAAGGTCAAGTTGTCCAGTTCCAAGGACAGAAACTGTAAGCAGGCTTTGTTACAACAAAAACTTCTACTATGAAATGGACCTTTTATTTTAAATTTGCATAAAACTCAAAGATACTAACAGGATTAATTAAGAAATGTTTTCCTTAAGAGCAATATAAGATTTACTGATAAATTCATAAAGGAGGGAGAAAGAACGTCAGCTCAAATAAAGGCATTAATTAAAAGAAAACTGTCACAATTTCACAATTTCAGATAGTATATCAAATGCAAACCCAAAGGAGAGAGAGGTGAGGTGATATTCCATAAAGCAGAAAGTGGGCAGCAGGCCTGTAAACATGCTAAGGTATATGAAGGAGCAGACCTACAGACCTATGTGTATAGGAAACCCAAGACAGAACCACCTAAACTGAAGCCAGAGGAAGTTTAGAGCAACAACACACAAGATATAGGCAACATAATGGCACATAATAGGCCAATGTAAATTTCCTCCTTCCACAAAGTGAGAAAAACCAAGTAAATAAGAATAGGGGAACAACCAGGGGTAATTAATTGCAACGTATCTTCACCCATCTTTTAATTTATAATGTTGATGCCTAGCCCCAGACTGGGCCCTATCTGAATCAGCTGAGGGGGAAGAGCATCAGAGCAGGCAAGTTATTCTGAAGACCGAAGCTGCAGGCCTCTGGCCGAGTTAACATCTGTTGCTTAATAGAAGATTACCATTCTAATGGCCATCAAGCCATCTCTCCTGTCCTTCCCTACACCTGATGCTGAAACTCCCATTCCTCTCCCATCTCCCCTCTCTTCAAGTTCCCTCCCTCCATCTGCCTCTTATGACAATTTTATTTCCCCTTCTAAGTGAGATTCAAGCTTCCTCACTTGGGCCTTTCTTCTTGTTTAGCTCCTTTGGCTCTATGGAGTGCAGCATGGTGCCTGTATTTTATGCCTAATAATGGAAATCTGCAACCGACAGGGTTTGAGGAAGGGTGAGGAGATTGAGTGAATCTCCAGGACAATACAGAGACCTGGGATAAGGGAGGTGCCCAAGAATCAGTGGGGTGCCCTTAGCTGTGACTCACAACATTGGGAATATAGAACCTAAAGAGGCCACCTCCTACAGCCAGGCAGAAACCCCGATGGAACAATAGAGACACCAACCCTCCCACAACACTTTCAACCCAAAATTTATCCTGTCTGCAAAAAAATGCAGCCAAGAGGGATAGAGCAAAGTCTGAGGAAATGGCCAACTAATAACCAGTCCAACTTGAGACCCAGCCCATGGGCAAGCGCTGATCGCAGATACTATCTCAGATACTATTAATGATACTCTCTGCAAACAGCAGTCTAGCATGGCTGTTCTCTAAGAGGCTCTACCCTTGAGGCTTTCAGAGTCTGAACCACAAACCAAAGAACATACATGGCTGGACCTAAGCCTCCCTACACATATGTAGCAGATTTGTGACTTGGTCTTCATATGAGTCTCTATCTGGAATAGAGACAGTCAAAGCCGTTGCCCGTATGTGGGCTGTGGTCTTCTAGCTGGGCTGCCTTGTCTGGCAGAGGAATCGAGGGAGTGCCTAGCTTTGCAGAGACTTGAAGTGCTAGGGTGCGAAAATAACCAAGGGGCCCCACCCACTCAAAAGAGAAGGGAAGTGAAAAATGAGGGAAGAATGGTGGGAGGGGTGACCAGGAGGGGTGCAGTGAGTTGGATATAAAGTGAATAAGTAAAAAAAAAATTTTTTTAAAATTTTTTGGGTTTTTCGAGACAGGGTTTCTCTGTGTAGTCCTGGCTGTCCTGGAACTCACTCTGTAGACCAGGCTGGCCTTGAACTCAGAAATCTGCCTGCTTCTGCCTCCCAAGTGCTGGGATTACAGGCGTGCGCCACCATGCCCAGCAAAAACTAAATTTTAAAAGGGGGGGAATAAGTAGTGGATTAATTGCTAGGGCTCCTTTCTCTCCTTCCCAGAAGCCACACCTCTCACTGTCCAGGTGGGTGGGAGGTTTGGAGCAATAACCTTTTTATTGAACCAAGAGAAGAGAGTCATGCTTGCAGAAGGGAAACCTTTTAAACAAGCAAATATGCAAAAACATGCGTAATTCATATACACACTTCATCTCATATTTATTTATTGGGCCCAACAATCTTTCTAATCAGCTTACATACTTACACACGCACACCTAAACTTACCTACATATATGCATGTGCAGCAAAAGCCAGCACAGAAAGAACTCACTCGTTCTGGATGAAAAATAAGATTCTACCCTTTTATTGCTAAATGAATTGACTGTAAATCTGTAAGAGAAAAATCTTTGTACTCTTTTTTTTTAATTATTTTTAGATTGGATATTTTCTTTATTTACATTTCAAATATCTTCCCCTTTCTAGGTCTCCCCTTCAGAAAACTCCTAGCCCGCCCCCCCATGCCTCTATGAGGGTGCTCACCCACCTACCCACTTACCCACCCACTCTCATCCTCCTGCCCTAGCATTCCCTACACTGGGGCATCACGGGAGGAGAGGTCCTTGTGCCTGAGGGTGTTTGATACCCAGAAAATGCTCCAACATGTTATAAGGACACATGCTCCACTATGTTCATAGCAGCCTTATTTATAATAGCTAGAAGCTGGAAAATACCCAGATGTCCTTCAACAGAGAAATGGATACAGAAAATGTAGTGTATTTACACAATGGAGTACTACTCCGCTATTAAAAATGATGAATTCATGAAATTGTTAGGCAAATGGATGGAACTAGAAAATGTCATTCTGAATGAGGTAACCCAATCACAAAAGAACACACATGGTATGCACTCAACTGATAAGTGGATATTATCCCCAAAGCTCCAAATACCTAAGATACCACATGAAAGTTCAAGAAGAAGGAAGACCAAAGTGTGGGTGCTTCAGTTTTTCTGAGAAGGGGAACAAAATACTCACAGAAGTAAATATGGAGATAAAGTGTAGAGCAGAGACTGAAGGAAAGGTTATCCAGAGACTGTCCCACCTGTGGATCTATCCTATATACAGTCACCAAACACAGATACTATTGTGGATGCCAAAAAATGCTTGCTGAAAGGAGTATGATATGACTGTCTCCTGAGAGGCCCTGCCAGAGCCTTGCAAATACAGAGGTGGATTCTCATAGCCAACCATTGGACTGAGCACTAGATCCCCAATGGTGGAGTTAGAAAAAGGACTGAAGGAGATGAAGGGTTTTGAAACCTCATAGGAAGATCAACAATATCAACCAACCAGCCACCACTGCTGCCTGCCGCCAAGAGGTCCCAGGGACTAAGCCATCAACCAAGGAGTACACATGGCTCCAGCTGCATTTGTAGCAGAGGATTGCCTTGTCAGGAGGAGGAGAGGTCCTTGGTCCTATGAAGGCTTGATAGATACCCCAGAGTTGGGGACTTGAAGGCAGGGAAGTGAGAGTGGGGTGGGAGGAAGAAAACCTTCATAGAAGCAGGGGGAGGGAGGATGAGATAGAGGATTTCTGGAAGGGGGAACCAAGAAAGAGGATAACATTTGAAATGTAAATAAAGAAAATATCCAATAAAAATAAATATAAGACACCATTGGGGGCCAATGAATACATAATAAGGATAACATAATCAAACACTGATTATTTAACAGATACATACATCTGGCTGTCATTTAAGAATATGAATCCAAGGAGAGCAGGGATTAAGTTGGCTATGTCCCCAAGGTAAAAAAAATAGGGACAGTTTCTTGGCTACTTGAATATTACAACATGAATGCCAATTCCCTCTACAGTGATAAAAGAAAAGAAAGGAAAAGAAATGAAATGAAATGAAATGAAATAAAAAGAAAAGAAAAGTAAAGAAAAGAGGAACCATCATGTTGTACTTTACTACAGCCTCGAAAGTCTCACTGTGTTGTTCGCACAGCATTCTACTTGTAAAACATGCCAATCTTCTCCAGTGTGGGAGGTGAGTCCACTAAACTAAAGACTGAGTGTTGTAAGACTGCCTCCTAACAAAAGACATATACACATTCCCTCTGGTCAGCAAATGTTTACTGAGTACCTATAGTGTACTATCTAGAAATCTAGAATACTACTCTAGCAAAATCAATTAAAAAACAATACAGTTTTAGTTCTTTATCCTAGAAATATTCGTGAACCACCATGATAAGCTTAGAAGTCTGCTTGATAACCCTTATTAGCTATTGATTAGCTAAATACGACACCTGTCCCAGGTCCACACAAATTTCTCACAAAGCTAATACTGGGGGCTAACTAACCTAAGACTCACTGAATCACTGATCAGCATCCTAAAGGCTTATGCTTAAAACCTATGGGAATTCTCTAGATTGTTCCAGTCTATATACAAAAGATGACACTTCTATCCACTACCCTACCATGTGCACATAACTTTATATACAATCCAAGTAACATATACTTATGAGGTATTTGGCAAGTGTCATGCACTATTCCATTTTAGGGGACATATATTGGTTTCCTAGAACAAACATTTCACAAGTTAGAAGCAAACAAAGTGCTATTGTTTGTTATTAGTGTCACAAGGTGAATAAGCAGAACTCAGGAGCTGTGAATATAGTAGGGTGAAAAGGATAGAATACCCCTCTGAGATAATTCTGGAACTGAGACCTGGAGAAGCCACCTACCTAATGGGCCAGGAAAGCCAGAATGCACCTAGTGTTCCAGAATGGCAAGTGTCTAGCGATGAACATTCTTCTCAGGTGACAGCTTGGCTAAGTTAGGGAGTGAAAAAGAAGTAACAGACCTGAAATGCCAGGGTCAAATCACTCAGTGCCTCAAGGTCTGTGGCAAGGAATCCAGACTTTACACTCAGCACACTGAGACACAAGCAAATGGTTTTCAGCAGACAAGTGACAAGGTCGGGCTTCCATGGTAGTTTGCAGCACATTCTTCTAGATGTGTGTGTAGGGGGTGCTGTGGTTGCAGTGTTTGGGAGTCAGAGGGCAGTCAGGGTGAGGAAATGATGCGGCCTGATTTAGCCCATGCAGGGATTAGACCCTTGGCCCGACTAATTAGAATGGTGCCATTTATATCAGTCTCTGAAATAAATGTAGCTCTTGCTGCTGAGAGTTGGTTTGTCCTCATTTACTGCAAGTGAAAGGTCTTATTTTTCATGACTCATCCACAAACCCTGCTGATCTCTCTAATTAAAAAGTTTTCAAAGAAGTTGATACATTAGTTATTGCGATCCCAGACACACCAGGCATAAATCCTCCCTGCCACCTCTATAGATGCCAGGACTTCACTGCAGCGTCTTTCATCATCATGAGGGGTATTCTTCAATATAATTTTCATGACACCATCTGCCATGCTCTTTTTTCAACCTTTGTTGGTGAAGTGAGTGCTCAGCAATTATGAATATGTATCTGGCATCTTTTTAAAATAAATCCTTGACATAGACTCAAGAGGAAAGAGTCATAAAAAAATGTGTCAACTAGCGGATTCTATGGACCACAGGCACAGGAGTACACTGCAGGTTAGTCTACTTTCTACCAAAATCAATGTCACAAGGAATGGGGGGCTTGGGAGGCAGAGGCAGGTGGATTTCTGAGTTTGAGGCCAGCCTGATCTACAGAGTGAGTCCAGGACAGCCAGGGATACACAGAGAAACATTGTCTCAAAAAACAAAAACAAAAACAAACAAACAAACAAAATGTAGCCATCCTAGTCCTCAACAAATCAACCTCCTCATTTCAGTAACATTTTAGGCACTGTAATTTTTTTAGCAGTATAATTGGTCATATGTTGTGAACTCTAAAAGGAGAAAAACAAAAGCAATGCTGAAATTAAGCCATTCCGCTATTAACCTTAACCATGTCTATCTAGAACCTCCAAGGCTGTATCTCTCCTGAGATAATTTAGCTACTTATCCCAGCCACATGACCCATTCATATTTTTTATGATTTGGCCTCTGGTATGAAGTGTAAGAAAACAAGGCTCTGTGTCCCATTTGTTTGTTTACTCTCCAAAACTAATAAACAAAGGAAAGGACTTTAGTGCAAGGAGTCTATTCTGAAGATACTCCCATTAAGCGGGACATGCAAAGAGAAGTCAGAAATGAACCACTGGAAAGCAAAAGTGCTCTGGACAACCTGAGCTCAGTGCAGCTGAAGGTAATTCTCCAGGGCCCAGGGAAAGTCCGCCTAAAAATTACTTCTGAAGGCCAGGGAGCTGAGGCGCTCATCCTATTTGCCATTAGTTGAGGATTGCCCCCAGGGTGTTTACTCTCTCATAGTTCTGTGCTGTTTAAAATGTACACTAAGCGCTCTAGGAGCTTAATAAAAAACCCTGAGGCAAAAGTGCAGAGGCAGAAGATGCTTAAGGTGGGAATGCAAACGGAGGAGTCTTCTCTCTCATTGTCACAGACAGAGCGATCAGCTGGCCCAAGTCTGGCAATTTTCCAATCACCAAAGTACCGTGAACTAAGTACCGTGAATGGTGTGAGAACATGCTACAGTCACACACAAGATGTGCAACTCTCAAAGAGCTTAACCTCTTAGAGATACTCAGCAATTGCAAACACATGAATATACAACCTATAGATCCAGAAATAGTGGATTCTGGGTCAAGCAGTAGATAAGATTCCATTCTAGAGTCAGACAGATGGACTGAAACAAATCAAGGAGCTCTAAGTGAAAACATGGACAAGATGCTTATTCTCAAGTTCATAATCTCTTCACATGATGGTTGGAAGATTAATAGTGTCTGCACTGTATGCTGATTGTGAGGATCAGACATGAATTTGGTAGAGGAGCAGTCCTGGTGTCTGTCATATAAACAGTAAGCACTACTTACTTGTAGAAGGAGAAATTTGACTGTAGCATGAGAATGGAGAAAAAGAATTCCATCTCCATATCACACTCCCCTACTAAAATATTGTTATTCCATAGTCCCGGGCCTGTTTTAATGTTTTCACATATATCTTTAAAAGCTTTAATATCTAAAGAAGAGCTACCCCATTTCCTAGCTTTACATCAGAAGCTGGGCATTTAAAGGTGCAGAAAATGCATGGAACTACTAGCAGTAGTGACCTATTTCCAACCCATGTATCTTGTTGGTGTACTACCATAGAAAACCTCTTATGAACTCCACCATTCAGTATTCTCACCTATAAAATGGGATTTGCACAGCTGCTGTGAGAGTGGAGGAAAATATTTCTATAAGGCTTCCAATACATTTTAAATCTTAATGATGTTGCTTATACTATTAACTATCCATCCCATGGCCACTGATGAGGCAGCTATGATATAAAAGGCACCACCACATGTGGTACTGCAAACAAAAAGACAGATGTGGATAAGGAATAGCCCCAATAGTCACAAGTCCTACAGGTTAATGTCATTAATGCTTAAACAAATTTAGCTATTTGAAAGAATTGAAATTAGTAAGTTACCCTCATATCAATTCCCATTACCCTAATATCAATAAGAGAGAGGATGAAAGACTACAGGGAAGGTATAAACCAAGATGGTTATCTCAGGCAGAGTTCCTGGAAATGCAAGATAATGAGCCCCATCTAAATTCACATCTGCTCAAGGGTAATCAGAAGTCTAGAAATGTGAACTGAATTCAGAGAAGATTTCCCTCAGGGACTGAGAATGCAGAAGGGGAAACTCTACCTGTCCTGGATTTGGAACAAATAAAAAGCTGCTCTTCCCACAGACTAAGGGAATGGCCGACCAATAACTGACCCAACTTGAGACCCATCCCATGGGCAAGCACCAATTCCAGACACTATTAATGATACTGTTAGGCTTACAGACAGGAGTCTATCTAGCATGGCTGTCCTCTGAGAGGCTCCACCCGGCAGCAGACTCAGACAGATGCAGATACCCACAGTCAAACAATGGCTGGAGCTTGGGGTTTCTTATGGAAGAACAGGAGGAAGGATTGCAGCCTCTAAGGGCATAGGAACTCCACAAGAAGACCAACAGAGTCAACTAACCTGGATCCTTGGGGCGCTCAGAGTCTGAGCCACCAACCAAAGAACAAACATGGCCGGACCTAGGCGAAGGAGGAAAATGAAGGAGGTAATGGTAGGGATTACCTCATCGGCTGGATGCATATATGGCCTTTGGTCCTTCCGAGGTCACTGCCTTGATGAACTAGAAAAGAAGTACTCCAACGAGAAAGGGATGGAGGCTCCACTCCCTGACTGACTCATCTCAAGAATGACTCTCAGCACTTCGCAGGCACACATTCTCCTTGGGGATGTTCCTTTCTTACATCTGCAGGACACTTTATACTTCCCAAGCCCCTTCAGTGTCCACTGTCTCACTTAATTCACACAATGTGCTGTGAGCGTTTTATGTCTATTCACAGAGGGTCGGCTGTGACAGAAAGCTCAAGCCTCCTGTTCAAGGTCCTATATCAAAGGGTAAAGTTGCTCAGGCAGAAATCTCATCTCCAAGGCATTTCAAGCACTTGTGTACAGACTCAAGAAAAGAAGGTGGCATCTACAGAGCTAATGACAATGAGAAAACAACAACAACAACAACAACAACAACAACAACAACAACAGCAAATGTTTACCTAGAGACCTCAAAAGAACTCCCTGAAATTCAAAATTACTACCCAATAATGGGGGTGGAGGTCTGTGTCTGTGCCATCCTTTCAGAAGTCGGATGAAAAACTCTTTATGAACATCAAGCCTTCGCCATGAACAGCACCATTAGATTCAAGGCAGTAAAATTCAATGGAAACTAATTGGTGAGTAATAAAGCCCCTAAGGTTTATGAACCTTGCTCGCACACTAATACAGAGGTACAGAGTCAACAATAAAACTGTAACCACTGAAAAACTCCCTTCTGTGGAAGGGAGGGGCAGGCCTCTTCTCTTAGCCTGGAGGCAAAAATAGCCTTACACAATTCAAGAAGTGACAAGATCACTTTTTCTTGTGTGTCCTTTAATAAGTAAATAGAAAGAACAGCTTCACCCTTGGAAATAACCTTTGATTATTGGATAATGGGACAAGAAGAGAAAAGTGGATACCTCTGCTCTAGTTAAATTGCAAGCATTGGCAGATGTGAACTTGACTTGAGCGTGTAACAATGAAATACCCACGGCCAAAGGTAAGAGGCAAATACAGAGTTCCTTCAGAACCCCGGGGCTGCTTATCCAATTGTCTACTGCCACAGGGAGGTGTCAGAAGAAAATGGGAATTTGAACAAAAAGGACAGAACCCCTGGGTTGGAAAGAATATGCTATCCTTCTTTACACACATCCGAACACACATACAGAGAATCAATTCAGAGAGCACTAATGAAAAAGATCTATCACCAGCCCTTTCTGCTCTTGCTTACTGGGTCTTCCTCATTGTACTAAGAGAGCCAATTGTTTCTAGAGGTCAGGGATAAATGGTTCCAGCAAGGCTTGGAACTCCAATAAGGAGGACTGAGTCTTCATACCCAAACGACACAGCAGATTCTGAAGATATAGAATAATCTAATATAAGATAGCGCTTTAATAATTTATAATGTCAAGTATACATTAAATTAATATTAGAATAAATTAATATTAGAATAAACTAATATAGGATATCACATTAATAATTCATGATAACAAGTATATATTACATTAATAGTAAGTGAACAAATGACTTAACTAAAATAGATGGCTAAATAAATATATTCATTTCACCTATTTTGAAAATTGTATCCACCCAGAATAATCAAAATTACAAACTCAGTTCACGTGTCTGAATTTCTTCATGTTCTTATGGGACTGTGTATTTTGTAGCCATATACTAATTCCCTCAAATCTCTATTAAGTCCTATAGATACACTTAAAACGAGGTGGAGTAAGTGTCCTATTTTAATGCCTTGAGAGCTAAGCTGGAAATTGCTAATTGCTTCCTTACTTCGCAATAGACTTTGAAAGGAAAGGATAGAAAGTGTGTGTGTGTGTGTGTGTGTGTGTGTGTGTGTGTCCCCTGCTGTTTGGGGCAGTTTTCTCTCCCATTGTCTCCTGTAGGAACACTGTTGGTCTAACAGATCTGCACCATGTGGCCATCCGATTGCACCACTATAGGAAAATGCTTATAGGTCAGCTGTTAGAACGTGGTGCTGAATATAAGGTCAAGTGCTCAAAAGCCAACCAGATTTACTTGGCTCAGCTTTTGGAGGACAAGAGAAACAGTCCACACCTGGGCTGGCTTTCCTGAAAACACACTCTTGGTTACAACAGGGTCAGTGAAATAATGGCACTGAGTGCTTAGACCATCCATCTCATTACTATAAAATCAGCTTAGTTCCATCCTCCGCAGGGGCAAAGTCACCTGGATCACCCTGACATACGAAAGAAAGAGTATTATTTTCTGTTGGTTAAAAATAAAAAGCTTTAGATATAAACCACAATTTTCAAAATCTAATGGCAAAAACTTAGAAAAAAAATCTGCTCTCTCATTTGCTTCCAGAAAAACCATTCTTATGTTACAAAAGGTCCATATTTAGATGACCTAAATCCTCTACATCTAGGAGATTTAGGGGGTCACGTATAAAAGCACTTATTTATGTACTGTGAACTCATCTCACTTTCTAAAAGTATGTTTTGTGATGCTGGGAATTGAACCCAGGACCCTTGAGCTTGCCAGATAAATACTCTTAACACTGAGAATATTATATCCCCAGCAAATTGTGCTTAAAAAAAAAAAAACCTTACCATTAAATAACTTAGTGTGTTAGATTTTTACTAACCTTTATCCATCAAATCACCAAGAGGCAATGTTTAGCCATGCAACGTACCAGAAAACTGAGTTCAGAGACTCAGTCTCCCTCCTCAGTACCCATGCCTGTACGAGAGGACAGTTCCTTCTCTCTGTTTCTGCCTCAGTAAAAGAAATCTATGTTCACGTTATCTAATCCTATAATTTCAAAGTGTCCTAGCTGACCACCTTGAAGACTCCCATCAGACTGTTTCTCCCCCCCCCCCAGGTCCATTTGCTTCCCTACTCCTTTTCTATCACTGAAGAGGTGAGGCCTCGGGGATCTGCCTGACCTTCATGTCCAACAGCTGTGCCAGGCGGCGTTGGACGCATTTCCCATCTCCAGTGGCTTTGGACCTGCAGTCTGGCTGGCTTGAGCTTCCTGTTTTCTGCCTGCTTAGGCAGCAGGCTAGAAGTGAGAGATGCTGCCTTATGTGTTCTCCGGGCCTCCTGTCTCTGGTGACTGATCAGAAGATACCTGAGGGGCTTGCCCCCAGTTTCCTGCTTCTTGTCTCTAGACAGAGCTCTGGGGGTTAGCATAGCTCCGCCTAGCTAGAAATCTGCCTTTCTAAATGAAAATTGACCTTTTATTAAATACTAAAATAGAGGAAAAGTAGGGAAAAAAAAGTGGTCCCATTATAAATTACCAACATTAATAGTCTCAGAAGGTTTGAGCAGAAGATGCTAAAATACTACAGGTGTGATGAAGTATGTTAGCTTTGTATCACTATCACTAACTGACATAAACTTAGAGGAGAGGTGTGTTTTGGATGATGAATCAAAGATTTTGGTCTCCGGTCCTTGGCCAGACCGGTCCTTGGTGAGACCACGCCATGGTAGTGGAAGCTTGAAAGGGAGGAAGATACTCAAATGGTGGTGGCCAGGAAGTAGGAAAAGGGGAAGGGATCGAGGACTAGAAATAACCTTCAAGGCGCACCCCTTCCTTGAGATTATTTTCTCTATAGGTCCCATCGGTTTTCATAGGTTTTCAGAACCTCCCAAAATAATATCACAATCTGGGAGCATAAGCCTCTGGGTAGCAGCTCATACTTAGACCAGAGCAAACAGTTTCTATAGCTAGATAATTTAATCTATGTAAAGATTCTATACAATAGATACTACTACCATTGCTGTCATACACATATGGACATTGATATTTAGAGAAATGAAACAACTTGTCCACAGACTCGTAATATAGACATAAGTGAGACTTACACGTAGGGGCAACTGCTGAACAGTACATAGAGTTTGTATGCATGCCTAGGCCTGCCTCAAGAATCTTCTTAATTCTCTTAAATGAAAATATTCAAGTGGAGTGGGTTTCATGATCGTTTTTCCGTCTGAGATCTCTGAAATAGTTACACCCTAGTTCAAACCCATGGTGGCTAGAGAAGCACTAAGACAGGTTAGACATCACCATCCATGTCTAAGCTTCTCTCTACCACTGTTGCTTTGCTTTCTTTCCAAATAGGAAGGCTAGCACAGAGAAACACACACAAACCTCAGCAGCAACAAACTCACAAAGTTCTACAGTTCAGCATTCTCTGCCAGAAGGCATCAGAGAAGAAGTTTCCTCGGTATGTTCCTGTAAACTCCCTTGGAGGAAAGAGAAAGCCAAGGGCATTTCTGTATCTGTGTTCATCAACTGAATGTCAAATTCATTTGGTATCTGCTACTCCCTTCAAAAGTAACTCAGACCACAGTACCGCATAAGGTCATAAATCACCCCTGTTTCTGAAGCCTGTCAGTGTTTACTCAGAGGAACAACCCCGTAGAACAACCCGACATTGTGTAGCTTCATGGTCCACCCCCGACACTTACAGCTTGACATAGAGAATCATCTTTGACATTCACACATTTCTTCAGAACCTTTGTATTTTGTTCAGCTTTCCAGAAACTGCCTTGAGAATCTCTCTTCAATGGGGGAACATATACAAAAGAGGAGAAATAGCAAGAAACCATGGTGACCAGCAGCTCTACTGAAAGCACAGTGCATATTAACAAGCCCCCAACTCTCAGATCTGGTTGGTTTCTATCTGTGTAGCATAGTACATTTCTCAGACCTATAACCTATGACTTAGCTCCTCCTAAACTAATTATAATGTACCGGGAGCACCTGCCAATAGCCTATGGTTTGTGAAAAGGGCTTCTAAGATCATTTCTCTCAATCAGCTACAATTTAACCAGACCAAAGCTTACCGGAACTGGTGTAGGAGAAAGAACATTAACTAGAATAGTCACTATGTACACACTCCACTCTATATATTTTATATTTATTACCACTCTCCTGGTCATAGGGGAGTAGACATGACTACTCTTCATTTTGAGTTTAGTGAATTAAAACCTGGAGTAGAGTAGATCCATGATTTACTCAAGGTTACACATTTAGTGTCTGCTAGAGCTCGAAGCCTTTCTGATTCTGTAATTCTGCTATATTGGTACTTCCTCCAAATAGAAGGAAGGAAATTTGGTCTGAGGCCTAGAGCTGCCAGCTGGGCAGCCTTAAAACTTACATAATTTCATCCCAGGTTTTAATTGATTCAGCTACAAAATAAAAAGAATGTTTTGAGCTTTAGCTTAGGATTCAGGTCCTGGGAATCAAATTGCCAGGGCTGAAAATCCTGTCACATCTTTTCTATCCATTTGACCTTGAAGAAGTCAATTGGCTTTATCTCTAAAATGGGTGGAAAGTTGTTGATAACCAGAAAGGTTATAGGTTTCCTTTAATGATAGGTTTAAGTAAAGCACACTATAGAGGCTACTTGATATCAGTATATAGTAAACTTTCTCCTCCTCCCCCTCCTCCTCCTCCTTCTCTTAATTACTACTACCTGCTATAACATTGTCTTTAAGACATGGTACTTTTAAAAAAAAAAGTATGGGTGTTCACCTGCATGTATGTGAAGCATGTGCATGCAGTGACTAGGCACGGATCCCCTAGGACTGGACTTCAGACAGTTGCGCACTGCCATGTGCATGCCGGGAACCTAACCTTGATCCTCTACAAGAGCAGTCAGTATTCTTAGCCACTGCACCATGTTGGTACCCACAGAGTACGTGTTTTTCTATCATTCTTCCCTGGATATTTTTTTCTTTTTTAATTTTTATTTTCTATATTCTATGTTTCATTCCAAAGGCTTTCCCCTTTCCCAGTTCCTCCCCCCCCCCACCATACGGCCCATAATTCCTCTCCCCCCCCCAACCATTCCCCAATCATCCCCCCGCCCTGATTTCTCTGTTCTGGGTCTACAAAACTGGATCCAATCTTTTCAGGCCCAGGGTCCTCTCATTTCTTCTTCTTGGGAATCATTTGACTTGCTAATTGTGCCTTAATGAGAAAGCCTGTAAAATGTGTTTTAAACAATAAATATCCATGCAATTGTAAAGAAAGAATATACATAAGGCCTATGCTATGAGAATTATAATAAGGATTCAGATGAAATTAGGAGAAAGTTTGAGAACTCCAGGTTAAACTATCAAACTGTTCTACTCTACTTTTTCATATGAGCAAAATCTAGATATGCAGTCACCTGAAATTTTCTTTACATGACCTATGGGCTACAGAGGTTCTCTATCATGCAGTTCATCTAGACATAAGAGAAGAACCCAAATGACATGGTATCTTCCATCATACTAAAAGGTAAAGGGTAGACACAAACAATGGCAGAAAAGAAAAGATTCGAGTATTCCCATCTCAGAAGAAAAGCTGACCACAGTGGACTGGATTTATGCCAGGACTCCAAATGCCAACAAGTTCACTTACTGACATCTAATTATTTCAGATTATTGTATCTGTATGATTGTATTACATATAATATAGAAGCATCAGATCACAAAAAGGGATCAGATTCTGAAATTGGAATTACAGATAGTTGTGAGCCACCATGTAGTACTAGAAACCAAATCCATGTCTGCAAAGCAACTAGGGCTCTTACCCCGTGATCCATCTCAGTAGACCTCTATCTTGGTTCCTTTACATATAATGTGCACATGTAAAACTATGTGCTTTACAAGGTCTCTAGTGAGATGAGGTACATATCATACTGTTGAGTATTAAGCAAGCAATAGATAAAACCATACCATCAACACACTGAGGTAAGGCCTTGCTACTAATAATCTCCCAATTTTCTGGGAGAGATGTGCTAGGTAAAAGGTAAAAATGATAGCACTGCGAATTTGACTACAGGAAAGCCAAAGTGTTATATGCCTTGTTTTAATAAGTCTGGTCAAAACAAAACCAAAAACACTCTTTGAGACAGATTTGAGAGTTTGGGGGTTTGTTTTAAGATCTGTTGTGGAAAATAAAGTCTCCCCAGTTGCTGAATGCAGCACAGTGGTCTTCCTAGGTTTTATGAGCCCATAAATACATAAATACATACATACATATATACATACATACATACATACCCATTTGTGTGTGTGTGTGTGTGTGTGTGTGTGTGTGTGTGTGTGTGTGTATTGATACTAACAGCAGAGCCTTGTTTTTCATACTGGAATTTGAACTCAGGGCCTTATGTATATTAGGCAACTATTACCACTGAGATACAATCCCAGGGCTCTTGTTAGGAACATTTTGTTGCCATTTGTTTTGAGAAAGGGACATTATGTCACCCTTGCTAGTCCTGAAGTTGTTTTGCAGCAGCAGCAGGCTTTAAACTTGTTGTCTTCCTGTCTCCTGGGTATCTGGGAATACACGGGGTCCATCTCAGAGTCAACTTAGTAGAGTCCTAAAGTGCATATTCTAGAGGCATAGTTCCAAGATTTGAGTCCTGGATCTATCAGTTACCATCATGGAACCTGTCTACACTCATCTATGAAATGTGTAAATTGAAATAGGACACTGGTTGAATTCAACAACACACTGAATGTGTAATATATGAACAATGTAATATAGAATATATATTAATAGCATATAGAACATAATATAGAATATAATAATATAATGTAGACTAATTTTCTAATTCTTAGAAGCCAAGAATGTGTTGACTCACATAGCAAAAAAAGAGGATGTTCCCAATGGAATCAATTAATAGAAAAGCTGCCATGAATTATCTAGGTGGGCTCAATTTAAGCTCATGGGCTTGTAATGACCAAAAATGAAAACAGAAGAGACAGATAACGAAATGGCAAAGAAGTTCTCAATCATGAGATGAACTAATCCACCAGTGCTGGCTTTGGACACTAAGGAAAGAGATCAGTAATCAAGCAAGCCTGAAGGCCTCTTGGATCTGACAACCATCATCAGTTGTCAGTCAGCAAGGAAACAGTGACTTCAGACCTATAAGGGCAAGGAGCTGGATTCCAGAAGCAATTTGAACTAACAGAAAAACAGAAGCTTCCTGGGGACCTCCAGGAAGAACACAGCCTTCCTGACAGTTTGGTTTTTTGTCCCAACAAGACTTGTGTTGTACTTCTGAAGCATTCAACCACATTTTTATTGTATTATTCTTTAAACATATGGTGATTTGTTATCGTCACTGACAAAAACTAGTGCCTAATGTCCACACTAAGAATGCCAAGTATTTAGACTGGCTGATTCAAATCCATAATTTAACATAATTTAAGGATGATGATGATGTTTATTAGGATGGCAACAATGAACTATTAGGTTACTTATGACATTACAAATATTAATCCTGCCTATAGACCTGCAGGTGTAGCTAGCTCAGTGGTAAAGTTTTTGCCCAGCAAACACAAAGTTCTGAATACAGTATGCTTCACCAAACAAAAGAAGAAAAGACAAAAATTCTTTGAAAATGAAAATATTCACATTTTTTAACCTTGCTATTGGTTATCATACTAATTGCTTTCCATATATAGTAAATTGCTTTATCAATCCTCAAAACTATCATATGAAGTACATATAATTATCACCATTTTCTCAAGATAAGGTCGGAACACAGATAAGAAAAGTTAATCTTCCTGATACTGATTTCTGTTCTGAGCAGTTTGCATTAAATAGAAATTATCAAGGACATAAATTCCTAAGTAGAAGAGGAGAGATTGTTAATGTCCCCAAAGACAGAAATAGAGCACAACGTGGACACGTGCCTATGCAGCCCTTCTCCTGAGCCAGATGTGGCTGTGTTGGAGCCCTTGGGAACCGTTAAACAGCAAGAGATGCACAAGACTTGGGATTTTCTGAGACAGAGCAAGAGCTCTATAGGTACTCTCTCTATATATACAACCCTAGCTAGATCCCTGCTGAGTGCAGAGTATGTGAGTCTCAAATAAGGAAAACAATCCAAGATCTTATGTAGCTCAGAGAACATGAAATGCATTTCAGGTGGCCTTAGACAGAGTGCATAGGCTCTTGGACCACAGTGTTTGTTAGAAGATGACCTGATTCTCTTTCCCCAAGCAGAAAGCAATTTTTAGTGCATTCATTTTATCCCAAGAGTAATCCATGAAAACATTCATGGTAAATAAATCTTTAAAGAAAAAGCGGGGTGGGGGGGCGGGGGGTGGAGAGATGGCTCAGCAGTTAAGAGCACTGATTGCTCTTCCGAAGGTCCTGAGTTCAAATCCCAGAAACCACATGGTGGCTCACAACCATCCGTAATGAGATCTGATGGCCTCTTCTGGAGCGTCTGAAGACAGCTACAGTGTACTTACATATAATAAATAAATAAATCTTAAAAAAACAAAAAAAAGAAAGCATACATGGAAAATGTTGGGTTCTCAACACACTACCAGTGACAATGGCATTAAAAGTACCACAAGGTGCAAAATATGTTCAAGAGTGTAGCTTGAGGATAAAATGTACAGGGTTGAGAATGGATACCTGGGTGGAATTTGAATTCCTACAATGGCCTCTGTGTCACAAAGAAAGTTCCTTTACCTTATAGGACCTTTTAATCTAAAGTTGATGAAGTATAATTTACAATTACTCTATCAATAGATTGTTGTTAGCATTCAAGGAAATGGTGTAGACAACTCACTCAGCTAGGCCACTTACCTAGGCTGCATAATGCTGTGAGGTTGGGACAGAGGAATTTGTGCATGCAACACAGAGAACTAATGCCTAGAAAGTAAATAAAATACTCCTTAGTGCAGAGACTCATTTAGGTCTCCCACTAACTAACTGTTCATCATCTTGTTAGTTTGTGGCTTTGCTCTGGTGAGACAACCGCCTGCCCATAGGAAAACCTACTTCCTAGACAACTTTTCCACTCAAGTTTAACACTGCTAGTAATAATGGAGGATACAATGGAGAGAAAGTGGGTTCTGTGAGGCTCTTGTGTAGGATCTTGTACCTCTGCAGAACAAGGAGGCTGCTCTGAAATTTCCCTCTACATCCCTTAACTATGATATTTGTGAATGAATGAATTTGGAAGGGAAAAGAGTAGGATAACGAATACCTCTGCAGCAGAACGCAGACACCACCCAGAGCCCGAATGGAGAAGAACCTTACACTGTATCCACTCTGATACTGAATGTCAGTCTACACTTTCACAAACAGGAGACCTGCTCTAATATAAATAAACCTAATAAACTGTCAGGATGTTCTGGGAAATTAGGTCTTGAAAACTCTTGTTTTCATTTGAGGTTCAGGTCATTGAAGCAGAAAGAAGGGGCAGTGAAAACACACAGAGACAGGCACAACTCAGTGAATCAACAGTCTTCACAATGTTCCATATAGTGTGTGGGCCTCAAAAGTACAAAGGTGCCAACATTTCAAACAACACACATTAAAGCATTCAAGGAGATACAAACCAGGAAATGGTATCATTACTTAAAAGAGAGTAAGTAAATTCAAGCATGCCTAAATTAGATTAGATGAAAGAAACAGTCTAAGGAGTTAGACCTTATCAAGTAGCATTGACAGAGTGACCTATTAGCACAAGAGAAATAGAATTAGGGAATGCCACAGTGAGACTACATTCAATTTCAATGAAATAAGTTCTACAGCAGAGATGAAACTGAAACTAGGTTTCTTTTGTTCTTTTTGCTTTTTTCTTTATTTTTAGTTTTACATCCAAACCATAGTTTCTCTTCCCTCCTTTCCTTCCAGTTCCCCCTTCCCTCCACATCCACTCCTCTTCCATTTAGTTCAGAAAAGGGCAAGCCTCCCATAGATACCAACCAGCCATTGCATATCAAGTTGTAGTAAGACAAGACACTGTTTTGCCTATTAAAACTGGATGAGGCAACCCAATAGAAGAAAAGGGTCCTAAAAGCAGGCAACAGAGTCAGAGACAGCTTCTGCTCCCCCCTGGTAGGGGTCCCACAAGAAGATCAAGCTACATAGCTGTAACACACAGAGGGCCTAGGTCAATCCCATGCAAGCTCCCTTTGAACCTGAATTTCTAAAGAACTTATTCTTATTCTTATTCTGGCATGGCCATTCTATTCACAACTACAATAACTTCTGATTTCCTTGTCCATCTCCAGTATGTTGTGTGTGTTTATGTGTATATATATTTCTATGGAGGCCAGAGGGTGAATGTCTTCCTCAACTGCTTTTCGATTCTTTATTTTTTAGATTTAAAAAGATTTAATCGTCCTGCCCCTAGAGGCATTGCCAATGTGGCTTCTTATGTTACATATGTGTCAATATGGCTTCTTGTTAACACAATATGTAGCAGAGAGGAGAGAGTCTGTGTCTACACTTAGTCTTCTGGCCTATGACTCTCTGAATGGTTAGTAGCTTAGAATTCCCTGGAAAAAACTGAGTCTGTGACCACCAACGGTCTAGCCCCAGGGAGCCTGGACAGGGAGCTAGCTTGAGATGACCACCAGTCTGGCACCAGGAAGTCTCAGATGGGATCCCAGGACAGAAAGCAAGCCTGAGAACCACTCTTTGAACCACGGGCTCCAGGCAAGAGTAGCCCAAGTTAGATAACCACTTGTGTGTGCCAGGTGAGAAGTGAGCCTGAGATGACCACCAGATGGGCACCAGGGGATTTGGAGAGGGAGATTACCCGAGATAAACATCAGTCCAGCACAACACAGGCCTGGCTTTTGGAGCTGGCAGGCCATGCGGAGATGACCCTTGCCCGATGCTACACTGCATACTCAGGACATGACACTCCTGAGACAACTCCAGAGATGATCTCAGACACTCAGACCCCAGGTACCTCCAAGAGGAGCAACTAAGTGGCGGGCACAATAAACGGAGGCACAATCGGACACTTGAGGCTACTGAAGAGCAGCCTCATGTGAGCATCTGGGACCATTGCCTAGCAGCAGCGTGAATCTATTACCAACAACAACCAGACAGACATCCCTAGGCTGGGCTGCCACCCTGGACATGTTGATGTCTGAAGGTTGTGCGGAACTGGCCCCATGGCTCACCTAGGCATCCTGTGAGAGCTGGCCCTAGAGGCATGAAAACAGGAGAACTGACCCCACCCCACCCCAATGACAGTATTCGGGAGAGCAGGCCCACATCCTGCAGGAGCTGTGGGTGAGCCGGCCCCGAGGATGGAGACATGGAATAGCTTCCCTTATCAATCCCTGCAGTGACATGGATGAGGGAGAAATACACTCTTCCTCCCCTTGCCCCTCGCTACCTGTGGCAAGGGGGAGACCTGGCCTTCAGGTCATGAGAACAGGAGAGCTGTCCCCGCCTGTCACCTGCCGCAGCACTTGGGAGAGCAGCCCTACACCTCACCTGGGCAGCCGCAGTAGAGCTTATCCTGATGGCTCCGGTGTGAGGGAGCCAGTCCCGGGGGTTGTGAGCTTGGGAGAGCTGACCCTGCTTCCTGTCTGCAAGGAGAGATGCCCTCCCCAACCCTTGCCCATTGACTCAACAGTCAAGAGAACTGGCCCTGGAGTCACGGAAACAGGAGAACTATCCCCATTCCCCCTCTCTTGCAACACTTGGGAGAGCAGGCCCTATTCCTTGCCTGGGCAACACAGTAGAACTGGCTCTGGATGTGGGGGTTGCAGATAAGCTGGCCCTGAGGGTGTGAGCACATGAAAGCTGGGCCTGCTTCTTGTCTGCTGGGCTGTAGTACAGACAAAGGAGAGACATCCTTCTCCCCTCCCTAATTCCTCACAGTCTATGGCATACAGCAGAGCTGCCTCAGGGTTATGAGAGTAGGAGAACTGGCCATGTCCCTTACTGGCTGCAACACTAGGGGGACCATCTTTGCATATGCAGCAAGGTAGAGCTGTCCCTGGTTGCAGAGGTTATGGGTAAACTGTTCCCAAATGCATGATAGCATGTGAGCTGGCAGGATGACCATCTCTGATCCCCTTCAGGCCCAGATCCAGGGCTTTGAATTGGCCCATCCCAACATCTACCCCACCAAAGAACTGCTGAAGTCGATGAAGTGGTCAGTTCTGCAGATCCAAAACTATAGGCTCTCCATGACACAGGGCAACAACAGGATACACGAGAGGAGTCCCAGTGAGGTTCTAGTACTGATAGAGTAGCAGAAGCCAGAGATCTTGTAGCAGACCAATGACCATTTGCAAGCAAAGGAATGTGGACAAAAGGGAATGCTGTGGGATACACTGTGACACACTACAGCTTCCACAATGAAACTATTTTTCTCTGTTGGGGAGGACATTGCAAGGGTGGCGGGTAGGTATAAAGGAAGTGGGGAGATGAGTGAGATTGGGGTGCATGGTGTGAAATTCACCAAGAACCAATAAAAGTAAAAAAAAAAAATTAACTGTAAGTATTTTGTGTTTGGGGTATGTATACTTGAATATAGGTACCCAAGTAGGCCAGAAAAGGATGTCAGAGTTGGCATTGCAGGAGATTGCTAGCCACTTATTGTGAGTATTGAAAAATGGAACTCTGATCTTCTACAAGATCAGTACATGCTCTTAACTGCTGATCCATCTTTCCGCTCTCTTAACCTTATTGTTTGAGACAGGGTCTTTCACTTAACCTGAACATCACCAATTAGGCTAGAATAGATGAGTGGCAAGTTCCCAAGATCCTCCTAGTTCCCCTTTTTTGAAAAGGACAAGTGGATAATATTCTGGTATAAAAAATAATGTGTGCCAATACCATAAAGAGACAAAGAACAGGGAGTCCCCACATCACTTTACATTCCCTAGAGGAAAAGTCATTTATTTTCTAAAGTTGAGGTATTAGGAAACATGTATGGTACATTATATAAAGGTGAAAATAGAAGCACTAGAAAAACCAAGAGGAAATAAACCTATGAAACTACTACTAAAACAGAACACAAACCAGACAAGGTGACAGAATTGGCAATGGAGATAACACCAGAAAATAAAATAAAATGACAAAGTAAAACTAAACATGTCTACTATGGTAGCATATAAATGGTATGAATTCAAATATTGAAGAAAGATATTAATCAGCCTAGAAGCACTGAATACTCAAGACACAATTAGCATATCAAATGTTTCCCAAGAAGAAGGAAGGAGAGGGTCCTGGTCCTGAAAAGGCTTGATATGGTATTATAGGGGAGTTCCAGGATAGAGAAAGGGGAGGAGGATGATTGGGGAATGGGCGGAGGGAAGAGGACTATGGGACATATGGTGAGGGGGGAACTGGGAAAGGGGAAAGCATTTGGAATATAAACAAAGAATATAGAAAATTTTTAAAAATAATAATAAAAAAAAGAAAAGAATTTCAACTGGGCTCAAAAATTAACATCAACTGAGATCTTTCCTGCAGCTGAGACATCCAGATTTTACATACTTCTGGACTCACAATGTCAAATATTTTATGTGCATATTTCAAAAAAATGGTATTTTTTTATGAAAAAAACTGTTCCTCAACTGGCAATGAAGCTTACAATTCTTAGCAGTTTAAAGTGCAGTAAACACTGTGTCATAGCGAATTTAAAGCAAAGTGATGCCAAAAGGTTGAAAGAGAAAACATGGCTACCATGCAAATGCAGATCAGTAGAGCCCAAAATCCTAAACATCAGACAAAGCTCAATTCAAGGAAAGGCATTAAAGAGGATCAACAGATTAACTTGATAATCCATAATTAAGACAGCAGCTTGAGCATTTATGAAACAAGTAGCCTTATATGAAAGCATTTAGTATTTGTTAGAAGGGAGAAGCCTGCCTAATTACAACAGCAATGGTAAGTGCTACAGTATTCCCTTTAGTTCTTAACACTTCACAGGAAAAATGAAGACAGAGATTCAAAATAATCTAGGAAGTTAGTTTATCATGACTCATATCCTGGGTCTATCATTTCCTTTTGGCATACAAGAAATATGAAACAATTACATCTAAATCATAAAAGGCCAAGAAAGTCAATATCCTAAAGCCAATAGGTCCTAATGATTATAGTTAAGAAAGCTGAAAATATGTTGATACAGTAGACTCTATGCATACAGAAAATAAAATATATGAAAAATTTTGTATATATATATATATGAAGATGCATATATATATATATATATATATATATATGTTTCTTCATTGTAGTAATTACCCAGTCTATCACATCCTCAGTCTATCACATCACACCGCCTTAAATGTATAGAAGTTTTGTCATACATGCCTAAATAAAGTTGGAGAAAATAAATAAAAGCAATAGCTGAAAGTTATAGCATTTATAATGACCATAATTTCTCTTATAAAATTATTTTGCTATGATTAGCAAGGTGGTTTAGATGATAAATATGCCATTGAAAAGTCTGGTAGCCTTAGTTCAATACCCAGGACCTATATAGTGAAAGGAAAAAAACCAGTTCCTACAAGGCATCCACTGACCTCCTCATGCACACTTGGACAGGAACCTCCTGACCCTCAACCCCCATATATAAACATATGCACACAAAATAAATAATCAGATAGATGATAGATAGGTAGATGATAGATAGATAGATAGATAGATAGATAGATAGATAGATAGATAGATAGATAGACACAGATACACAGATGCATAGATACATAGATAGATAGAAATGAAAATTCTTAAAATAACTGAGCATGGTGGTATACATCTTTAATCCCACGATATGGAAAACAGAGGCACATGGAGCTTGATGAGTTTGGGACAAGCTTAGTCTACCTAGTAAGTTGTAGGTCAGCCAAAGCTACATGATGAAATGCTGTGTGTGTCTCTGTCTCTGTCTCTCTATGTCTCTGTCTCTCTCTGTATCTCTGTCTCTCTGTCTCTGTTTCTCTCTCTCTCTCTCTGTGTGTGTGTGTGTGTGTGTGTGTGTGTGTGTGAACATTTACTACATTTTATTTACTAATTGGGGTGGGACATGCCATGATATGTATGTGAAAGTAAGAAAACACCTTTAGGAGTGGATTCCCTCATCTATAATAGAGAGGTGCCAGGGATTGAACTCAGGCAATCAAGCTTGGCCATCTCACTGGACTGACAATGAATTGGGTTTTGTTTGTTTGTTTGTTTTATTAGATATATTTTTATTTACATTTCAAATGATTTGCCCTTTCCTGGTTCCCCCCTCACCAAAAGTTCCATAAGCACTTACCTCCCCCTGTTCCCCAATCAACCTCCTCCCACTTCTCTGTCCTGGTATTCCCCTACGCTTCTGCATTGAGCCTTTCCAGGACCAGGGGCCTCTCCTTCATTCACCTTGGGCATCATTTAGTATGTGAATTATGTCTTGGGTATTTGAGCTTCTGGACTAATATCCATTTATCAGTGAGTGCATACCATATGTGTTCTTTTGTGATTGGGTTACCTCACTTAGGATGATATTTTCCAGTTCCAAATATTTGCCTAAGAATTTCATTAATTCACTGTTTTTAATAGCTGACTAGTATTCCATAATGTAAATATACCACATTTTCTGTATCCATACCTCCGTTGAGGGACATCTGGATTTTTTTGAGCTTCTGGTTATTATAAATAGGGCTGCTATGAACATAGTGGAGCATGTGTCCTTTTTATATGCTAGAAAGTCCTCTGGGTATATGCCTAGGAGTGTTATAACTGAGTCCTCCAGTGGTATCATGCCCTGTTTTCTGAGGAACTGCCAGAATGATTTCCAGAGTGGTTCTACCAGCTTGCAACCCCACCAGCAGTGTAGAATTGTTCCTCTTTCTCCACATCCTCACCAGCACCTACTGTCTCGTGAGATTTTGATCTTAGCCATTCTGACTGGTATGAGTTTAAATTTCAGGGTTGTTTTGATTTGCATTTCCCTGATGATGGAGGATGTTGAACATTTCTCTAGATATTTCTCAGCCATTCAATATTCCTCAGGTGAAAATTCTTTGTTTAGCTCTGTACTCCATTTTTAATAGGGTTATTTGGCTCTCTGGACTCTAACTTCTTGATTTCTTTGTACATCTTGGATATTAGCCCTCTGTCAGATGTAGAGTTGGTAAAGACCTTTTCCGAATTTGTTGGTTGCCCTTTTGTCCTATTGTCAGTGTCCTTTGCCTTATAGAAACTTTGCAATTTTATGAGGTACCATTTGTCAATTCTTGATCTTAGAGTATAAATTATTGGTGTTCTGTTCAGAAAATTTTCCTCTGTGCCCATGTGCTCAAGGCTCTTCCCTAGTTTCTTTTCTGTTAGTTTCAGTGTGTCTGGTTTTATGTAGAGGTCCTTGAAACACTTGGAATTGAGCTTAGTACAAGGAGATAAGAATGGATCAATTTGCATTCTTCTGCATGCTAGCCACCAGTTGAACAAGCACCATTTGTTGAAAAGGCTATCTTTTTCCCACTGGATGGTTTTAGCTCCTTTGTCAAAGATCAAGTGACCATAGGTGTGTGGGTTCATTTCTGGGTCTTCAATTCTATTCCACTGATCTACCTGCCTGTTACTGTACCAATACCATGCTGTTTTTTTAACGCTATTACTCTGTAGTAGTGCTTGAGGTCCGGTATACTGATTGCCCCAGAAGTTCTTTTAATGTTGAGAATAGTTTAAGCTATCCTAGGTTTTTTGTTATTCCAGATGAATTTGAGAATTGTTCTTTCTAACTCTATAAAGAAGTGAGTTGGGATTTTGATGGGGATTGCATTGAATCTGTAGATTGCTTTTGGCAAGATGGCCATTTTTACTATATTTGGGTATGTTGTGCCTTCATTTTCATTAAATTCTAAAAAGTCTTTGATTTCTTTCCTTATTTCTTCCTTGACCAAGGTATCATTGAGTAGAACATTGTTCAACTTCCATGTGTATGTGGGCTTTCTGTTGTTTTTGTTGCTATTGAAGACCACCCTAATTCCATAGTGATCTGATAGGAGGCATGGGATTAGTCTGATTGTACATCTGTTGATGGTCTGTTTTGTGACCAATTATATGGTCAACTTTGGAGAAGGTACCATGAGGTGCTGAGAAGAACGTATATTCTTTTGATTTAGGATGAAATGTTCTATAGATATCTATTAAACCCATTTGGTCCAAAACTTCTGTTAGTTTTACTGTGTCTCTGTTTAGTTTGTGTTTCTCTGATCTGTCCACTGAGGAGAGTGGGGTGTTGAAGTCACCCACAATTATTGAGTGAGGTACAATGGGTGCTCTAAGCTTTAGTAAAGTTTCTTTTACGAATGAAGGTACCCTTGTATTTGGAACATAGATATTTAGAACTGAGAGTTCTTCTTGGTAGATTTTTCCCTTGATGAGTATAAAGTGTCCTTCCGTGTCTCTTTTGATGACTTTTGGTTAAAAGTCTCTTTTATTGGATATTAGAATGACTACTCCAGTTGTTTCCTGGTACCATTTGCTTGGAAAGCTTTTTTCTAGCCTTTTACTCTGAGGTAGCGTTTGTCTTTGGCACTGAGATGCATTTCCTGTATGCAGCAAAATGTTCGGTCCTGTTTATGTATCCAGTCTGTTAGTCTATGTCTTATTATTGGGGAATTGAGTCCATTGATGTTAAGAGATATTAAGGAATAGTGATTGTTGCTTCCTGCTAATTTTGGTGTAATTTCTATGTTTGTGTGGTTACCTTCTTTTGGGTTTGTTGAAAGAAGATTAATTTCTTACTTTTTCTAGTGTGTAGTTTCCCTCCTATTGTTGGTGTTTTCCATTCATTAATCGTTGAAGGGCTAGATTTGTGGAAAGATACTGTGTAAATTTGTTTTTGTCATGGAATATCTTGGTTTCTCCATCTATGGTAATTGAGAGATTTGCTGGATATAGCAGTCTGTGTTGGCATTTGTGTTCCCTTAGAGTCTGTATGGCATCTTCCCAGGCTCTTCTGGCTTTCATGATCTCTGGTGAGAAGTCTGGTGTAATTCTGATAGGTCTACCTTTATATGTTATTTGACCTTTTTCCCTCACTGCTTTTAATATGCTTTGTTTAGTACATTTGGCATTTTAATTATTATGTGATAGAAGGAATTCCTTTTCTGGTCAAATCTATTTGGAATTCTGTTGGCTTCTTGTATGTTCATGGGCATCTCTTTCTTTAGGTTAGGGAAGTTTTCTTCTATAATTTTGTTGAATACATTCATTGCCCCTTTAAGTTGGAAATTTTCAATCTCTTTTATACTTATAACTCTTAAGTTTGGTCTTCTCATTTTGTCCTGGATTTCCTGGATGTTTTGGGTCAGGAGCTTTTTGCATTTTCTATTTTGTTTGATTATTGTGTCAATGCTTTCTATGGTATCTTCTGCATCTGAGATTCTCTTTTCTAGCTCTTGTATTCTGTTCTCGATGCTAGAATCCATGACTCTTGACTTCTTTCCTAGGGTTTCTATGTCCAGAGTTGTTTCCCTTTGTGATTTCTTTATTGTTTCTACCTCCATATTTAGATCCTGGATGGTTTTGTTTAATTCCTTCACCTGTTTTGTTGTGTTTTCCTGTAGTTCTTTACAGGCTTCTCCCTGTTTACTTGTGTTCTCCTGTATTTCTTTAAGGGAGTTATTTATGTCCTTCTTGAAGCCTTCTAACAGCACCATGAGCTGTGATTTTAAATCCAAATCTTGCTTTTCTGGTGTTTGGGGGTATCTAGGACTTGCTGTTGTGGAATAATTGGGTTCAGATGGTGCCATATTGCCCTGATTTCTGTCAGTATCATTTGTCTTTTGCTATCTGGTTATCTCTGGTGTTAGTTGGTCCTGCTGTCACTGGCTGGTGCTTGTCCATCCTGTGTGCCTGCAAGCCTACCTCAGCACCTCGGGGTAAGTGGCTTTCCCCTGAAACAGTGCTGTGGGACTGCCTAGCTCCTGGTTGCAGGTGGGGCTCTAGCAGGCTGTGCCCCAAGTGATCTTACCCTGCGTACCTGGCTACACCTGTCTGCTCAGTCACTGGAGCAAAGAAAGATGACAATGAATTGTTGACTGCACTCCTAAGCCTACTTTTCTAGGCCCATTGTTACTAAGTCTTTCATTTTATGACATGCTCACCCTATATTAACTGATTCTTCCTTATATCTTCTTTATTTATTCAGACTCTAGAATAATCTAGCAGTCCCTTCTCCCAGCAAAGTCTAATATTTTTTCAATTACTTAGAAAAACATATTCAATATATAAATATTAAAATTTTGCTAGAACATACAGGAAATACATGAATGTTAAATTCAGGTTCCAAATAATCAGGATGGTTCTAAGATAGTCTCCAAAGGAAGAAGTTTAACAGACATACAGACACAAGACATGAATGAAAGCTAAAAAAGGAAAAGTGCTTACAGTTTGATTTAGCTGCAGCATGTCCTGTAAAGTGACAGACTATAAATGATTTTACTAGACAGTGAGCTCAATACAACAGTATGTAGCACTGCTGCTAACAAAAATCTAATCCTATGTTACTACACTAAGAATAACTAGACTCAGAGAAGCAATTCATTCCAATTTCAAATAGGGATAAGAAATTCCGTGGCGTGTTAACCCATACCCAGAAATACAAAGTCCTCATGTTCTTCTCATATGTGGATCTAGTATCACATCTGAAGATTTGTATGCTTAATTTAGAGTGTCTACAAAGGTTGGGAAACTCATAAGAGGCCACTGGAACAGAGCAGGGAGACAGATCTTAAGGGAGGGAGAGAGCACAGGTGTTATGAGGGTGGAAGTGGAATCCTGGGGGGAGTGGCTTAAGTGGGGAGAAGAAAAAGAGGTAGAGAAGAGGAACACATGGGAGGAAGATTATCTAACAGGGTAGAAACATATTATTTCATAAATATCTGTATATATAAATACCCATATATATATATATATATATATATATATATATATATATATATAATACATATTATAAAGTGTGTATATAATAGTTTAAATAGAGTTACTTCCAAGCAGCCATAAGTTGTCAAATAAGGAGCTCAGTGGCAAATGTGGGATATCTCTCTGGAGATGTTGGTCCAGCAACATTCCAGTGACCTCCCAAATAACACAGGCTATTGCCATTTCTTTTTTTTTTTTTTTTGTTACCTACCAGAACATGATAGTAAGATCGTATTGCTGAAGACACCATACATACATTTCATTAGAAAATTGGGGGAAATCAGGCCAGTAAAAAACTAGAAGCTTCTTTGATGACTTTACTATTTACCAAAAAGTGCTTCACAGGCTGATGGGGGAAGAAGAGTCACCAAAGGTATTACTCAACTCTGAACTCTATGGGCTATAATAATGATCATTCTGGCAAGATGTGCCCATAGATGCAACAGTGGCGTGAATGTTATAGGGGTAACCATCCATTTGCAGGACGGACTTAAAGGCGTGTTCCACAGGAGGAAATATATGCTTGCTCATGTAAATCTGACCAAGTACCCATGGCTGAGTAGTTATTGGCCCTCAGAATGAATCTACTACCTCCTATTTTATTATCTAAATAGGCAGAGTATCAAAGTGCCTTCCAAATATATTTCTTTGCATACACAGATCAGTGTAGCTCTCAATCTTCATCAGCATCTTTAGGCATAATAATAATAATAATAATAATAATAATAATAATACAGAAACTCATGAGTTGCCAAATCACAGACAGCAAATGTATGTGGAATCAAACCACATATATTTATAGAATTCTGCAGTAGTAGGTTTTATATGCCATTTTCTTTTTTTATGTTGAGTATCCCTCTCTATATTCCTTCTTCTAATCCTGCCACATAAAAGTAACAGATGTTAAAGTTCTCTTCAAACAATATGTAAATATGAGTTACTGTCCTACATGGAAAAGGAAGCTATCCTTCACAGTCACATGTATTCAGAGGTAGGTAAACATTCGCAGGTACGTTTCAACAGAGTCTAAAATGTACAGATAAGGCAACTCGATCTTGCTGATGTGCAAGCAACAGAAGCTATGCTTTCTTTTGCTTTTTCTACAAAAAGAAGCAATGGCCAATATAGAAACTGGAAGCTGGCCCTTTTCCTTCCTGTTTTTTTTTTCTTCCCCAATGCCTGTGCAGCTATGAAAGACTGCCTGCACTGCTAATGCAGGTTTCTCCTCTGGAACACTGGTGCCTTCTCAACAATATCAAGCCCCTCAAAACTAAGTCCAAAGCCGAATTAAATAATATTCACAATGTTCAGAGTATACAAGAAGAAAAGCATAGTCACATTTTTCAGTGAAAAGATCTATGAGCCTCAAGACCTTGGTCTCAAGGTAAGCAGTTCATTTTTTTTTAGCTCAGTCATCTAAATAATTAAACTGCCCTACAAGGTAGTTTTCAGCTGTGAATGAGGAGGCATGGGAAAGGCTTACAAATTATAAACTGTGACATGACTATAAAATGAATGAAATGAGGTACCTCTGTTTTGCCATCTAATTTTTATAGTAAAATCAAAAAAAAAATTTATTCCTTCTTATTGATAAGGGGCCAAAAATGAAATAAAAAGGATTCCTTAAAAATCCTTCAGCTAGTGGGTAAAGCAGGTCACTCCTTTACCTTTCCTGTTTGCACAGACTATCTTGGCTCATCTTTACATCATAGGTGCTGTGTCTCAGATGACCTCATGCTGTTAGAGAAACAACAGAGTTCAGAAGTAGGAGAGAGGTACTAGGGTGCTTGTTCCTTCTCTGTTCTTCCTGCCTCAGCATTGTGATACTGGCAGTGGCTGGATTCCTCTACAACTTCTATTCTTGCCCTGAGACCCCTTCTTCAGCGATGCATCTCGTGGGCCTCCATGACCTCTGGGTCCCCATGTATGTACCTTGTTCCTCAGACCTAGACAGTAGAACAGCTTTGGGTCACTGCTAATCCGGAGCTCCTCATCTTATTGTCCTGTGTCTCTAAATTGTGTCTTCTCTCCAGAATTCCAGTAGAGCATGCCTTCTGTTTTCTGCTGAGTTCCTGATGGAGAAATTCCTCTTTTCCAAACTATTTGTTCCCAATCTGCCCATGAAGGCTTTTATTGCCTCCTCTCCAATTCCTCTCTCAGCATTCTCCTCAATTTACACAGTCTGCCTGCAGGAGACTCCAGCCACCTCCTTCTCCCTAGGAGCTAATTCTCCAGGCATCTAGATGTGCCTTTGCCAGGTTCCTTATTAATTCAGCAGCTGCAGAGCTGCCTTCTTAGATCCTATACTCTCCACTTTCTTCTTCCTCTTCCCATGACTTCCTTCTCCTCTAGTAAAAAACATGGACTCATGACCTTTCTACTGTAGAATTCAGATTAAGAAACAGAGCATTAAATCAGCCTTTGAATACCTCAGGGAAACATACACGATACAGTCTATGTGTTTCTTTCAACCTAAATTTGTTAACAATCATTTAAAAAAGAAAAGAAAGAAAAAGTAAGTCTGCACAAAAGGAATATAAAAACAACCATCTGATCAATTTTGCCCTCAAGGTTATACAGACAGTTCCTCCACTGACAGGACAACCGTTTCTTCCTGAGTAGATTACAATTGTTACTGGGCACATGGGCCGCTAACTATCTCCAACGCTGTAATAAATCAGTAGTCTAACACCCTTTCCCACCATCAAAATTTATAGTAGAAACACACACAATAGTCATTCAGACCTCTAGGGTGCCTTCTCACTAAAGACCATGAGTTCTAAGAATGCCTTTGGTTCCTTCCGTTAGAATCCATAACCAAAAGCATCCAAGAGCTGACATTTAGTTCAGGAATTTTTGGAGTCCTTATCCTCTCCTTGCTGTGAAAAATAATGATCCGTTGATCTCTGATTGTCATTCAAACCTTGGTAACAAAGCCAGCATCTGTCTCTTCACTGGCTTTTCTTCCCTAAATGTACTGGCTGTCACTAAAAGAGAAACAATACTTTTACTGACACTTGCCAAACCACGTTAGTCATGAAATGCTGGCAGTAATTACCAAGCCAGTGAGACAGTGGTCCCAAATGTTCATTGTGCAGGCCTACAAAATAACTGTTTTCCCTTTTTCCCCCTACAGTCTAAGAGAATGAGGCTTCAAATGTGAATTTATGACATTTTTGGCAACTGATCACAGGTAGAAATTATCCATGCTCAATTAAAGAAAGATGAAAGTTCAGCTTTCTATGATTAAACCAATAACTTGTTCAGCCTCGGGGCTGGAATTAAATGTTAAGGATCTGTGTCTCTTGCAATCCTGTACAAAGAATTAAAGAAGCAAATGGCGCTATCTCTGACTTACTTAAAAATCAAGGATTTATTCATATTGGAAATTATTCATGATTAGACTCCTAGATAAGGAAGCGCTATACCATTCCCCCATGCCTTCGGCTGCTTGCAGTTAGACTCCCCTTGGATTATGTTTCAAAGGTGGTATCATTTATTTGAGCTCATCTATAATAAACTGATGCTGATGTTTTCTTTTAGATTTTGCTATAAATGGTATAGAATGATACATTCGTAGGAAAGTATCTTGGCATAATAAAGGAAGCCCCATGGCTAACTACACAACTCACTAACTTCAGTCTCTATATCCCAACAGTAGAGGACAGGCTATGATGGTCAGTCTTATATAGCAGTTTAGCTTGGCTGCTGGTCTCATCACTAAGTCAAACACTAATCTACTTGTTACTGTGAATATATTTTGTAGAGGTAATTAAAGTCCATCAACAGTTGACTTCAACTAAAACAGATGAATCCAGACAATCTGTGTGAGCCTGTTTCAATTCACATTTTAAGAGCAGACCTGTCATGTCTGAAGAAGAAATTCTCTGTGCCTTCAGCTCCCACCCTGGGCTTTCAGACTCCCTTTCATGATACTCTCTGCCTTTCAGATTTAGGAATTACATAGCAGCTCCTACTTGTACAAATCTATGTATCTATCTCACAGTCTACCTCTGCAGATCAGTCAATCAATTTATCATTTACTTATTAACCATACACTGTACAGGGTATTTCTCTGGCTGTAGCTTACTGATAAATGAGAATTTAGTGCCTCCTGTGTACATAAGTACTGTGAGAATAAAATGAGATTGTGAATATGAAAGTTATTTAAGTAAATGTCAATGTCTGTATGATTTAGGATTTGGTATGACTAATTCGAATCCAATGATTACTCCAGATTACACACTTCTCTAGATCTTCCATTCTGGTTTTGTTTTGTTTTGTTTTGTTTTGTTTTGTTTTGTTTTGTTTTGTTTTGTTTTGCTTTGCTTTGCTTTGCTTTGTTTTGTTTTGTTTTGTTAAGGGTCTCATGCCATAACCAAGGCTCAGTCACATAGCAATCCCCATACCTCAGCTTCCTAAGGGTTAGGATTGAAGGTGTGAGCCACCATACCAGGCTAATCCTCTAGCAATCTAGCTCATTTTTGAGCTTTACACATTAGAAGACAAAGACAATTGTACTCAAAGCATTAAGGTGTTCTATTCCTCATAAGAAACAGATAACAAAGTTGAGACAGAATTTATACTATACCCATGGTTCAAGAGAGCAATTGTAAATCAAAAGGGTAAAGACAATATTCAAACAGATTCTTAGATAAGACCAAGACAGAGAGAAGACAGTTCAGAGTCAAGGATAAAAGAAAGTTAAGCAAAATCATTGGGGTAAAAGAACGATCTACTCTAGACGCCATCTCTTTTGTGTTGTGGTTTCTGAATATGGGCTGGTTTAGCTGTCCAGCGGTGGGCACAGCTGAGAAAATGAGAAGAGAGAAGTAGTGGCCCCAAATTGCCAACCACATCAGCTCCAGGCTCAGAAGCTTCTTAGAGAATTTGATCCTGAAACTTTGTATTTCATCTCTATTAAGTCATAGGGCTGGATTACACACCATAGCCTTCCTTAGTATTGGATTAATTAATTAAACACAGCACTGAGTTTTAGCCGGTGTCAGATGAATGCGAATCAGTCCTCCACTGGCCAAGCCCATAATTACCTTGCCACAACTTCTTGTCTTTTTCCCTCTGGCTGACTAGGGGGGAGCCTTGTGAGTTACAGAAGGAAAATCAGAAGTGGGAGGAGGGGACACATGAGAAGCCCAGGTCATGGCCTGAGTCATTCATTCAGGAGTGCTCCCTGAGACTGCTTACACTAGGCCATTAGCCAGGAAGGAACTGGCCTTGAATCAAGTCACTGCTATCTGAGAGCTTGTCTCTAGTCAGCTAGCTAACAAAAACCAGCACCAAATTTGGCATATGGTCATAACAGAAACATAAAGTGTACAGCATTGGCTTAGGGAGGCAGCAGATGGCAAGGAATTCGGGAGTGGAATCAGAAAAGACAGAAATTCACGCTCGGGAGTAAAACACCAACCTGGCACCAAAGGCAGTTTAGAAATCATCAGAGCCAGTCAGTCAACCAGTTCGAGGTGTGTCCTGAAGTCAGAATGAGAACAGGACCACTGTGTTAAATTCTTTTCCTAGTTTCCCCTCCATACTAATCAAGTTTCTGTCTTTCAAATGTCTTTCCCCTGCCTACCTTCAATTCTCTATACAACTTATTTAGACCAATAGATACTACCGTCTTTTCTTCTTCTGTTATGGATAGTCACCCATGAAATGTCATTCGCAGGCTTGCACATCTCTCTCTCTCTCTCTCTCTCTCTCTCTCTCTCTCTCTCTCTCTCTCTCTCTCTCTCTCTGTCTCTCTCCCTCCCTCCCTCTCTCTCTCTCTCTCTCTCTGTCTCTCTCTCTCTGTCTCTCTCTCTCTCTCTCTCTCTCTCTGTGTGTGTGTGTGTGTGTGTGTGTGTGTATACTTTGTGGAACTATTTCAGGAAGTTGTCAAGCCTTTGGTCATGGAACCCAGCTGGCAGACACAGAGCCATGGGAGGAAGAGATTATAGCCTAGCCCTACTTCTGGCTGAGTTCTCTGCTTCCTTGTCAGCTGCCAAGATATAAGGAAGCCACTGCCAGAGGTTCCCTGTGCTGCCTAATTTTATGTCAACTTGACACAAGCTCAAGTCATCAGAGAGGGGAGATTCTCCATAGGCTCTAGCTGAAGGCAAGCCTGTAAAGCACTTTCTTAATTAGTGATTAATGGATATTGTCCACACCATTGTGAGTGGTGCCATCCCTGGACTGGTGGTCTTGGGACCTATACAAAAAGGCTGAGCAAGCCACGAGGAGTAAAGCCACACCCCTCCATGGCCTCTGCATCAGCTCCTGCTTCCAGATTCCTGGCCGGCTTGAGTTCCAGTCCTAACTTCCTTCAATGACAAACAACGATGCGGAAGTATAAGACAAACAATCCCTTTCCTCCTCAAGTCACGGTGTTTCATCATAACAATACTAATCCCCACTGTGATGCCTTTCCCTCCATGATAGATTATATTACCTTAAACTGTGATTCAAAATAAATCACTCTCCACTTAGGTTGTTTCTATCGGGTGTTCAGCCATAGTAATGAAGAAAGTGGCTAATATACCATGTAACCACTAGTCTTCCTCAGGAGGTGGGTGGAGATAAGCCCCATATACTTGCTTTAACTATAGCTACCCCCCCATTACACATGATATTTAGATCACATGAATGGATATTTAACCAAACCAGCTCTGATCACTCCTGCCAAATGCTCTAGTTAAGACAAACTCTTTTGAGAATTAACCAAATCAGATATGAATTATCTTTCCCTCACCCAAATCAGGCAGTCATCAAAGAGTATACTGGACTCTGAGTAACATTACATGCACTCAGCAGGTTGTATTTATGTATTTAGGAATAATATCCATGCATCTATCTATCTATCTATCTATCTATCTATCTACATATATATGTATGTATATATATATATATATATATATATATGTATATATATATTATCAATCACATCAAGTAATAAATAGAGGTCATGAATTTGAAAGAGCAAAAAGGGGTATATGGGAGTGGATAGAGAAAGAAAAACAGGAGAAATATTGTAATTATAATACAATCTAAAATGTTATAGGAACATGCAAAATCTAAATTAATTGGGGTCTAAGCAGATGCTTAGTGGTTAAGAGAACTTGCTGTGAAAGTATGAGGACCTGAGTTCAAATCCCTAGATCCTGTCTAATATGTTGGGCATGGCCTCATACGTACCTGTAATCCTACCCTGCGGTAGGGAGAGATAGGAGGTTATCTGGGACTTGCTGCCTGCCAGCCTATCTCCAAGTCCTTATCTTTAGAAAATGATACTGAGTAAGAGACGGAAAGATATCCAGTATCTTCCTCTTCCCCTGTGCACTCACACACACATACACACACACACCACATGCATGCCTCTCTCTCTCTCTCTCTCTCTCTCTCTCTCTCTCTCTCTCAGCAAGCCATGAGGAGTGGCTCCGCCTCAGGAGCACGTAAATTGCTATCTTTGCAGGATAGTTTTGTGGTTTGCATAGCCTTTGTCTGTGGCAATGCCTGCAATTTCTTGAGTGTTCAGTGTATCTTGATAACTTTTTCTCTTTCTCCATGGCCAGTTCATCAGAGGATGGAAAGGAAATGGGTCTTCCTGTAGGTTTAGAGAAGGCTTTGTGAAAAGGTTGCATTTGAACCTAGCCTTGAAGAATAGAAAAAGATTCAAGAAAGAGAATTGTATATATAAGAAAATAATTACAGGAAACTAGAAGTGTTGCTCAGCTAAGATGATGGCTTCAGAAGGAGACAGAATCCAATTCCAATTAAGGAGCCATCATTATTTATCCTGTGACCTTGACCAAGTTTCTCCCTTTCTCTACATGAAAGTTTCCTTATCCAAAAAGTATGAAGATAATATTAAAATGATTTCTCTAACATTATGGTAATATTTACTAATAAACGCATATAATGTTTAGGCACTCATAATGAGGAGGTATCTCAACATAGCTAGCAACCAATAGTTTCTCTTACAAACAAGGAAGGCACAATCTCTAGGTTCTTTTTTGTAGCTTTAGATACAAACTCCAGATGCTAGTCTAACTGCAAGGCGCTGATGTCATTGAGTTCAGCATGAGATTTACTGTCCCCTTAGAGTATTAATACCCACCAATTAATAGTGACAGTCACTAAACATTTACTACCTAATGAGCTGCATCTCCTCGGGATGGGTGGAGCATGGAAAAGGAACTGTGTCATTTAACTTGCCAGACTTCCTTCTTGCTGGCTGCCTGTGACCTCCCCACTGGGCTGCCTGAGGGGTTGACTCCATTTGAAAAATACATTTAGAAATGTCAGTGTCTAGAAGCCCTTATCTCTAAAGCCTCCTTGGAACCACAAAAGCAAACACTATCAGAGCTGCTCTCTTTTGAGGTGATGGGGAGACAGCAATGAAGAAGTTAGGAGAGTAGGAAAGGTCCTTGCTCTTGAGTGAGGGGAGAGAGAGACACAGAAAAGAGGTGGAAGGGGGAGGGGAAGGGGAAAGGAGGAAGGGAGGGAGCTAGCGGAGGAGGGACAGAGGGAGAGAGACAGAGGGGAGGGCGGAAGCCAGGACAAGATGTCAGGAATACAGAGTTTCTGGAGCAGGTTGATAATTAATAATGCTTCAAAGCTATTTTATGAGCTTGGCAGGGGAGGGGGGAGGTGTTGTCTGAGGAGGTGATGAAGAATAAAAAATTAATTAATTAATAGCTATCTGTAAGGACATGGGCTTGTCACCTTTGTCACCTTGGGCCCCCGCCCCCTGCAGGTGGCGGTTCCCAGAACTCTCTAGAGAGAAACAACCCCCCTCCTGGGACTCTCTAGAGAAAAACAACTCTCTTAAGGAAAACAGCTCTCGGAATAACCACAGGGGTCCCAACAACCTCTATGGAATGTCCCAAAGCCCCAGGAGTGTCACTTAATGTAACACATAGTAAATAGTAAATGTGTGTGTGACTTTAGACTTCCCCTATTTCCTCCCCAGTCCTCCCCCTCTTTTATGGTTTTTGCCTTTATAAGCTTGTCACAAGTTCAGGTGGGGATTGAACTCCTCTACCCCTGCATGGTGTATGAGTCTCGACCCCAGCATGCTGGCCTGAGATCTCGTTTAATCCCATCTTCAATAAACTTCCTCATGTGATCACAAGTTCGGTCTCAGTGCCTTACTGGGTGTGCGCTACTCCCGAGACTTGAGTGAGGGTCTCCCTTCAGGGGTCTTTCATTGACATTTGAAACTCAGACTTGGAATATATGAATGCACCAGCAAAGATCTAAGGCAGGAATGTCCCAGGTAGAAAGAATAACATGTTCAAAGTTGGTGAAGCAGGAATATGCTTAATGTATTTAAAGCTGTGCATGGCAGAAGCCCAGTGGACAAAGGCAACATTGGTGTGAGAAGGGGGTCGGAGGGGTGGATGAAGCAATGTTTATAAGGTTTAAGCAATTCTTAAAGGTTCAAATTTTATTTTAAGTACAAAGTGAAGGAAGCCTCCTGGAAAGTCTCAAGCAGTGGCCTGACAAAGTTTGATTAATGACCTAGATCATTCTGCTGTTCTCCAGAGAATAGGCTGTTAGAGGATGATTACAGAAACAGTGAGGCCAGTGTGGATGGAAAAATCCTGCTTGTGAGTCCATGGCAGTAGTCTAGCTGGGAGATCGTGATACAAGAAACCACGGAGCAGCCTTGGAGAGAGGAGAGAAGGGACAAAGCAAAGACGGATTTTGATGGTAGTGGTGAATCAAGTATGGGAAAGGGATAATCAAGACTAGCTTTGCCTGTGGTGTTTTGCCCTCAGCAACTGAGTAGTACCATTTACTATAATGAGGACTGATGGGAAAAGATCCAGGGCCTAAGACGGTAACACTAGGTAAGGTATTGAGGGGCACTGTGAAGTAGCATTTTGCTATTTAAACCTTTGTCTTTTACTACCCATCCACTCACTATGAGATTGTTTCAAATTCCAAAATTTCATGTTGTCATTTTACTACTGAATGTTCTTACAGACCTTGCTAATAGATTTCAGAACTCATTAGATGAGCCCAGAGATAGCCTTCCAGCTTTTCTGACTACAGTGGTCCAGCCAGCCAGGGCACCATCCTATTGGTGTTGGTGCTTGTCTTAGTTATGGTTTCCATTGCTATAAAAAGACACCATGACCAAGTCAACTCTTCCAACATTTGGGAGGGCCTGGACAACACTTTATTGGGCCTGGCTTATAGTTTCAGGGATTTAGTCTATTATCATTGTGAGAAGTATGGTATCCAGACAGACGTGGAGCTGGAGAAGGAGCTGGGGTTTCTACATCTTGATCCCCAGGCAGCCAGGAGACTGGATTTGTTTTACCCTGGATGGAACTTGAGCATAGGGGACCTTAAAGACAGTCCCTACAATGACACACTTCCTCCAAAAAGGCCACACCTTCCCAGGGACCAAGCTTTCAAACACATGAATGGATGAGGGCCAAATCTATTCAAACTGTCACAGTGCTCAAAAGGCATCTGTTTGCCTTTCACAATGTGTTATCCCAGCACCTCCTTTTCCACCTCAGAATATTCACTGTATAACTGAAAAAAATTAGGAGGATGTAGTTTGTAGTCTGCAGAGTAACTGCCTAACCCACACAAAGCTTTGGTTTCAACCCCTAGCACCATATAAAACAGAGAATGTGCTTGTAATCCTAACACACTGAAGGAAGATCAGACATTCAGGGTCATTCTTGGCTATGTTGAAATTTCAAGGCTATCCAGTGCTGTATGACTCAGAAACAAACAAAACCAGAGTGAGTGAAGTATAATTGATTTTTGAAAATTCATGTAGTTTGTGTGTGTGTGTGTGTGTGTGTGTGTGTGTGTGTGTGTGACAGAGAGAGAGAGACTGGGCTCTCTCCACCACTGGGCTCCCAATTACCTCCTCAGCTCTGCTGGGCCAGACTCAAGTCTCCTCCTGGCTTGCCTCTGGGCGCGAATTGACCCACTCTTATCTCCTTGTACTAAGATCAACTCCAAGTGGATCAAGGACCTCCACATAAAACTAGACACACTGAAACTATTAGAAAAGAAAGTGGGGAAGACCCTGGAGGACATGGGCACAGGGGAAAGTTCCTGAACAGAACACCAAATAGCTTATCCTCTAAGATCAAGAATTGACAGATGGGACCTCATAAAATTACAAAGTTTCTGTAAGGCAAAGGACACTGTCAGAAGGACAAAAGGGCAACCAACAAATTGGGAAAAGATCTTCACCAACCCCACATCCGACAGAGGGCTAAGATATAAAAAGAACTCAAGAAGTTTGACCCCAGAGAACCAAATAACCCTATTAAAAATGAGGTACAGAGCAAAATAAAGAAATTTCACCAGAAGAAATTTAGATGACTGAGAAGCACCTTAAGAGATGTTCAACATCATTAGTCATCAGGGAAATGTAAATCAAAACAACCCTGAGATTCCACCTCACACCAGTCAGAATGGCTAAGATTAAAAACTCAAGAGACAATAGGTGCTGGCGAGAATGTGGAGAAAGAGGAATACTCCTATACTGTTGGTGGGACTGCAAGATGGTACAACCGTTCTGGAAATCAGTCTGGCAGTTGCTCAGAAAATTGGGCATGACACTTCCAGAGGACCCTGTCATACCACTTTTGGGCATATACCCAGCGGAATCCCCTGCATACAATAAAGACACATGCTCCACTATGTTCATAGCAGCCTTATTTATAATAGCCTGAAGCTGGATGGAGCCCAGATGTCCCTCAAAGGAAGAATGGATACAGAAAATGTGGTATATTTATACAATGGAATACTACTCAGCAATTAAAAAATAATGAATTCATGCAATTTGTAGGCAAATGGTTGGATCTGGAAAATATCGTCCTAAGTGAGTTAACCCAATCACAAAAGAATACACATGAAATGCAATCACTGATAAGTGGATATTAATGAGCCCAAAAGCTCTGAATACTCAAGGCACAATTAGCAAATCAAAAGATTCCCAAGAAGAAGGAAGGAAAGGACCCTGGTCCTGAAAAGACTGGATCCAATTTTGTAGGAGAGTACCAGAACAGAGAAATGGGGGGAGATGGTGATTGGGGAATGGGGGGAGAAGGGAAGAGGACTTATGGGACATATGGTGAGGGGGGAACTGAAAAAGGGGAAAGCCTTTGGAATGTAAACAAAGAATATAGAAAAATAAAAAAAAATTAAAAAAGAAATGTAAATAAAGAATATATCAAATAAAATAAAATAAAATAAAATAAAATAAAATAAAATAAAATAAAATAAAATAAAATAAAATAAAATAAAAGATAGCAATTTACTTTTTACTGGAAGAAACGCTGGGTGCCATGGTTAAGATCTTAGGCCTCAAAGTGGCAAAATCAGAATTTAAATCCATCTGAAGAGTTGCTGGGTCCCCTTTCTTTCCAGAAATTTCCTCTAATTTTCTCTAGACCAAATAAATGTCCCATCTTTGTTTCCTGGTAGCCTTTATACTATAATTTCCTATATCCCTTATCCTATAATTTTGTTTTTTCATGATGAACTTAATCTCTGATTTTTGCCTAACTTCATAATGAAATGGACTCACCTCTTTTTTGCTACACTAGATTCCCTAGCACTTCACCAACTTAGCAAGCATGGACTTCATCACGTATGTTTATATCAATTTATAAATTGTATTCCCTTCATTCACATATTAAATAAATGAGCAAAGCTAATGCTGCTGAACTGTAAATTCCCGATACAGGTTACCTGGTCTACCCAGATGCCTGATAGTGTTTTGTTCACTGTAGATTTGTCTTTACTGAGGGTCATTTATCACTCAGTTGTGTCATTCAAAACATTCCATTTTCCATAGTCCCAAGCAGACACTGTGCAAAAACCACAGAGAAAGAAGGCTGCATAATTTTTAGCAGAATGTTGTAACCTATCAATCTTAAATTTGAAAACAGAGGGAAAATGTACCTGAAACCTAAAACCAGCGCCAGGTAATTGGTGTTTGTCAGAACACATGAGCCACGCTTCTATCTAGTATACCTCGCCATCCCAGTGGTTGAAAGATGCAAGTGGATTTGTTTCTCACTTGCATGACACGTAAGTATAGGCTGGTTTACCATGTTGTCCTATACCATCCAAATGCCAGAACCCAAGCTGACACAGAGAGCATCTCCAGCTACTACGACAGAAGAAAATGGAGCAGAGGCCTTAAGCATCACCTTGGAAGTAACATGTTGCATGGGGGTTAAATCTGCATACAAGGAAGTGAGTTGGCACTGGTGCTCTTCATTGTATAGTAGGGACCGGAAGTCAATGATAGTAATGACCTTCACATTATACAATACACACACTGAGAAGTGATCCTCATAGAACCCGAAACTCATGGGTTAATGACAGGACTCCAGCAATAAACTGCCTGGCATGCGGATATGAGGACCTGAGTTTGATCTGGATAACCAAGCACAGAGCTCGCTGTCATGTGCTTCTAACCCAAAGAGCCAGACAACCTAGCCTCCTTAGACAGTTTCAAGCCAATGAAAGGCCCACCTCATAAAACAAGATGGGCAGCTCCCAAGACATGACACCTACGCTTAATTCTGACCCCTCTGTGCATGTGCCTACATAGGCACATATGCAAACACACCCATATACATACATATCTTTCCAATCAGAAGGACCTGGCATACAATTCAGAAAAATATGTCCTCAGATCAGTATATTATTAACTAAAATGATATGACTGCTACAATTTTTCTCTCGGGACCTCAGCAGTTCTTTTTTAGGCCTCAGTGTCCCTGTCTCTAAAGAGGGAGTAGAAGAGAATTCCTAAACTGCTTTAAATGACGATAATGATGTATGTTAATGCGCCCATCAGATGGCCTGCCATGATAGATCATGTTAATCTTATTTAAGCGTCTTCTCTGAAATATAGGAAAAATCATTTATCCAGATATTAATGAGATAAAACTACCACTCACCCTTTAAGGTTGACAATTTCATTTTCTTGATATTAATGACCGTCAACTAGATAAAATGATTTACTTCACACAGCCACCCACACATTCTCCAAATACCAGGATCCAAGTAATTTATAAATGGGTGAATATACCACATTCTAAAAAGAGAGAGAGAGAGAGAGAGAGAGAGAGAGAGAGAGAGAGAGAGAGAGAGAAGGAAGGAAGGAAGGAAGGAAGGAAGGAAAGGAAGGAAGGAAGGAAGGAAGGAAGGAAGGAAGGAAGAAAAGGATGAAAAAAGAAAAGTTCAGAGCAGGAAGACCCAAGTGTCTCATACAGGTTGGCACAGCTCTTCTGACCTTTGTTTCACTTCCTGTCCTCACATGGCTCCTGTGTACAGGGCTTCGTACCAAGCTGCTCAAGCCTCTGCTCTTTTTTTTCTTCTGGCTAAGCCTGGGGACCAAGAGCAGCATGCCATTGGTGCTGCTCATGATACACAGCACCCCCCACCCCCACCCCCCACCCCCGACCCCCCACCCCCGTTCTCCTACTGTCACCTGGTGTGTGATTCAACACACCTTACAAGACGCGTGTTCCCAAATGTCACAGCACTTTTCTGCTATTTCCCAAAAGGCACACGTTGCCAAATTGCACAGCACTGTTTTGCTATTTCCCAGTCCAATTCAAACCCCCTAAAGACATTCTCAGGATGAGAGCAGAGGCAGATGTTAAAGCTGTAATGTTTTTAAATAGATCTACCATGCAAATACCCAAGGAAAAGGAAGCCAACTGCTCCCTTCTTCCTTCCCACCCTATTGATAGCTTTCAAGGACAGAGCCTGATCCCAGGACATCAGGCCATGTCATTTCCCATCCAAGGAGGCTGTTGGGCAACAAGCGGTCACTGCTTATATTTGTTCCTGCCCTCTCTGACTCACCAGCTGTTAGAATAATGAGAATATAGACAGTCACCTACAGAAAGAGACCTGGCCTTTTTTTAACATTGAGATTCATTTCTTCTTTAACCATGCCTCTGTGTGTAGGTGTGTGTTTGTTTCTATGTACACAAGAGTATGTGTGCCGTGAAGATCCCAGGCCTCAGATCCCATGAAGCTGGAGGTAACGTGGCTGTGAGTCGCTCAGTGTGGCTGCTAGGGACAAAACACAAATCCTCTGCAAGAGTATTAGGTGCCCTTCACCACCAAGCTCCAGCTCAAGACTGGGCCTTCGGATCACTTCATGTTTTATTCTTCTATCCAAAAATACGAGTGAGAAACGGGTACAGAGTCAGGCCAGTACTATGCTTTGGATCATGAGTAACACAGAAGAGAGAGTGTCCGCTGACAACAATGTTTCCAAAACTCAAACAAGCATGTTTGTTATTTACTGGCATATCTTCTTTATATGTGGTATATCTCATAAGGTCATTTTCACACAACTATATGAGGCACTTAGAGCATGCCCTCCGACCCCTCTTCCCTGCCTTTGCTCGCTGCTCTCAGTAATCCTCTCATTTCCCATTACAGGATTTACTGTATCTATATGAATTCGGCAATCCAAAATAGAAAGAAACCTGGCTATTTATCTTTCTGACACTGACTTAATTTGCTTTACAGGATAATCTCAAGTTGCATCCGTTTTCCCACAGATAACATCATTTTGTTTTGCTTTGAGACAGAGTAAAATCTACTGCATGTGTTCTCTGTGTCAATGGTGTTGGAGACCTACTTTGGTTCCTTAACTGCTGCAAATAGTCCTGCAGTAAACACGGTTGTGCAAGCAACTCTGTGGCATACTGACTTGGAGTCCTTGAAGTAAATACTAAGGTGTCCTGTAGCTGTGTCATTTGGTAGGTTTATTTGAATTTGAGGAATTTAAAGATTCTCCACATTGATTTCCACAGTGGCTGAACTCTTTAACATTCCCAGCAGGATTATGGAACAGTTCTCTTTGCTTCGCGTCCTTACCTACACTTGCTGTCAAATATATTTTAATTTTTGGAAGTGTTTTTGATCTATTTCACGCTATCCTCATTAAAAACCTATTTGTTTTTAGGGCTACCATGTACTGCAAGCCAGTAGGCCTAAAATAACAACAGAAGTTTATGTTTTTATGTCAAGTATGGCTAATCCTAATCCTAAATTCTTGTTGGACTTCTGTAAGGACACCAGCAAAGGCAAAGCCTGGTAGAAGAACGCCTGGCTCTTGGGCAGAGAATAGTGTATTCTCACTACGCCCTTACACTGTAAAAAAAGCAAGACAGCTAGCTCCCAGGGGTTGCTTTTAGGATTTTTTAAAAATTATTTGTATATGTCTGTGCAATCCTATCACAGGAGTCCAGAAGTGGGTGTTGCATATCCTGGAGGTAAAGCTACATACAGGCAGTTGTGAGCCACCCTACATGGGTGCTGGAAATGAAATGTAGGTCCTCTGCAAGAGAATAATAATGTGGTTTTAATTTCTAAGCCATCTCTTCAGCCCCAGAAGTTGAGCATGCTAATCCTATTCTTCAGGGCTTCCCCTCATACTGTAATCTCCTGACAAAGTCCCTATCTACTAAAGTTATCTTTGGGCTTCGGACTTCAACATATAAATGGGTAGAGGTAAAAACAACATTCAGACCATAGCAAAGAATACATAATCATCTATTCTTCACTTTCTGGAACTAACCTCAGACTAAAGTCAAGGCCACCCCACTGCTAATTATGTGTGTGTTAGCACACATAACTTGTGTGCTATGAACTCACAAGATTCCTCCCCTGACTGCATGCTTCCTGTATGAATAGAATTTCCTTGGTATTTTCAGGGGTAACACCAACATCTTGGGAGGCAAGCATACCACTCTCAAATGACAAATTCTTACCGTAGGCGCTAACATGAATAGAGACTACATAGTCATTATTTATCTTTTAATTTCCAGTCTGCTTGTTTTCCACATAATCTGATTCTTGCCATACCCCTGAGAGATGGGGAGAATAATTATTAATTGCAAAAATGAGAAGAAATGAATCTAAAAGGTCAAGAAGATCAAAAAGTCAAAACTTGCAACACAATTTAGAAACTGACTAGGATCTCAGAATCTCTTCTTCCTCTAAAGGGACTGCATCGCCCTCCCTTATCCACAGTGACCTGGACTTGGACATTAGAGAAAGGGCAGAGTCATAAGACTCCAGAGCTAGAGGGAAATTAATCTTATCAAGTAGAATGAAGAGAGACTAGAGGACAAATGAGTCCCAAGGCACATGCTATAATACTGGAGGACTGTCACTGCCCCAACAACCTGTGTCAGTTCATAATTTCATCTTTCCAAACAAGAAAAATATGAAATGTGTATAAGGTTAGGAAATAATATAACGCCTATGCAGTCTCTCCCCGCAGAGCCAAGGCTCATCATAATCGCCATCTCTAAAGTAATTTCAAGGTCTGCAGTCACTTATTCTGTGGCTTAAAACTGCCATCTTCACCAAATTAGTCTCTATGAAATCAATTTCCAAAGCAATCAATAGTCACACACTCAGAAAAGAATATGTCTGAAAAATAATAAAGACCGATAAAACTAATCACTTCAGAGAAAACTCAAGCATGACCTTTTGAGCAACACCATTTGTTTAGCTGACATTCTCTAAGATAAATAACATTTTAAATAAATGAACCCAGGCCCACTGTGATAAAGGGAGTGTATATGAGGTTATTTTTAATACTTATTTTTGCTTTGCTCTCAAACCAATCATATTATTATATTCTTATGAAACAACAAACAAAGCTTCAATTTTGATAATTTGTGAAATGAACGAATGATAAAGCAACACTAGCTACAACCAGAAAATAAACTCCTCGGAAATTTCAGTAGTGGGTCTAGAAATCATCCAAGGAAAGAAAAAAATGAGTAAAACCAGGAAAATGTGCTATAGCAGCACAATGGCCATGGCAGCCCACCATCTTATCAAACTGCATTTCTTTTATTAGCTCTCTGGCATCAATCTGAAAGCATCCAAGTGCTTGTAGCAAACAGTTAAATATTTCATTCCAGTGTATGTTTTTGTGTGTGCTTCCAAAGACTTTTTTGTCCTCTACCCTCCTCTGATTTGTCACTGTCTTTTAGCATCAAGGACATGCCTTGTCTTCACATCATGTAATATTCATGAGATGTGGTGTGCACCAGCAGATAACACTCTGAAGATCTATCCCCAACCTTCTTGACCTAGAACCCAGAGAAACTGATAAATATGCAACTGCAAAGAATAATAACAGTTCTGCTTGATAGACTAGGTTCTTCCTTTAAAAAGATACTGTATTAAAGGTTTTGTGTATAATGTTATTTGATCTGCACAACAAATACAGATATTAGAACTAACCATATTTTACAAAAGACTAAGCTAGAGTCAGAACAGTCAGGATCCCCAAGCCATACAACAAATATACCCTAGGCCTTTCACCTCCAGGATCATTGAACAGCATTTCTCACTGGGTTTGCTCAGCTTTCCCTACCCACCTTTTTGTGTTCTTGTTGGTGAAACAGACACTGAAAAGAAATGTTGACACCTTTTTGTTATACACGGTTTTATCGTCATCACTCATCTGCTAAGCTAAAACACTGACTGTAGATAGATAGATAGATAGATAGATAGATAGATAGATAGATAGATAGATAGATAGACAGACAAATGATAGGTACACAGAGAGAATTAGAATGATAGATAATAGATAGATAGATAGATAGATAGATAGATAGATAGATAGATAGATAGATGGATGGATGGATGGATGGATGGATGGATGGATGGATGGATGGATGGATGGACGGACAGATGGATATGTGGATAGATAGGTGGATAGATACATAGATAGATGGATAGATAGACAGACAGACAGACAGATAGACAATAATGAAAGGAACACCAAAAAAATGTCAGGAATGGTACAAAACTGTTATAGTATGGATGATGTAATAACACAAAATTATTGAAATGGGAAAGGGAGACAAACAGTATATACAGAACTCAAAACTATTATTGGGAAGACTTGGGGCTGGAGAGATGACTCAGTGGCTACAAGCACTGGCTGTTCTAGCCAAGGACTCTGGTTTGTTTCCCAGATCCCACATGGAGGTTCCCAACCCTCTGTGACTCCAGTTCCAAGTGATCTGACACCCTCTTCTAGCAACCACTGTATTCATATATAGATATGATGCATACACATATATGCATCTGAAAAACTCATACACATAAAATAAAATAAATCCATCTAAAAACTAGGTAGGATATGGATGTTACTGTTTAGTCTCTTTTAGCTTTTCTGTTATATTTCTATATTGTGAGCAACATTATTTCCTCACAATATTTATCTGCTTTCATATACCATACGTGTTAGTTTTGTATGACTGCTATAACAAAGTTCTACAAAAAGCAGAATTAGATCACACAAATGTGCTACTTTGTAGTTTATAGCTTCAAAACTTATTACAGATCCTGTTAAGCTGCAGTGCTTATGCTTGCAAGGCTGCCTCTCTTTCTAATGCCTCTAAGGGATGACCTGTTTCTTTGACCTCTGTAACTTCTATACCCTCTATAACCGTCCACACCCTTTGGCTTTGGGTGACCCTCCTCTACTTTCAAAGCCATCAATGTTACACCATGTTTTTCTTCTAACATTGATGTGGTTCTACCTTCCAATTTCTCTTTTTATTTTTAAGGACTCTGGTGAATGGACTCCTGGCTCACTCACTTTAATAACCTAGTACGTTTCCCCTATTTTAAGGCTAGCTGGTTGCGACTATAATTTTCCTTCACCTTTAATTCTTCTTTGTCTTTTAACCTTATCTATGTACAGATAAAAGATCAAATATAGACATCTGTGGAGGCCATTATCCTGCCTACCACAGTATACCTCTTGACACCCATCCTAAAACTTTATGCCAGGTAATTCTCATTAATGAAACATTTTCTATAATCTGGCTATCAAAACCCAGAAATAAAATCAATTCATGTAGTATGAAGGAAACTGGAATGTTAAATATTAAAACATTAACAATATTTACCTCTTGGACAGTAGAGTTATGTGTGTTGCTTCTTTCTCGCTATGGGCTTTGGAATTTTTACCATCATGGGCAGATTTCATAATCAGAAAAATGTTATCAAAAATGAAATGTATTGAAATGACTACAAACAGCTGAGTATACAGAACAGCAGGAAAAATGAGTGAGGTGGAAAATGCATGCTCTCATTCAAAGGGAGGCTGCTCTGGAGGGAAAATGTTAATGAGTCTTGAATCCAATCCAACCCAAAATGGGAGGGGGGCTGAATACAATGACCAGGGGTTGGTTATCTATGCTTTCTTGCTTTCTTCTTGCTATCAATGACTTAAAAGAGGATGAATGAGGAGAGGGAAAAGTCATCTCACAACTAGAAGCTTATACATGATTTTATTTTAAAAGATCCAAGAAAGATAAAGGACACAGGTAAATTTAAAAAAAATGACTGACACATTTGCATTAAATAGAAGCAAGTACACCAAGAGCTAAGATTAGGACCCAGCTTCACAACTATGGCTTTGTTAATGTAGGTTCATGTGCCTGCTTCTCTGCCTCTTGTTTTCTATATCTCTGAGATATGAATGTAGATATTAGCCAAGTGCTTCATCCAGTTCTCATGAAACCCAAATTACACAGTGCGTACAAGGAGTACTTAGTGAGCTAGAAGGAGCCATCATGAGGACAGAAGGAACTTGTGATTGATAGAGCAGAAGCTGAAGTGGCCCAGTCAGATAAAGGTAGCACTCTGCAGGTAAAGCAGATGTGTGGATAGCATGCAGGCCTATACTGCAGAGGTTACAGCAGGAGGGTCATGGGTTACACATCAAAGTCATTGATAAGTGGAGGTAGTGAGTTGCATCTGAGTAGAATATAGGCTGCCCTCTTAATAGCTGTGTGAGATGGACAAGATTTTTCAAGATATGAACACTGAAGCACCAGGAAACTAATTAACTGGTCTCAACATACAACAGTGCTTTTGGAGACCTCTCAGCTCAAATTCTATGCTCCTTACTTTTTCTCCATTTTCTAGCGAAACAAGGAGACAAGGCTTTCAAAGAGTATAAGAAAAGGAATGAGAGCCTGATAGGTACAACTGAGCTTTCTTCATAGCAGGCACTATTTAGAACACTTTGCTTATATAGTCATTTACTTGCCCTACCAAGTATCATGAGATACAACTGTCCCCATTGTTGCAGATAAAGAAACGGGAACATTGAGATAGTTAAATAAGACTCAAGATCACATAGATGGATAGAAGCATGAATCAAAATTTAAATCCTGGTAATTGTGCTCACAGAATCCATATGCACAGGTACACCACACATTCCTCAGACTGCCTCCTAAACAGTACCCATGGCTGCACCCATTATCAAGAGGCAGGCACTAACAGGGGTTCCACCACAGTATGTTCTTTTAGGATAGGGTCCTGAAGAGATGGCTCAGCAGTTAAGAACACTCCTCCCTCGAGATCAGTATTCAATCCCCAGTACCCACACAGCAGCTTACAACTATGCATAACCCCAGCTCCTGGGGAATCCTGTATACTCTTCAGGCCTCCACAGGCACAAAATGCACACACAGTACATGCACATACACGCAGGCAAAATACTCAAACACATAAAAAATTTTAAAACATGACTCTAAATAAATAATGATCTTTTAAAAAATAAATAAATGTGTTTAGGCTACAAAAACAATAGAACTACCTAAACATTCCCAAGATAGAGAGGGAGCTCTGTTGAAAAAAAATCTCTGGGAGGAGAAGAGAGAACCAATTCAAAGGGCAAGAAGAAGGTAGGGAACTGTCCCGACCCGCAGTACGGTCAACAGGGTTCCCAGACCACCTAGGAGAAGGCAAGAGGCAAGAGATGCGAGAGATGGACAACAAGACAGTATTCTGATCAAGCTGTCAAATTTTATCTTTTACACAAGGCAATATAAAGGGAAGCAAGCAAGATGTAGGGAGCGGTGAGGGGGGAACCATCTCAGGGGGCTGGCATCACTTTTTAGAAACAGTTTATCAGAATCTCTGGGAGGAGCTATTGCTGTAGGAATCTTGGCATGATGAAGGGGGTCATAAGGAAGTGAAGTGGAAAGGAGTTTCTCTAGTAACCTATCCACAGATACACCTCAAAAGGAGGGGTCTTGAGATCTAAGTAAGAATGGCTCCTGGCATGAGATGTAAGTAAGAATAACTCCTGGTATTCAGATCTCCTGGCATTGAGATCTAGGTGGGGATGTCTCCTGGTATTGAGATCTCTTAGCATCGAGATCTAAGTGAGAACGGCTCCTGGCAGGGAACTGACCTGATCACCACATAGGTGTGTCCTCAAGCTACCCTAGCATAGTGGGCTACTCAGCCTTGAATCACAATGGCAAAATACATAAGTGAAATCCAAACACCTAAGAAGAGAAAGAAAAACCTAAAGAAAAGGATTTCTTTTTGCTCATAGTTTCAAAGGCCTGGGAGCATGGTCATCTGCTCCATTGTGCCTGGGGTGGGATAGAGCATCCCTAAGTTCAGGTCATAGGGATCCGGAAGCAAATAGAAGAGCCAGGCATAAGACAGCCCTTCCGGGACACACCCCTAGCATAAGATAGCCCTTCCAGAGACACACCCCTAGAATAAGATAGCCCTTCCTGGACACACCCCTAGCATAAGATAGCCCTTCCAGGGACACACCCCTAGAATAAGATAGCCCTTCCTGGTCACACCCCTAGCATAAGATAGCCCTTCCAGGACACATTTCCTAGAAACCTATTTCCTCTTGTCAGCCACCCACTCCTTTCTCAAATTCTCATCATCTCCCAACAAAGCTATCAGCTGGTAAATTAACTGAGACTATAGCTGGACACCGGGAAAAACATTTCACATCTCTGCTCTAATCCCTAATATCAACATGCCATATAAAAGAAAACACAAATTTGAGGTAATAGCATTTTAGAAATAAATGAAGATGTACATGTTTCCTCAAAAGACACCCTGGGAGGGGGGAAAACCCATACAGTACATATAAAAAAAGAAGAAAACACTAACTAATTCTAACGATTAACCTAATGCCCCCTTACCAATCATGCTTAGGTAATAGCTTTTATACTGCATTTATTTTTCAATTTCTGAGATGTCAATCTGGGAGGCTTTGTTGAAAACCAATGAGGTGAGAGATTACTCTGGCAATTGCCCCCCAAATAATAGATTGCTGAGTTTAACAAACCTGTAAATTTAAAAAATACAAACAAAGCTTTGGTTTTTGTTAGAGGGAGTAAGCTATAGAGGAAAAGGACATCAGGACATACTAGAAAAGCCAGCCACTCCAAGTATAGAATGAGCTTTTATGGGATAGGGGTATATAGGACTATAGAATAATCTCAGGAATAAATTGTGCAAAAAAATCAATAATAAAAAGGCAGCCGTGCTACCTTTAAAGAACTCCAGCTTGCTAAATTCAGCAAGGCACAAAAATGAATGAACAATGCATCTCAATGGGAGAGCTGTGATGCCCTCGTCCAAGTACTGAACACATGGTGGCTTGCCATTTGAGTTTCCAAGAAAGCAGTGCCCTTTCCCTGCACCACTGCCCACTTCAACTGTTTCTTATATGTCAGAATAAAGCACTTGGAAATTGTCATTGTGGTACTGAAAGCCTAAATCCTCCAGGCTGTCATTAACTTTTAGAGACCATCTGAAAATGTAATACTGTGATGTCCAAGAAGGTAGTAGCTCTGCCAATGGCCAAAACCACAGATCTCTCAAACCTCTACAGCAGTCTCAATCAAACAAAGACTTGAACTTTGTAATCTGACCAAGAGCCAGTGTTTGATTCCATTTAACAAATGTATATGTATCTCTTACTGGTTGACTACAATTCATGATTTGGAAAGAATCACAATAGTGACCAAAAGCAGAAATCGTTCCCATCTTTATAGTATTCACAATATAGAGGAAAGCTGTATGCACATGAAATGATCGCACAAATAAATGTAAATCAAAACTGTGAGCACTGTCACAATTAAAAGCACATCACCTTAGGTGGTGGTGGTGGTGGTGGTGGTGGTGGTGGTGGTGGTGGTGGTGGTGGTGGTGGTGGTGGTGGTGGAAGGACATGAATGTGGGCTTGGCAAAGTAGGTCAGGGGGTCACTAAGGCATGAAAGGGATGGAGAAGGAGATGAGAATTTGCTGTCTAGAAGGGGACATAATATGCCAAGACCCTGTAGCAAGAAATACTATACTGCATCCAAGGAAAGTGTATTTAGAGTGCAGACAACCTTGGGTGGAAGAGGCAGCAGCATGAGCTGAAGCCAAGACAGGCATTGTCAAACATGCTGAGTAGAGGATTTTTAGTTTTTATAGGTATGATTGGAAGGCTTCATACCAATGGTTGGTAGAAGTGTGGTAAGAATCAGATTTGTATTTTAGAAAATCACTCTGCTCCTCAGAGGTGAGGACACTATCAAAAAGTGGGGTACAGAGCTAAATAAAGAATTTTCACCAGAAGAAATTTGAATGGCTGAGAAACACCTTAAGATGTTCAACATCATTAGTCATCAGGGAAATGTAAATCAAAACAACCCTGAGATTCCACCTCACACCAGTCAGAATGGCTAAGATTAAAAACTCAAGAGACAACAGGTGCTGGCGAGGATGTAGAGAAAGAGGAACACTCCTCCACTGTTGGTGGGATTGCAATATGGTACAACTGCTCTGGAAATCAGTCTGGCGGTTCCTCAGAAAAGTGGGTATGACACTTCCAGAGGACCCTGTCATACAACTCCTGGGCATATACCCAGAGGATTCCCCTGCATGCAATAAAGACACTATGTTCATAGCAGCCTTATTTATAATAGCCAGAAGTTGGAAGGAGCCCAGATGTCCCTCAAAGGAAGAATGGATACAGAAAATGTGGTATATTTATATAATGGAATACTACTCAGCAATTAAAAATAATGAATTCATGCAATTTGTAGGCAAATGGTTGGATCTGGAAAATATCATCCTAAGTGAGTTAATCCAATCACAAAAGAATACACATGAATTGCAATCACTGATAAGTGGATATTAATGAGCCCAGAAGCTCTGAATACTTAAGACACAATTAGCAAATCAAAAGATTCCCAAGAAGAAGGAAGAAGAGGACTCTGCTCCTGAAAAGACTGGATCCAGTTTTGTAGGCAAGTACCAGAACAGAGAGATGGAGGGGGGGTGATTGGGGAATGGGGGGTAGGAGGGGAAGAGGACTTATGGGACATATGGTGAGGGGGGAACTGGGAAAGGGGAAAGCCTTTGGAATATAAACAAAGAATATAGAAAATAAAATAAAATAAAATAAAATAAAATAAAATAAAATAAAATAAAATAAAATAAAATAAAATAAAATAAAATAAAATAAAGAGATAACAGTACTAAATCAGCGAGCATTGAGAGATACTAAGAATCTTTTTTTGTTTGTTTGTTTTTTGTTTTTTGTTTTTTTGTTTGGTTTTTCAAGACAGGGTTTCTCTGTGTAGCCCCGGCTGTCCTGGAACTCACTGTGTAGACCAGGCTGGCCTCGAACTCAGAAATCCACCTGCCTCTGCCTCCCAAGTGCTGGGATTACAGGTGTGCACCGGAACCGCCCGGCTTGATACTAAGAATCTTAAGTCATATGCTACCAACTCTATACAGAATTCTCAGAGCAATGAACGGCAGCATCATAACCCATATTTGTCCAAGTGTATGGTAGGGATTAGGGCACAGAGTGATTAAAAGCATAAACTCCTATGCTAGGAGATGACTCTGGTGATAAAGTACCAGTTCTGTTATAAGAACATTATCTCCAGAACTTAGAAAAATTGAGAAGTGGTAGCTCAGTCTTGTAACTGCAGCTAGGGAAGCACATGAAGAGACATTGGTGAAGCTCATTGTCCAGCCACCTTAGCCCAATCCATGATCTACAGGTTCTATGACAAATAACTATCTCAAAAATTTAAGGTGGATTAATGGCAAGGTGACTCCGCAGGTAGAGCTTTTGCTGAGTAAGCCTGGTGATGTGTTTATGATTCTCAGAATCCTTGTAAAGATGGAAGAAGAGAGCCAATCTGTCATAGTTAGGGTTTCATTGTTGTGAAGACACCATGACAAAGGCAACTCTTATAAAGGCAAACATTTAATAGGAGCTGGATTACAGTTTCAGAGATTCAGTCCATCATCATCATGTTAGAAAGTATGGCAGCATGCAGGGAGACATGGTGCTGGAGGAGACAAGGGTTTTACATCTTGATTCAAAGGTAGCCAGAGGACTCTCTTCCACAGGCAGCCAGGAGGAGACCTACTTCCATAGGCAGGCAGGAGGAGGCTCTCTTCTACACTGGACAAAGCTTGAACACTAGGAGATCTCAAAGCCCACCCCAACAATGACACACTTCCGCCAACAAGGCCACGCCTACTCTAAGAAGGCCACACCTCTTAATGGTAACACTCCCCATGGACCAAGTGGGAAGCAGTGTCATCGCTGTGAGTAAATCTGACCATATCAAACATTTTGAACTGATTTGTGAGCGGGATTTAGAGAAGTCTAGCAGTGTGGGCTCAAGACGCCTTTACATACTGTAAGTAGATCTTAATGCACAATTCATGTTTTTGTTCAGAAGACTGAAATGCTGATAAGCATGCAGACAGTGAACACCAAGCTCATGAGATTTCAGATCAGAACAAGTGCTCTGTAGAAGACTAGAATCCATTCATGTTACATTGTGGCAAAGAACATTTCTTTCCATCTCCAGAAATAATCCTATAGAAAGCTGAATTTAAAGCTGGTGAGGTAATTACCCAAGCACTGGGATGATCAAGGCATTCTAGCACTCAGCCTGTGGCATGGTTATTGCTGGCTACCTTTAGCCAGGTTTATAGTGAGAACTTGAGAGTGTGAAGGTGTGAGAAATTGGAATTTCAGCCAGAAAAGAAACATGCCAACTTTGTTCTTCCTGAATAAGCCTGTTTGCTGCTGCTGATATTGCCTGTGGATATCAAACTATAAACTCTGTCCTCTTTGCAAGGTGACTCACATTAGCACCTCTCTGTGGATCTTCTAGACTAGGACTTCTTCATTGATATCTCTTATCCTGAAGCTGCCAGCATCTTTTCTTTTATGTGCTGCTGTGTATTTGTTTTTACTTCTACTTTGCGGATGTTTTTGACAAAAGTGATTAAGAAGTAATTATAGATGCCTTTTTAATGTAACAACTTTATAAAGAAGTGAAGTTTCTATTTTTCTATTTTTTCTTGAAAATAAATTTTTATACAGTAAATTCGGAATAGTTTCTCCTCTACCAACTCCTCTGAGGCTCTCCCCATCTTCCCTCCCATCCAGATTCACATCCTTCTGTCTCGTATTATAAAGCCAACAGGCATCTATAGAACAATAATAAAGTAAAATAAGACGATACAAAAATAAATAAATTGGAATATCACAAAATAAACAAACAAGCAAAAGAGCCAAAGAAAAAGCATAAGAAATACAAATAGGGGAGGATCAGGGTCTGGTGAAGGGGCTGGAGGTGCCATGTTGAAACGGGAAGGTAGCAAGAAGAAGCCCCTGAAACAGCCTAAGAAGCAGGCCAAGGAGATGGATGAGGGAGACAAAGCTTTCAAGCAGAAACAGAGGAGGAACAGAAGAAACTTGAGGAACTAAAAGCCAAGGCCATGGGGAAGGACTCCCTGGCCACAGGTGGAATTAAGAAATCTGGCAAAAAGTAAGCTGTTCCTCACATCTGAGGTGATGGTCACCCTCCTCTTCCATTCCTATTTAAACATCTGGAACCCCTGCCATAAATAACATCTTTGTCACTACAGCTAGAATCAAGTGTTATCCTGTAATCTGTCCAACATCTGGATTCCCTGTCATAACATCTTTGCTACCTAATAGCTAGAATGAAGTGCTCTCCTGGAGCCTGTTGTTGTACATTGTAATAAACTTTTGTATAAACAAAACAAAACAAAATAAAACAATGAATAAAGTGAATAATGCAGTAGCTTGTTGCCTCTACTGTTCAACAATTCCTCCCTCAGCTGTGAATTTAAAGTGAACCAGGTCTGGAATACCACCAAAGCCTACTGTTCCATCTTCATTGTACTCTGAATCCTGTACCACTTTGAATTAAACCAACACATTTAAAAACCTAAAAAAATATACAAATAGGCACATAGATACATGTACACAAACAAAAACCCCATAAAAATACAAAACCAGAAGTCACAGTATATATGCCAAAGGTCTGTAAAGTTAAGAAATGCCCTGATAAAAATGCCATTGAGTTCATTTTGTCCTGTCCATCTACTGTTGAGCATGGGGCTTACCCTTAAAGGTAGTTTGTAAGCCCATGTAGACTCCATTGGAGAAAAGTAATTTTCCATTTAAGAGTGGTTATCAATTGGAGATAACCTCTAGGCTAGCCATGGGGACTTAGGTCCACTTCTTTCTGGGATGAAATTCCATTTGATATAAACCCATGCAGGCTGTGTAGACACTGCTGTATCGTCTCTATATGCTCATAAGTATGTCCACTGTGCTGTTTAGAAGGCCTTCCTTCATGACCGTGGGCTCTTACACTTTTTTTAACTTCCTCTTCTGAAATGTTTCCTACGTTCAGAGGGGTAGAATTTGATGGAGACACTCCACTTAGGACTGAGTGTTTTAATATTTTTTTCTCTCTGTATGTTATCTGGCTGTGAGTCTCAGTATCTGTTCTCGTCTACTGCAGGAGGGAGTTTCTCTGGTGATGGCTGAATAAGGTACATATGTATGAATATAGCAGAACGTCATCGAGAGTCATTTATTACTACTTTCTTTTAGCAAGCCAGTAGTATTTGGTTTTCCCCTATGCCCATGACCTATCTAGTTCTTGACCACTCAAGTAGTGTTGGGTTTGGGTTCTATCTCATGGGACAGGCATTAAGCATATCAGAGATTGGTTGGTTTCCCACAAGATGTGTGTCACTATTGCATCAGCATATCTTTTAGGCAGGTCACAATTGTAGGTTGTGAGTTTATATGTGGATTGGTGCTCACCTTTTCTCTTTTGGTAGCATGCAGAGTACCTTCTAGTACCATGAACACTAGTCTGTAATGGTGAAGGCTTTACAAAGGCACCAACTTGACTTCTCTGAGTTCAATGAGGTGTATATGTGTTGTCTTTAGCAATGGACTTACTGTCAGTTTGTGGAAGCAACCAAAGGAGTCTAATATCCTTGATAATAGACTCAGTTGTTTGGGTGTTCACATGAGACACAATTGCCTAATAATTCAATTACCTACAACCTATCTCCATTACTGGAAGCTTCATTTGGTGATGAGAGATGTCCAGATGGGGCTATGTTTCCATCCCTTCGTTGGTGAATTCATTTAGATCGCCTTCAGATATGTAAATACTTTAGAAGTTTTCTACTCTGTCAGATTTTCATACAACACATTAAATGGCCTTTCATTTTCACTGTCCCTTTCCATCCATAGTCCCTTCCTTACCTCTTCTTTTCTATTCCCCTCATTTGATCCTCCCCATCGTCCCCACTGCCCCTTGTCTAACCATAACTATCTAAGTTTTTCACATTCCTAAGGAGCTACATTCACTTACTCTATACATAACCTCTGGGTTTTATGGAATATAGTTTGCTTATCAATGACTTAACAACTACCACCCACATATAAGCAATTACATATTAAATTTGTTTTCTGGGTTACCTCACTCAGGATGATTTTTATTCTAGCTCTGTCCATTTACCTGCAAATTTCATTATTTCAATTTTTTAAGGCTTGAGTAATATTTCATTGTGTAAATGTACCATATTTTCTTTATTCATTGGTAAACATCTACACTGTTTCCCATTTCTGGCTATTATGAATACAGTAGCAATGAACATGATTGAACAAGTGTCCCTGTGGTGGGATAAAGCATCTTTTTGATATATGATATGGCTGGATCTGGAGGTAGATCTAGTTCCTGCTTCCTGAGGAAGAGAGACACTGATTTCCATAGTGGTTATATAAGTTTTCAGTCCCACCAGGAATGGTTGAGTTCTCCTTACTCCATATCCTCCCAAGCATAAGCTGTTATTTGTTTTATTGAACTTGACTGTTCTGACTGGAAAATATGAAATGTCAAAATTGTCTTGATTTATTTTTCCCTGAATAATGAAAGAACTTCTGGAGGTATCAGCATACTGGATCTCAAATTACACTACTAATCTATAATAATAAAAGCAGTATGGTATTATTAGCCCCCAAACAGACACATCGATTAATAGAATCAAAATGAAGACTCAGACTAAGTCCACACACCTGATGTTTTTATAAAGGATCCAGAAATATACACAGGAGATTTCTTTAAAAAAAAATGCATCTTCAACAACAGCATCAGACTGAACAGCTGCATGTGGAAGAATGCAAATAGATCCATATTTATTACCCTACACAAAATGCAACTTCACAGAGATCAAAGACCTCAGTGTGAAACCAGACATACTGAACCTGATAGAAGAGAAAGTGGGGGAGATCCTTGAATTCTTTCAAACAAGAAAAGACTATCTGAATAGAACATCAATAGCACAGACACTAAGGACACAATTATTAAGCGGGACCTCATTAAACTGAAAAGCTTCTGTATGGCAAAGGACATCATCATGCAGCTAAAGTAGCAAGCTACAGAATTAGGAAAGACTTTTACCAACTGCACATCTGAAATAACTTTAAAAAAAGAAAAGAAAGATTGCAACCAGGACACAGCTGGAAAGGTGCAAGTAGAGACTCCGTCTGGGGCTAGAGCAGGGGGATCTGCTAAGCTCTCGCCCCCAGGCGGGCCCAGGCGCCTAGGCTCTGCCGCACATCCCTGCGAGCTTAGGCCGTGCACCGAGGCAGCCGGAGCCACCCAGCTCCCCAGGACCCCGGACCAGCGATAGCTGCAGGCCTCCATATTGCAACCAGAACACAGCTGGAAAGGCACAGGTAGACAGATTCCATCAGGGGCTACCGCTTGGGGGGGATCTGCTAGGCTCTCACTACTAGGCAGGCCCAGCAGCGCCTGCCGAGGCTCTGCTGCACTCTGCCACACTTCCCGGAGACCTCAGGCCATGCACAAAGTCAGCGGGTGGCAGCCAGCTCGTGATCCCGTTCAGCAGCAATCACGCATAACCACCAGTAGAGAAACAACAGGTAAGCCCAGCCTCACAGGAGATTCAAACACCAGCCAGTGACAACAAGGTGAACCAACACCAGAAATAACCAGATGGCAAAAGGTAAACGAAGGAATGTCACTAACAGAAATCAAGGCAACATGACAGCATCTGAACCCAGTTCGCCAACAACAAGAAGCCCTGGATACCCCAAAACACCAGAAAAACAAGACTTGGATATAAAATCACTGGTCAGGATGCTGGTAGTTGAACACATAGAAAAATCTCGTAAAGAAATAGAGGAGAAAATGGATCAAAAGTTAGAAGCCTTTACAAGGCAAATACAAAAATCACTTCAAGAAATGCAGGAGAAGACGGATCAAAAAGAAGAAGACAATAAGGAAGAAAGACAAAAATCACTTAAAGAAATACAGAAGAACAAAAGGCCAACAAGTAGAAGCTATGAAAGAGGAAACTCAAAAATCTATTAAAGAAATACATGAAAACACAATCAAGCAAGCGAAAGATCTGAGCATATCCATCCAGGTACTAAAAACAGAAGTAGAAACAACTATGAAATCGCAGAGGGAGACAACATTGGAGATAGAAAGCCTTGGGAAGAAATCAGGGGCCATAGATGCAAATATCAACAATAGAATACAAGAGATAGAAGACAGAATATCAGAAGCCGAAGATACCATAGGAACCATTGACTCAACAGTCAAAGAAAATACTAAATGCAAAAAGGCTGTAACCCAAAACATCCAGGAAATCCAGGACACAATGAGAAGACCAAACCTAAGGATTATAGGTATAGACGAGAATGAAGATTTACAAGTTAAAGGGCCAGCAAATATCTTCTACAAAATTATGGAAGAAAACTTCCCCAACCTAAAGAGAGAGATGCCCATGAATATACAAGAAGCATATAGAACCCCAAACAGACTGGATCAGAACAGAAATACATCCCATTACATAATAATCAAAACTCCAAATGTACTAAACAAAGAAAGAATATTAAAGGCAGCAAGAGAAAAAGGCCAAGTAACTTATAAAGGAAGACCTATCAGAATAACACCAGACTTCTCACCTGAGACCATGAAAGCTAGAAGATCCTGGGCAGATACCATGCAAACTCTAAGAGAACACAAACTTCAGCCAAAACTACTTTACCCAGCAAAGCTCTCAATCACCATAGATGGAGACATCAAGGTATTCCATGACAAAACCAAATTTGCACGATATCTTTCCACAAATCGAGCCCTACAAAGGATAATAGGGGGAAAACACCAAGACAAGGACGGAAACTACACCCGGGAAGAAGCAAGATAGAAACCTCCTCTCATCAAACCCAAAAGAAGGTAACCTCTCGAATATAAAAAATAAATAAAATAAATAAATATAATTTCAAAAATGTCTGGAGGTAATAATTACTATTCCTTAATATCTCTTAACATCAATGGACTCAATTCCCCAATAAAAAGACATAGATTAACAGACTGGATACGGAAACAGGACCCTACATTTTGCTGCATACAGGAAACACATTTCAGTGTTAAAGACAAACACTGCCTTAGAGTAAAAGGCTGGAAGACAATTTTACAAGCAAATGGTCTCAGGAAACAAGCTGGAGTAGCCATTCTAATATCAGATAAAATCGACTTCCAACCTAAAATCATCAAAAGAGACTTGGAAGGTCACTTCTTGCTGGCCAAAGGGAAAATCCACCAAGAAGAGCTCTCAATACTGAACATCTATGCTCCAAATGCAAGGGCACCCTGATTCGTAAAAGAAACCTTACTAAAGCTTAAAGCACACATTACACCTAACACAATAATTGTGGGTGACTTCAACACTCCACTCTCCTCAATGGACTGGTCAGGAAAGCAGAAACTAAACAGGGACACAGTGAAACTAATTGAAACTCTGGACCAATTGGATTTAACAGATATATATAGAACATTTCATCCTAAAGCTAAAGAATATACCTTTTTCTCAGCTCCACATGGTACCTTCTCCAAAATAGACCATATAATTGGTCACAAGACAGATGTCAACAAATACAAGAAGATCGAGCTAATCCCATGCCTCCTATCAGATCACCATGGAGTAAGAGTGGTCTTCAATAGCAACAAAAACAACAGAAAGCCCACATACACATGGAAACTGAACAATACTCTACTCAATGACACCTTGGTCAAGGAAGAAATAAAAAAAGAAATCAAAGACTTTTTAGAATTCAATGAAAATGAAGGTACAACCTACCCAAATCTATGAGACACAATGAAAGCAGTGCTAAGAGGAAAACTCATAGCTCTAAGTGCATCAACAAAGAAACTGGAGAGAGCATACACTAGCAGCTTAATGGCACACCTTAAAGCCCTGGAAGAAAAACAAGTTAATTCACCCAGCAGGAGTAGAAGACTAGAAATCATCAAACTCAGGGCTGAAATCAATCAAATAGAAACAAAGAGAACCATACAAAGAATCAACAAGACCAGGAGTTGGTTCTTTGAGAAAATCAACAAGATAGATAAACCCCTAGCCAGACTAACCAAAGGACACAGAGACAGCATCCAAATTAACAAAATTAGAAATGAAAAGGGAGACATAACAACAGAAAGTGAGGAAATTCAAAAGATCATCAGATCCTACTACAAAGGTCTATACGCAAAACAACTGGAGAATCTAGAGGAAATGGACAATTTCCTAGACAGATAACAAATACCAAAATTAAATCAGCATCAAATAGAGCAGCTAAATAGTCCCATAACCCCTAAAGAAATAGAAGGGGTTATAGAAAGCCTCCCAACCAAGAAAAGTACGGGACCAGATGGTTTTAGTGCAGAATTCTACCAGACCTTCAAAGAAGACTTAACACCAATACTTTTCAAACTATTCCACAAAATAGAGACAGAAGGGATACTGCCCAACTCATTCTTTGAAGCCACAATTACGCTAATACCTAAACCACAAAAAGATCCAACAAAGAAAGAGAACTACAGGCCAATTTCTCTTATGAATATAGATGCGAAAATACTAAATAAAATTCTTGCCAACCGAATCCAAGAGCACATCAAAACGATCATTCACCATGATCAAGTAGGCTTCATCCCAGGGATGCAGGGATGGTTCAACATACGGAAATCCATCAATGTAATCCACTACATAAACAAACTAAAAGAAAAAAACCACATGGTCATCTCATTAGATGCTGAAAAAGCATTCGACAAAATACAGCATCTTTTCATGCTAAAAGTCATGGAAAGAGCAGGAATTCAAGGCCCATACCTAAACATAGTAAAAGCAATCTACAGCAAACCAGTAGCCAACATCAAAATAAATGGAGAGAAACTTGAAGCAATCCCACTAAAATCAGGGACTAGACAAGGCTGCCCTCTCTCTCCATATCTTTTCAATATAGTACTTGAAGTTCTAGCGAGAGCAATTAGACAACATAAGGAAGTCAAAGGGATACAAATTGGAAAGGAAGAAGTCAAACTATCATTATTTGCAGATGATATGATAGTTTACTTAAGTGACCCAAAAAACTCCACCAGAGAACTTCTACAGCTGATAAACAACTTCAGCAAAGTGGCTGGTTATAAAATTAACTCAAGCAAATCAGTAGCCTTCTTGTACTCAAAGGACAAGCAGGCTGAGAAAGAAGTTAGGGAAATAACACCCTTCACAATAACCACAAACAACATAAAGTACCTTGGCGTAACTCTAACCAAACAAGCGAAAGATCTGTATGACAGGAACTTCAAGTCCTTGAAGAAAGAAATCGAAGAAGACCTCAGAAGATCGAAAAATATTTCTTGCTCCTGGATTGGTAGGATCAATATAGTAAAAATGGCCATCTTACCAAAAGCAATATACAGATTCAATGTGATCCCCATCAAAATCCCAACTCAATTCTTTATAGATCTAGAAAGAGCAATTCTCAAATTCATCTGGAGCAACAAAAAACCCAGGATAGCTAAAACTATTCTCAACAATAAAAGGACTTCTGGGGGAATCAATATCCCTGACCTCAAGCAGTACTACAGAGCAATTGTGTTAAAAACTGCATGGTATTGGTACAGCAACAGGCAAGTGGATCAATGGAATAGGATTGAAGACCCAGAAATTAACCCACAGACTTATGGTCACTTGATCTTTGATAAAGGAGCCACAACCATCCAGTGGAAAAAAGATAGTCTTTTAACAAATGGTGCTGGTTCAACTGGAGGTCAACATGCAGAAGAATGCGAATTGACCCACTCTTATCTCCTTGCACTAAGATCAACTCCAAGTGGATCAAGGACCTCCACATAAAACCAGACACACTGAAACTATTAGAAAAGAAACTTGGGAAGACCCTGGAGGACATAGACACAGGGGGAAAATTCCTGAACAGAACACCAATAGCTTATGCACTAAGATCAAGAATTGACAAATGGGACCTCATAAAATTACAAAGTTTCTGCAAGGCAAAGGACACTGTCAGAAGGACAAAACGACAACCAACAAAGTGGGAAAAGATCTTCACCAACCCCACATCCGACAGAGGGCTAATATCCAATATATACAAAGAACTCAAGAAGTTAGACCCCAAAAAACCAAATATTCCTATCAAAAAATGGGGCACAGAGCTAAACAAAGAATTTTCACCAGAAGAAATTCGAATGGCTGAGAAACACCTTAAGAGATGTTCAACATCGTTAGTCATCAGAGAAATGCAAATCAAAACAACCCTGAGATTCCACCTCACACCAGTCAGAATGGCTAAGATTAAAAACTCAAGAGACAACAAATGCTGGCGAGGATGTGGAGAAAGAGGAACACTCCTCCACTGTTGGTGGGATTGCAATATAGTACAACTGCTCTGGAAATCAGTGTGGCGGTTCCTCAGAAAATTGGGCATGTCACTTCCAGAGGACCCTGGCATACCACTCCTGGGCATATACCCAGAGGATTCCCCTGCATACAATAAAGACACATGCTCCACTATGTTTATAGCAGCCTTGTTTATAATAGCCAGAAATTGGAAGGAGCCCAAATATCCCTCAAAGGAGGAATGGATACAGAAAATGTGGTATATTTATACAATGGAATACTACTCAGCAATTAAAAATAATGAATTCATGCAATTTGTAGGTAAATGGTTAGACCTGGAAAATATCATCCTGAGTGAGCTAACCCAATCACAAAAGAATACACATGAAATGCAATCACTGATAAGTGGATATTAATGAGCCCAGAAGCCCTAAATACTCAAGGAACAATTAAATTAGCAAGCCAAATGATTCCCAAGAAGAAAGGAGAGGACCCTGGGCCTGGAAAGATTGGATCCAGTTTTGTAGAGAAACTGTTGGGGGAGGGGGAATGATTGGGGAATAGTTGAGGGGAGAGGAACTATGGGACATAGGGAGGGGGGAACTGGGAAAGGGGAAAGCCTTTGGAATGTAAACATAGAATATAGAAAAGAAAAAAAAAGAAAAGAAAAATTAGATATCAAGAAAACAAATAACCCCCAAAAGGTACAAATCTAAACAGAGTTTTCAAAAGAGGAAGCACAAATGGATAAGAAACGTTTAAAGAAATGTTCAATATCCTTAGTCTTGAGGCTGCCAGCCTTTTAACTGAGTATTCACCAAGTTCTCTGGTTCTTAAGAATTCGGAGCGTTCATTGTTGGGCAGCAGAGCCTCCAATTCTGTTCTTTAGTGAGCTCTACATACATAGCAGCTCTAGTACGCTGTGACCCTTCAAGCCACTGTGTATACTTCTGCTACATTTCAACATGGCTTTTACTTTTTACTGACTTTGCTTCCCCCTCCCCCAAGTGAGACACAGAAACAATTAACTCCATATCTGCCCAACTTGATAACCACTTTTCACTTGTCTTCAAGATTCAGAACTTCAAATATCTTCAGGAGTGTCCATTTTACCATACTTTGTAAGCAATCACGGGCAAGAGGGTATGGAACTCACTCCTGACCAGGTGATACTGATGGTGTAGGAAGTCTATCTCCACCTTCTCATTGCTTTTGTTCTACTGATCACTCCAGGCACCATTGAGAATTTACCTCTTCTATAATATACCCCAATGCTATTGTTCTAGGCCTTAAGTCTCAGCAGCTTCCACCTCCTTCATAGAACGATCACCATGGATTCTAACAGCCCCCATAGGTTCTCCAGTAACTGATAAGAATCACCAGGATCCAAGAAAGAAGGATCAGCTAGGCCAACACAGTACTTGCCCAAAGAAGAGAAACCAACAGTAATTCTCAGTGAGTTTGCCTTTAAATAAATAGACCAGAGGAAGAACCAAAGTTAACATCATGGACACTACCTTTATGGATCTAGGAAAGTTGGAACTTTGATTTCCCTTTGTGTAATATCCAGATAATAATAACAGTAGGAGCTGTCCTTCCTCCTCCATATGGGGTATGTGACTATCAGATAAGATACAATGCAAATAAAAGCTACCATGAAGCATGTGGCTTGTTGTTATTATCAACTGCTATTTTATCTTTGAGGTTCTTTTGGCAGGGAAAGATGTTCTAGCAATAAAAAAATATCCTCAGAAACAGAAACAAAACCTAATTGTCAGCTCTTTATTAAAAACATAGATGAACATTTATTTGGGCCTTACCCCACGCTAGTCACAATTTCATACTATTTTCTGTGTAGTATATCATTCAAATAAAAGACCTGCTTTGAGAACCAGGTCTTTGTGTGCCTTATTCTATTACTAAGTGCTTCTAGTCTTTATCTCAGCTGAATATAGTTGACGAAAGTCACATTCTCTTATAATAGATGATTAGCTTAGAAATAATGATCCCTCAAATAACTATATTGATTGACATTTTATGGAGAGCAGAGATGACTGTAAACTGTCCTAATAAAATATAAGTTATTAGTCTTTCACATCTGGAAAGGAAACTTAGAGAGCAAGAAAAGTAAGAAACTTGGAGAATAGACTCAGGTCTTTAAAAAGCACTGTTTTCCATTTTCAGTTTTCATGTGTGTGTGTGTGTGTGTGTGTGTGTGTGTGTGTGTGTATTATGCATGTGTTCATTTATGCTTGCATATATGTGGATATATATGTGGACAAGTTATATATGTGGATATATACAGAGAAACATACACATGTGCATGGAAAGGCCTATTGTTGATGTCTTGTGAATCATTCTTGGCCACTCTTCTACAGTATTCATTGGGCCAGGGTCTCTCAGTCAAACTCAGAGATCACTGATATGACTAGTCTCCCTAATCTGCCTGCTCTGGCCATCCTTTGTCTCTGCTCTGGGGCTGGGCTACAGCTGTATCTAAAATTTATGTGGGACTAAGAATCCAAACTTGTCTGGAAGTACTTTAACCACTGGGCAATCTTTCCAATCCCACAATGCTTGCTCTCAATCACTGCACTCTCAAGTCTCTATAGAAAGGTCCAGGAAGAGCTGTACTGCAACCCAGATTTTTAATGAGCAAGTACTAAATTCCCCTGCTCAGATAATTTCTTCCAACTATTTCATTTGGAAGGAAAATAAAACAGCATGGGACACAACAGAAAGCGGTGAGTGTCATTAGACTGGCGTAACAAACAGAAGCATGGAGAAAGAGACAATCTAATGGCCCCGTGGAAATGAAAAGGCAAGGCTTGCAATTCTCCAGTCTCTCCTTCAGTCCTCCTAATAACTCTGATTTATGGCATGGAAAATACCTCAGCAAAGGGAAGTCAACTCTGGTTTGCCTTGGCCTGCGCCTCCTTTCTGCGTCAGTGGTACTGTGGAAAGCCGCCATACAGACCTAATACCTTCTGCTGCACTTCAACACCCTTTCTCTTCCCGTTGCTTGGCTTTTCTTCCTACGATGAGACAGAGAAGCAATTACCTCCCGTCTGCTCATCTTGATTCCCATGCTTCATTGAGCCAGAAAGAAGAGGAAATGAGAATGAGAACGCTGAAGACCAAAGACCTAAAACGTGAGGAGGAAATACAAAGTCTTTAATTCAGTGAGATGTGCGTAGAAATGTGCAGCTGAAGTTTGCACCTTCCTCTGTTTCTCAGTGGGAAATTGTAATTGCCTCTGACTATGGCTAGGAAATCTGGAATAATAATAAACTTTTAAGATAATATTAACAAAGCCAGACATACTATACCTTGCATTTATACTGTGACTTAGTATAAACAGGACATGTTCTCTATCTTATTTCATTTATTACTAAAGCAATGCTCGTTCATTAACCAATCATTTGAAGTTAGAGTCTCAAAGGATTTAGTAAGAAAAAATACGATTTCGAATAGCTCCAAAGTGCTACTCATTGAACGGAGGGATTTGAAGTTATTATCTCTAGTCCTTACAACAACCTAACAAGGCAGACACATCCAACGGGATTACAGTCAAGTTTGAAGTTCTCCAACACATTTTGCTAAAATAACTAAGACTTGTAATAGCAGAGGAACTCAGAAAGGGTAGTGAATGGTCACAAGGTCATAGCTTTCCATGCAGTGAGACAGCCAACAGAAGAAACCTAGGTGAATAGTGTGCGCTCACTGGGCCCCTGGGGAAATACTATGGACTCACTGGGTCCTTAGAGAAATACTGTGGGCTCACTGAGTCCCTAGAGAAATATTGTGGGCTCACTGGGTCCCTAGAGAAATACTGTGGGCTCACTGGGTCCTTAGAGAAATACTGTGGGCTCACTGGGTCCCTAGAGAAATACTGTGGGCTCACTGGGTCCTTAGAGAAATACTGTGGGCTCACTGGGTCCCTAGAGAAATACTGTGGGCTCACTGGGTCCCTAGAGAAATACTGTGGGCTCACTGGGTCCCTAGAGAAATACTGTGGGCTCACTGGGTCCCTAGAGAAATATTGTGGGCTCACTGGGTCCCTAGAGAAATACTGTGGGCTCACTGGGTCCCTAGAGAAATACTGTGGGCTCACTGGGTCCCTAGAGAAATACTGTGGGCTCACTGGGACCCTAGAGAAATACTGTGGGCTCACTGGGTCCCTAGAGAAATACTGTGGGCTCACTGGGTCCCTAGAGAAATACTGTGGGCTCACTGGGTCCCTAGAGAAATACTGTGGGCTCACTGGGTCCCTAGAGAAATACTGTGGGCTCACTGGGTCCCTAGAGAAATACTGTGGGCTCACTGGGCCCCTAGGGGAACATTATGCACTCACCTGGCCACTGCCTTCTGTCTTATTGTTTGCCTTCCCTCTTTTGACTGAACACAAAAGGGACCAAAGGACAGGCTGAGCTGAGACAACCTTTCACACAAGCCTCCTGAACACACCACAGGGTGGGAAAGGTGAAGAGTGTATCTAGATGGTATCTAGAAAGTTCTCCCTCCTGATGCACTAACTCCTGTCACCTACCTGGATCTTTAACACAATTGAAAATCACTCCAAGTCAAAAGGGCCTATCCAGTCTCTGGAACACTGGAACCTAAGGCATGAGGAGTAAGGGCAACCTTTTAGTAAGAGACTGAAAGCACAAAGGGGCATCCAGAATAACGTTCCCATAAAATGCAACTCTTACAACGATCCCCTGCAGTGTGGGTAACTAAGCACAAGGCCCCAGTTGATAAGCAGAGCAGCGAGCCTCCTTCCGCCATTCCATACTCCTCTTGCCCTCTGCATGTTTCTCACTGTGACTGTGTTCTTTACCGACAAGAAGACTGCATCGAATGGGTTATTCTGACCCTCATCCCCAGTGAGTGCTCTGCTGTCATTAACATGAACACACATGACTTTTCACTTTAGAAAAAAAAGGATTACCGATATGTCTCTCTCCAAGAACTCTAACATCCTATAGGCATCCACATCTACCATACAAACTCAGCCTATACCCAGGGCCAAGAACACCCACTAACCTGGTTGATAAGATTGTTTTTCTGGCACACAGAACAATGTAGACAAAGGTGAAGCTTCTAACTTGGAAACAGAGGCACTCAGCTCCATGGAGATCAATGTATCTTTATCAGATAAAGAAGTTAAGATACCTGGGGTAGCACTCAGTGGTTAAAATATTTGCCTTTTGATTCAAAGGACCTGGATTCCCAGCATCCACTTGGAGACTCATAAACATCTGTTTTCTAGTTCCAGGTGATCTGACAACCTCTTCTGGTCTCCAGAAGCCCCAGACATGCATATGGTATACAGACATAGATGCTGCTCAAACAACCATACACATGAAATTTAAAAATTAAATTAAAAAAAGAAATTAAGTGTCTAAAAGGCAAAAGAGACTGGCTCAGGTCACACAGTCTATGCTATTCTGTAAGCTACTAACATAACATGGAAAAGGAAAAGATCTTTTGGCTTGCAGTCAGTGAGAATTAGGCTTATGGTACATGCAAACCAATTATCAGCTTAAAACACTTAGTTACAATTGATAAGTAAATCCAAAGTTCCCTCCTATGGTCATTAAAATTCAAATGTAAAGCATATGATGAGCAAGTGCAGAAGAGTGCAAATTGACCCACTCTTATCTCCTTGTACTAAGATCAACTCCAAGTGGACTGAGGACCTCCACATCAAACCAGACACACTGAACCTAATAGAAAAGAAACTGGGGAAGACCCTGGAGGACATGGGCACAGGGGGGAATGTTTCTGAACAGAACACCAATAGCTTATGCTCTAAGATCAAGAATTGACAAATGGGACCTTATAAAATTACAAAGTTTCTGTAAGGCAAAGGACACTATCAGAAGGATAAAACAACGATCAACAAATTGGGAAAAGATCTTCACCAACCCTACATCTGAAAGGGGGCTAATATACAATATATACAAAGCACTCAAGAAGTTAGACCCCAAAGAACCAAATAACCCTATCAAAAAATGGGGTACAGAGCTAAACAAAGAATTTTCACCAGAAGAAATTCGGATGGCCTAGAAACACCTTAAGAGATGTTCAACATCATTAGTCATCAGGGAAATGCAAATCAAAACAACTCTGAGATTTTACTTCACACCAGTCAGAATGGCTAAGATTAAAAACTCAAGAGACAACAGGTGCTGGCAAGGATGTGGAGAAAGAGGAACACTCCTACACTATTGGTGGGACTGCAAGATGGTACAACCACTCTGGAAATCAGAAAAATGGGCGTGACACTTCCAGAGGACCCTGTCATACCACTCCTGGGCATATGCCCAGAGGATTCCCCTACATACAATAAAGACACATGCTCCACTATGTTCATAGCAGCCTTATTTATAATAGCCAGAAATTGGAAGGAGGCCAGATGTCCCTCAAAGGAAGAATGGATACAGAAAATGTGATATATTTATACAAAATACTACTCAGTATTCCATTAATTAAAAATAATGAATAAATGCAATTTGTAGGCAACTGGTTGAATCTGGAAAATATCATCCTAAGTGAGTTAACCCAATCACAAAAGAATACACATGAATTGCAATCACTGATAAGTGGATATTAATGAGCCCAGAATCTCTGAATACTCAAGACACAATTAGCAAATCAAAAGATTCCCAAGAAGAAGGAAGGAGAGGACCCTGGTCCTGAAAGGACTGGATCCAGTTTTGTAGGAGAGTACCAGAACAGAGAAATGGTGGGGTGGTGACTGGGGAATGGGGGGGGGGGAGAGGACATATGGAACATATGGTGAGGGGGGCACTGGGAAAGGGGAAAGCCTTCGAAATGTAAACAAAGAATATAGAAAATTAAAAAAAAAGAGTTCTATTAACTCACTCCGTGTAATATGTTCTTAGAGATGGCTTCCCTCCTAATCACTGCTGGTTAAAATCAGTCATTAGGACAGCAATGTCTAATAGAAATGCAATGTGATGTACATAAGTGTCTTTACATCTTCAAATAATCATGTTTTTAAAAGTAAACAGAAATAATTGAAATTTGTTTTAATAGTATATCTTAACTCAATATGTTCAAAACATATTCATGAATACACAGTTCATTTTCATAAAATTAGCTCACTGTGATATTATATAACGATGAATAGTTATCTTAATGATATCAAAAATATTGGAGCAGTGATAGACTTACGAGTTTACAGTCTTGGATAATTGTAAGTTCGTAGAACTTCATTACCAGGACTGTTGTAACCTCAAAATAAGGAGAAAAAAATATTAGAAAAGCTAAACAATGATGTCTGGCCTTTGTATGCATATGCATGCATGTACATCATATTCATGCATACACACACACACATACACACACACACACACACACACACACACACACACACACACACACACACACTGAGCCTTAGTGCTCTGTAAGACAAACACAGGGCACACACACCTGCAAATGGCAATAGAGCCCACTTCCTAGTGACAAGTGACACCCATACAGGCCGTTCACTCAGAAGGGCTCTGCTCTTCCTTTATGGCTGGCCTGAAGTCATAGTCTTAATAGTTTAGTAACTGAACTTGTGGTTTTCAAGTGAGCTTAGATGCGACCGCCCAGACTGTGGGTGAGCAGAGGCGATACATGCAGCATGGAAGATGGACGATGCCCTTTATTTTTCTGTTACTCAGCTGCACCCAGGATGCCTCATTGGCAGAGAATTCCAGGAGTCAGACAGTACGGAACAGTTCAAGGAGACTCACAGTGAGGACAAGACAAGTTCCCCACATGAGCAAGAAGATAGCCCAGAGAGGCCACATTTTGATTTGAGTCACAGTTTGCTTCAAATTCAGGACACTTTTTTCCTTAGAAACATGGAACTCTAAAAAACACAGGCAACTTATGACCCACCACCACACCCTTTCAACACGTGTTTCTTCCCTAACTTATTAAGTTCACTGCAAACAAGGACAAGTCAGACAAGGAAGTCAGGCACCCTAGAATGCCTTTCCTGTGTCCTTCACCCTCACCTTAGGTAAAGACTACAAGAAGAATGTGTATATATTAGGAAGACAAAGAATAACTGGAGAGTTTGCTTGGGGCACAATGTGTCACTGTTCTGACAAGAACAAAAATACCTGTGTACAAGCTAGGGCAACTGAGTCAGTGACTCTGGAAATTCTTCATGGATGTTAACTGTTATTGTATTTGTATTAAAAATAAAATTGAGAAGTTTGGCAATTAAGAGCACCTACTGCTCTTGCAGAAGATTCAAGTCCAGTTCCCCATGTCCAAGTCAGACAGCTCAAAACCAGCCATTATTCTAGCTCTTGGGGATCCAATACCTGGCCCCATGGGATACCTGCAGTCACATTCACATGCCCCTCAAAACAGTCGTACACATAATTAAAAATAAAAATAAAAGCTGGCAATTGAGTTTGGTGTAGCAAAATGTACCTATAATCTCAGAACCCAGGAGGTTGATCTAAAACCAGCCTGGGACCTGTTTCAACAAACATCAAAAACAATCAAAAAACATAAAATGTATGGTTGAAAGTATGCTTATCTAAAATTTTGATTGTTTTCCTTCTTTAAAACCGTATTAAACAGGTAAAAAAAAAAAAAGGCAGAAACCCGTGAGAAGGAATCTTCTACACACTGCAGTATTTGCCATAACTTTTTGAACAACATTCCAAATACTGATTCTGCACTGGGCACTCAGATTCTCTAAATGAACCCTTAAAGCACGAATGTTTCTTTTCCTTCAGTCATTCCTGATTGCATAGGGTACCTTTCCCCTCAAATCCAAATGTGACCTCAGCATTTTCTCAATGCTCAGAACAATATAGGAAAGACACAAGAGTTAAATCTATGTTACATTCCTTCAACCCTAAAGACTATACAGTAAAGTCTTTGAGCTGTAAGGATCCTAAAATAGCACTTCACCCTAAGATAATATAAAAGATTGCCCTATTAACCTCTCTAATATGATAATATGGTCACATGGTAATATATGCATAGGGGAATGTGATGCAGACTCTGAGACCATTGGAATCTGTTGGCATCAGGTACCTGCCTGCTAAGTGAGGAGTTCAAGGAGTCGGAAGCTCATCGGCTGCACTGGGAAGAGAATGTGACTCACGTGGAAGGAAGGCAGGTTCAGCGGGATGTGGCCTAGGGTTAAAGTCATATCCCTTTACTGATGGAATCTTGAGAAAGTATCAAAGTCTCTCTAAGAATCCATTCCGCCTCTAAAAATGATGATCTAAGAAAATCTACCTCATAAGTTATAAGGATTTAGTGAACTATGTAATAAAAAATAAAGCACCTGTTGGATCATGAATTATACCCCAGGCCCTCAGCAAGTTTATTACATACTGGGTATAGAAATTCATGTCATCTGTGCTTGGTCCTCCTAAAGAAACTGTGGCATAAGCAATGCCATTTACATCCTAATCCCATCTCCTAAAACATACAAGGGGAAACTGTAACTGTGGCAATGTTTAACTTTTCCCAAAAAAAGTTCTGTCTCTCTCAGAATTGGAAGCACTCAGATCAGCCTGAGCATGCCCTCTCTCTGCTCCCAGAAGCATGGAACCCTGAGCAAGCTGCTGCCTCCTAGACCCCACTTTCCTGACCTGTAAAACCAAGAAATTAAAATCCAATTGATTTTACAGGTTGGTCAATCCCAGGCATCTGCGGTCACAGGGGTGAGGACCACTCATAGCCACGGTTCAGCGGAGGTTACAAGTGCTGAGTCTTTCCACTCCAGTTTTGACAGTTTTACTATAAATTCGCCACCCTGGTGTTTCTTGCACAAATGCACATATCTGTTCCAAATTCTCTGGTCTCAAAGTAGGGGTGTTTGTTTGTTTGTTTGTTTGTTTGTTTTTATTAACAAAGGATACTAAAACCAAAAACAAACAAGGAAAACCACACAATAAAAAATAATAGAAACAAAACAAAACAAAATACCCCATTAATTTTTTCATCTAAGAAGCTGTCACCCAGCACAGTGACATATGGCATTCTGTGCTCTTTCAGCCAAGGACCAGTGTGATGTACAGACATTTTGGCTATACCACTCTAGTCTAAAGTCTCCCCCTGTTTGGGTTGGGTCTCTATACCTGAATACCATGCTTCTGAAATGAGGAATAATCCAAAACAATGGCCAAATTGGGAGGCCTCTTTTTCATTTCTTTCCTTTTTTCCTTTTGATGGTCTCTGTGCACACATGATGTGTATGGGTGCATGTGGCAGAGAGTACACAAGACTGTTAGGGAACAACATTGTGAGTTTTCTCCTTCTATCATCAAAGTGAATTTGGGGACTTATCAAACTTAGAGGACCATGTCTGTACAGCAAGCTCCCTCACACATGCAGCCCCGAACAAGTGTAAATCCCTGTTTTGATATATATATGTATATATGTATGTATATATATGTGTATATATGAATGAATGTATGTATGTGTATATATATATACATATACATATATATATATATATGCTTCATAAAAACATCTATTTGCACTAGACCATTTTATATAGATATGGGAAGGGGGGCTTGGTGGGTAGAGGATAGAAAACAACCTCAGGTATTGGGCCTTTTTTCCATGCGAGGATCTCTTTGTTGTTGGTCACTGTGTAAACCAGGCTGACTGGCATGTGTGTTTCTGGGGATTCACCTTTCTCTACCTCCTTATCCCACTGGACATGTGCTGGGACTGCAGATGTACTCAACCATGCTTGGATTTACATGGGTTCTGGAGATTTGAAACCAGAGCTTCACACTTATACAGTAGGTACTCTACCAGCCTCCCAAACCCCCATATGGAAAGTTTTGAGCCTTCATAGTTTGGGATTACAGCACGACTTTTGTCAACCAGATATCACATACTCTGATCTCGCGGAGACCTTGCCTACACATTTCAGAGTACAAACCTTGTGTAAAGAAGGAAGTTGCAATAGCCACATTATTTGAGTCAAATCCTGGGTCTCCAGTTCAGTGCTGACCATGACTGAGCTCATCAAGTCTCTTGCCTGTCTGTGCCCATTGATCTACAGTATGGGACTCAAGGTAGCTAGCTCCTAAGAGCTGTTTGAAGACTCAAGGGACAACATACATTGAGCATTTAACCAGCTGACTGCCGGCATTTCACTACGACGGTCACCTCAAGCCTCTTGAAGCATTGAGTCCTTCTGAGTTTTGGGCTCTTTCACCCCTTCTATTTCACAGATATGTTAAAATTCAGAGTATAGTTCTTACTTGCCTAAAGCAATATTTGACTGGGTATAGTGGTAGAGTCCTGTAAGCCCAGTATTTAGGAGCCAGTGTTAAGAACACCACTACAAATTTAAGACTACACCAAGCTACCTAGGGACATCTAGAACAGGACTACATATAGACCTTGCTTTAATAAATAATTTTTAATCACATTTCAAAAATTTTATTAGCCAAGCATGATGGCTTCATACCTATAGCCCCAGTACTTAGACCAAGCAAACAGAATGCTCTGATTTCAAGATTACATAGTGAGTTCCAGGCTAGTTTTGATTACAGTGTGATAGCCTATCTCAAGACACCATTCTTTTTTTTTTTTTTAATTTTTATTTTCTATGTTCTATGTTTACATTCAAAAGGCTTTCCCCTTTCCCAGTTCCCACCCACCATAGTTCCCATAGTTCCTCTCCCCCCAACTGTTCCCCAATCATTCCCCCTCCCCCCTCGGTTTCTTTACTAAACTGGATGCAATCTTTACAGGCCCAGGGTCCTCTCCTTTCTTCTTCTTGGGAATCATTTGACTTGCTATTTGTGTCTTGAGTATTTAGTGCTTCTGGGCTCATTAATATCCACTTATCAGTGATTGCATTTCATGTGCATTCTTTTGTGATTGGGTTAATTCACTCAGGATGATATTTTCCAGGTCTAACCATTTACCTACAAATTGCATGAATTCATTATTTTTAATTGCTGAGTAGTATTCCATTGTATAGATATACCACATTTTCTGTATCCATTCCTCCTTTGAGGGATATTTGGGCTCCTTCCAATTTCTGGCTATTATAAACAAGGCTGCTATAAACATAGTGGAGCATGTGTCCTTATTGCATGCAGGGGAATCCTCTGGGTATATGCCCAGGAGTGGTATGCCAGGGTCCTCTGGAAGTGACATGCCCAATTTTCTGAGGAACCGCCAAACTGATTTCCAGAGTGGTTTTACCATTTTGCAATCCCACCAACAGTGGAGGAGTGTTCCTCTTTCTCCACATCCTCGCCAGCACTTGTTGTCTCTTGAGTTTTTAATCTTAGCCATTCTGACTGGTGTGAGGTGGAATCTCAGGGTTGTTTTGATTTGCATTTCCCTGATGACTAATGATGTTGAACATCTTTTAAGGTGTTTCTCGGCCATCCAAATTTCTTCTGGTGAAAATTCTTTGTTTAGCTCTGTGCCCCATTTTTTGATAGGGTTATTTGGTTCTTTGCGGTCTAACTTCTTGAGTTCTTTGTATATATTGGATATTAGCCCTCTGTCGGATGTGGAGTTGGTGAAGATCTTTTCCCACTTTGTTGGTTGCCGTTTTGTCCTTCTGACAGTGTCCTTTGCTTTGCAGAAACTTTGTAATTTTATGAGGTCCCATTTGTCGATTCTTGATCTTAGAGCATAAGCTGTTGGTGTTCTGTTCAGGAACTTTTCCCCTGTGCCCAAGTCCTCCAGGGTCTTCCCAAGTTTCTTTTCTAGTAGTTTCAGTGTGTCTGGTTTTATGTGGAGGTCCTTGATCCACTTGGAGTTGATCTTAGTGCAAAGAGATAAGAGTGGGTCAATTCGCATTCTTCTGCATGTTGACCTCCAGTTGAACCAGCACCATTTGTTGAAAAGGCTATCTTTATTCCACCGGATGGTTGTGGCTCCTTTATCAAAGATCAAGTGACCATAAGTCTGTGGGTTAATTTCTGGGTCTTCAATCCTGTTCCATTGATCTGCTTGCCTGTTGCTATACCAATACCATGCAGTTTTTAACACAATTGCTCTGTAGTACTGCTTGAGGTCAGGGATATTGATTCCCCCAGAAGTCCTTTTATTGTTGAGAATAGTTTTTGCTATCCTGGGTTTTTTGTTGCTCCAGATGATTTTGAGAATCGCTCTTTCTAGATCTATGAAGAATTGAGTTGGGATTTTGATGGGGATCGCGTTGAATCTGTATATTGCTTTTGGCAAGATGGCCATTTTTACTATATTGATTCTGCCAATCCAGGAGCAAGAGATATTTTTCCATCTTCTGAGGTCTTCTTCAATTTCTTTCTTCAAGGACTTGAAGTTCCTGTTGTACAGATCTTTCGCTTGTTTGGTTAGAGTTATGCCAAGGTACTTTATGTTGTTTGTGGCTATTGTGAAGGGTGTTATTTCCCTAATTTCTTTCTCAGCCTGCTTGTCCTTTGAGTACAGGAAGGCCACTGACTTGCTTGAGTTAATTTTATAACCTGCCACTTTGCTGAAGCTGTTTATCAGCTGTAGAAGTTCTCTGGTGGAGTTTTTTGGGTCGCTTAGGTAAACTATCATATCATCTGCAAATAATGACACCATTCTTACAAAAGCTTTTGGCTAAGGTCACCCCCACTGAGTCCTTAGAGTCTCTCACCTCCCGGGTCTGTGGCACTTTCTAAAGCCCCCTCCCTGTATCCCACTACCACCTCTAGGCTGCTAATCTCCATTCATTCTCTTGGCCCTCTGTGTTTTTCTCCTGCCCCAGTCCCCATACCTTATCCTGTTCACCCTTTCCCTTCCTCCTCTCTTTTCTCCCTCTCAGATCCCTCCATCCCTCTGCCTCCTGAGCTTATTTGCTTCCCCCTTCTAAGTAGAACTGAAACAACCTCACTTGGGCCTTTCTACTTGTTATACTTCTTACATGTCTGTGTGTTGTGTCCTAGGAATTCTGTACTTTTTGGGTAATATTCACTAATCAGTGAATACATACCATGTATGTTGTTTTGGGTCTGAGTTACCTCACTCAGGATGAAATTTTCCAGTTCTCTCTATTTGCCTGCAAAATTCATGATGTCCTCATTTTTAATACCCGAATAGTATTACATTATGTAAGTGAACCACATTTTCTGTACCCATTCTTCTGTTGAGGAACATCTGGGTTGTTTCCAGCTTCTGGCTATTACAAACAAGGCTGCTATAAACATGGTGGGGTACCAGTCCTTGTGGGATGGTGGGGCATCTTTTGGATATATGCCCAAGAGTGGTATATCTGGGTCTTCAGATAGAACTATTTCCAATTTTCTGAGGAACCACATGATTAATTTCCAGAGTGGTTGTACCAGTTTGCAATCCCACCAGCAGTGGAGGAGTGTTCCTCTTTCTCCACATCCTTGTCAGCACCTGATGTCACCTGAGTTTTTGACCTTTTTTTTTTTTTTTTTTTGGTTTCTCGAGACAGGGTTTCTCTGTGTAGCCCTGGCTGTCCTGGAACTCACTCTGTAGACCAGGCTGACCTCAAACTCAGAAATCCACCTGCCTCTGCTTCCCAAGTGTTGGGATTAAAGGCGTGCGCCACCACTGCCTGGCCTGACTTTTTGATCTTATCCATTCTGATGTCATTACCCTAATGACTAAGGATATTGAACATTTCTTTAGGTGCTTCTTGGTCATTTAAATTTCCTCAGTTTAGAATTCTCTCCCCATTTTCTCTTCTACTAGATTCAATGTATCTGGTTTTATGTGGAGGTCTTTAATCCACTTGGATTTCAGCATTGTATGGGAGATAAGAATGAATCAATTTGCATTCTTCTACATGCTGACCTCCAGTTGAAGCAGCACCATTTATTGAAAATGGTATCTTTTTTCCACTGGATGATTTTAGCCCCTTTGTCAAAGATCAAGTAACCATAGGTATGTGGGTTCATTTCTCGGTCTTCAATTCAATTCCATTGACCTACCTGACTATCACTGTACCAATACCATGCAGTTTTTTATCACAATTTCTCTATTATACAACTTGAAGTCAGGGGTGCTGATTCACCCAGAAGTTCTTTTATTGTTGAAAATTAGTTTTAGCTATCCTGGGATTTTTAGAATTGCTCTTTCTAATTCTATGAAGAATTGAGATGGAATTTTGATGGGGATTGCATTGAATCTGTAGATTGCTTTTGGCAAGATGGCTATTTTTACTATATTAATCCTGCCAATCCATGACCATGGGACATCTTTCTATCATCTGAGGTCTTTCTTGATTTCTTTCTTCATAGACTTGAAGTTTCCCTATTTTCTTTCTCAGCCCGCTTATCCTTTGAGTAGAGGAAGGTTATTTATTTGTTTGAGTTAATTTTACATCCAGCCACTTTGCTTAAGTTGTTTTGTAAGAGTCGACCAGTCTTTCCTTACTGGGGCCCCTGAGTGGACCATGCAGAGATGGAATCGATGCAAAATGCATGTTGATTTTTTTTTCATTAAAAATACTAGCATGCTAGGGTAACTCTGCATATGAAGAGAGAGAGAGCGACCTCCTCCCCCACCACCACCTGCAGTCCGCACAGCAGACTTATACAGTCCCCAGGGCAGACACCATTAGACACCATGTGATTGGCTGAACAGTGATACATTTAAACAGATTGGTCCCCAAGGGGATGAAGTAAGTGGCCAACGGTCAGTCTGGTCAGTCTGGTCAGTCCTTTGGAATGTGTCCTCACCCCTAGGTCAGTCTTTCCCTCCCCCTTGTGGTCTGAAGAATGCAACCCAGCCCCTAAACCTTTAAAAGTTTCTGAGTTAACTCTTTCAGTTTATCAGGTTTAGAAGTTCTCTGGTGGAATTTTTGGGGTCACTTAAGTACACTATCATATCATCTGCAGATAGTGATCGTTTGACTTCTTCCTTTCCGATTTATATCCCTTTGACCTCCTTTTGTTGTCTAATTGCTCTGGCTAGAACTTCAAGAACTATGTTGATAATGAGAGAGTGGAAAGCCTGTCTAGTCCCTGAATTTAATGAGATTGCTTCAATTTTCTCTCCATTTAGTTTGATATTGACTACTAATTTGTTGTATTTGCTTTTATTATTTCCAGGTACGGGCCTTGAATTCCTAATCTTTTCAAGACTTTTAACATGAAGGGATGTTGAATTTTGTCAAATGTTTTTTTCAGCACCTAATGAAATAATCATGCGATCTCTTGAGTTTGTTTATGTAGTGGATTATGTAGGTGGATTTCTGTATATTTAACCATCCCTTTGGTCCCTGGTATCTGTCTAGAAAATGCTCCATTTCATCCAGATTTTCCAGTTTTGTTGAGTATAAGCTTTTGTAGTAGGATCTGATGATGTTTTGGATTTTTTTTAGATTTTTGCATTTCTTGTATATAGCAAAATGCTGGATCCTGTTTATGTATCCAGTCTGTTAGCCTATGTCTTTTTATTGGGCAATTGAGTCCATTGATGTTAAGGGATATTAAGGAATAGTGATTGTTGCTTCCTGTTATTTTGTATGTTATTTTTATGTTTGTATGGATATCTTCTTTTGGGTTTGTTGAAAGAATATTACTTTTTTGCTGCCCTCCTTGTGTTGAGATTTTCCATCTATTACCCTTTGTAGAGATGGATTTGTGGAAAGATAGTGTGTAAATTTATTTTTGTCATGGAATATCTTGGTTTCTCCATTTATCATAATTGAGAGTTTTGCTGGATATAGTAGTCTGGGATGGCATTTGTGTTCCCTGAGGGTCTGTCTGACATCTGCCCAGGATCTTCTAGCTTTCATAACCTCTGGTGAGAAGTCTGGTGTAATTCTGATAAGTCTGCCTTTATATGTTACTTGACCCTTTTCTCTTACTGCTTTTAATATTCTTTCCTTGTTTTGTGCATTTGGTGTTTTGACTACTATGCTACAGAAGCAATTTCGTTTCTGGTCTAATCTGTTTGAAATTATGTAGGCTTCTTGTATATTCATGGGCATCTCTTTCTTTAGGTTAGGGAAGTTTTCTTCTATAATTTTGTTGATGATATTTACTGGCCCTTTAAGTTGGGAATCTTCACTCTCTCCTATAACTATTATCCTTAGACTTGATCTTCTCGTTTTGTCCTAGATTTTCTGGATGTTTTGGGTTAGGAGATTTTTGCATTTTGCATTTTCTTTGACTGTTGTGTCAATGTTTTCTATGGTATCTTCTGCACCTGAGATTCTCTCTTCTATCTCTTGTATTCTGTTGTTGGTGCTTGCATCTATGACTCCTGATCTCTTTCCTAGGTTTTCTATTGCCAGGATTGTCTCCCTTTGTGATTTCTTTATTGTTTCTATCCCATTTTTAGATCCTGGATGGTTTTGTTTAATTCCTTCACCTGTTTGGTTGTGTTTTCCTAGAATACTTTAAGGGATTTCTGTGTTTCCTCTTTAAGAGCTTCTACCTGTTTACCTGTGTTATCCTGTAATTCTTTAAGGGAGTTATTTTAAATTCCTCAATCAGCATCAGGAGATGTGATTTTTAAATCAGAACCTTGCTTTTCTGGTGTTTTGGGGTGTGTCGGGCTTGCTGTGGTTGGAGAACTGAGTTCTGATGTTGCTAAGTAGTCTTGCTTTCTGCTGCTTATGTTCTTGCCCTTGCCTCTCACCATCTGGTTATCTTTGGTTTAAGCTGATCTTGCAGTCTCTGGCTTTGGCTTGTCTCTCCTGCAAACCTGTGTGTCAGCACTCCTGGGATACCAGCTCTCTTCTGGTGGTATTTGGATATAGAGAGCTGTGGTACAGGCGAAAATAGGATAATAGTCGATGATGAATTTTATATATCGGATTTGCTATCCTATAATACTCAATAATTCATTTAAGCAACTCAACTTCAAAGACTTCATAGATTAGCTAATCTGTACAATAGGTTGTCTTAAGTAAAGATGACTATTTTTCTTAAACAAGATAGATCTGATCCAGTCAGTCAAAGGCAGCAGAAGAAGAATGGAGATCTCTCTAAAGAAGGAAGTATTCTACCTTTGTATGCCAGTGTGAGTTCATAAGGCAGCCCTACCTACTCTGTGCTTGTCTCATATATAATTGTGTGTGATATATATCAGTATATATGTATATGTATATATATATATATATATACATATATATTGATATAACAGTGGCTCTCTTCCTTTGATAGAACTGATACAGTCTATAAAACACATGCAGAGCCTACTGCACTTGTGAGTGTTAACTAGTAATATTTTTATAATTTATTGAACACATAAAAAACAACATAATAACAATAGCTATTAAGTATATATTTTTCATTGCCTAAAACTTCTGTGAAGGAATTGTGCCTGCAACTGAATTTTATATGAAGTTTTGAGAAAGCAAATCTGGGAAAATATTAACATTTATAGAATCTGATGAAAGATATACAAAAATTCTTTGCAATGCTTTGGAAACATTTTTGCATGTAAAGTCATTTGAAAATAAAATAGTAAAATGTTTTATAAAGATCTGTTTTCACCTTATGGATATGAATATTTGGTTTGCAGGAATTATGCTCACCATGTGGGTGACTGGTGCTTCCAGAAGTCAGGAGAGAACTGTGGGTCCCCTGGAACTAGAATTACAGATGGTTGTGATTAATTGATATGCATGGTAGGAACCAAACTCAGGTCCTCGGCAAGTGCTCTTAACCACTGCACCATCTCTCAGAAAAAAAGTAATTTTTTCACAATAAAAATTAATAGACTAGCTTATAAAATTTTCAACACATTTACTCGAATGACAGCCAAAGTTCTGAGAACTAAGCCAATGTGAAATGAAAATTGGTATAATGTTTATTGTTAACTTTTAAAATTACTGATCTTATATAGTAAACTGAATTGCTCATATTTTAGTTGTGCAATATTATTTTTATGAATCATTGATGAACAGAAGACAAAAACTGAGAGGAGTAGAGATTATATCCTACTTAGTGAGTTAGAAAGATGATGGGCATAATTTCATTAAGAGAACAAATGAAGGAAGAAAGGGAGGAAAGAAGGGAGAAAGGAAGGGAGGGAAGGAGGGAGGGATGGAGGGAGGCAGGAAGGCTGTGTCCCTTGAACATCTGAAGCAGGATAAATTAATCCATTTATTTTAGATGATGAACTCTGTTCATACTCTTAGTCATGTAATAAGTGGCCAGCAGATAAGATGACTGGACCAGGACACTATCTGCAGATGAAAAAAACCCTTCTTCCCAGGTATAGTGTTAAGTAGTTTATTTGGAAAATACCGACAGGTCTCCTGGGTCTAGGATATTAGAGACAGCAGCAGGCCTTTCTGCTGAATCAAAGTGCACCCCATGGATAAACGTGTCCAGACTGAAAGGCCAGAAATTCTGAGCCATCTGCTGGAGCACAGCTTTGTTCTCACCCCTCACTTTTGATTATGGCATCACAAGCTGACTGTTATTGATACCATAATTCCAATTTTGTTGGCCATTATACAATTGGCACCTTACAGACAACCTGCCTACTTATTTTTTTCAAAAAAAATTTTATTGGATATATTCTATATTTACATTTTATTTCCCTTTTTTTTTATTTCCCCACCCCGCTAAGGTCCCACATGCCCTTTTCCCTCCCCTTGCTCCCTCATCCACCCCTTCCCACTTCCCTGTTCTGGTATTCCCCTACATTGATGCTTTGATCCTTTCCAGCACTAGTGTCCATTCCTTTCTTCTTGTCAGACATCATTTGGTATGTGAATTGTGTCTTTGGTGTCCCAAGATTCTAGGCTAATATCCACTTATGAGTGACTGCATACCATGGGTATTCTTTTTTTTTTTTTTTAACGCTTTATTCTTTTTTTTTAATTTTTATTTTCTATATTCTATGTTTACATTCCAAAGGCTTTCCCCTTTCCCAGTTCCCCCCTCCCTATGTCCCATAGTTCCTCTCCCCCCCTGAGACTGGGTTACCTCACTTAGTATGTTGTTCTCCAGCTCCATCCATTTCTCTAAGAATTTCATGAATTCATTGTTTCTAATGGCTGAATAGTACTCCATTGTGTATATATACCACATTTTTTTGTATCCATTCCTCTGTTGAGGGACATCTGGGTTCTTTCCAGCTTCTGGCTATTACTTTTAAAGCATGACATTTGAGTTAATATTCTGTCCTTTAGCCAAGACATTCTGTATTAAAAAATCAGTGGAATCAGAAGGCAGGGAGGGTTAAGCAATCAAGCCTTGAATCTTGATTGCCCTCACTCAAAGCCCACAGTGAAGAGGTCCATCTACATTTGTGAAGCTACATCAGCAATCCTCAGCTCATCCCCTGATGAGGCCCTCAGGTGAAACAAAGTACCATCTATACTTAAATTCCACTAGATTCCTTCAGTCCTTAGTCATCACTAGATTCTATCTACATTCTGTTTCCAGAATAACACATTCCATTCAAATTTAGGTCTTAACAACAAAACATTTACCATTTACATCTTCTCTCTTTTAAAAAAAAAATCAGAAAGTGTGATTAATTAACTGATGGGACAGAGCTGATCCAAGAATGGCAGGCAGAGTCTGAGAAGTGAGAATTAGAATCAAGGGGCTCCGTAATCATCTGGCATTTGCTTGATGTTGTGTCTGTGGTTAGAATGCCAGGGATATTCTGGATTCTTCATTTGAGGTCCCGGTCAACTGTGGCCACAATGTAACATTTGTGCGGAGTTACCCTCTGTACCAAGCAGTCATCCGCAGAGGTTCCTTTGTGAATGCATGGCAATTGGTCAAATCATGGATCCTTGGTGATTCTTAGTGCCCCCAAACCGATACTTCTGTCCCAATTTCTCAATTTCAGCCATTACACAATCAGTTATACAAGGAATACACTTGGCATACAGACAGTCCATCATAGACTGTCCTAAGTCCAGTTTGGCCTTAATGGAAAAATTGATGAAGTTGGTATTGACAAGGATGTGATAAGGTGGACTCAGCTGTGTATTATGCTCAAAGAATAAGCAGGAAGAATGCTGGGGTACTTCTCTTTCCTTCAGCGTGTTTGGATCTTTTTTCTCTTTCTTAGACTTCAACCTATCCTTTTCTTTGAGTCGTTCATCTCTGAGACTAAGCATTTGATTCATAGTCGCATATTTCCTTGTTTTCTTTTGCTTCTCCATGCTCACACCACACTCCTGTTTCTTCCAGAATCCACCTCTTCCCTCTTTTATTTTCAAAAGTATTCTTTGAAAGCTCACTAAATATTTAACACCTTGATAAACATACTTGTTAGCAAGAAGGCATCTCCTTCACCTGCCCCAGGGACCTAAGGACATCAGGACACTTCACCATTAGCTGCCAAGATGTGACACATTCCTACTGTCCCCACATGTGTGGTATAACCTCCCTATCTGCATGAACTATATCCCCTTATAAAAAAGTCAATGCCTCTACTCCCCCATTTTTTTAATCCCTCTACCCTTACCCAGAGGCAGCCTCTGTACACCTTTACCCCAATAAACCTCCCACATGAGATATGTTGCATGATGTTGCTTAGATCATAACAATACTACAAAGACATTGAGACACTATTTTTATCCTCAATCACTTTATCATCTAAGGAAAGACAAAACAAACAGATATGAACTAGATGCAGGCATGGCACCACTTTGGTACAAGAGCATTCATAACGAGGCATGCTAGAGTGAATGACACATTCAGCATGAAGAGCCCACACCGCCTATTGAAAAGCCTTTATTCTGCTGTCAAAACTCTATGTACGTGCAAGAAGCATAAAAGCTAAGGGCCTTTTCAACCCATCAAACACCACAGCTGGACTATGCAGAAGGCTGCCCCAAAGGAAATCTTTCAAGGAGCATCATTTGCCTAACAGCAAATGTCAGCCAGTAAGTAGCAACTCAGGGCTTGGCTTGGCCTGAGTGTCCTTTGCCTTGGCAATCATCAAAGCCCTGTAATGGAAGTAATTTACTTTTGCTATAGAAAACTAACAACAGAACTCTTCGGGGCTGAGTTCTCTAAGAGCGCACCATAATTACCTGACTAGCAAGGAGGACAATTTTCCAGAATGAGGCAGAGGGATGAAGAGCAAACAGAGCACAGAATTGAGAAATGGAGATCTAGGTTTAGTTTCCCTGACTTTGACGCTTACCATAACATGTATGTGGAACTGTTCTCAATCTTAACCAACATTATAAATTGGGAGAATAATCAATTCACCCCTACTATATTATAAAGTTCCTTTAGACAGAAGTAAATAATTTTATCAGTGTTTTGGGAGTTTTGGGGTTTTGTTTGTTTGGTTGGTTTGGTTTGGTTTTTTTCCTTTGGCTTTGTTTTGTGTTTGGGGGTTGCTGTTGTTGGTTTGTTTGTTTTGTTTTGTGCTTTGGAAAAGCATATGGCTGTGGCCCACAGAGTCTAGAAAAGCATAATGTATGACTGGAACGATGGCTAAGCATTAAGAGCACTGTCTGCTCTTCTAGAGGACCAGGTTCAATTCCCAGTACAACCATCTGTTACTCCAGTTCCAGGAGATATGCTCCTCTCTTCTGGCCTCAGCTGGCACTACATGAACATAATACACAGGCATGTGGCAATCTTATTTATTAATGAAAGAACTGCAGTTATTCTTCAGAAGTGTTGATCTTTAGTATGCAGCGTAATTCTTCAAGTTTCAAACCACATTCTGAATCTTGAAGTGATTACAAGCCAATGAAATAAATCTTTCATGTTTTCTGTTTTGAGTCATTCATTCAACAAATGCACGAACTCTATCTGTTGTCTGCATAGTAGTAAAGAAAACATCCACTCCTATATCACAGACTCAGAGATGGATGAGGAGTATGACAACCCTTGAGGTAATCAGGCCCCATTAAGTCCTGTAATTGAAACATGATTCCTGTATTTGAAATACAATTTTATGAAGAGTATATGTTTCAAAGAACTTCAAGCATGGAAACCATATTCACGGCTGCAAATAATAGCCTTCTTTGACTGCTGTGGGAGTATTCTCAGAAGTATATCCAAGATGGCGGCCTCAAAGGATTGTGGATATGAGGAGTGCAGTCTTTTAATTCTTTTGAGGGAAGAGTAGAAATCTGGACAATAGAGATGAAGTGAGATGATGCCATCATTGTGGTCTGTTACACAGTTAGAATTTTCAGATGCTAAATGAAAAAAAACCCCACCAGTTTACAACTATTAAAGAGGAATAAAATTATTATCTTAAGATGTTCATAAGAGTCCTTTTGAGTTTGTTTGGTTTTTTTGTTTGTTTGTTTGTTTTGTTTTGGGGATTTTTTTGTTTGTTTGTTTTGTCATATGCAGTCATGAAGCCTTAAGAGTGGTGAGTAAGCCTAGACAACTTCAATTCTATGTTCTTTACCCACACCCCCTACCAGAAGACTCAAGACAGCCATGTCAAATGGCAATGGCAATGCCAAGGAGACTCGGGGCCCTTCTTTCTACTTTGCTCTTTTGATTTCTTTTTTTTTTCTTTTTTAATTTTTATTTTCTATATTCTATGTTTACATTCCAAAGGCTTTCCCCTTTCCCAGTTCCCACCCACCATAGTTCCCATAGTTCCTCTCCCCCCCCAACTATTCCCCAATCATTCCCCCTCCCCCCTCGGTTTCTTTACTAAACTGGATGCAATCTTTACAGGCCCAGGGTCCTCTCCTTTCTTCTTCTTGGGAATCATTTGACTTGCTATTTGTGTCTTGAGTATTTAGGGCTTCTGGGCTCATTAATATCCACTTATCAGTGATTGCATTTCATGTGCGTTCTTTTGTGATTGGGTTAATTCACTCAGGATGATATTTTCCAGGTCTAACCATTTACCTACAAATTGCATGAATTCATTATTTTTAATTGCCGAGTAGTATTCCATTGTATAAATATACCACATTTTCTGTATCCATTCCTCCTTTGAGGGATATTTGGGCTCCTTCCAATTTCTGGCTATTATAAACAAGGCTGCTATAAACATAGTGGAGCATGTGTCCTTATTGCATGCAGGGGAATCCTCTGGGTATATGCCCAGGAGTGGTATGCCAGGGTCCTCTGGAAGTGACATGCCCAATTTTCTGAGGATCCGCCAAACTGATTTCCAGAGTGGTTTTACCATTTTGCAATCCCACCAACAGTGGAGGAGTGTTCCTCTTTCTCCACATCCTCGCCAGCACTTGTTGTCTCTTGAGTTTTTAATCTTAGCCATTCTGACTGGTGTGAGGTGGAATCTCAGGGTTGTTTTGATTTGCATTTCCCTGATGACTAATGATGTTGAACATCTTTTAAGGTGTTTCTCGGCCATCCGAATTTCTTCTGGTGAAAATTCTTTGTTTAGCTCTGTGCCCCATTTTTTGATAGGGTTATTTGGTTCTTTTTAACCAAAGAATAACGAATAGGAGAAACATAACTGTTTCCATATAACACCCAAGGATGGATAGGAACCTCAACCTTTAGATGCCAAACTATATATGCCTCTACAAAATCGAGACAAAGAGAATAACAGCAGTCACCACTCTCCTCCCCCCTTCCCCCAAACAAACCAAACCACACAGTCAAACACGAAAGTGCTTCAAATTGAAATCTACCAGTGTCTGAAGCCGAGCTCCACCCTGAAAAGCGATCAGTGTGTCCCCTGGTGCGAGTTATTACACCAGTCACCTCCAACAAGGTCCACACAGGGGACAGAGGAACAAGGGCCAGGAAGCCACCTAACTGATGAGACAAAACACACCCTACCCATTCTCTGACATTTAAACACTAAAATAACAACCCTGAAGTGTTTACCCAACTCAGAGTCAGAAAGAAAGAAAAAGAGAAAAGGGGGGAAAAAGCAGAAATATCATTAAATGAGAGTAGACTAAAATGTGGGGAAAAAACCAAAACAAACAAAAAAACCCAAAGGAACCTGAAAAACACACTCACAGTTTTCCTTCCCCCACCCTGCTTCGCTTCTCTGCACCTCATTTTCCTCTGTGAAATTAAGAAGTTAGATTAGATAGCCTTTACAGTAGTGAACAGCTGTGTGATGTAACACGAGGGACTTCCAGGGTCTGGTGTCTAGTGCTTGGTTCACTGTGAAATGTTAGGCAAAACATTTAACCTTCTCTGAGTCCCAGAGTTCTTTATCTGTTAAATGGAGACAAAATCCCCTTCTGTACTTCTTTTGCAAAGCTGAAAATAACCACACTGAAAAGGATTAGAGAACTATATGCAGGATACAAACCACAGGGGCTAGAATCATGTGATCATTTTTTTTTAAACTCCCAGAAATATCTAATAGAAAAATTTCCATCCTTTTTCTCAATTACCACAGGACAAGTCAGTTATTAGGAGCAAATTTGGCTCTGATGATTGACTAAATTGCTGGAAAGTCAATCCCAAAAGGTAGGGCGAATCAGCAGACAACTTCAGACACATATAACCTCAAGGAAGGCACTTTGATCACCTCAGCTTTATGATCTCCCAGATGTGGGGCTGGGCAAACCTTAATGCATTCACTGAGGGCTCACTAGGCCCCATGCAATTCCACTTCAACCCTTTCTTCAGTCACATGTCACAGCAGAAGATGTCCAGCCATCTCATGGGTAAAGTGTCCAACACTAGATGGCATAGATCTGGCTTTGTCTCCAGTGCTCATTCATAGGCAGGGAGTCTGATCTAGACCCCATACACTTGATCTCTGACCAGAATTTCTCAATCTTTTTTGGTTTAAAACTCGTAAAAATAATTGAGATTCTCTTAAACATCTTAAGTGTTCTATCCATCTGTCTGTATTTACATTATTAAAGCTTTAAATTGTGAATTGGAGAGATGACCCAGTGGTTAAGATAACAGAAAACTCTTCAAAGGACTTACGCTCAATTCTAAACATCCACATTAGGCGGCTCACAACTGTGTTTCACACTAATTTAGAAAGCTGTATTCGCATACACATACCTATACACAAAAAATTAATTAAAACTGGGGAAAAATAAGATATATTAGTTTGTTAAAAATATTAAATCATGACATTAATTCATTACATGAATAAATATTTCATGAAAAAATCCATTTTAGCTGGTATATTATCCCATGCCTTTAATCCCATCTCTTGGAAGGCAAAGGCAGGCAGATATATGTAAGGCTAGTTTACTAGAGAGTTCCAGGCCAAGCAGGGCTACATAGTAAGACCCTGACACAAGCAAACAAATAACCCAAAAAAGCACTGTTCCCCCAAAAGTAAAATAGTGGCAAAAATGATACCCTTTTTTTTTCTACAGGATTCCTTAAAGTCTGGGCTTCAGGGAAGGGCATGAACATGACAGGTGCTTCCCCAATGCAACTCCTAATTGCAGAAGATAAATCTTTATCTAAGCAAGCGGGAGGAAAACGAAAAGAAGACAACCACAATTACACCAATGCCATTTTACCATCTATCTAATAAACACCTTAAACTTCGAAATTAGAAGGTCACCATATTTAGTGAACGGAATGGAATAATAATCATAATGAGGTTCTAAATTGCATTTTATACTTCAGTGATGATCCCAGACAAATCAGCTGTTACTAGCAATTACTGATAATTTATTTTTTAACAGCCTGAATAGGTTTCTAAGGGGAAATTAATGATAGAGTGCTCGGCATGGAAAAAAATGCATGTGCCCATATGATTCTAAGAAGTAGAAGACAGATCTCCCCCCCCCCATCAAATGGATGGTATTTATTCCTGATACATGGGAATATATGCCTGCCTTCAGTGTTCTCAGGCATGCAAAATTATGAACAGAGAAACACACATAAACACACAGAGCGAGTGAGCCATATATATATGTATATATATACATATATATACATATATATGTATATATATACATATATACAGAGCTCACTCGCTCTGTCTGAATATATATATATTCATTCATACATACATAAACAAACAAACCTGTCGAAGGACAAAAGTGACTCAAATGAATGGTGGATGGGGATAAGGAGATAAATGTATCTGTGACTCTCAACCAGGTACCTGTGACAGAAGACATGCAAGTATTCTTTCATTCTATGGTCATGATTTACATTGTGGGCACTGGTCCTAAGAACATGATCTATAGATTATGTATAATCTAAGTTATTGTTATACATTTATGTATATATTCCTTTCATATGAGACTGTCTTAAATCCGTATGATGAGTACCATGACCCTAGCTACAATATATACTATTTTTTACCTTACATCCCCAGCCCTAACCTACCCATAGAAGCTATATCATCAATATTTGTTAAATGAAGAAACTAATGCATAATCTGTAATTCTGCCTATATGATGTCTTCTCTATAATTGTCCTCTCTTTTTGCCTCTCATAAAATGCACTTAATTATTTGAACATGATAAAAACTCCACAAATAGAAAATCAGCTATACCTTCTCAAAAATACACACACACACACACACACACACACACACACACACCACATGTACACACATCATGTGCAAGTTTATGGTAGCAATATGGGAGAGAAAGAGAATCAGAATGGTTTGAGCATTATGAAGAAAGATGGAACTGGAGATGTGAGGGTGGAGAGGAGTAGCCTGAGGTGAGTAGTCTGCCATGCCACCTGAGGCCATGGTAAAGTCCTGTCCCATGCTGCCACTAAGGGCTGTGCCTGGGTTCATGGCCACATACCAGCAGGGGTTTCTGTCAAAGTCCAAGGCTCGTATTACCAAATGCCATGCAGCCCTCCGAGGTCTAGGCTGCCTCCTGGGACCATGTTGATGTCCAAGAGCTGTGTAGTGCAGAGATGGCCCCGCCTTTCACTGGCTACACCATGTGTGAGTAACACAGTAAAACTGACCCTGGTGGTGAGGGCATAGGTGAGCCAACTCTGAGGGCAGGAGCTCTGAAGAGTTAGTCTCGCCACTGATCTGCCTTGCAATGATAGGTGAAAAAGAAATACCCCACCCCCACCTCCAGCTAGTGAGCTAACTGGGACAGTTCTAAAGAGCTTACCCCAGTTGTGTGGATGTGGGAATGCTGATGGGCTGACCAATTCAGCTAACATGCAGGTCCAGATCCAGGGCTATGAATCGGCCCATATCAACAGCTACCCCATCTGTAAACGGCTGGTGTACATGAAGGTGCCAGTCCTGCACTTCCAAAACTATAGAATCTCCATGGCACAGGACAATAGAATATCAGAAAGGAGTTCCTATGAGGATCCATTATTGATAGTGTAGCAGAAGTCAGAGGCCTCGAACCAGACCAGACTAATTGCAAGGAACACTTGCAAGTAATGTGTGACACACTACTGCTCCCATGGAGAGATGTCTTGCTTTATTTTGTCCTTTTTGTTTTTTTTAATTTTCTTTTTCCAGGGAGAATGCAAGGGCAGAGGGCAGATGTGAAGGGATGGGGAGATGTGTGGGATTGGGGAGGATGATGCTTAAAATTCATAAAAAAGACATAAAAGAAATATATGCATCAACATAATCAGATTGTGGGTGGGTAAAATAAATGATGTATGCATATAAATGGGTAAAAAAAAAACCTTCACTGAAGTGCTCTGCATTTGGGCCACAGCTTCCTTGATGGGCGGGCCTTCTTTTTATGTCCAAACTGAATTAATTAACTATCACATGGTATTTTGGTATTGATAGAGAATGTACCTACTTGCTACAACCTTTAAGACAGCCATGATAGGATAAACACCTTTGTCATCTGAACAAAACAAAATTTTTGCTGAAATTAACCAGCATGTCATTGATAATAATAATAATAATAATAATAATAATAATAATAATAGTAATAATTCTGCCAAGATTGGCAGTTTGGCAGAACTGTCTGCAACACATTCGCTAGCAATAGTGTTTCCTTAGGAGGCCCATGTTTGGAGCCATCTTAAATACAAGAAGACATCAATTTCAAAGGCCATTTCAAAGTCATGTCATATTTTAGACATGCCTACCTCATCAGCATGTTTGAGCTTGTACTTTTTAAATAAGAACACATCTTCAAGAGCTAACAAACTAATTCCTGACTTGCTCTCTCCAAAATGAAAGCTACAGTACACTTAGTCACTTTCTCATCCCATTATTGATTCTTTTCTCCCCAGGGACCAAGACAACACGGAGTAAAGAGACAGGTCAGAAACACCTCCCCTGCTCCTTGGCAGCTGCAGCTACTTGACTCTGTGTATTGTGTAGGCCAACTAACAAAGATCAATTATTTACTGCTCTGTCAGGGCTGCTGGGTTGTTTGTCCTGGTGCACAGCTCTCTACTATTGACTCCTCTGAAAGTCACTGGTATACAAAAAGCCACCTCACCAACAATCAGGTTCTATTCTGGAACACTGGAAAGTGCCAAGCATTTACATTTGGCCGTTTACACAGTCTCACAGATGGCCCTCTCCATCCTGAAATTACCAGGAGTTTTCCATCTGAGCTCTACTGTATTGGGAAATAATAACAGTCAGTGCCCTGTTTCCTTCTCTGTTTTCCGAGGGAGATGAATTCCATGACTTCAAGAATATATAAGTACTAAAAGAAAGAAGTTGCTTAGACAGAACAAATGCTGCTTGTAGGGCAAAATATCCAAGAAAAGATAAGGTATCTATAAATATGGCTTAGTGGTAGATGGCTTGCTTAGCACACACAAGGCCCTGGATTCAATTTCCAGTACTGAAAAAAAAAAATCAAAACAAAAGACCATGATAGAAAAATCACTTTCAATTGGTAGCAACAGAAAAGTCATTATTGAAAAGTTGCTGTATAAATCAGGCCTTCAGATGAGTAACCTCAGTGAGGTAGGGTCATTACCTGTCTCATTACTCAACACAAAGATATCCTTTTGGTCAAAAATCATTCAGATCTCTTTTTAAAAAGGTGGTCAGGGACTGAAGGGACGGCTCAGGAATAAAGATCACTTGCTGCTCTTGCAGAAGATGCAAGCTCGTTTTTTTCAAAACCCATAGTAGGCATCTCAACTTCCCCTGTACCTCCAGAGCTAAGAGATATTTCACAATTGCCACATATGCAAATGCTGTATGTTCACGCAGTAACATACATATAAAAATAATAAACAGAAATCGTTTAAAAATCAATAGCTCCCCTCTTGCCACCATGAAGTGTCACAGTTTAGACAGTGGAGGGAGTATTTATCATGGTAATGGGAGGCAGCCTGCACTCCCAGTTATTGTCAATTGTCTGCTAATAACATACTCTGTATAGCCAGATTTATGGCAACAGCTCTTCTTGATCCTAATGTCATCTCTTTACTTGCAGGCACCAATTGGCACAGGATGAATAGAGAAGTAGCTTCAAAGAGAAACCCAGATATAAGCTGAGTCCAAACCACTGTACTAGTTACTTTCCTTGTTGCTCTGACAACATACCTGCTAAAGCAGCTTAAGGGGTTATTTTGGCTCCCAGCATGGGACACAATGGTGGGACAAAAATGGTAGCAGAGCTTGGATAGGTTGTCCTGTTCTATCCATAATCACAAAGCAGAGTAGTGGAAGTATGCTCAGATTGCTTTTTCCTTCTCAGTCAGGACCCCAGACTGTGGAATGGTGGGGTCCACAGTTAGTGGGTCTCTTTCCACCTCAGTGAACCTACTCTTGCCACTCCCTCACAGGCATACCCAGAAGCTTGTTTCCATGGTAACTCTAAATCATATTAAATTAGCAATCAAGGTTAATCATCCCAATCACCAAATCCTACTGTGAGGACCACTCTTGGAACTAGTATTTCTACAGAGTGTATATCAAGAAACATAGGGTCCTGTGGCTGACTCATAATGATGTAATAAAATATGATATGCTGGATGACATACTGACCTAGTTGACAAGTGTCTGAGATCATCTAGAGTTGCCTATGACACAAGCAGAGTGCTAAACCACCATCCTTCTAATGGGATGAATTCATAGCTTTATGCATCTATGTTCTCAGTACCATTGCTCATTCATTTTGTTCTAAATATAAACAATAACATATAATTTTGTTTTGCAGACTTTCTGAACCTGTCTTCATCTTTCAAGATGTTAAAAAGATCAAAATGTAAGTAAGTGAGCAAATAAATAAATAGTAAAAAATATTAATTGTACTGGATTGGTCTGATGCTGCTTGTATTCTAATGCTAATTACTGGTTCCTCAAGAGGTGGCTGTCCCTGAAGAGCAGACCAGCACGTACTCAAGTGATGATACCATGTGAATCTTCCCCCCCATTTTAACTGGTCAATAAAAAGCCAGAGCCTGTGATTGGACAGTGGAGGGGAAAGATGGGACTGGAGGCTCAAGGGGGGGCGGTTGTAGGTAGAGAGTGGGAGAAGGGAAAAGGACAGAGGTGGAGGAAGCTGACATGGACCAGAACCACGTGGGTAGGAGGAGAAATAGTACGTAACAAGGGGCATTATAGCTGGGGAATACATAAAATCTGCCCAGCCTAGGCATATGGCATATAACTAAAATATCTGGATTGTGTGTCTTTTATACAGGCTTATGAGGATCGTAAAATCCGGCAAAAATTAATACTGTACAATATGTGCAATTTCAAAATTGTTTCTGGTATCTTCATAGAAATAATCATAGAATTAAATACACACACACACACACACACACACACACACACACACACAACTAATGGTTTCAGGTGACTAGAGAGATGTAGGTTATCCAAACTTTTCATTTCAAATTCTAGAAGAGATTGTACATGTCTGACCATGAGATACTATTAGAAATAGAAAAAAAAATGATGTTCACATTTCTTGTTGAACGGGTTATTGCTCAGCCCATCTCTATGAATGTAAATGTTAGAAACCTCATAGCTTCAGAAAATCTGGTGCCTTTCAGAATTTCCTTTGAAAGCTCTGAAGAATGAGATTGATGATAGAATCCCTAATGTCTCTTTTTTTCATAATCCATACCACACAAGATTTAAGAGCAAAGCCAGAAAATATCAAATGACTTGTTCAGAACCGTTCAAGGGCAAACACTCATGCTTTTTCTCTTACCACCTCAAAGAACTATGATTTTTATGAAAAGGTAAAAGGATGTGTGACCAGCAGCATGTCTGCTAAAAGATTCCTTTACACCAGCTACCGTAAGCAGATCAATATAAAATAAATTCATACTTCTGACCGCCTGAAGGAAAAAAAGGCCCTCACAGATCCACAGTGCGTTGAAGAAAAATGGTGTTAGCAAATAATGAATACAAAGCTGGTCCCAGTGATCCCCCAGGCCTATAAAAATCAAACACGTATTCATGTCACTCCACCATTCCTTACTCAGAGTAGTGGTAGGTGATCCTGGCATCCACAGAATAGGGGAAAGACAGAAAGATATTCTTTGCATCATCTTAAGTCCCAACATAGCCATAAAGATACATTTTAGTGATTAAACTCCCCCCATTCTGTCCTTAGAGATAGAAACTATGTAACCACTGGGAAATATAAATGTGACACATTTAACTGCACCAGGAGTCGCACTGAACGGAGTATAGACAGTGTTAACTAGACAGAGCACACACTTGGAATTTATAGGCTGCTTCATTTAATTCATTACGCCAATGTTCTCAGTAACGTTATGAGATAATCAACGCAGTAATACCCAAATACAGAAGGAGGCAGCGCACCCCTAAATTAGCCACCATGACTGAGAAGATACAGTAAATGCAGGTAGGATTGCAGCTAAGCATTCTGATTTTTTTTAAACAGTTCTCCAACTGTATTTTCTGTATTTTCTTCCCCATACTAACCAGGTTGCTAACTCTATCACCCTGACATCACTCTCTTTGTCTGTGTGTGCGTGCATGCGTGCGTGCATGCGTGCGTGCATGCGTGCGTGCGTGCGTGCGTGCGTGCGTGCGTGTGTGTGTGTGTGTGTGTGTGTGTGTGTATGAAAGTATACATGTGTGTAAAGGTATACACATGTATATGTCATATGTGTAAGTATATGTATGAAGATTAATGAACAACTTTAAATGTCTTTCACCTGAAGCTATCCACTTTTCTTTTTAAGCAGAATCTCTTACTGCCTTGGAACTTACAAAGTAGGCTATATTTTTGGCTGGCCACCAAGTACTAGGGCTCTACCTGCCCAACACTACTAGTATACCCCTTCCAGCTTCACAAAAGAGTTTGTCTAATTACCTACAACATACAACATAGTCATAAGGTCCTGGGTCTAATCCCCAGCACTGAAGGAAAAACTAAATGTCTAGTACACGCTCATGAAACAGAACAGAGCTTCACCCATTCACTGGGGGGAGTGAGGACGGTAACTAGAGTCTACCTACTACAAGCCACCAGCTTATTACTCCCTTAAGGCTCGTGCAAATCTTGCCTTCCAATTCACAATATGTGTGTTAGTTATTTTAATCAAGAAAGACAATTGTCACTTTAATAAAACTGTCTCTAGAAAAATGTCTCCCATTTATCTTATGGCTCCCCAAACCTTTCAGAGCTCCACATCTCACCCTCTTCTATCGCCAGCTGTTCTCCTGCCCAAGACTTGAGCTCCAGCTAGCCATCAGATTGACAACAGCCCAGGGCCAGGGGCTTATGTGGCATACCCAAAGGCAGACACACTCCCAACAAGCTTAGAGGTTGACTCAAGTGCAGCCTGCTGATCTTGCTCAATCTGATCAACATTCTTGCTGCTGTTAGAAACAAGGGCTAGGATTTTTTTTGGGCCCTTCTAGCCTCTTGGCTCATTAGACAAAGCCAATGTCTAAACACTAGCTGACTTGTACCTCAGAGTTCAAACTGCAAAACTTCCTCTCTCTAAAATAACCTTGCATCATTTTTGCCTTTGATGATGGAGTAGACTGAAAAATGCACATCGAGCGTTCCACAGAAACTGCTGCTCCCCTGCAGTGTCTCCCACTGCAGATACTAAGATACGGCACTTTATCAAGCCATTAGTCAACCCTTCTTCTCTGCAGAGCATCACAATTATGTATGATACTAAGCATATCCACATTCACTACTAAGTCAGCTGATGTCTTTTTCAAGGTCGAATTGGCTCACATACACGTCTTTACACCACAGATATACACAAGCATAACATATTAAAATTTGGCAGAGCCTGAGAAATAATTGTTTCTGTCTAAGGCTTGCCTCTCAGTCTTCCATTTTATTTCACAAAGGAGAATTCTTTAAAATATTCCTCTTGTGCTCTTCTATCTCCTGACACCAGAAATGCCCTTTGTATGGCAATGATTGATGGATCTCAAAAGCAAAAGAAAACTGTCTCCTTGGAAAGCTATCTGGGTATCTAAATAGGCAGTGGGGTGAGGGTTTTGTGTGTGTGTGTGTGTGTGTGTGTGTGTGTGTGTGTGTGTATTGTGTGTGATAAATAGCCCATTTTATTCCAGCATCCTTTATCCCTGGAAATTGCATGATCATGCTAGCTATATATTGGTATAGGATTTTCCTGTGAGATTTTGAAGATGTTTTTTTCCCTCTGCCAAGAGTCATGTGGTAGATAATTTATCCTTTGTGCTTTCAAACCAAAAAAAAGAAAACTATGTTAAATATTAGAATTTCTAGAAAGAAAAAGAAAGCCACGTTAACTTACCTCTATGCACATGTCTGAGAGGAAACCACAAAGGAATCTCTGACAATTGCAATTTATCTTAAACATGCCAATACTCTGCTCATATTTGAGACTTATTAGTAGGTTTGTAACACTGACTTCACAGCAAATGTGAAGATTTCTCATCCCTGAGAAAGAGGATTTTTTAGCCCACTGGTGAAATGAAGGTTTCAGCCACTGCTGTCCTTGGCAAAGCCAAATCAGGCCTATATTTTCTTTAGGTCATGAGATGGCCTAAAGAAACAGACGTTTTACACAGTCACTGGGTAACTGTGACTTGAATGACATCAGCTCTCCTTCCACATCATGTCATTAAGGGCTATATGCCACCTCCTTAACTGTACCCGTCTCCACTACTTCTCTTAATGTGTGTGTGTGTGTGTGTGTGTGTGTGTGTGTGTATGTGTGTGTGTGTGTGTAAAATATCTGATATATTATATAGAAGACATATAATATACACATATAGTAGATAGGTATTATATATACATATATATATACACACAAATACATATATGTACTATAGGTGTTCCTTTACTTCCCTGAGTATAAATTCATCTTTAAATTTTATAAAATTATACAACTATAGCATTCGAAGGTGAGGTGGACTATATAAAGCTTTTGTTTAGTTTCTGATGCATGCAAATGTCTTTGTTGCTGTTTATAGTTACTAAGAGTACAGAGGTGAAAATGCTATCTCATTCACTGTATGATATTAAAATAAGAGCAAAGATGCCTTTCTCTAACTCCCCCAATTCAGGTCTCCTAAAAGCAATAGTGCATTCTTCTACAGTCTTCTTTATGTCACTTGGTAAGATTTCTCCCAGGCATATCTTTCTGACTTGAAGAATGAATGATACAGTCAGCCAGATAAAGATGATCTAGTACCCCAGAAGCCAACATGCTGAGACAAAATTCTTTACTGACTCTCTTAGGTATTCATTGAGTCACAAGGACAACACTGTGCCAATGCGTGCATGCGAGGAAAATGGAGTAAAGACTGACTAAATAATTTTATCCGCCATTTCCTCCTTCTACTTTTATTTTACTTAGATCCAAACTTTACCAAATATTTGCTTATGTGTTTTGATTCTCCCAATTCCTCAACTAACTTCCACCCATGGTTGTATTGTCTCAATAAATAGTTAAGCACTATTTTGCCGGAAGAGCACTGCAGAGTGGCCGACACATCAGCTACTCCTAATAACTGCAATAACAAATGAGCCACGTCATGGAGTGCTTTGCTGTCTCCCGGGTATGACCGCACATTTACTTGACATTGTGCGTTGCATGCTGCTATTACTATTCAGAAGAGCCTTTGGATGTTTCTCTAGAGCCAATGTCTGGTTGTTTCTCTGCTCTGTTTTCATTTGAAAATAGAGATCTGGTCCATTATTATCTAGCCATAATTATTGTCATTATCACTCAGTCACAACTAAAGAAATCTCTCTTATCTCTTTGAATTTACAGAATTTGGATTGTTTTTTTTCAGAGAAAAGTATAAAATGTGAGATTTACTGAAGGTTTTATTTCACCTGTGGTTTGCATATAATGATTATGGCCTATGCTCCTCAATACTATTAACTTTATACAATGGCACTAAGTTGTCATTCCAAACATGATTCCGAAAGACCAGGAACTCATGAGAAAACATCCAAGAACATTATAGGTCATTGGATGCTGCATGACATTTATCTGGAAAGCCATGATATGTCACTACCAAGAAGACCTTCAAGAAACATCCAAACCATAAGAACCTCTAGACCAGCACTTCTCAACCTGTGGGTAGTGACCCCCTTGGGAGTCCCATATCAGAAATCCTGCATATCAGATATTTATATTACAATTTAGAACAGTAGCAAAATTACTGATGTAGAAGCAAAATAATTTTATGATTGGAAGATCACCATAACATGAGAAACTATCTTAAAGGATCACAGAATTAGGAAGATTGAGGACCACTGCTCTAGACTAATCTCACTGCTTTGTAGATCCTTCAAACCTCCTAGCAGTAATGGCAAAATTTAACCTACCTCATTCCTATAGCTCACACTTCCCAGGGGCCAGGAAGGAGTAAAACATATTACCTACCTCCCTAGTGATTTACCAAGGCTTTCCTTGCTAAGAATGTTCCTGACCTTAAAAGCTCATCTTGCCCAGGTCCAAACATGCAGAAAAATTCAGGGATAGTTTTCCAACAACATTTACTATGTTGGGCATGGCATATCTAACTCCATGTGTTATAATTATGGCACTGGTTCATTTATTTGTGTGCCTTGTCTGCCCAAATATATCGCACATTCTCCAAGAGCAAAGTTTATCATCTTTCATCCTTGTACACCCTGTACTATCGGCACAGGATGTGGTCATCTGTCAAAGAGTCAACTTGGATTAATTAATAGGAGGAAGGGAGCAGGGAAGAAGCAGAAGAGGGGGCAGAGGGAGAGACCTCACTGACACAGAGAATGTAAATTCCAAACTCACTGGACCATAGGGTACAATGCTGGTCATCAGAGGTGAGGAGAGGAAAGGGGAAGAACTGGGAGATGCTGGTCAGAAAGCACAAAACTTTTCTGAAATAGGAATAATGAATTCTTAAGGTCAGCTGCATGATATTATAGTTCACAATAATATACTATATCTTATTTTTTCTTAAAAGAAATATCTTTATTAAACCTCCTCAATTTCACTTTCTGAGTGTCATCTTTTTCTGGTAGGAAGCCTGACTAGTACAGGAAATAAACTTATGTTTGAAATAGTAATAAGAAAAATATAAGAAAAAGTCCAGATCCGAGGTATCATTTTGTAAGAAAGAACACACCTACATGAAAGGCTTTAAGAAGCCAAGCTAGTTGAGGTACGTCATGTTCACATACCACATGTGGTATGTATGACCACATAACTCCTGAGGCAAGGGGTTTGTGATTTCGAGGCAAGGCTGGGTGATCTTGCTAGACTCTGTATCAAAAATGGACAAAAAATGAAGGATGGAAAATTAAAAAGGAAGAAAACATCTAAAGATTCATTCCTAGATTTGTAAGCCTTTATAAACTGGGAAAGATGGTACTGACAGTAATGAGGAGCTCACTAAAGAACTCGGGTACCATGACTAATTCAGTTTTCCTTTGAGTGTCGGCTTGGGAACAACAGTCCCCTTTTCCCTAAAACATTAATAAAATTAATAAAATTGAAGTATCCACACATTAACTGTCTATTACTACCCTCTTTTCCCAAAGAAATCTGAGTTTGAAATACATATGTAAAAAGGACTTTTAGATTGTATACATCTTAAACCAAGAAAATTATTATTCATAATAGTACAACTGTAAAATTGCATGTGTTGTAATCACTCAAAAATAAATCACACGATCTGTAGTTCATCAACTTAAGATTTTTTTAATCAGAACTATGTTTTGTAGCACTATTCGTGTCAGTATATCAATTAATGAGCCACATGAATGTCCCATGTTTTTAACTTTCTATATTCTTTGTTAACATTACAAATGATTCCCCTTTCCTGGTTTCCCCCCTCCCCATAAGTACCATTAGCCTTCTTCCCTCAGTTTCCCAATCACCCCCTCCCATTTCTTTGTCCTGGTAAAGCCCTAGAATGCTGCATCAAGCCTTTCCAGGACCAGGGGCCTCTCCATCATTCTTCTTGGGAATCATTTGATATGTTAACTGTGTCTTGAGTATTCAGAGCTTCTGGGCTAATATTCACTTATCAGTGACTGCATTCCATATGTATTCTTTTGTGATTGGGTTACCTCACTAAGGATGATATTTTCCAGTTCCAACCATTTGCCTAGAAATTGCATGAATTCCTTGTTTTTAATTGCTGAGTAGTATTCCATTGTGTAAATATACCACATTTTCTGTATCCATTCCTCCATTGAGAGACATCTGGGTTCTTTCCAGCTTCTGGATATTATAAATAAGGCTGCTATGTATATTGTATATACATTGTATATATTGGATATTAGCCCTCTGTCAGATGTAGGGTTGCTGAAGATCTTTTCCCAATTTGTTGCCATTTTGTCAATTTGACAGTGTCCTTTGCCTTACAGAAACTTTGTAATTTTATGAGGTTCCATTTGTCAGTTCTTGATCTTAGAGCTTAAGCTATTGGTGTTCTGCTCAGGAACTTTTCCCCTGTGCCCATATCCTCAAGATTCTTCCCCAGTTTCTTTTCTTTTAGTTCCAGTGTGTCTGGTTTTATGTGGAGGTCCTTGATCCACTTGGAGTTGAGCTTAGTACAAGGAGATAAGAATGGATCAATTTGCATTCTTCTGCATGTTGACCTCCAGTTGAACCAGTACCATTTGTTGAAAAGGCTATCTTTTTTCCACTGGATGGTTATAGCTCCTTTGTCAAAGATCAAGTGACCATAGGTGTGTGTGTTCATTTCTGGATCTTCAGTTCTATTCAATTGATCTACCTGCCTGTCACTGTACAAATACCATGCAGTTTTTAACACTATTGCTCTGTAGTACTGCTTGAGGTCTGGGATACTGATTCCCCTAGAAGTTCTTTTACTGTTGAGAATAGTGTTAGCTATCCTGGGTTTTTTTTCTTATTCCAGATGAATTAGAGAACTGCTCTTTCTAACTCTATAAAGAAATGGGTTGGGATTTTGATGGGGATTGCATTGAATCTGAATCTTGCTTTTGGCAAGATGGCCATTTTTACTATATTAATCCTGCTTATCCACGAGAATGGAAGATTTTTCCTTTTTCTGAAGTCTTCTTCAATTTCCTTCTTCAGAGACCTGAAGTTCTTATCATACAGATCTTTTACTTGTTTGGTTAGAGTCACACTAAGATACTTTATATTGTTTGTGGCTATTGTGAAGGGTGTCATTTCTCTGATTTCTTTCTCAGCATGCTTATCCTTTGAGTATAGGAAGGCTACTGATTTGCTTGAGTTGATTTTATAACCAGCCACTTTGCTGAAGTTATTTATCAGCTGTAGGAGTTCTCTGGTAGAGTTTTTTGGGTCACTCAAGTATACTATCATATCATCTGCAAAGAGTGATAGTTAGACTTCTTCCTTTCCAATATGTATCCGTTTGACCTCCTTATTTTTCTAATTGCTCTAGCTAGAACTTCAAGTACTATATTGAAAAGATATGGACAGAAGGGGAAGCTTTGTCTAGTCCCTGATTTCAGTGGGATTGCGTCAAGTTTCTCTCCATTTATTTTGATGTTAGCTACTGGTTTGCTGTAGATTGCTTTTACTATGTTTAGGTATGGGCCTTGAATTCCTGTTTTTTCCAAGACTTTTAGCATGAAAGGATGCTGAATTTTGTTGAATGCTTTTTCAGCATCTAATGGGATGACCATGTGGTTTTTTTTCTTTTAGTTTGTTTATGTAGTGGATTACATTGATGGATTTCCATATATTGAACCAGCCCTGCATCCCTGGGATGAAGCCTACTTGATCATGGTGAATGATTGTTTTGATGTGCTCTTGGATTAAGTTGGCAAGAATTTTATTTAGTATTTTGCAACATTATTCATAAGGGAAATTGGCCTGTAGTTCTCTTTCTTTGTTGGATCTTTGTGTGGTTTTGGTATCAGCGTAATTGTGGCATTGAAGAATGAGTTGGGCAGTGTCCCTTCTGTCTCTATTTTGTGGAATAGTTTGAAGAGTATTGGTGTTAAGCCTTCTTTAAATGTCTGGTAGAATTCTGCACTAAAACCATCTGGTCCCGTACTTTTTTTGGTTGGGAGGCTTTCTATAACCCCTTCTATTTCTTTAGGGGTTATGGGACTATTTAGCTGATCTAATTGATCCTGGTTTAATTTTGGTATTTGGTATCTGTCTAGGAAATTGTCCATTTCCTCCAGATTCTCCAGTTGTGTTGAGTATAGACCTTTGTAGTAGGATCTGATGATCTTTTGTATTTCCTCAGTTTCTGTTGTTATGTCCCCCTTTTCATTTCTAATTTTGTTAATTTGGATACTGTCTCTGTGTCCTTTGGTTAGGCTGGCTAAGGGTTTATCTATCTTGTTGATTTTCTCGAAGAACCAGCTCCTGGTCTTGTTGATTCTTTGTATGGTTCTCTTTGTTTCTATTTGATTGATTTCGGCCCTGAGTTTGATGATTTCTTGTCTTCTACTCCTCCTGGGTGAATTAACTTGTTTTTCTTCCAGGGCTTTAAGGTGTGCCGTTAAGCTGCTAGTGTATGCTCTCTTCAGTTTCTTTTTGGATGTACTTAGAGCTATGAGTTTTTCTCTTAGCACTGCTTTCATTGTGTGCCATAGATTTGGGTAGGTTGTACCTTCATTTTCATTGAATTCTAAAAGGTCTTTGATTTCTTTTTTTATTTCTTCCTTGACCAAGGTGTCATTGAGTAGAGTATTGTTCAGTTTCCATGTGTATGTGGGCTTTCTGTTGTTTTTGTTGCTATTGAAGACCACTCTTACTCCATGGTGATCTGATAGGAGGCATGGGATTAGCTCGATCTTCTTGTATTTGTTGACATCTGTCTTGTGACCAATTATATGATCAATTTTGGAGAAGGTACGATGCGGTGCTGAGAAAAAGGTATATTCTTTTGCTTTAGAATGAAATGTTCTATATATATATCTGTTAAATCCAATTGGTCCAAAGTTTCATTGTGTCCCTGTTTAGTTTCTGCTTTCCTGATTGGGCCATTGAGGAGAGTGGAGTTTTGAAGTCACCCACAATTATTGTATTAGGTGTAATGTGTGCTTTAAGCTTTAGTAAGGTTTCTTTTACAAATGAGGGTGCCCTTGCATTTGGAGCATAGATGTTCAGTATTGAGAGCTCTTCTTGGTGGATTTTCCATTTGACCATCAAGAAGTGATCTTCTGAGTCTCTTTTGATGACTTTAGGTTGGAAGTCAATTTTATCTGATATTAGAATGGCTACTCCAGCTTGTTTCCTGAGACCATTTGCTTGTAAAATTGTCTTCCAGCCTTTTACTCTAAGGCAGTGTTTGTCTTTAACACTGAGATATGTTTCCTGTATGAGGAAAAAAAGGAAGGGTCCTGTTTCTGTATCCAGTCTGTTAATCTATGTCTTTTTATTGGGGAATTGAGTCCATTGATGTTAAGAGATATTAAGGAATAGTAATTATTACCTCCCAACATTTTTGAAATTATTTTTTTATATTTGAGAGGTTATCTTCTTTTGGTTTTGATGAGAGAAGGTTTCTATCTTGCTTCTTCCAGGATGTAGTTTCCTTCCTTGTCTTGGTGTTTTCCCCCTATTATCCTTTGTAGGGCTGGGTTTGTGGAAAGATATCTTGCAAGTTTGGTTTTGTCATGGAATACCTTGATGTCTCCATCTATGGCGATTGAGAGTTTTGTTGGGTATAGTAGTTTTGGCTGAAATTTGTGCTCTCTTAGAGTTTTCACAATATCTGCCCAGGATCTTCTAGCTTTCATGGTCGCAGGTGAGAAGTCTCGTGTTATTCTGATAGGTCTTCCTTTATATGTTACTTGGCCTTTTTCTCTCGCTGCCTTTAATATTCTTTCTTTGTTTAGTACATTTGGGGTTTTGATTATTATGTGACAGGATGTATTTCTGTTCTGGTCCAGTCTGTTTGGAGTTCTGTAGGCTTCTTGTATATTCATCTCTCTCTTTAGTTTGGGGAAGTTTTCTTACATAATTTTGTAGAAGATATTTGCTGGCCCTTTAACTTGTAAATCTTCACTCTCATCTTTAGATATAATCTTTCGGTTTGGTCTTCACATTGCATCCTGGATTTCCTGAATGTTTTGGGTTACAACCTTTTTGCATTTAGTATTTTCTTTGACTGTTGAATCAATGGTTCCTATGGTATCTTCGGCATCTGAGATTCTGTCTTCTATCTCTTGTATTCTATTGTTGATATTTGTATCTATGGTCCCTGATTTCTTCCCAAGGTTTTCTATCTCCAATGTTGTCTCCCTCTGCAATTTCTTAGTTGTTTCTACTTCTGTTTTTAGAACCTGGATGAATATGCTCAGATCTTTCGCTTGCTTGGTTTCATGTATTTCTTAAAGAGATTTTTGCGTTTCCTCTTTCATAGCTTCTACTTGTTGACCCACGTTCTTCTGTATTTCTTTAATTAATTTTGTGTTTCCTCCTTATTGGCTTCTGTTTTTTGATCCATTTTCTCCTGAATTTCTTTAAGTGATTTTTGTCTTTGCCTTGTAAAGGCTTCTAACTTTTTATACATTTTTTCCTGTATTTTTAAAAGAGATTTATCTATATATTCTGCTACCAGCATCCTGACCAGTGATTTTAGATCCAAGTCTTGGTTTTCTGGTGTTTTGGGGTATCCAGGGCTTCCTGTTGTAGGCGAACTGGGTTCAGATGCTGTCATGCTGCCTTGATTTCTGTTAATAATGTTCCTTCGTTTTCCTTTTGCCATCTGGTTATTTCTGGCGTTAGTTGGCCTTGTTGTCACTGGCTGGTGTTTGAACCTCCCATGCTGGGCTCACCTGTTGTTTCTCTACTGGTGACTATGCTGCAAGAAAGAGACTGCCTCTGCGAGTGCTGAGGGGACCTCAGGGAGGGCGGTTCCCAATCGAGTTGGTGCAAGGCCAGAGGGTGTGAGAAGTCCCACAGAGCCTCGGCCCTGGCCCTGCCTGGTGGCGAGAGCCTGGCGGATCCACCCACGTGATGGTAGCCCCGGCTGGATTCTGTCTACCTGGGCCTCTCTAGCTGTGTCCTGGTAGCAATATGGAGACCTACTGTGACCGCTGCTGTACGGACCGAGGGCAGGCTGCTCCCAGCTGCCTTGGTGCAAGGCCGGAAGGTGTGGAGAAGTCCCACAGAGCCACAGCCCTGGCCCTGCCCGGTGGCAAGGACCTGGCAGATCCCGTTTTCCTGTAATTCTTTAAGAGATTTTTGTGTTTCCTCTTTCATGGCTTCCACCTGTTGATTCAAGTTCTCCTGTATTTCTTTAAGTGATTTTTGCATTTCCTCTTTATTGGCTTCTATCTCTTGACTCATATTTTCCTGAATTTCTTTAAATAAATTTTTGTTTCCCTTGTAAGGATTCATTTTCTCCTTTTGATTCATTTTTTTCCTGTATTTCTTTAAAAGATTTATTTATGTCCTTCTTGTGTTCCTCTAACTGCATCATGACCAGTGATTTTAAATCCAAATCTTGTTTTTCTGGTGTGTTGGGGTATCCAGGACTTGCTGTTGTCAGAGAATTGGGTTCAAATGATGCCATATTGCATTGATTTTTGTTAGTAACATTCCTACATTTGCCCTTTGCCATCTGGTTATCTCTGGCCTTAGTTGGTCCTGTTGTTACTATATGGTGCTTGAACCTCCTGTAAGCCTATAAGGCTATTTCTGCTCCTCTGGATGACTGGGTCTTCCCTAGCACAGATTGCTGCTGGACTGCCCTACTCTTGGGTGCCATTGGAGCCCCAGTGTGCCTTGTCCCAAGCAATGTTATACTCGGGGTTGTCTCCGTGTACCTGGTGTTGCCTGTCTGGTCCATCCGGGAGCTAAGATGGCAGATGCTGGGGGGACCCCTTCCAGGTGCCGGTCATTCTGCAGGGCAAACAACCCAGGACAGGGCTGACACACAGATGACCCGCAGAGCTGCCCAGGTCTTGGGGGCAAGCAGAAGCCTGGCAGTCTGTGTACCAAGTGATGTTAAACTTGGGATATCTCTGTGTACCTGGTGCTATCCCAAGTGAAGTCTTAAAATTAATTTTTAATCCCAATTAAACTTCCATGATGTGAGTCAAAGGGGGGAGGGGAATCTATTCTTCAATTACCTGTAGATATCAAGCTTAACAGATGAAACTCAATTACTCCAGGCAGTGGAAGAATTTTTAAATCACCCTGAGTCTCACCATGAGCTACATTTATTAGAGTTATAATAATAAAGCTATACCATCAGGTGAAGAAACTACATATTCCAGGATATAATGATTTTGAGGACAAAGCGAAATATGGGGAAGAAGAAAAAAAATCGCATGTCACAAGCCAGAAAGGTCAGTGTTACCCAGAGGACTTCATAGCTTTCATTTGTTTTCTCTTCTGCTATTTGTTCAACTTCATCCTTCTGTCAGCTCTTAATCAGGACCAGTGAGATAAACAAAGGGCTGCAGGGACAAGCAGGAGCCACTACTGCCTCTTGTATCTGAGTTTAGTCACTCTCCATCTAACTACAAGGGATGGATTATCCATCAGCTAGAATGTATCAGATTTTCTCACCAATCCCTCAAATAATTAAATAAGGAGGAGACTTTTCCTTAGGAAAGCTAAGCACAGAATTAGCCTCAGGAACAGAGGCAGTAATAATGAAATAATAACTACCATTTGCAATGGCCTGTTATTTGATTGACTCCTTATAGCAACCAAGAGAGGCAACTATCCCGTGACATTCACAGAGCTAACTAATGACCAGAACTGCAGGGTTTCTGACTGCTCCTTTAACCATAATTCTATGACTCCCAGTTCTTAGTTAAGCATTTAGTGGTGAACAAAGGCTTCCCTATGCAGTGCACTCCAGCTGTCTCCCCCCTACCTGTCCCAATTGCCTGGCAGTGGATATGTGGCCAACCAAACTCCCACAGAGGAAAGCACTCTAAGTGCAAATGTTAAAGATTATACTATTAAATCTTGGATTCAATAACTCTGTTTTTAATTAATTCAATGAAGCAAACTATAAATATACAAGACATTAATATTAATATGTTAATATTAATAACATGTTCTGTGATCAAAAAAAAAATAAGAGGGGAATATCAGAAAGTGGATTCCAGAAAGAGAAAACAACTTCTGGAATAACAACGTGCCTGGCAGAAGGGGAATAATGAACTGTACTGTAGCCAAAGCTAGAACAGTGATTTTTAGATCATAGATCATGGGTTTGGATGTAGGCCAATGGTAGGACATTTGTCTATCATGTAGGAGGTAATGGGTTCAGTCCCTAGCACAACACAAATTAAAGCACATACTGTAGTTCACAGGAAAACGCTTCCTTTAGTCAAAGTCTATTTTAATGAAATGGATATTAATGAAAGTTTAATAGAACACTATTTTAGGACCTAGATAGATATAAGCATCACCCCTCATGAGACCAAGAGTTAGCTCAAGGAATCTTTACTTTTTAAATATGCATATACACATTATAACATAAAATGAATTCTCAGTGTAGACATGGACAAAATCTTTGAAATTCACGGACCTATGCTTTTATTCATTCATTAAAATGTTCATACAAGAAACTCTGACTGTGCACAGCCCTTTAAAGATTAAGTTGGTCACAAAGTATCACAAACAGGAGGACAGCAATTACTAAAGACAGACATACACATGGGTATAGGGCAGGAAATGCACCGGCAGGAAACAGGTAACTGTTTTAAGGAAACGTTGGGATTATTGCTCCTTGCTTTATTTTTATCTATAATTTAAGACAAATGGATCTATGCTACAATTAACTCCAGTTCAAACTTGCATTAAACTCTGTCAATAATTCTAGCAAGTAAAATAAATCAGAATGCACTTCAAGCAAGCCAAGAGTAAGCTGCTAAGGAAAGTTGCAAATGGAACTTGAATGCCGGTGACACCAAACAGGCCTGGTGGATGGAAGAGCAGCTACAGGACAAAGAGCTTCCTTCCCTGCAGACACAAGGGCCTGCTGGGAAGGTAATCATTGTGGCGATCTATTGTTCCTGGGCATTGCCAAGGATACCTGACCTTTTCTAGTAAAATATGTGAGTATACGCCACAAGTAGGTGAAGCTGCTAATGGTTACTGTGAAGGTATGAAGAAATCGCACAAAGTAACATTTCTAGAAGGTGGTGTATTGTGTGACATTAACATCTCTCAGCATTTCTTTTCAATTTTCATTTTTTTCTCCATGACTTTACTTTAAATTGACTGCGCTTCACAAATACTTCAAGTAACCAATGTAATGATTACTGAGACCCACAGGAAGTTAAATCTCTTCATGAAGCCAGTTTAGCTAGTCTGGAATATTTCAACTTTGGGTAAGGAGCAGCAAAACTTGGGGTTTTGCATGGTGAGACAAGGAAGGTCTGTGAAGGAGCAGGAGCCATGCGGGCAGACAGCTCTGTCCTAGTGAACCTTGGGTTTTTATTATCCCCATCACCCCATTACCCCACCAACCAATTGCAGGTCCTCTGGAAGAGCAGTTTGTGCTCTCAGCCATTGGCCTATTGCCCCAGCACTGAAATATAGTGGTTTGTAAAGTATCCCACATTGGTAGCTCCAATTTAAAGGTTAGACCTTCCACAGAAGCTAATATACCACACCTCCAAATGTATTTTCCCTAAGTCAAACATTGTCTTTTGATTCTTCGAAACTGGATAAGTTTGACTTCTTGGGTGTGGTCTGGGACACATCCCACACTTAAATTGCGGAACCAAATGCCTAAATTCAAGATCAAGTGTTCCTTGTTATACCTTGAAGCTTTTTATCTTGAGCAGATATTGACAATGAATAAGGAGAAATCACTCACATTGTGGAAGGACATTAAGTCTTCCAAGGGTGTAAGGTACCAGGGCAAGCTCTCAATAGCACAATCAAGGCTTTTATATTCTGTCTATCACATCCACATGCCATCTACAGTACAGGTCCCCGGGGACAAAAGAAAAAGCAAATCAGTCCACACGCCATAAAGTGAAACTACCTCTAGAATTCAAAGTGTAATTTCCCACAGTTAAAGAAAGTGCTTTATAAAAGGGTGTACCTAAGTGGGCATGTGGTTTCAGACTTTAATGTATACTCCCCGATGACCAAGCCACTGGCAGGCACTGGTTAATGTAAATTATTATTTGCATTTTATAGCAATGTATTAGTCAGACCTTTCATCAGCATGACAAATACCTAAGAGACAACTTACAGTGACAAATGATTTATTTGGGGTTACCATTTCAGACCCTTCAATCCAGGGACCACTTTCTCCATCTCTGTGGGCCTATGGCAAGATGGGAAATTATGTTAACAGTCGGTGAGGGAGTCAGGTGCTTAACTTCTGACATCTGATAAAGAGAATGAGAGGGAGAGAGGCGTAGGAGGCACACACACACACAAAGAGAAAAAGAGAGGGAGAGTGAAAAAGAGAGAGAGAGAAAACAAAAGTAGTGAGAGAGAGGCAGAGACAGAGAGATAGAGACAGAGAGTCAGAGAGAGACATAAAGAGAGATACAGAGACAGACAGAAACAAATACATGGAGAGGCAAAGACATAAAAAGACACAGAAAAAAGAGAGACACGGACACAGAGAAGGAGGGGGAAAGAGGTTGTATATACCTATTTAGAGCACACCTGCACACACATACACTTATTCCACTAGGCCTATCCTTACCTTCCACCCTGTCCCCATAATGCCGCATTATTATGAATCTACTGATATGACAGAACCCTCGTGACCCAATTATTTCTAGCAATTGCTCAGTCAGCTGAATGAAGACCAAGCTTTTAATACATCTATTTTAAGGAATACTTCATACTAGAGTCATAAGAAGCACTTATACTTTATTATAAATTTATATAATTTATTATCAAGTGATCAAAATAAAGGCTCACAAGTACCTGTAAATGGAAACACTTCGGGAAAGTTACCAGCTGGTCTGGAGACTTGCTGGATGAGGAGAAACTAAACTGGATTGCAGCGGGTGGAAAGGAGTCACCTGAGGTATTCAGAGTCTTCTTTCAAACTACACAACATGGAGATATTTAAGAAATCCTAGAGCCTAGTTTGTACTTGTGCACACACACAACTTCAGTTGACAAACAAGAATATCGATGGCCACTTTCAAATATTTTCATCTACTAAAACATGTAACTATAACAACTCCATCCCTTGTTATTCGATATCTACTCACATTGCCTTAAATTGTAACTTTCTACTCCTGATCTGTAAAGACTCATTTTCATCTCCTAATATAAAATGTATTTAGTTCATCCCCCAAACTCCCTATAATCTTTAACTCCCGTTCTATTCAAATGTTGACGATCAAATCACTTCTAAAACCGAATGCAATCTCTTAACTGACAGCCTTTATATTTTTTTTTATAAAGTTACATATTTCTACTATAGATTGGTATCAAATAAACCTGGCCATTCCAAAGGGGCAGAATGAGGAGAGAGCAAGGAAAGACCAGATCAAAGCAAGACTAAAGCTCAGCAGGAAAAACACCAAATCCAGCAGCTACATATTCATATCCAGCGTTTGGGACCTGTGACGGAATCATCTGGGTTCCAAGAGACTTGGGCAGCAATACCCTGCCACTCTGCTGCCCTCAGCATGCACAGTGTCTATTTTAGGCAAGCTCTCCTCTATGCCTACAGCTTTCCTCAGCAGATATACCCTAGTCTTCCAACACCTGAGGGTTTCTGGGGCTTTACCGCCACACCACCATGCAGTCGTCTCTTAAACAATTCCTCCAAGAAATCCGACTGCATCACACATTGCCTGACCTCAGCAGCTCTTGGCAAGCTTGGCACAAGCTCTTACTTGTGCCAAGTGATGCTCTTATTCTTGCATCGTTCATATCCACAAAACCAGTACCATCCATCGAACCCTGCTGAGTGCTGCTATCAGCTCCAGGAGTGGCCTGGCCTCGGACCACAGCTACAAATACCTCTATGTGACTTTAGGGTTGATTCTAGGAAAGTGCTTTCATATAGGGAGCCCCTTAAGTGGCTTCGTCATTTCGGGATCTCTCTTTTCAAATATACTTGTAGTTTTGTCTTCAGTGGATAGGATTTTGCCTTCCGGGCTCTTTTCTAATATCTCAGTACAGAGTGAAATGTTTCTCTTTAATAATCTTAAATGTTAATATCTCTATTTTTTTTAAAAAAAGATTTGTTTTTATTGTTTTATCTGTATGAGTATTTTGTCTTCGTGTGTGTGTGGGGGGGGTACTACATGTATGCAGTACCTGTAGTTGCCAGAAGATGGCAATAGATCCATGGAACTGGAATTAGAAAGGGTCATGAACCACTATGTAGGTGCTGGGAATTGGACCAAGGTCTTCTGCAAGAGCAGCAAGTGCTCTTAACCACTGAGCCATCTCTCCAGCCCTGCTGTTAACAATTACAGCTGCTTTTTATGTATCCTGTTGTTCACAGATCTCTCACACTCTTTATCTCACCAAACTGCGCATTTCCCCCATTTATTCTGTTCTGTTTTCTGCCCTCTCTTGCTGTAAACCTGGATAAAGGCTCTGATGAAAAACCACACCACAGCCCGAATGCTATGCTTTCTTGAAATTTGCTTTGCCAAACAAATTCAGCCCTTATTTACTAATTTGGCCTCACTCAAACATGGGCAGAATACAGCAGATTTTTTGACATGTACAACACCAATGGCCTCTAAACTGGTTCCTAATAATGTCTTTATTCCACCGATGAAGCTTCGTGACTTGGGAATCTACTGTTCTGATTTCTTCCAACATTCTTGTCCTCCAAATGCCTACCAGGATTGCCCATCACATCATTCATCACAGCATCCCAGAGCTTCTCTACCATTCATCTCCAAGTTGGTTATGGTTCCTCCATAAACCAGTTCCAAAGGCCCATGTGGTCAGGCCTGTCAGGCTTGTCATGGCAATGTCCCCATTTCTTGGAACAATTCTTATTATCTTATTAACCACTTTCTCGTTGCTGTAAAAAAAAAAAATGCCTGACAAAGGCAACTTAGACAAGGAAGGGTCTATTCTGGCTCACAGTTGGAAGGTGCAGTCAGTCCATCCTGATCGGAAGGGTGTAGAAACAGGGAAAGGATGTAGCTGACCACATTGCATCTGCAATAAGGAACCAGGGAGAGATGAATTCTGATGGTCAACTCACTTTATCTTATTTTTGTTTTGTTTTGTTTTTTTTGTTTTTGTTTTTGTTTTTTTGAGACAGGATTTCTCTGTATAATAGCCCTGGCTGTCCTAGAGCTCTCTTTATAGACCAGGCTGGCCTTGTCCTCACAGAAATCCGTCTGCCTCTGCCTACTGAGTGCTGGGATTAAAGGCGTGTCCCCTAAGCCTGGCCACTTTATCTTTTTTATTCAGTCCAGGAAACCAGCAGGAAGAATGGGGCTCGCATTCAGATTATGTCTTTCATCCTAATTTAACCTCTCTTGAAACATCCTCATGACAACATGCAGAGTTATGTTTCCATGGTGATTCTACACTGAGTCGAGCTGACAGTAAAGCATAGCTATCACAACAACTCTAAGCGTAATGTGTAAACAAGTGGCTATGGATTTACTATGTGAGCAGCAAGTCCATAAACGGCAATTCTGTTGTTTGAAATGTTTTATCCTGGGAAGAAGAAACTCAAGTCATTTGGCTGAACTCAAGCAAATGAAAGAATTTCATTTCTATGGTCCCCTCATCTCCAGAGATATATCTTTCCCAAAGTGTCTTAAATCCATCATACTATTATGAGATTTGATTCTCACACATGTAAGGTGGATCAAGCCACGACTAACACTATCTCTGTTTCATATATAAAAATCCTGAGATTCAAGCAGGTCAGGTTTCTTGTGCAAGGTTACACAGAATGCAAAGGGAGGAAGGTCAACCCAGATGTCTGGATGCTAACTGAATATGTCTTCTAGCAAGTCCTGTTGCTTCTCCACCATCAACGACAACATCTCTGAAATGTGTTTAAGAAATGTTATCACAGCATTATCGTTCTCCTGGATCCTCCTCTCTCCCTTTCTCAGAATAAGTAGTTTCTAGCTACTAACACACAGCTGGTTTTCTGCAAAATTGCCCTATATATGCTTTGAAACCCTTCAAAGGAGATACCTATTGCTGCACAGAGGTATGAGGAAGCCTGGGGTTTTATCCTCCCATATCCCAATTTTATCCATTAAATTTTAACTCAGGGCTTCTCTGAAGATGTTTAAGATTCAGTGCTCAAATCCCAAATTTCTCAAGGGTCAGCAAGTCAAATTCATTTATACTCTTATCCCTGACTTTCTTTCCATTTTATTCCCACTTTTATATGAAAAGCAATAAACCAGTGACCCGTGCTTTTCACTCGGAGACTCTTCGGTCCGTACTTTAATCACTTCTATCCGGCACTTCACTGTAGGGTATCATGCTGGAAATAAGTATTACACAACTATTTACTTCTCTCCAGACTATTCCAGAAATTTCTATCAGGTCAGTCCAATACTTGGTGAGTTATCAGGTACAAAACCCTAAGTCTAAAGCTGAAACAACTCGAAAGGCAAATGAGGTCAAGGGCGTGGAACTAAAAATAACAGAAAAAAATCTACTTCAGATTTTATATAAAAATGATAATAATATTAGGTAAGTAAAACAAAACCAAACTTATAATAATAGGAGTCTCTAGCCATTAAAAACAATAGTATCAACCTGTGTTTGACACAAAATGCAGTAATTTTACAGAATTATATATGACCCAATTCCTTCCTCAAATGTTAGGCAAGTATAAGAGGAAATCTAAAGCATATGTATCTTTTAAGGACAGGAACTAAGTGATATTTTTCAAGCTTTTAATTTTTTATTTATAGTTCCTAGTATTGAATGAATTAAATTTTTCTTCATAAAAATAAAACAGGTTTTGTTTCCTGCCATCAGAGGCCTTCAAGATATGACTGTCACTCATCTTCCAGGCAATGCCCTCTTGACATGTGTATACAACCACTGCCTTCGACATGGTGGATTCCCCACTGGTCCTTAAGGTCGTGGGCCTTTCATCATTTTATTCTGATCCTGCTGCCTGGAATTTCTCTCTCCCACTTCTTCAACTGGAACACTCACCCTAATGTTTCAAGGTCCTAATGGCATTCCACCTTTCTACAAGTCATGCAGAAAAAAAAAAAAAAAACAAAAAACAAAAAACAAAAACAAAAAAACTTTCCTTTCTCAAGGTGTCCTTGGCCTTGTGTTTTTAACTCCTCTAGCATTTCCAGTCAGACTGGATCTGTGAAAATAAAAAGGACAATAAAATAAAAAACATTTTGCAAAATTAAATTCTCCGGGTAATTAGCTGATCAATAAATACAGAACTTAACAGAAGTGTCTACACAGACCAGCAGCCCACATACTGTACCTGTGTTTGTGCCCTTGTTTTGTGTTTCCTATGGGTGGACAGCTCATCCCCCACTCAGATGCAATCATCTTTAAGAACAAGCTGCAGACTGCTTCATTGTCTCCACCTGACATCTCCATCCAGCTATAGTCCTCTTTCTAGTAAAGCTACAGAGCTTCCTAATTCATAAACCAGCTTAGACCCTGTGCAGGCATAGCTTTAGAGAGGAAAGAAAGATGAATCAGGGCACAAAGTTCTTAAATCCTGTCTCACTTGTTATAATAAGACACAGGAAAGTAGACCTCCCACACTACTAATAGAAAATTAACTCACTCTCTCCCCTCTCTCTCCCTTTTCTTCCCATTCCCCTCCCTGCTCTCTAAGTGTTCATGACTGCTTCACCTCCTCTCCCCTCCCCTCCCCTATAGTTCCTAGTTATGTGAATTTATGTGTTATGTGTGCAGCTCCCCAGTTGTATCTGAAAACAATTTCCTTGTACTCATCTATTAACATAAGGATCCCTTAGCTTTGGGGCAGGGCTGTGAGACAGGTGTCCCACTTAAAGTTCACTAATCTCCAACCTCTCTCTTATTCTCTGCACATGGGCTAATTGTGGATCTTTCTGTTAACTGCTATTTACTGCAAGAAGCTTCTTTGATGAGGATTAAAATAAGAAATGTACTATTCCATCTGTGGATATAGCAGTAAGTCATTACGAATCACCTGATACTACATCTATTTAGCAGGATAACAGGAGTCCATTTTTCCTGTGAACTGTCTAGACACAAGTTCTTGGCCCCAAGTAAATCCAATTAGAACGTGGTTTGGTTAGTCCTGTTGCATCTTGCCATCCTTGCGCAAGTGGGCATGTCTTGCCAAGACAATCATTATTGCTGCCCCCCAAGATTCACAGATGGGTAGGACTGGTGATTATTTTTCTCTGGGAGTATGCAGACTAGCCAACGATAATGAAACTTGAATGCCAGTACTAGCTTATTTTTCTATTATAAAACTATAAAACTTGAGTTTTATGACTCAAGTATACAGTATTGTCAGCAATAGGATCTTAACTGTCAAGTTCTGGAGAGTAACTGAGAGCAATACCAATAACCAGCAATGTCTGGTGATCTATGGAACCTGGCCAACAAGTCACAAAACAAAACAAAAAAAAAAGATTACCTGTGTTTTTATTTGTTAGCATGTGGTATCTAGTATGGATATTATCACCCTGTTAAGAATTTTGTATCATAATTTATATGCTTATATCTCTGTCTTAACCACTAAATTATAAACTTTCTCAATTAAAAGGCCAGATATTATCCATGTTTATTCATTTAGTGATAAGCCCAACAACTCACACTTAATAGAGCACAATGAGTTTGTTGGATGAGAATACCAAACATTTGCTTCAAAATAGGGCTTGCTGTAAATGACATTAATTAATTTAATTAATTAATTAAGTCTTGCAGTCTACTTGTGATTTAAGGCTTCTATAATTTGATAAAGGATAAGGACTTTACAAAAACTTTTTTTCAGACAGGCAATCTTAGGCAGCTGAAATGACAGGTATTTGTGATGGTGTTATATAACCCTGACCTGGAATACCATCCTTCGTGACTGCCCCGTGGAGAAAATGATGCTGCTGCCTGGACACCTGGAGTCACAATTACACCCGTGGAAAACTCAAGGCCAATGAGTCAGCCACAAGGAAGCATGCCTCTCCTCACCTTAAACTCAGTGGCGATATCCGGGAGATATGCTCCAAACAGGATATCTGATCGCTTAGAAGCAGATCACACTAACCTGGACCAGCTAGACTGCTATTCCCACATTCAGAAAGCCAGTGATCTCAGCAAAGGTTCATGAGAGACACCCCTGGATTTTAAACCCAACTTCATAGTTTAGTACTCATCTGCCTGTGACAACCTACTGAAGCTACATGGACTTTTGTTTGCTTATGAGATGTGGACTTGGTGTCAGGACATGAGAGTAAGTGTCTTGCATGCCTGGCATGTTTTATGGGCTAATCAATAGCTCAGAGTGAATTGGAAATCACTGAACTAGAAGATCTTATTTTGTGGGAAAAGACAATCTCCATATAAGAGCTATACACAGTAATGAGCAGAAACCACATCAGCCTAACATTCCATACAAGATGCATAAAGTCATTCACCAAAGTCTCTGTACAACGTGGGAAACGGACTACATTTCTGAAGAATTTTCCTGGTCTACTGAATACCTATGGCTTGAGGACGTAGGGAACAATTAGGGGGTTAGCTTGGAAGGGTAGTCCTTGGTCAGACATGGGGACTCAGCACTGCAGGCCAGCCCTTTGATAAGGATGACCCTAGAGCCATGGTTACTTTTCATTTTTCTGTCCATAATTGATACTTTTCAAACTCACTTAGCTTCTCAATGGCTCAGTCTCTCTTGACTCACTTCCCTGAGGGACTGAGAATGCATATTGACAAATAAAACACAAGGTTTGGAAAAAGCAATAACCAGACTCCCCAAACTACCTCAATTTCCTTTTATATTTCTTCCTTCCTTCCTTCTTTCCTTCATTTTATTTATTTATTTATTTATTTATTTATTTATTTATTTATTTTCTTTACTATTTATTTATTCCGAAAAACAAGAATCTCACTTATGAGGAAATTAACTTTTATAGAACACTTCCCTACACTTGAGACAGAATAAACACATATTTCTCTCCCAATGGCATCAAGACAGTATAATTTCACTCCTAAGAAAATTATAAAAACATACGTATGCCCATTCAATTTTATATTAGAGGGAGGAATTTTCTAATATCATGAGGAGCAAGAGAAGATAATGGGTTCAGTGTGTTATGAATAGTGTTTGAAGCACAGTGTTGTTCTCCTTTCTATAAATATAGGCTACAAATTTCATTAATCAGACTTCATTTCCTCCCTTTGTGAATCTAAGATTTTAATTGTTCTAATCCCTTCCCTGTTGATTTCTTGCTGCAATTTTACACAGCAGCGGGTCTTTTTCTTTCTTTCTTTGAGAAATGCATTAGCACAGTGCCATAGTAATAAATATTACATTTTTTAATTGGGAAGAAAGAAAAAATAGAGAAATCAGCTCTGAAGTTTAGGGAACCAGAAATAGGCTTTTGTGAAAGGATTCAATTTATTCATTGAAACTGATGTTAATTAGCTTTGTTTGACTTTCAGGACCACGAAATAAAGTCTCAAGATTCCATTTTTAGGAATATCTATGTATAAAGGATCAATGTGTTAACATTTCTGCCTATTATTATCTAACATCAAATAAAAGAAAAAGTTGCTGCAAAGACTGAAAAAGCTTGAGGAGAAGGGCGACTCTATAGGAGGTCCAGCAGTTTCAATTATTCTGGACCCCCTCCCCCAAGATCTCTAACACTGGACCACCAAACAGGCGGCATACACTAGCTGATATGAGGCCCACAACACACATACAGCAGAGGACTGTCAGGTCTGTATTCATTCAGAAATGATGCACCTAACGCTCAAGGACTGGAGGCCCCAGGGAGTTTAGGAGTCAGGTGGGGTGGGGGTGGGGACATCCAGGTGTAGACAGGGGAGTGAGGAGGAGGTATAGGATATGGAACAGAGGATATGGAGTGGGGGATAAAATATGGACCATAAATAAATAAATAAATTTTAAAAACTGAGGACATTATAAATTTTTCAGGCAAATGGATGGAACTAGAAAATATCGTCCTGAGTGAGGTAACGCAGACCCAAAAGGATATGCCAGGAAATGCAGGGACAAAAATGGAGCAGAGACTGAAAAAAAGGCCACCCAGTGATCAGCCCAACTTGGGATCCATCCCGTGCACTCACACCAAACTTGACACTATTACTTTTCTATGAGAATTCTTAGTGAAGTCTGTTCTGCTTTGTGTACTCCCATGAAAATCTGTCATTCGTTTTCTTTGGTGTAAGACAACAAATTTGAAGCCACTGTTCCTGTTGACCTTTGGTGACTAGGAGTGGATGGTACCTCTGTCTGGCTTATAGGTCACACCCAAGTGAGCCTAAAGAGGCCTGGGCACCCTTAAATAACTGCTGTGATCACTGTGATTCTGAACAAGAAACTGAAAGCCTGTAGTCCTCATTTTTCTTATCTATAAACAGTTTTAAAGCAGTTAAATATGTTCATAATAAAACTATTCTGAGTCTGCCAAGTGACAAAGTGCCTCTTATTAAAACTAAATCCATATTTCATCAGAAGTTTGGAGCTAGTCTAAAGCTGCACTATAAAATGCATCAGCCATTCGCTTCATGTAGTTATTTAAAATGGCTAACAACTGAATCCAATAAAGTGCCTCTATCACATTCCAAGAGCCCTAGCAACTCTGTGTATCCTATGGACAGCATGGCAAGAACATATCCACGCCCGGGAAAGCCTCCCGGGCACAGCTAGTAGGGAGTGGCAACAAAGGGACTTTGCTTCATTCTTTCAACTGAGTGTCCCATTGACATCATCTCCATGGCGTAGCCACTTAGTTACAAATCTGCCCACATTTCATAGTAGCCTGACATGGCAAGCCTTTCCTATTCATAAGAATGTCAGCAGGGATGTTAGCAAACATATAACTAAAATCTAAATACCCACTGTAGTAATGAACATATGTAATTCTATTGAAGGAAGTAAGTACCAAGGGCTACAACTGCCCCTCATTAAGTGACTAACACCTCTTATAAAACCCGAACCAGTGACTTGTGCCCTCTTCTGAGGATGCTCAAATCATCCATAGAATGATATTGTCCACAGTCTCAGCATGGTCAATCAGCATCTATGCCAGGGATGATCAACCTCCTTTCAAAAAAACTCAAAACCATACATGATTTCCCCGTTTGGAATATCTCAGGACTTCTCAAAGATAGTTGTACATATTCCAGACACTACTGTCCCTAGCCACAAAATTCATACATTCTAAGTAATTTTAGAGCAAGTTAAACTCAGGCACTCCCTTGTGGCTTTCAGCTCTCTCTTCTCCATAATTGTACTTTCTCAAGTTTGAATATATTTCCTGACAGATTTTTCTCTTTTCCATTACTTTAACTTTTCCATTAGCAATACACCATGAAGATTCCTGCCTTTACTCTTCTTTCCCTAAATAAAACTTATTTTTATTAACCTTGGAACTTTTGCAAAATCCGTAGAAACTCGGCCACTAGCTTATTTTGCAGATATTCATGCTGAGTTCATCAGCCTACATTTACTAAGATCTTTGGTTGTAAGAAGCAGCAGCTCATTTATGTGACATTGGCCACAATAATCCAACAAAATGGGGATTTACCCCTCCCCAGCAATGTCATGAACACAACCACTTCTGAAGAACTAACAGTAACAGCCAGCAGATTGCCAGTTTTCAAGAAGAGCATAAGTCTTGGTGGCTAAGGAAGCTACACGGGAGTAAGGAAAGAATTAGTTTAATTGAAAAATGAAATTCAGAATCAATATGGGATATATTCTTTCAGTCCTGTCTCTATAAAAACTGACAGCAAAAGCAGCATCACTCTTACCCTCTCTGTCACATGGGTATTCATATTTTTGATATTGATCCTCCCTTGTTAACAGTAAATCATATGAACCAAATACCCACCAAAGCTATACCTACATTAAAGATTCTGCAAGACTGATTGATGGTTAACGCTTCATTATTATAGATTTGTAATTTGGCATATCAAGACCCAAATTATGCTGCACTAACTTTAGTCCCTATAACAGGTCTTCATTATCTACCTCTATGCCTAATCTAACATTCTTTCAATTATCAAGTGAAACCTGTGGACTATATTAAGAGACCACTAGTCTCTACCAACCCAAAAGCTAAGATTGTCATCAGACAGCATCTGTCTTAGTTAGGGTTTCCATTGCTGTGAAAAAACACCATGATCAAGGCCACTCTTACAAAGGAAAGCATTTATTTCAGACTGGCTTACAGGTGCAGAGCTTTAGTTCATTATCATCATGATGGGAAGCATGTCAGCATGCAAGACATGGTGCTGGCGAAGGAGCTGAGAGTTCTTCATCTTGATCTGACTGCAGTTAGGAGACTATCCTCTGCAGGCAGCCAGGAGGAGACTCTGGGCAGAGCCTGAGCATAGGATAACTCAGAGGCCACCCCCACAGTGACACACTCTCCTAAGAGTGCCAGTCCCCATGGGCCAAGCATTCAAACACATGAGTCTATAGAAGTCAAACCCATTCAAACCACCACAACATCTAACAAGATAACCAGAGTTTTTCTTATGTACTAATTACTTTTTAATTGTTATGTCAAAATGTCTGAATCAACTTATGGAAGGAGGGGTCTATATTGACTTACAACTCAAGAGAAAGTTAATCCACTGTGGTGGGGAAGTCATAAGGGCAAGGATATGAGGCAGTTGATCATCTTGTATTCACAGTCAAAAAGCAGGGAGGGAAACATAAGGATGCTCATCAGGTCACTTCCTCTTTTCCATTCAGGAGAGGACCCTAATCCATGGCATGGAATTGATGGCACTGCTTGTCTCTTCAGTGAGTCTTCCCACCTCGACTAATTTAATCTAGAAACTTTCTCACAGATATGCTATTGTGGGAGGTTTCCTCCAAGTGGAAACATCCCTTCCTGGAGGAAGCAGGGAAGGTCATAAAAACTCAGGAAACCTTTCAAGTCCCGGACAGCTAAAACTTAAAAGATACCCAAAGCCCTTCCTCACAATAATAGAAGAAGAAAACAACAGCTAGATGAGGAGGCTCCCCCACTGGCTCCTCCGCTGCCAGGAGGAGGTGACCAGTGGAACTGCCCGCAAGCCATTCAGAGAGCCCAGGGGTTGCAATGAATTGTCATTGAGCCTGGAGTGGATATTTGAGTGCTGTAGCTGCCTTTGAATCTTCCACGCTCCTGTAAATAACTTCAAAAGATACACTGATTTGCCATGTTGTCTTGATTTCCTGTCTGGGGTAAATAGATGTTCCCATTGCATCTCCCCAAGAAAAGTTCCACACAATACATGCCAGAGCTTAGGCTCCTCGTTGCTTCTAGATCCTGCCAACTTGGCAGTACTAAGCATCATGTCCTGCTTCCCTGTAGTCCACGTACCTTAGGCTCACACCAATGTATCAGGGAATTTCTTGACTTATAACTTTCATTTTGTTCTGGTACTATAAAAGTTCATTGGAACATATTGTTTAGGGTAATGTGAATTAACCTGTGCTTTGAGGCCACTGACACTCATATTGAACCCAGAAGAAATTGAATCTTGCAACTTTTGAACTGAAAGTCATTGTTTACCAGAGAACAAATGAATTCGCACTTTCAAGGAAATAAAAACCATCCTTCATCTAGAGGAAGACTGAAATCATAATTTAGAAATCAATTTTTACTAAAAAAGCAAGGACTCATTCAAGAAATCTAAAGGCTGAGGAAACTATTTAAGAGGTCTTTTACTGGCAAAATTTTATTGAATAATAATGTTAACTGAGACAAGTGAAAAGGATAAAAGGTCGAGAGAAGAGAATGATGCACAAACAATAAAAAAAATAATGTAAATAATACAAAAGACAGTGACACAAATGAGATAGCTAAAATCCAAAGCTGGATTTTCCTTCAGTTCGTGTGTTACAATGCTACAGAGAGCTAGACTCTCAGAAAATGTCCACTTCTAAATGGAGGGCATTGATTGAAAGAATGAGACCCTAGAAGTTGGAATGACCCCATATAGAAAAATCTTAAGGAAAACAGTGACACTGAATCCCTATATCCTGATGTTTTTTCCTTATCCATAAAAGTAATATCTCTCTTAGGCAAATGGATGGAACTAGAAAGTTTCATCCTGAGTGAGTGAGGTAACGCAATCACAAAAGAACACACATGGTATGCACTCACTGATAAGTGGATATTAGCCCAAAAGCTCAAAATAGACAAGGTACAATTCACTGACCACAGGAAGCTCAAGAAGAAGGAAGACCAACATGGGGATACTTTGGTTCCTCTGAAAAAGGGAACAAAATATTCACAGGAGAAATTATGGAGACAAAGTGTGGAGCAGACACTGAAGGAAAGGCCACCCAGAGACTGTCCTACCTTGGGATTCATCCTATAAAACTGTTACCAAACCCAGACACTACTATGGATTACAAGAAGTGCATACCAAAAGGAGCCTGTCATGGTTGTCTCCGGAAGGGCCCTGCCAGAGCCTTACAGATTCAGAGGCAGATGCTAGCAGCCAACCATTGGACTGAGCACGGGGTCCCCAATGGAGGAGTTGGAGGGAGGATTGGAGGAGCTGAAGGGGTTTGCAACCCCATAGGAAGAATGACGATGTTGGCCAACCAGATAGCTCCCAGGGACTAAATCATCAAGCAAGGGGTGCACATGGTTCCTGCCAAAAGTGTGGCAGAGGAATGCCTTGTCAGGCATCAGTGGGAGAAGAGGTCCTTGGTCCTATGAAGGCTCAATAGATGCCCCAGCGTGGGGAAATTGAGGTGGGTAGGTGGGAGTGGGTTGGGTGGAAGGGCATATTCTTGGAGCCAGGGGGTGGGAGGATGGGTTGGGGGTTTTGGGGGAGGGGGGAAACTGGGAAAGAGTATAACATTTGAAATGTAAATGAATATATTCAACAAAAAAAAAAGAAAAAGTAGTATCTCACAATCGCCCTACCTCGCACCCCTATGGAGCCCAAGATGGTACTCACTAGCTAAAATTAAGGTGGAGACAGTTATCAAAGTGGACTGAAAGTCCAACATCTATAATAGTTTAATATAATATATAATAAAGATATAATAGCACATACTCCTGTGCTGTTGGATATTGGTCATGGTGTTGCTAGAAGTAAAACAGATGGGGATCTAGAATTGCACATTCCATATACATAAGATTATTACACAAATTAACCAGCATGGTTGCATGGTTGATCCCTTCCCTATTTCGATATACTGTCCCTAAAAGACAACTGAATTCTATTAAGTTGTCTAGCAGGAGACAGTGTCCAAGAATATGAGAAAAAGGTATGGATAGTATTATAAGGTGGATGTCACCCCCAAACACTCATTTTATTTTCATTAGCTTAAGCTAATAAAAACATGCCTCTGCTCTTCAGACAGTAATACTTTTTAATATTCAAAGACTGTCAACTCTCAGGTCCATCTCTTCATCCAGTAAGAATAGAAAAACAGCAAGTGCCTCCATAGGTGAATGTAACTCGGAAGACTAGATAGGCAGGAGTCCAAATGCCTGTCCAGCCTGTTTCCAGCATGAAGTTGATAGCACAGTATGATCTAGCAGGAAAATCTAGTAGTTAGGAGTAGTTGAACCTTATAGGTGACAGATGGTGTTGTCACTGATGAATTTTTTCTCATTTCCATCAACACAACAGTTATATATACATTTATATATTACAGTTGCATTCAAGCAATTGCCTCAAACTGATTGAACCCCCTAAAAGTAACTGAAGGAAAGTTTTTCTCTTAGTTCATTCCTTTATGGGACATGCAAAACAGCAAAACCACAGCACACAGCTTGAAATATGTTTGTAGCTCCATGCATGTAGGCATTACTTTAAGACATTTACAATTAGAAAAACTTCCTCCATCACAGCAAACATGATGTCGGTGAAAAATATCTGACACAAATTAAACAACCAGACTTCCAGATAGTAGATTATTTTACACAATAATCACCACACTAAATTACATAATTGCTAAAATAATAGACATTTGAGAAACTTTACTCTTAGAGCAGTTTATTTAAGGTTTTCAAAGATATATGCAATTTATTTTTATTATGAAGATTTTTTTTTCAGTTAGTTTATTAGCTAAATTTTGCTCTCAATTGATTGGCACTTTAGCTCTCAATTGATTGTCACCACAGAAACCTGTGGGTTTTTGCCCTACTTGGAGAAAGCACACTTCAGAGAAAGGCCAATAAAAAGGTAGTTTCACAATGATGGACTGGCTCACAAATGCTGATTGTTACATTTTGAGCAGATTGTGAGCCTGAATTTAAGCAGAACACTATGAGAAAAAATTAGAAAAGAATTCCTTCAACGTTACCTTTTTAACATTTTCTAATTATTTTAATTTTTGCAGTCCAGTCATTACCCCTCTCCTGTTCTGCCCTCCCACAGTTCCTCATCCCATTCCTCCTTCCCCCTGTTTCCAAGACAATGTCACATCCCCCCCCAACCCACCCTTACTAGACCTCCCTACTCCCTGGAACCTCAAATCTCTCAAGAGTTAGGCACTTCTTCTCTTACTGAGACCAGACCAGACAGTCCTCTGCTATATAGTATCGGGTGCCTCAAACCAGTGTATGCTGCCTGGTAGCTCACTGTTAGAGATCTCAGGGGTCCAGAGTAGTTGAGACTGCTGATCTTCTTATGGGATTGCCCTTCTTTTCAGCTTCTTCTACCCTTTCCCTAATTCAACCACAGGAGTCCCTGACTTCAGACCATTGGTTGCATGTAAGTATCTGCTTCTGTCTCAGTCAGCTGCTTGGTGGGCCTCTCAGAGGACAGCCATGCTAGGCTCCTGTCTATAAGCACACCATTGCATCAGTGATAGGGTCAGGCCTTGGAGCCTGTCTTTAAGCTGGATCCCAATTTGAGCTGGTCACTGGACCGCCTTTCCTTCAGGCTCTTCTCCATTTCTGTCCCTGCAGTTCCTTTAGACCGGAAGAACTCTGGGTCGGTGTTTTTGACTATAGGATGGCAACCCCATCCCTCACTTGATATTTTGTCTTTCTACTGGAGGTGGACTACTGGAGCACATGAGCCTGTGATATGGTGGAGCATCTTTTGGGTATATGCCAAAGAGTGGTATAGCTGGGTCTTCGGGTAGATCTATTTCCAATTTTCTGAGGAACCTCCAGATTGATTTCCAGAGTGGTTCTTCAACCTTATTTTTTAAGAAAGCATGTCTTCAACACGCGGTGCTTTCAGCAGGGGCAGCCATCTTGCCCCAGACCCCCGCGCGCAAACAGCGGGCACACTGGACGCAGTGAGCGGCTGGAATCAGGTGCGTGGCCAGGGTTATAGCTTAGCTTAGCTCTGCAGGTGATCCGGGCACAGAAAGATCAGCTGCAGGTGCAGACTAGCAGCCGGGACCAGCTCTCCGAGCGGACTAGCAGCGAGGGGCCACTGGGCCGCCTCGGGGCACAGCTCGGCACTCTAGCAGCTGGAGTCAGGGGCCTGGACTCAGAGCGAGCATAGTCCAGCACAGTCAACGCAGCCAGAAGGGAGCAGCAGAGCCGGGCACGAACAGCTCAGCCAAGGACACGCGGTGCTTTCAGCAGGGGCAGCCATCTTGCCCCAGACCCCCGCGCGCAAACAGCGGGCACACTGGACGCAGTGAGCGGCTGGAATCAGGTGCGTGGCCAGAGTTATAGCTTAGCTTAGCTCTGCAGGAGATCCGGGCACAGAAAGATCAGCTGCGGGTGCAGACTACCAGCCGGGACCAGCTCTCTGAGTGGACTAGCAGCGAGGGGCCACCGGGCCACCTCGGGGCACAGCTCGGCACTCTAGCAGCTGGAGTCAGGGACCTGGACTCAGAGCGAGCATAGTCCAGCACAGACAAGCTGCCAGAAGGGATCTGTCTCCTGGGGACAGGCGTGCTGTGCTTTCAGCAGGGCGCCATCTACAATAAGACCAACTAGCACCAGAGATAAAGAGATGGCAAAAGGCAAACGTAGGAACGTTATTAACAGAAATCAAGGCAATATGGCACAATCTGAACCCAATTCGCCAACCACAGCAAGTCCAGGATACCCCAGCACACCAGAAAAACAAGAGTTAGATATAAAAGCACAGGTCATGATGCTGCTAGAGGAACACAAAAAAGATATAAACAAATCTCTTAAAGAAATGCAGGGGAACATCAATAGAGTAGAAGCTCTTACAATCCAAACACAAAAAACACTTAAAGAACTCCAGGAGAATATGGGCCATCAGACAGAAACCAATAAAGAGGAAGTGAGAAAATCAGTTAAAGAAATGCAGGAGAACTTGAAACAACAGGCAGAAGTCATGAAAGAGGGAGCACAAAAATATATTAAAGAATTACATGAAAACACAAACAAACAAATGATGGAACTGAGCAAAACCATCCAAGATCTGAACACAGAGGCAGAAACAACTAAGAAATCACAAAAGGAGGCAACCTTGGAGATAGAAAACCTTGGGAAGAAAACAGGGGTCGTAGATGCAAACATAAACAACAGAATACAAGAGATAGAAATAAGAATCTCCGATGCTGAAGATAACATAGTAACCATTGACTCCACAGTCAAAGAAAATGCAAAATCCAAAAGGCTTATAACCCAAAACATCCAGGAAATCCAGGACACAGTGAGAAGACCAAACCTAAGGATTATAGGGATAGATGAGAGTGAAGATCTACAACTTAAAGGGCCAGCAAATATCTTTAACAAAATTATGGAAGAAAACTTTCCTAACTTAAAGAGAGAGATGCCCATGAATGTACAAGAAGCCTACAGAACTCCAAACAGACTGGACCAGAACAGAAACACCTCCCGTCACATAATAATCAAAACCCCAAATGTACTAAACAAAGAAAGAATATTAAAGGCAGTAAGAGAAAAGGGCCAAGTAACATATAAAGGAAGACCTATCAGAATCACACCAGACTTCTCTCCAGAAACCATGAAAGCTAGAAGATCCTGGGCAGACCTCATGCAGACCCTAAGAGAAAACAAATGTCAGCCAAGACTACTATACCCAGCAAAACTCTCAATCAACATAGATGGAGAAATCAAAATATTCCATGACAGGACCAAATTTACACAATATCTTTCCACTAACCCAGCTCTACAAAGGATAATAGGAGGAAAACTCCAACACAAGGAAGGAAATGGCACCCAAGAAAAAGCAAGACAGTAAACTTCTTCCATCAAACTCAAAGGAAGATAACTACTCAAAAACAAAAATAACATCAAAAATGTCAGGAAGTAATAATCTCTATTCCTTAATATCTCTTAACATCAATGGACTCAACTCCCCAATAAAAAGACATAGACTAACAGACTGGATACAGAAACAGGACCCTACATTTTGCTGCTTACAGGAAACACACCTCAGAGTCAAAGACAAACACTACCTTAGAGTAAAAGGATGGAAGACAATTTTGCAAGCAAATGGTCACAGGAAGCAAGCTGGAATAGCCATTTTAATATCAGATAAAATTGACTTTCAACCCAAAGTCATCAAAAGAGACACAGAAGGTCACTTCCTGCTAGTCAAAGGAAGAATCCACCAAGAGGAACTCACAATTCTAAACATCTACGCTCCAAATGTAAGGGCACCCTCATTTGTAAAAGAAACCTTACTAAAGCTCAAAGCACACATTGCACCTAACACAATGATTGTGGGGGACCTCAATACTCCTCTATCTACAGTGGACCGACCAGGAAAACAGAAACTAAACAGAGACACGGAGAAACTCATCGAAACTTTGGAGCAATTGGATTTAACAGATATATATAGAACATTTCACCCTAAAGCAAAAGACTATACCTTTTTCTCAGCCCCTCATGGTACCTTCTCCAAAATCGACCATATAATTGGACACAAGACAGATCTCAACAAATAGAAAAAGATCGAACTAATCCCATGCCTCTTATCAGATCACCATGGAGTAAGAGTGTTCTTCAATAGCAACAAAAACAACAAAAAATCCCCATACGCTTGGAGGCTGAACAATATTCTACTCAATGATACCTTAGTCCAGGAAGAAATAAAGAAAGAAATCAAAGAATTCTTAGAACTTAATGAAAATGAAGGCACAACATACCCAAATCTATGGGACACAATGAAAGCAGTGCTTAGAGGAAAACTCATAGCCCTGAGTGTCTCCAAAAAGAAACAGGAGAGAGCATATACCAGCAACTTAATGGCGCACTTGAAAGCTCTGGAACAAAAAGAAGCAATTTCACCCAGGAGGAGTAGAAGATAGGAAATCATCAAACTCAGGGCTGAAATCAATCAAGTTGAAACAAAAAGAACCATACAAAGAATCAACAAAACCAGGAGCTGGTTCTTTGAGAAGATCAACAAGATAGATAAACCCCTAGCCAGACTTACTAAAGGGCACAGAGACAGTATTCAAATTAACAAAATTAGAAATGAAAAGGGAGATATAACAACAGAAACTGAGGAAATTCAAAAAATCATCAGATCCTACTACAAAAACCTATACTCAACACAACTGGAGAATCTGGAGGAAATGGACAATTTCCTCGACAGCTACCAAATACCAAAATTAAACCAGGATCAAATAGATCGTCTAAACAGACCCATAACCCCCAAAGAAATAGAAGGGGTCATAGACAGTCTTCCAACCAAAAAGAGCACAGGACCAGACGGTTTTAGTGCAGAATTCTATCAGACCTTCAAAGAAGTCCTGATACCGATACTCTTCAAATTATTCCACAAAATAGAAACTGAAAGAACACTACCCAACTCATTCTATGAAGCCACAATTACCCTGATACCAAAACCTCACAAAGATCCAACTAAGAAAGAGAACTACAGGCCAATTTCTCTTATGAATATCGATGCAAAAATACTAAACAAAATACTTGCCAACCGCATCCAAGAACACATCAAAACGATCATTCACCATGATCAAGTTGGCTTCATCCCAGGGATGCAGGGATGGTTCAATATACGGAAATCCATCAACGTAATCCACTACATAAACAAACTCAAAGAAAAAAACCACATGGTCATCTCATTAGATGCTGAAAAAGCATTTGACAAAATTCAGCATCCTTTCATGCTAAAGGTCCTAGAAAGAACAGGAATTCAAGGCCCATATCTAAACATAGTAAAAGCAATATACAGCAGACCAGTAGCCAACATTAAGGTAAACGGAGAAAAACTCGAAGCAATCCCTCTAAAATCAGGGACTAGACAAGGCTGTCCCCTCTCGCCATATCTCTTCAATATAGTACTTGAGGTACTAGCTAGAGCAATTCGACAACAGAGGGAAGTCAAAGGGATACAAATCGGAAAGGAAGAAGTCAAACTATCACTATTTGCAGATGATATGATAGTTTACTTAAGTGACCCAAAAACCTCCACCAGAGAACTCCTGCAACTGATAAACAACTTCAGCAAAGTGGCTGGCTATAAAATCAACTCAAGTAAATCAGTAGCCTTCCTATACGCGAAGGATAAGCAGGCCGAGAAAGAAATTAGGGAAATGACACCCTTCACAATAGCCACAAATGATATAAAGTATCTTGGAGTGACGCTAACCAAACATGTGAAAGATTTATACGACAAAAACTTCAGGTCTCTGAAGAGGGAAATTGAAGAAGACATCAGAAAATGGGAAAATCTTCCATGCTCGTGGGTTGGCAGGACTAATATAGTCAAAATGGCAATCTTGCCCAAAGCAATATACAGATTCAATGCAATTCCCATCAAAATCCCAACTCAGTTCTTCATAGAGCTAGAAAGAGCAATTCTCAAATTCATCTGGAATAACAAAAAACCCAGAATAGCTAAAACTATCATCAACAGCAAAAGAACTTCTGGGGGAATCAATATCCCGGACCTCAAGCAATATTACAGAGCAGTGGTATTAAAAACTGCATGGTATTGGTTCAGTGACAGGGAAGCGGATCAATGGAATAGGATCGAAGACCCAGAATTGAACCCACACATCTATGGCCAATTGATCTTCGACAAAGGAGCTGAAAACATCCAGTGGAAAAAAGATAGCCTTTTCAACAGATGGTGCTGGCTCAACTGGAGGTCAACATGCAGAAGAATGAGAATTGATCCACTCTTATCTCCTTGCACTAAGCTCAACTCCAAGTGGATCAAAGACCTCCACATAAAACCAGACACACTAAAACTAATAGAAAAGAAACTGGGGAAGACCCTTGAGGACATTGGCTCAGGGGAAAAATTCCTGAACAGAACACCAATTGCTTATGCTCTAAGAGCAAGAATAGACAAATGGGACCTCATAAAACTACAAAGTTTCTGTAAGGCAAAAGACACTGTCAAAAGGATAAATCGGCAACCAACAAATTGGGAAAAAATCTTCACCAACCCCACATCCGACAGAGGGCTAATCTCCAATGTATACAAAGAACTCAAGAGGTTAGACCCCAGAAAACCAAATAACCCTATCCAAAAATGGGGTACAGAGCTAAACAGAGTCTTTTCACCTGAAGAAATTCGGATGGCTGAGAAACACCTTAAAAAATGTTCAACATCACTAGTCATTAGGGAAATGCAAATTAAAACAACCCTAAGATTTCACCTCACACCAGTCAGAATGGCTAAGATTAAAAACTCAGAAGACATCAGGTGTTGGCGAGGATGTGGAGAAAGAGGAACACTCCTCCACTGCTGGTGGGAATGCAAGCTGGTACAACCACTCTGGAAATCAGTATGGCGGTTCCTCAGAAAACTGGGCGTGATACTTCCGGAGGACCCAGCCATACCACTCCTGGGAATATACCCAGAAGATTCACCAGCATGCAATAAGGATACATGCTCCACTATGTTCATAGCAGCTTTATATATAATAGCCAGAAGCTGGAAAGAACCCAGATGTCCCTCAACAGAAGAATGGATACAAAAAATGTGGTATATATACACAATGGAGTACTATACAGCCATTAGAAACAATGAATTCATGAAATTCTTAGAGAAATGGATGGAGCTGAAGAATGTCATACTAAGTGAGGTGACCCAGTCTCAAAAGAATACCCATGGTATACAGTCACTGATAAGTGGATATTAGCCTAGAAGCTTAGAACACCAAAGACACAAATCACATATCAAGTGATGTCTCACAAGAAGAAAGGAGTGGACACTGGTGCTAGAATGGACCAAAACATCATTGTGGGAGAGTACAAGAACAGTAAAGTGGGAGGGGGTGGATGCGGGAGCAGGGGGAGGGAAAAGGACATGTGGGACCTTTGGGGGTGGGGAACCAGAAAAAGGGAAATGAATTGTAAATATAGAATATATACAATAAAAAAAATTAAAAAAAAGACAAAAAAAAAAGAAAAAAAAAAAAAAAAGAAAGCATGTCTTCTATGATCAAGACCAAGGTGTACCTCTTAGCACCTCTACTGATCATATGGGAAGGTTCTAGGCAAGGTGATTAGGTGAAGGCAACAAAAAAAATTCACAATTGTAATGTGACAAGTAAAATTTTATTTTGCAAATTATTTTATTTTCCTGAAAATTTTCTATTTTTTAATTTTTTTAAATTTAAATTCTCTTTATTATATTTTTCATTATTTAAAATAATTTTCAAATTCAGATATACTGCTTTTAATTTTTTTGAGATTATAATGTAATTATATCATTTCCCCCCTTTTTCCATACAAATCTTCCCATATATGCTTTCTTGTTTGCTTTCAAATTCAAGGCCACATCTCATTAATTGCTGGTGAATGTGTATGTGTATGTGTGTGTGTGCATATACATTTATATGCACACATATTCCTAAATACAACTTGATAACCAGTCTTTGTGCTCTTTCCTGGGTAAAACTATTTCTCCCAATCTCAGCGTCCCTTAGTTGTCTTTAGTTCTTTGAGTATGGTTTGGACTATGGTGGGATTTCCCCCATCCACTTAGGTATGTCTATTGTCATTGTCCTTGTTTATCTCATGTTTAGACAGTCGTGTTGGTGAGACTTTAATGAGTGTAATATTTTTACATTCTTGGGAGACACAATCTCATAGCAAACTCCCTGATCCTCTTGCTCCTACAACCTTTGCATTCCTTCTATCACAATAATCCCTGAGCCTAAGTGCAGGAGTTGTTGTAGATGTCTCAGTTGGAACTGAGTTCTACAACTCTGCACTTTGATTGAATGTGGTTTTCTTTAAAGGTCTCTTTTTGCTGTTGAAGTTTCTTTTATAAGAAGTAAGGGTATGGAAGCCGGAGGGTCACCCAGCGTGCCAGGTGCTCAGAACCATCCGGCGGTGGCGGCAGAACCAGGTACCCGAGACAGCCCAAGCTTAAGACCTTCGGGGACTCAGGCCTGGAGTGGGAGTGGGGCACAGAATAGCGGGTGCACTCTGCACTCGCGCGCGGGGCGGACCCCTAGCTCCCTGCAGGCAGCTGCCATATTGCCTGCAGCTTCCCGCCCAGCTGGCGGTAGGGAAGCCGGAGGGTCACCCAGCTTGCCAGGTGCTCAGAACCATCCGGCGGCGGCGGCAGAACCAGGTACCCTAGACAGCCCAAGCTTAAGACCTTCGGGGACTCAGGCCTGGAGTGGGAATTGGGCACAGAATAGCGGGTGCACTCTGCACTCGCGCGCGGGGCGGACCCCGAGCTCCCTGCAGGCAGCTGCCATATTGCCTGCAGCTTCCCGTCCAGCTGGTGGTGGGGAAGCCGGAGGGTCACTCAGCGTGCCAGGTGCTCAGAACCATCCGGCGGCGGCGGCAGAACCAGGTACCCGAGACAGCCCAAGCTTAAGACCTTCAGGGACTCAGGCCTGGAGTGGGAGTTGGGCACAGAATAGCGGGTGCACTCTGCACTTGCGCGCGGGGCGGACCCCGAGCTCCCTGCAGGCAGCTGCCATATTGCCTGCAGCTTCCCGCCCAGCTGGCGGTGGGGAAGCCGGAGGGTCACCCAGCTTGCCAGGTGCTCAGAACCATCCGGCGGCGGCGGCAGAACCAGGTACCCTAGACAGCCCAAGCTTAAGACCTTCGGGGACTCAGGCCTGGAGTGGGAATTGGGCACAGAATAGCGGGTGCACTCTGCACTCGCACGCGGGGCGGACCCCGAGCTCCCTGCAGGCAGCTGCCATATTGCCTGCAGCTTCCCGTCCAGCTGGTGGTGAGGAAGCCAGAGTCAGCCAGTGTGCCAGGTACCCAGACCCAGCCGGAGGCCGAACCAGCCTCCCATCCAGCCAGTGGCAGGGAAGCTGGAAACCGGACCCAGCCAGCTTCCCAGCAGCTTGGGACCAGCAGGCGGAACCAGATAACTGAGATATCCCAACTTTAAGACCCCTGGGGAAACAGGATATCAGACAGCGAACCCTGAGCAGGAGCAGTGCAGAGCAGCCGCCCAACAGGCAGAACCAAATACCTGGGATATCCTGAGGTTAAGACCTCAGGGGACTCAGGCCACCTGTCAGCAATCTGTGAGCAAGACCCCCGCAGGACAGTGATTCAGGTATCCCAGTCACTGGGAAATAGCCTTACAACCCAACAGGAGGGTCAAGCACCAGCTAGTATCTACAGGACCAACTAACACCAGAGTTAACCAGATGGCAAAAGGCAAACGTAAGATCGCTACTAACAAAAATCAAGGCAATATGGCGGCATCCGAACCCAGTTCCCCAACAGCAATAAATATTGGATACCCCGAAACACCAGAAAAACAAGACTCAGATCTAAAATCACTGGTCAGGATGCTGATAGAGGAACACTTAGATAAATCTCTTAAAGTAATACATGAGAAAATAGATCAAAAGCTAGAAGCCATTGCAAGACAAACACAATTAAATCCCAGATATCTCAACACACCAGAAAAACAAGACTCAGATCTAAAATCACTGGTAAAGATGCAGATTGAGGATCACTTAGATAAATTTCTTAAAGTAATAGAGGAGAAAATAAATCAAAAACTAGAAGCCCATACAAGGCAGACACAAAAATCACTTAAAGAAATCCAGGAGAATATAGAGCAAAAAGTGAATCCCAATAAGGGGGAGAAACAAAAATCACCCAAAGAAATACAAGAGAACATGGGTCAACGAGTAGAAGTCATAAAGGAGGAAACACAAAAATCCCTTAAAGAATTACAGGAAAACACAAACAAGCAACTGAAAGATCTGAGCAAAACCATACAAAATCTAAAAACAGAAGTAGAAACAACTAAGCAATCGCAAAGGGAGACAATGTTGGAGATAGAAAACCTTGGGAAGAAATCAGGAGTCATAGATGCAAATATCAACAATAGAATACAAGAGATAGAAGACAGAATCTCAGATGCTGAAGATACCATAGGAACCATGGATTCAACAATTAAAGAAAATGCAAAATGCAAAAAGCTGGTAACCCAAAACATTCAGGAAATCCAGGACACAATGAGAAGACCAAACCTAAGGATTATAGGGATAGATGAGAATGAAGATCTACAACTTAAAGGGCCAGCAAATATCTTCTACAAAGTTATGGAAGAAAATTTCCCCAACCTAAAGAGAGAGATGCCCATGAATATACAAGAAGCCTATAGAACCCCAAATAGACTGGACCAGAACAGAAATATTTCCCGTCACATAATAGTCAAAACCCCAAATGTACTAAACAAAGAAAGAATATTAAAGGCAGTAAGAGAAAAAGGACAAGTAACATATAACGGAAGACCTATCAGAATTACACCAGACTTCTCACCTGAGACCATGAAAGCTAGAAGATCCTGGGCAGACCTTATGCAGACCCTAAGAGAACACAAACTTCAGCCAAGACTACTATACCCAGCAAAACTCTCAATTGCCATAGATGGGGAAACCAAGATATTCCACGACAAAACCAAATTTGCAAGATACTTATCTACAAACCCAGCCCTACAAAGGATAATAGGGGAAAAATACCAACACAAGGGGGGAAACAACACCCCAGAAGAAACAAGATAGAAACCCCATCTCATCCAACCCAAAAGAAGAGAACCACTCAAATACAAATAATAATAACAATTCCCAAAATGTCAGGAAGTAATAATTACTATTCCTTAATATCTCTTAATATCAATGGACTCAATTCCCCAATCAAAAGACACAGACTAACAGACTGGATACGGAAACAGGACCCTACATTTTGCTGCATACAGGAAACACATCTCAGTGTCAAAGACAAACACCACCTTAGAGTAAAAGGCTGGAAGACAGTTCTACAAGCAAATGGTCCCAGGAAACAAGCTGGAGTAGCCATTCTAATATCAGATAAAATCGACTTTCAACCTAAAGTCATCAAAAGAGACACAGAAGGTCACTTCCTGCTTGTCAAAGGGAAAATCCACCAAGAAGAATTCTCAATACTGAACATCTATGCACCAAATGCAAGGGCACCCTCATTCGTAAAAGAAACTTTACTAAAGCTTAAAGCACACATCGCACCTAACACAATGATTGTAGGTGACTTCAACACTCCACTCTCCTCAATGGACCGATCAGGAAAGCAGAAACTAAACAGGGACACAGTGAAACTAATTGAAGCTTTGGACCAATTGGATTTAACAGATATATATAGAACATTCCATCCTAAAACAAAAGAGTATACCTTTTTCTCAGCACCGCACGGTACCTTCTCAAAAATTGATCATATAATTGGTCACAAGACAGACCTCAACAAATACAAGAAGACCGAACTAATCCCATGTCTCCTATCGGATCACTATGGAGTAAAAGTGGTCTTCAATAGCAAGAAGAACTACAGAAAGCCCACATACACATGGAAACTGAACAATACTCTACTCAATGACACCCTGGTCAAGGAAGAAATAAAGAAAGAAATCAAAGACTTTTTAGACTTCAATGAAAATGAAGGTACGACCTACCCAAATCTCTGGGATAAAATGAAAGCAGTGCTAAGAGGAAAACTCATAGCCCTGAGTGCCTCTAAAAAGAAACTGGAAAGAGCATACACTAGCAACTTAACAGCACACCTGAAGGCGCTGGAACAAAAAGAAGCTAACTCACCCAGGAGGAGTAGAAGAGAGGAAATCATCAAACTAAGGGCTGAAATCAATCAAGCAGAAACAAAGAGAACCATACAAAGAATCAACAAAACCAAGAGCTGGTTCTTCGAGAAAATCAACAAGATAGATAAACCCTTAGCTAGACTAACCAAAGGGCACAGAGATAGTATCCAAATTAACAAAATTAAAAATGAAAAGGGGGATATAACAACAGAAACAGAGGAAATTCAATAGATCATCAGATCCTACTACAAAGGCCTATACTCAAAACAACTGGAGAATCTGGAGGAAATGGACAATTTCCTAGACAGATACCAAATACCAAAATTAAATCAGCATCAAGTAGACCAGCTAAACAGTCCCATAACCCTTAAAGAAATAGAAGGGGTTATAGAAAGCCTCCCAACCAAGAAAAGTACGGGACCAGATGGTTTTAGTGCAGAATTCTACCAGACCTTCAAAGAAGACTTAACACCAATACTTTTCAAACTATTCCACAAAATAGAGACAGAAGGGACACTGCCCAACTCATTCTTCGAAACCACAATTACGCTGATACCTAAACCACAAAAAGATCCAACAAAGAAAGAGAACTACAGGCCAATTTCTCTTATGAATATAGATGCAAAAATACTAAATAAAATTCTTGCCAACCGAATCCAAGAGCATATCAAAACGATCATTCACCATGATCAAGTAGGCTTCATTCCAGGAATGCAGGGATGGTTCAATATACGGAAATCCATCAATGTAATCCACTACATAAACAAACTAAAAGAAAAAAACCACATGGTCATCTCATTAGATGCTGAAAAAGCATTTGACAAAATTCAGCATCCTTTCATGCTAAAAGTCTTGGAAAGAGCAGGAATTCAAGGCCCATACCTAAACATAGTAAAAGCAATCTACAGCAAACCAGTAGCCAACATCAAAATAAATGGAGAGAAACTTGAAGCAATTCCACTAAAATCAGGGACTAGACAAGGCTGTCCTCTCTCTCCATATCTTTTCAATATAGTACTTGAAGTTCTAGCGAGAGCAATCAGACAACATAAGGAAGTCAAAGGGATACAAATTGGAAAGGAAGAAGTCAAAGTATCATTATTTGCAGATGATATGATAGTCTACTTAAGCGATCCAAAAAACTCCACCAGAGAACTTCTACAGCTGATAAACAACTTCAGCAACGTGGCTGGTTATAAAATTAACTCAAGCAAATCAGTAGCCTTCTTGTACTCAAAGGACAAGCAGGCTGAGAAAGAAGTTAGGGAAATAACACCCTTCACAATAGCCACAAACAACATAAAGTACCTTGGCGTAACTCTAACCAAACAAGTGAAAGATCTGTATGACAGGAACTTCAAGTCCCTGAAGAAAGAAATCGAAGAAGACCTCAGGAGATGGAAAAATATTTCTTGCTCCTGGATTGGCAGGATCAATATAGTAAAAATGGCCATCTTGCCAAAAGCAATCTACAGATTCAATGCAATCCCCATCAAAATCCCAAATCAATTCTTCATAGATCTAGAAAGAGCAATTCTCAAATTCATCTGGAGCAACAAAAAACCCAGGATAGCTAAAACTATTCTCAACAATAAAAGGACTTCTGGGGGAATCAATATCCCTGACCTCAAGCAGTACTACAGAGCAATTGTGTTAAAAACTGCATGGTATTGGTACAGCAACAGGCAGGTAGATCAATGGAATAGGATTGAAGACCCAGAAATGAACCCACAGACTTATGGTCACTTGATCTTTGATAAAGGAGCCACAACCATCCAGTGGAAAAAAGATAGCCTTTTCAACAAATGGTGCTGGTTCAACTGGAGGTCAACATGCAGAAGAATGCGAATTGACCCACTCTTATCTCCTTGTACTAAGATCAACTCCAAGTGGATCAAGGACCTCCACATAAAACCAGACACACTGAAACTATTAGAAAAGAAACTTGGGAAGACCCTGGAGGACATGGGCACAGGGGTAAAGTTCCTGAACAGAACACCAATAGCTTATGCTCTAAGATCAAGAATGGACAAATGGGACCTCATAAAATTACAAAGTTTCTGTAAGGCAAAGGACACTGTCAGAAAGACAAAACGGCAACCAACAACGTGGGAAATGATCTTCACCAACCCCACATCCGACAGAGGGCTAATATCCAATATATACAAAGAACTCAAGAAGTTAGACCCCAAAGAACCAAATAACCCTATCAAAAAATGGGGCACAGAGCTAAACAAAGAATTTTCACCAGAAGAAATTCGGATGGCCGAGAAACACCTTAAGAGATGTTCAACATCATTAGTCATCAGGGAAATGCAAATCAAAACAACCCTGAGATTCCACCTCACTCCAGTCAGAATGGCTAAGATTAAAAACTCGAGAGACAACAAGTGCTGGCGAGGATGTGGAGAAAGAGGAACACTCCTCCACTGTTGGTGGGATTGCAAAATGGTAAAACCACTCTGGAAATCAGTGTGGCGGTTCCTCAGAAAATTGGGCATGCCACTCCCAGAGGACCCTGGCATACCACTCCTGGGCATATACCCAGAGGATTCCCCTGCATACAACAAAGACACATGCTCTACTATGTTTATAGCAGCCTTGTTTATAATAGCCAGAAATTGGAAGGAGCCCAGATATCCCTCAAAGGAGGAATGGATACAGAAAATGTGGTATATTTATACAATGGAGTACTACTCAGCAATTAAAAATAATGAATTCATGCAATTTGTAGGTAAATGGTTAGATCTGGAAACTATCATCCTAAGTGAGCTAACCCAATCACAAAAGAATACACACGAAATGCAATCACTGATAAGTGGATATTAATGAGCCCAGAAGCCCTAAATACTCAAGGCACAATTAGCAAGTCAAATGACTCTCAAGAAGAAAAAAAGGAGAGGACCCTGGGCCTGTAAAGATTGGATCCAGTATTGTAGACCCAGAACAGAGAAATCGTGGGGGGGGGAAAGAGTGGGGAATAGCATGGGGGGGGAGAGGAATTATGGGACATATGGTGGGGGGTACCTGGGAAAGGGGAAAGCCTTTGGAATGTAAACAAAGAATATAGAAAATAAAAAAAAATGATAAAAAAAATATATATATATATAGCAAAAAAAAAAAAAAGAAGTAAGGGTATAAGTACAAATGTTTAGATTGTTTTTAGGAATTCTCTTGGTCTTGTAAAGTGGAAGTTATAGGTGCTCCTTCAAGATCCGTGACTTCATTAGCAGTGAGAAGTTGGCTAAGTTTCTAGCACCAGAAATGATTTCCCTCCTGACTGCATCTTAAGTCTAATTAGAGAGCTGTCGGTTACCATGGAGCTGTGCACATCACTACTGCACCTTTAAACTCATCATGACATGCTGCACATTGTTGTGTTTCGTAGGCAGCATATTGGGTAGCTCTGTTGGTTGTTTCCCTCACCTGGAAGCTTGCATGATGCCTTCTATGCAGCCATAAAGAAAACTAAAACCATAAACATTACAGGTAAATAAATAGTACCAGAAAAGATCATTCTGAGAGAGGCCATACAGACCCGGAAAGAGAAATGGACCATGTTCTCTCTCATCTGCAGCTCCTAGCTCCAAATCTTCAGATGCGTGTACATTTCCTGTAAGAACTACAGAAATGAGGGAATTGAAAAGGGACCTTTGCTGAGGCAGAGGAGCAATAATGAGGAAAAATGGCAGTGTACAAGTGTTCTGATGGGGGATGTGGAAAATTGGGGAATGGCTTTAATTAGGGAGATGGAATGGGATTACTACAGAAGAAGAGAGGATAAAATAACAATTGAGTATATCTGAAAAAGTCATAAGGGCTTATACAATTAATAATTTACCAAAAATCCCTATAACAAACATGTCTCTATATAAATATACATATACAGCTTAAATAAAAAATTTCCATCTGGGCTAACAACAACAGTCTCTCCAAAAGCCAAAGTCCATTTGAAAACATCCCAAACCAGGCTTTTTTTTGTTTGTGTTTTGTTTTTTTTTTGTTTTTCAAGACAGGGTTTCTCTGTGTAGTCCTGGCTGTCCTGGAACTCACTCTGTAGACCAGGCTGGCCTCAAACTCAGAAATCCGCCTGCCTCTGCCTCCCAAGTGCTGGAATTACAGGCGTGCACCACCACACCCAGCTCTCTTTTGAGTTTTGATCATGGTTGTCCAAGAGACTCCCAAATCATTGTAGGCTATTAGGTCTTATACTTAGGCACTTGACATGGCTCATGTCAACAACATATCCACTCATACCATGGGTAATCCTTCTTAGCCCACAACCATAATTCTTTCACCATTACCCTAAGAAAGTATGGGTAACTTGTACTTACTGGTTTCTTGTCTAACTTCAGTCTAGAATACCATGATAATCTATTTGTTTTCAAAATGGATTTTAATATTTTCTCAAATAAAAAGTTCTGTATTTCAGCATACCAAAACTTATGAGACACAATGACACCTGAAAGCTATAGAACAAAATGAAGCAAAAACACCCAAGAGGAGTAGATGGCAAGAAATAATAAAACTCAGGACAGAAATCAACCAATTAGAAACAAAGAGAATGATACAAAGAATCAACAAAATCAATAAAATAGATAAACTAACTAAAAATCAATAAAACCAGAGAACTGTTTTATTTATAACAAAAACTGAGGAAATTACAAAACATCATCAAAACCTACTACAAAAACCTATACTCAAAAATACTAGAAAATCTGGATGAAATGGACGATTTTCTAGTCACATACTGAAGTTAAATCAAGATCAGGTAAACTATCTAAACAGTCCCATAATACCTAAAGAAATACAAGTAGTCATTTAAAACATCCCAACCAAAACCATCCCAAGGCCAGGTGGTTTTAGTGAAGAATTCTACCATCCCTGCAAAGAAGAGTTAATACCAATACTCCTCAAACTCTTCCACAAAATATAAACAGAAGGACCACTACCTAATTTGTTCTATGAAGCCACAGTTACTCTGATACTTAACCACCCAAAGATCCAACAAAGAGAGCTTCAGACTCATTCCATATCAATGCAAAAATAATCAATAAAATTCTTTTTTTTTAATTTTTTATTGGATATATTTTATATTTATATTTCATTTCCCTTTTTCTGGTTCCCCATCCCCCAAAGGTCCCACATGCCCTTTTCCCTCCCCCTGTTCCCCCATCCACCCCTTCCCACTTCCCTGTTCTGGTATTCCCCTACACTGATGTTTTGATCCTTTCCAGCACCAGTGTCCACTCCTTCCTTCTTGTTGGATATCATTTGATATGTGGATTGTGTCTTTGGTGTCCCAAGATTCTAGGCTAATATCCACTTATCAGTGACTGCATACCATGGGTATTCTTTTGAGACTGGGTTACCTCACTTAGTATGATGTTCTCCAGCTCCATCCATTTCTCTAAGAATTTCATGAATTCATTGTTTCTAATGGCTGAATAGTACTCCATTGTGTATATATACCACATTTTTTGTATCCATTCCTCCATTGAGGGACATCTGGGTTCTTTCCAGCTTCTGGCTATTATAAATAAGGCTGATGTGAACATAGCGGAGCATGTATCCTTATTGCATGCTGGGGAATCTTCTGGGTATATGCACAGGAGTGGTATGGCTGGGTCCTCTGGAAGTATCATGTCCAGTTTTCTGAGGAACCGCCAGAGTGATTTCCAGAGTAGTTGTACCACCTTGCAGTCCCACCAGCAGTGGAGGAGTGTTCCTCTTTCTCCACATCCTTGCCAACACCTGTTGTCTCCTGAGTTTTTAATCTTAGCCATTCTGACAGGTGTGAGGTGAAATCTCAGGGTTGTTTTGATTTGCATTTCTCTAATGACTAATGATGTTGAACCTTTTTAAAGGTGTTTCTCAGCCATCCGAATTTCTTCAGGTGAAAAGTCTTTGTTTAGCTCTGTACCCCATTTTTTGATAGGGTTATTTGGTTTTCTGGGGTCTAACTTCTTGAGTTCTTTGTATACATTGGATATTAGCCCTCTGTCGGATGTGGGGTTGGTGACGATCTTTTCCCAATTTGTTGGTTGCCAATTTGTCCTTTTGACAGTGTCTTCTTTTTGCTTTACAGAAACTTTGTAATTTTATGAAGTCCCATTTGTCTATTCTTGATTCTTAGAGGATAAGCTATTGGTGTTCTGTTCAGGAATTTTCCCCCTGAGCCAATGTCCTCAAGGGTCTTCCCAGTTTCTTTTCTATTAGTTTTAGAGTGTCTGGTTTTATGTGGAGGTCCTTGATCCACTTGGAGTTGAGCTTAGTGCAAGGAGATAAGAGTGGATCAATTCTCATTCTTCTGCAAACTGAGCTGGGCGTGGTGGCACACGCCTGTAATCCCAGCACTTGGGAGGCAGAGGCAGGCAGATTTCTGAGTTCGAGGCAAGCCTGATCTACAGAGTGAGTTCCAGCACAGCCAGGGCTACACAGAGAAACTCTGTCTCGAAAAACCAATAAAAATAAAAATTCTTACAAACCAAATCCAAGACCACATCAAAACTATCATTCACCAGGATCAAGTTGGTTTTATCCCAAGAATTCAAGGATGGTTCAATATATGAAAATCCATCAATGTAACCCACTATATAAACAAACTCAAAGTAAAAATGTTGTATGATCATTTCATTAAATGCTGAAAAGCCTTTGACAAAATCCAATATCCTTTCACATTAAAAGTCTTGGAGAGATCAGGAATTCAAGGCACATGCCTAGCAATACACAGCAAATCAGCAGCCAACATCAAATGGAGAGAAACTTGAAGCAATCCCAGGAAAATCAAGGACAAGACAATACTTTATTCAATAAAGTACTTAAAGTTCTAGCTAGAGCAATTAGATAACAAAGAAACATCAAAAGGATTCAAATTGGAAAGGAAGAAGTCAAGGTATCACTATTTGCAGATGATATGATAGTATACATAAGCGATTCCAAAAATTACACCAGAGAACTCCTACAGCTGATAAACAAATTCAGTAAAGTGGCTAAATATAAAGTTAACTCAACAAATCAGAATTCTTCCTTTATACAAAGAATAAACGGAATAAGAAAGAAAATAGGAAAATAACACCCTTCATAATAGTTACAATATAAAATATCTCTATTTTATAATTCTAACCAAAAAAGTGAAAGATATGTATGACAAGAACTTCAAGTTTCTGAAGAAAGAAATTGAAGAAGACTTCAGAAGATGAAAAGATCTCCCATGTTCATGGATTGATAGTAGTAATGTAATAAAAATGGCCATCATACTAAAAGCAATCTACAGATTCAATGCAATCCCCATCAAAATTCCAAAATAATTCTTCACATATATGGAAAGAGCAATTCTTTCATTTGGGAAATCAAAAAATCCAGAATAGCCAAAACTATTCTCAACAATAGAAGACCTTGTCGGGGAATCACCATCCCTGACTTCAAGCTGTACTACAGAGCAACTGTGATAAAAAGTGCATGATATTGGTACAGAGACAAACAGGTAGATCAACAGAATTGAATTGAAGACCAAAAAACAAACCTACACACCTATGGACACTTTATCTTTGACAAAGAAGCCAAAAACATATGATGGAAAAAAGAATGCATCTTCGACAAATGGTGCTGGTCTAACCGGTGGTGTTCCTGTAGAAAAATACAAATTGTTCCATATTTACCACACTACACAATTCTCAAGTACAAGTGGATTAAAGACCTCCACGTAAAACCAGATACACTGAATCTAATAGAAGAGAAAATGACAAATCGCCTTGAACTCATTGGTACAGGAGACAACTTCCTGAACAGAACATCAATGGCAGACCAGAGCAGAAAGTTGGAAAATCTGCTCCCAGCGTATACCAGGGGCAAATGAGTCAGATTCACAGCAATAGCTTGTCCCTCCCAGGTGACCCTGACTACAAGACTGTCAAGGGCATCTCACAGGAAACAAGTTTGTTTTTCTTTTTCACTCAGGAACACAATGAGTGGGTCAGATGGGAAAATTTCCAGTGAAAACAGAAGCGATTCCATGTGAACAGGGAGTGTACCGTTAATTGTCCCAGAAACCTTGATAAGAACAATCATTTACTGTCTTACATTTTCTATTTGGCAGAAAATGTGGGCAAACGGTATTGCCAAGCCTTCTTCTCCATCATTTTTTGTGTATATTAGACTAGTTAAATCTTAGATTTGAGTGTGTATAACTTAGATTTCCTCCTTCATTTGTACATAAGAGAAATAAAGCTTAGGGAAATAGTTAAGTTTCCCAAGGTATACATGTAAAGAGGTAAGTTTAATTTCTTCAAAAAGCAAATGCTTACTGTTCTATTTATGCACTATTAAACATTAACAAATATAACCTGCAGCTGGTTAAAGTGCAGGATTTTGGGTCTCACCCAAAACCTGAGGAATACTTATTATCATCAGCATCTAAACAAAAGCTGCCGTGATGCATACATCCAGCAACCTTTGACAAAAACCACCCTATATGTGTTGCTTCCTTCATATGAACCATCGTGCATATTGACAATTTGGAAATTGAACCTAAAGAAAAGAGCACCTATGTGGAAGATGTGAGGTAATAGAAATAGATATTTTGGAGAGCTTGAGATTCTTTAGGAGGGTAAAAGAAAAAATATAGGAATTCTGAGCCCGTTGAAACAAGTACAGGTTTCTGGATCTGGAAATAGGAAAGGATCTGAGAGGAAAGGGTTAGAAATAAATTTCCCCTCTCTTTTCAGATTCCTCTACAGGTTTTACCACTGGTAATTCACGTGGATTTCAGGCTGGGAAGATGTCTCAGTGGGGAAAGTGCATGTTGCATAAGCGTGGAGATCCGAGCCCAAATCTCTAGGAACCTACATAAAAGGTGGGTGCAGTGTAGGCGCCTGTGCCCCCCAGGGCAATCAGGAGGGAGGGGGACAGAAATCTCAGAGGTTCACTGGGAAACCAGTGTAACTGAAGCAGCAAACTCCAGATTCACTGACAACCCTGTCTCAAACAATAGGGTGGCCAGTGACAGAGGAAGACAATAGATACTGACCTCTGACCTCCACATATGCACACACGGGTAAGCATATGCACACGCAGTCCAAAAACCAATGCCCTTCAGTACTAGACTTTGAGAACAAAAGGACAAGTAAATGTCAATTTCTGCATAAGTCACTTCAGAGCACGATGCCTGTTTGTTTATTGATATTTGTAACTAAGGAACAGAATGATAATCCTCTGGCATGTAAAGTCAACACACATAAATCCAACCATCCTACTCAATATAGCTTCCCTTACAAGGGAGTTATTATTGTTGAAAAACAGATAAATCGTGCATGTGGGCTTCATTTCTTTTTAGCTAATTAAAACTCCTATCTCCAAAAGCCTAACAAACAGCAACATTTTCCTTAAGGGAATCGAGGCCACAAGGCCATCTATTATAGTCATGCCTGTGAGACCCAGCCCATCAAGGTGCACCTAGTCATTGCTCCATCTCAGAATTTAGACACATGCTTAGCAGTAGATGACTACTTAGAAAGCACTATCTAAATGAAGGAATAAATCCCATGAAGCTGCCTTTCCTCTAGATTATTTCTTGGGAGAGAAGATACACACATTTTAAGTTCTATCTTTACACACTGAAAATTCTACACTTTCACAATACATATCTAAGCACTCTGGTTCTAGACAGAACAAACACATTTCCTTTCCCAAATGAACACACTTCAGCTATAAGTCACTGCAATACCGACCTAATCCATATATGTGTATATGTGTATGTGTATGTGTATGTATATGTATACACATAAAATTTCAGATTGCCTTTGTATCTCTAAAAAAAACACGGGGCTGACTCTGGAAATCAGTTTGGTGATTCCTTAGAAAATTAGACACAGTACTACCTGAGGTCCCAGCTATAACTGGGCATATGCCCAAAAGATGCTCTAACATGTAATAAGGACACATGTTCCACTATGTTCATAGCTGCCTTATTTATAATAGCCAGAAACTGTAAAGAACCCAGATGTCCTTGAACAGAGGAATGGGTACAGAAAATGTGGTATATCTACACAATGGAGTACTATTCGGCTATTAGAAACAATGAATTTATGAAATTCTTAGGCAAATGGATGGAGCTGAATGAGGTAACCCAATCACAAAAGAACACACATGGTATGCACTCACTGATAAGTGGCTGTTAGCCCAAAAGCTCAAAATAAGCAAGTTATAATTCACAGACCACAGGAAGCTCAAGAAGAAGGAGGACCAAAGTGTGGGTGCTTTGGTTTTTCTGAGAAAGGGAATAAAATATTCACAGGAGTAACTATGGAGTAGAAAGTGTGGAGTAGAAACTGAAGGAAAGGCCACCCAGAGCCTGTCCTACCTGGGGATTCATCCTATAAACAGTCACCAAACCCCGACACTATTATGGATGACAAGAAGTGCATACCAAAAGCCGCCTGTTATGGTTGTCTCTGGAGGGGCCCTGCCAGAGCCTTAAAGATACAGAGGCAGATGCTAGCAGACAACCATTGGACTGAGCACGGGGTCCCCAATGGAGGAGTGAGAGTGAGGACTGTAGGAGCCGAAGGGGTTTGCAGCCCCATGGGAAGAACAATGATGTTGGCCAACCAGGTGTCCCAGGGCTCCCAGGGACTAAACCATATACCAAGCAGTACACATGGTTCCAGCCAAAAGTGTGCCAGAGGAATGCCATGTCAGGCATCAGTGGGAGGAGAGGTCCTTGGTCCTGTGAAGGCTCCATAGATACCCCCCAGGAGGGGAAATCGAGGATGGGATACGTGGGAGTGGGTTGGGTGAAAAGGCATCTTCTTGGAGGCAGGGGTGGGAGGATGGGTTGGGGTTTTCTGGGAGAGGGGAAACAGGGAAAGGGTATAACATTTGAAATGCAAATTAAGAATGTATTCAATATAAACATTTTTTAAAATCCACAAGGTTAACTTAAAATGGCTTTTAGATTGCAGAGTAAGGCATCTTAAAGATGAAGAAGGCAGAAATATCAAAGTCCAACTTTCAACCAATGGGATTGTGTTTATTAGCACTCAAGGGAAGTTAGCCCTCTTCCCTCTTTCCCAAGGGAATATGAGGTGTCCTCTAGGCAGGGAAATTGCCATGATCCTTTGTATGGGTGTTGTAAAGAGCCTGGCAATGAGGAGATTATTGTAGCCATAGGGGTTATATGCAACTCTGCAGTCTTTCCTGAAACTCATTGCCCAAGGTGAGAAAGACCGTGGATGGAAGACAGGCTCTCCTGATAGATATTCCTTTCTGGGATAGCTGATAATGGCTAAACAAGGTTCCTTATAATTCAATGGATTTCCTATTTTTCAACCAAGGAATGGTATTGTTGGGTATGAAATTGCTGGTTAATTTTCCTACAAGCCATCTATGACTTCTCCATGCCTACCTCAAAACTTGATGTAGTATGCTTTTAAACCTCAGTCCAGGAGATTGGCAGCTGTAGGTTCCATGATAAGTGGCTTTTAGTCTCTCAGTGTAAAGAAGGGGTAGAATACAAACATGACTTGGCAGGGAAAGTATTTTAAGATACTTTGCTTTAAAAGTTGCCCAGCCCCGTTATTCCATCTTTTTCCTGTCTGCCTTCAACACATTACAAAGAAACTCTCCTATTCTGGTCCCCCATGTTCCATTCTTAGGAAAGTGTGTGATGTTTGGTTCTGCTATGTATGGCTAACGGGGAGGGTTTTTCCCTTAGTGTCAGTTACAAGCTGAACCCCATTTATTTCTGCAGACAGATACCTGACCTTCACAGATCCCTAGAACACATATTTCTGCCTAAAACCATGAAGCTATTTCACCCTAGGACCTCAGTATAGCTGAGAGAAAATAGAATCACCTGTGTACCCTGCGAGGCTTTTGAAACCGACCTGGGGGAAAGAGGAACAGAAGCAAGAGGAGAGAGGAGCCAGGCGTGAAGGGAAAGTGAGGGAGAACGAAAGAGTCTGCAAAAGAGGAGAGGTCTTTAGATGGAGGAGGTGAGGTCAGAAGAGGAGGTGAGGAGTCACCATCCAAAAAGAGAGGGAGAATGATGGAGCCTCCAATAGATAAGGAGGAGAAAACAGGCCGAAGACTACTAAAGACTGCGGAAAATACCTATTTTCCAACATGAACACTAAATTGACACTGCTGGCCCTGAGAAAAACAGTAGATAAAAGCTGATATCTACGACACCGAAGATCTTGAAACATAAGAAGTCAAGACCCACATAAGTCATCTCCAGAATCTTCTAGTTTATAGACAAGGAGTCTGGGATGCAGACAGGGAACATTTCTTAACTTAGCTAGCAGCCACTTGATCCCAGAGCAGAGATAATAATACCAATAATAGACACAATAATAAAAAGTTTCCTTGAAAAAATGTACAGTTTATTTTTTGTCTTCTGAAAATGGCAAAAGCTGTGCTCTGGGCCTACATTCAAATTATTTTATAACAATAAACTGTAGGCACCTCAGTGAGTAACTTGCTGCTTGGAACTACATGTTTCTACACTTCAGCTGTGATACAGGATGTAGACAAGAAAGAACAAACACTACCTTTTTGTTTTCTGGGATCTGAAGCCAACAGACCATCACATCAATGAGGACCACATCAGAGTGGAAATCAATCTGAAATAAGCAATAATTTCCCCCTCCTTGATGTTAAGTTGGCCAACTAAACCATTAAGGCTTCTAAATATGATGTCTCAGCAGGAATCAAGTAATGACATTTTTCCACTTCAAGATAAGCATCTCTCTACCATGCTAGGAAATCTCACTTAGCATTGTTCAGGAAAATTGAGGTTGGCTGAGACATAACTCTTCTTCAGAATATTTTCTTCTTGAAGAATTTTTTATAATGAAGCTCAATCACAGCGTTCCATGTCAACATGTCCACACACAGGTATGGATCCTACCCAGGTATTCCTTTAACATACATTTCTTTCTGAAATCTGAAATCTGAATACAGAGCAAAATTTCGTCCTAGTTAACAGGCATAGAAAGTCTGCTGTTGAAACATGAGTTGAGATAAAAATCTTTCTTTCAATCTATAATCATTTGTAGAATTTCTCACCTAATAGATAAGAGTTGATGATTAAGGATTGATAGGGTGATTAGTGGGGCACCATGGGTTGTTTTAGAGTTCTTTGCTTCAATTTAATGAGCCTTTAGGAAAAGCAGAAGTCTGGGCCAAAAACCCTAAGCAGAGAGCTCCTTCTCCAGTTCATTTAGAAAATTCCTGACTCAAAGGAACCATGTAATGTGGAAACTAATTTCTTAAATTATCTTGTTTTTGTCAAGTAGGGGACTTGGGACTTGGAGGAGGGATAAATGAACAATATATAAACCAGTTCCATTTACAGATTAGATAGTAAGTATTTTTGCCATCAGGGGCCACCAATTACTAGTCAGATACTTGACTCTGACACTGTAGCTCATACACAGCCACAGTATATAAACAAACTGGGGATGAGTCCCAATAAAACTTTATGTACAAGTACAAATAATTGGTCCAATCTAATTCTCAAATTAGACCATTGTTTGTCAATAAATCTCTTAAACTATGTCTCTACAGATATACATAGAAATAAAATCTCATGGTTGGAAAAAGTCTTAAACAGAGATATAGCTAGTATTCATTTACATCACTATTGTTAATTTTCCAAGTTATAATTTCAACATAACAGAGGAGAGACTATATATAAAATATATGGTTGTGCATACAGTTACACATGAAGTGTATGTAACATTTACAGGCATGTAGATTATACATAAATAGATTGATATAAATAATGTAATATTGCATGCATAACATAAAACAACATAGACCACCAAGCAGGAGAGAGGGGTCGCTGGGTACAGCACTTCCTTTACAAACATGAGGACCTGAGTTTGAATCCCCAGAACATATAGAAAGCATGCTGCAGTGGTATGCACATCTGTAATCTCAGTATTCCCACCAGGAGGCGAGAGTCAGAGCTAAGAGAACCTTTTCATGCTCCTCAGCTAGCCTGCCATACACAGCATAAGAAAACAACAGAGACCCCGTCAGAAACAAGGTGGGAAGCAAGAACCAACATCCAAGGTTTCCCCTGACTTTGGATGGCATGGCACACAGGTGCCCGCATTCACTCACACAAATGTACAAAAGGGAAGAAAAGGAGGAGGAAGTGAAAGGGAAAAGGAGAGGGAGAGAGAAAAACTAAAAGAAAATTTGTATAGAGTTCTAGTCTACCATTTCACTTGGTTTTATCTATGCTTTGGGGGAGAAAATGAAGACAGACAAGAGACCAGAGATAGTAGGCACAAAATCTTGTATCTCTTGAGCATTAGTCATTCAACAATTTACACTCTAGCCTTCGGGATTCTTCAGAAGCTCTTGATAACTGTGGGACTTCCATTCCACAAGCACTGTGCCCTATAGTGCAATGTTTACAGTGTTAAAGAGATCACATTGCACTCTTGCTGTGGGGCGATTTAATTGGCGCTCAGCATATGATAAGGTAAATGTCACCAAGACTAAAGGGGAAAGGAGAATCATTGGGCTCACTGAGAAAGTGCATGGTTTTCATAGTGGTGACTTGATGGATTTTTCTAGGATAACTTTGACTTTTAACTATATGCCATCCTTTTTCTTAGACACTAACTTTAAAATCTTACACTGGGGGTAAGCCACACAGCCACTGCACCTCATCTCCCTACTGAGCACTTGAACCCTCTCTGCCACATCCCCAAATAGTTCACTGGGATCATGTACTAGGCTAACCACTATAAGGAGAAGGAAATGCACTCCTTCTGTGAACCTCTTCATTGGGAATTTCTCATACTAATTTAACATACTATCTGTGGTGGTTTGAATGAGTTATCCCTCATATCTTGGGCAATTGAACATTTGATCCCTGGTAAAGTGGTGCTGTTTGGGAATACTTAGGAGGTATGGTCTTGTTAGAAGAGGTATGTCACTGGGGCAGGCTTTTATGTTTTAAAGCCATAAGCCATCCCAACTGCACTTTTTCTGTTTTGTGCATGTGGATGTGGAATTGTTCCATGACTGGGGGTCTAAAGGCCTACTTTGTTCCCAGAGGTAAAGACGAGTGGTGATGGCTTGGGGAGGGGCCAATCAAATTCTGCGTGTTTATGGTGATGGTATGCCTGAGGCTGCACATTCATATTTTGTGCCTATGAAAAGTTTATCACATTGATAGATCTGTCATTTGCAACACTATGTTCTATTAAGATGTCTCCAGTTTTTAAAATTGTGCCTCCAGCTATTTGTTTTACTTGTTTATAGGTTTGAACCCAAAGGAGCAAGAGCCATAGCACATTCTAATGATCAACAATGTATGCAGGTTACAAGTTGTTCTTACACTTATTTCTGTTTTGATTTAAGTAAGTAAAGGGAAGGCAGTGATAGTGGTCCTCTGGGCCTTTACTAAACAAAGCTCTAGGAGAGGGATGGAACAACTCCAGTCCCAACTAACCTTAGTAAGTCGACCAGAAACTAGACTAGTTATCTCCGACATTTATGCAACGACTAATCTTGGTTGTCAACACTATATCCCGAGAAAGAGAAAATCTCAGCTGAAATTTTTCCTGCATTAGACTGGCTTGTGAGCATTTCTCTGAGGCATTTTCTTGTTCATTGATATAGGAGGGCCTATCCTACCTTAGATATTACCATCACTAGATAAGTGGGCCTATACCAGTGGTTCTCAACCTCACTAATTCTGTGACCCTTTAATATAGTTCCCAACATTATGGTGACCCCAAATCATAAAATTATTTTGCTGCAACTTCATTTTTTCCTGAGACAGGGTTTCTCTGTATAGCCCTGGCTGTTCTGGAACTCTCTTTGTAGACCAGGCTGGCCTTGAACTCAGAAATCCACCTGCCTCTGCCTCTCAGAGTGCTGGGATTACAGGCATGTGCTACCACTGCCCGGCTACAACCTCATAACTATATTTGTTTACTGTAATGAATCATAATCTAAATATCTGATATGTAGGATATCTGACATGTGATCCTAAAGGAGTTGTGACACACATGTTGAGAACCACTGGCCCAGATTGTATTTAAAAAAAAAATCTAGCTGAGCAGACCAGAAGGAGCAAACATTTTGCCATGGTTCCTGTTTCAGTTCTTGCTTGAACTCCTGGCCCGACTTCCCTCCGTGATGGATCGTGAACCTGGAGGTATAAGCCAAATAAATCCTTCTTCCGTAAGCTATTGTTTGTCATAGTTTTTAGCACAGCCACAGAAAGCAAGGTAGAACAATCTGTCATCTTCCAAATTTTTTTCTGCATCTATACTTTCTAGAACCTGTTAATTGGAGGAAATGCTTTATCTTTACTAATTCAAGTATTCTTATAAGCATTTGAGATCTAAAAAACTTAATAACTGAGGTCAGTCTGTGGGCCATGAAGATGGGTAAAGATTAGGCATACACTTTGGAAACCAGTGCAGAGCTTTGTCAAACATTGCAAAAAGATGGCCCTGAAGAGATGGTTCTTCTCAAGAGCTTCTGCTCTTGCAGAAGACCTTAGTTTGATTCCCAGTAACCATGTAATGGCTCACAACCATATGTAACTCCAATTTCAATGGATCTAAGACTGCTTCTGATGTTAGAGGGCTCCTGCATTCAATTGCATATATACTCAGGCACACAAATATGCACATACAATAAAAATAAAATAAAACATTAAAATGCAAATTAAACCATGTGTCTTAGTTAGGGTTTTACTGCTGTGAACAGACACCATGACCAATGCAAGTTTTATAAAAGACAACATTTAATTGGGGCTGGCTTACAGGCTCAGAGGTTCAGTCCACTGTCATCAAGGCAGAAACATGGCAGCATCCAGGCAGGTATGGTGCAGGAGGAGCTGAGAGTTCTCTCTCTTCATCTGAAGGCTGCTAGTGGAAGACTGACTTCCAGGCAACTAGGGTGAAGGTTTTAAGCCCACACCCACAGTGACACACCTACTCCAACAAGGCCACACCTCCTAATAGTGCCACTCCCTGGGAAAAGCAAATACAAACCATAACACCATGTGACCTAGCTATGCCACTCTTTGGCATATAACCAAAAATTCTTATATCCTTCTAAAAGACATTTGCTTATCCATCTTTAGTACTGCTCTATTCATAATAGCTAGGGAAGGGAATCAACCTAGATGTGTATCAACAGACAAATGGATAAGAAAACATGGTACATACAATGGAATACTGTTGAGACAATATTCCTGTGCACTGTGTAAATGTTGTCTTTGTGCTATTTCAAATGTTGACTTCTGTACCAGCAGAGAAGTGAGTACAGGGCAGACTTTGGTATTGATATTTTTATGAAGCATTACCAGTCTCAGTGTTTTGCAAACATCTTCTCCGTCACCTTCTTATTGGTTTAATAAAGAGCTGAATGGACTATGGCAAAGCGGGAGGGGAAAGGCAGAAGTTGAGGCAGAGACAGGAACTCTGGGAAAGAGTCAGAGGAGGGAGAAACGGTACTGAGAGGTAATGACCAGATAGAGAAACAGAGCTAGGTGAGCTAGTTGAGAGATTGCTAAGTTAAGCCCAAGCTTTCATGATTATTAAAAAAGTCTCTGTTATTATCTGGGCAGCCGGCTGGTTAGGTGATAGAATACAATTTAGCTGTAAAGAAAAGCAAAATCATGAAATGTGCAGATAAATGAATGGGAGAAACTGAGATTTTTTATTAGATATTTGCATTATTTATAATTCAAATGGTATCCCCTTTCTGTGTTAACCCCCCTAAAACCGCCTATCCCATCTCCCTTCCCCCTGCTCACCCCCCCCCCAGTTTCCTGACTTTCATTCCCCTATTCTGTGGATCAAGCCTTCACAGGACCAATGATCTCTCCTCTCATTGATGTCTGAAATGATCATCTTCTGCTGCATATGTAGTTGGAGCCATGGGTCCCTCCATGTGTACTCTTTGGTTGGTGGTATCTCTGGGAGTACTTGTTGGTACATATTATTGTTCCTCCTGCAGGGCTGACAATCTCTTCAGCTCCTTGGGTCCTCACTCTAGCTGCTCCATTGGGAACCCTATGCCATTACATTGGTTGTTTGTGAGCCATGGGTGTTTTGATCCACTTTCAAATAAGGGTCAAAGTATCTACACTTTAGTCTTCCTTCATGCTGAGATTCATGTGGTCTGTGAGTTGTATCTTGGGTATTCTGAGCTTTTGGGCTAATATCCACTTACCAGTGAGTGCATACCATGTGTGTTCTTTTGTAACTGGGTTACCTCACTCAGGATGATATTTTCTAGTTCCATCCATTTGCCTAAGAATTTCATGAATTCATTGTTTTTAATATCTGAGTAGTACTCCATTGTGTAAATGAACCACATTTTATGTATCCATTCCTCTGTTGAGGTACATCTGGGTTCTTTCCAGCTTCTGGCTATTATAATTAAGGCTGCTATGAACATAATGGAGCATGTGTCCTTATTACATGTCAGAGCATCTTCTGGGTATATGCCAGTGGGATACCTGGGTCCTCAGGTAATGCTATGTCCAGTATTCTGAGGCACTGCCAAAATAATTTCAGAGTGGTTTGGCCAGCTTGCCCACCAGCAATGGAGAAATGTTCCTCTTTCTCCACATCCTATCCAGCACTTACTGTCCCCTGAGTTTTTGATCTTGGCCATTCTGACTGGTGTGAGGTGGAATACACCATTTGATTTGCATTTCCCTGATGATTAAGGATATTGAACATTTCTTTAGGTATTTCTTAGCCATCTGGTATTCCTCAGTTGAGAATTATTTGTTTAGCTCTGTACCCCATTTTTAATAGGGTTATTTGGTTCTCAGTAGTCTAACTTCTTGAGTTCTTTTTATATATTGCATTTTAGCCCTCTATTGGATGTAGAATTGGTAAAGCTATTTTCCCATTCTGTTGGTTGCTGTTTTGTCCTATTGACAGTGTCCTGTCCTTTGCCTTACAGAAGCTTTGCAATTTTATGAGGTCCCATTTGTCAATTCTTGATCTTAGAACATAAGCTATTGGCGTTCTATTCAGGAAATTTTCCCCTGTGCCCATGCACAGGCTCTTCCCTACTTTCTCTTCTATTGTATTCAGTGTATCTGGTTTTATGTGGAAGTACTTGATCCTTGGACTTGAGCTTTGTACAGGGAGATAAGAATGGATCAATTTGTATCCTTCTACATGCTGACTGCTACTTGACCCATCACCATTTGTTGAAAATGCTGTCTTCTTTCCACTGGATGGTTTTAGCTCCTATGTCAAAGATCACATGGTCATAGGTGTAAGGATTCATTTCTGGGACTTCAATTCTATTTCATTGATCTACTTGCCTGTCACTGTACCAATACCATGCAGTTTTTATCACTATTGGTCTATAGTATAGCTTGCGGTCAGGGATGGTGATTCCACCAGAATTTCATTTATTGTTGAGAAGAGTTTTAGCTATCCTGGATTTTTTGTTATTCTAGATGAATTTGAGAATTGCCTTTTCTAATTCTATGAAAAATCAAGTTATAATTTTGATGGGGATTGCATTGAATCTGTATATGCTTTTGGCAAGATCGCCATTTTTACTATATTAGCCCTGCCCATCCACGAGCATGGGATATCTTTCCATCTTCTGAAATCTTCAATTTATTTCTTCAGAGACTTGAAGTTCTTGTCATACAGTTCTTGTCATTTGCTTGGTTGGAGTCATGGCAAGATATTTTATATTATTTATGGCTATTGTGAATGGTGTCATTTCCCTAATTTCTTTCTCAGCCTCTTTATTCTTTGAGTATAGGAAGGCTACTGATTTGTTTGAGATAATTTTATATCCAGCCACTTTGCTGAAGTTGTTTATCAGGTTTAGGAGTTCTCTGGTGGAATTTTTGGAATCACTTAAGTATACTATCATAAAATCTGCAAATAGTAATACTTTGACTACTTTCTTTCCAATTTGAATTCCTTTGACCTCCTTTTGTTGTCAAATTCCTCTGGCTACGACTTTTAGTACTATATTTACCAAGTAGGGAGAGAGTGGAAAGCATTGGCTAGTCCCTGATTTCAGTGGGATTGCTTCAAGTTTCTCTCCATTTAGTTTAGTGTTGACTACTGGTTTGCTATATATTGCTTTTACTACTTTTAGGTATGGGCCTTGAATTCCTGATCTTTCCAAGACTTCCATCATGAAGAGGTGTTGGATTTTGTCAAATGCTTTCTCAGCATCTAATGAAATGACCATGTGTTTTTTTTTCTTTGAGTTTGTTTATATAGTGGATTACATTAATGGATTTCCATATATTGAACCATTCCTGCATCCGTGGGATAAAGCCTACTTGATCATGCTAGATGATTGTTTTGATGTGTTCTTGGATTCAGTTGGCAAGAATTTTATTGAGTATGTTTGCATTGATATTCATAAGGGAAATTGGTCTAAAGTTCTCTTTCTTTGTTGGTTCTTTATGTGGTTTAGGTATCAGAGTAATTGTCACTTCATAAAATGTATTGGGTAGTATTCCATCTGTTTCTGTTTTGTGGAGTCCTTTGAAGAGTACTGGTATTAGGTCTTCTTTGAAGGTCTGATAGAACTCTGCATTGAACCCATCTGGCCCTGGGATTTTTTTGGTTGGAAGATTATTAATGACTGCTTCTATTTCTTTAGAGGTTAGGGGAGGATTGTTTAGATCATTTATTTGATCCTGATTTAACTTTGGTACCTGGTATCTATCTAGAAAATTGTCCATTTCATCTAGATTTTCTGCTTTTGTTGAAGATAGGCTTTTGTAGTAGGAGCTCATGATTTAAATATTGTCTCTGTATCCTCTGGTTAGTTTGAGTAAGGGTTAATCTATCTTGTTGGTTTTCTCAAAGAACCAGTTCCTGGTTTGGTTGACTCTTTGTATAGTTCTTTTTGTTTCTACTTGGTTGATTTTGGCCCTGAGTTTGATTATTTCCTGCCATCTACTCCTCCTGGGTGTATTTGCTTCTTTGTGTTTTAGAGCCTTCCGCTATGCTGTTAAGCTGTTAGTGTGTGTTCTTTCCAGTTTCTTTTTTGAGGCACTCAGAGTGCTATGAGTTTTCCTCTTAACACTGCTTTCATTGTGTTCTGTAAGTCTGGGTATATTGTTAGTCTGTCTTTTTATTGGAGAATTGAGTCCACTAATATTAAAAGATATTAAGGAGAAGTGATTGTTGCTTCCCATTATTTTTGTTATTAGAGTTGGAGTTTTGTTTTTGTCTCTCTTCTTTTTGGTTTATTAAAAGAAGATTCATTTCTTGCTTCTTCTATTGTGTAGTTTCCCTCCTTTTGTTGATGCTTTCCTTTCATTATCCTTTAAAGGGCTGGATTTTTGGAAAAATACTGTGTAAATTTGATTTTGTCATAGAATACCTTGGTTTCTCCATCTATGGTAATTGAGAGTTTTGCTGGGTATAGTAGCCTGGGTTGTCATTTGTGTTCCCTTAGGGTCGGTATAAGATCTGCCCAGGATGTTCTTGCTTTCATAGTCTCTGGTGAGATGTCTGGTGTAATTCTGATAGATCTTCCTTTATATGTTAATTGACCTTTTCCCTTACTGCTTTTAATATTCTTTTCTTGTTTAGTGCATTTGGTGTTTTAATTATTATGTTATGGGAGGAATTTCTGCTCTGTTCCAAACTATTTGGAGTTCTGTAGGCTTCTTGTATGTTCATGGCCATCTCTTTCTTTAGGTTAGGGACTTGTTCTTCTATAATTTTATTGAAACCATTTACTGGCCCTTTAAGTTGGAAATCTCCATTCTCTTCTATACCTATAATCCTTAGGTTTAGTGTTTTCATTTTGTCCTGGATTTCCTGGATGTTTTGAGTTAGGTGTTTTTTGCATTTTTCATTTTCTTTCACTTTTGTTTCATTGCTTTCTATGGTATCTTCTGCATCTGAGATTTTCTCTTCTCTCTCTTGTATTCTGTTGTTGATATTTGTATCCATGACTCCTGACTCCTTTCCTAGGTTTTCTATGTCCAGAGTTGTTTCCCATTGTGATTTCTTTATTGTTTCTACCTCCATTTTTAGATCCTGGATGGTTTTGTTCAGTTCCTTCACCTGTTTTGTTGGGCCTTCCTGTAGTTCTTTAAGGGCCTCTACCTGTTTACTTGTGTTCTCCTGCATTTCTTTAAGGGAATTATTTATGTCCTTCTTGAAGCCATCTATCAGCATAATGAGCTGTGATTTTAAATCCAAATCTTGCTTTTCCAGTGTGTTGGGGTATCCACAACTTGCTGTTGTGGTAGAATTGGGTTCGGATAGTGCCATAGTGCCTTGATTTCTGTTGGTAATGTTCCTACGTTTGCCTTTCATCATCTGGTTACCTCTGGTGTTAGTCGGTCCTGCTGTCTCTGGCAGGAGCTTGTCCCTCCTGTGGGCCTACAAGCCTGTCTCAGCACCCCTGTGTGACCAACTCTCCCCTGATACAGAGTGTGTGGCACTGCCTAGATCCTGGGTGCTGGTGGAGCACAGATGGTCCCTGGCCCAGCTACTCTGCTGCTCCTCTGATCCCTGTGCTCCTGGTTGTACCCACCCACTCAGTCACAGGAGAGAAGATGGTGGCCTGACCTCCAAAGTAGGGATTCAAAACACTCCCTGCAGAGCAGTTCTCCCCTGGCAGGATTGGTGCACAGACTGAAACTGAAAATGTTTACCCTGAGTAAAGTAACTCAGACCCCAAAGCACAAAGGCCACGTGCTCTCTTACATGTGGATGCTAGCTTCATATCTCTTGTTTTATGGACTTAATGTGAAGCACAAGTGGAAGCCAAGGGATTAGAAATATGACATAGCAAGGGGAACCAGTAAGGCAATAGTAGAATATAAGTAAGAATTGTAGATTAGAGATAAAATGAAAGTAGAGGGATAGAATAGTCAGGATTAATGAGCTTAAATAGCAAGGAGTTTGGGGGTATGGAAAAGTCAGGGGTAAGGGAAAAAGCTAACCCAAACAAATGATGTACAGAAAGTCATATAGAAGCCTACAATCTCACAAACCAATAAAAACATTGGGGGATAGTAGAATCCATGTGATATGAAGGAAGAATTGCAAAGGATTGAGCAAAAATAAGGATAAGGAGCTGAGGTATCGAGATATAGAGAGGAGGTAAACCACACCCAAGAATCTGAGAAAAGGTAAGCCCTTTAAACCCCACTAGTTAGTATGTTCATTGAAAATGGAACTTCAAAATCATTCCAATGGATTTACCCTTTATGTCTGAACAAGTCAATTCCCAGAGGACATGGGTTATTAAATGAAGATCTCAGTGAAAGATGTGGGACACCACCTTATGGTTTAAAAGTCAAGGAGGCCCCAGATAACTCCAAAACACACAGGTGTTTGTCATTGTTCTTGATTACCCTCCATAGTTCATGGTAAGGCATAAAGGTGTAGCTCATGACCAAACGTCAGTTTGGCTACTCCTCACAGACAGGCACTTCAAATGACCCAAATTAGACCCCACTAGAGAAGACAGTTTCTTTGGGGTTTCTTATAATACCTATTCTTTTATTCATTCATTCATTCATTCATTTACTTAACATTTAATGAATCACTACTATAACATGAGTGGATACAGATAGTTGTGAAAGAGTATTTAAGATACAACAATCACTTTCCTTACATCATCTCATGTGATATTTGCTACAAACCTTCAAGGTAGTATCTTGTGAATCTACTTGACAGGTGAGTTTAAGAGGTGAATGAATAAATGAAGTTTATCATAATTACCTATGTTTTCAATGACAATACATTTTCTCATAAATTAAATCAAAACCTGTCTTGACCCTCCCACCCAAAAATATGGATTTTTTCCCAGCAGTCTATACTGCCTCACATTAAAACAATACAGACATTATACATATACATACACATATATACATATACATATACATACATACATACATACATACATACATAGACTAAGTGCTGGTAAGATGGTTCAGTTAGTAAAGTGCTTGCCAATGAATGTCTGAGATACTGACTTCTGATACTCAAAATCAAAAGTCTAGCACCAAGACACATTACCATAATCTCAACAATGGGAAGGTGGAGGCAGGAGGACCCCTGGAGACTATAGGCCAGCCAGTCTATACAAAGTGATGATCTCCAGTTAAGTAAGTGACCCTGTCTCAAAAACTGATGTAGGCAAATGATAGTTCCTGACAATCTCTGGCACATGCGTGCATGTACACACACACACACACACACACACACACACAAAATGCATGCATATATATATATATATATATATATATATATACACACACATAATACAAACACATCCACAGACATACATTGTGTGTATAGTTGATTGATTGGTTGATTAACTGCTTGCTTGTGCTTGGTTGGCTAATTTAATACTATGTGCTGTCTGCAGTAGAAAACAGACTACTCCACGTTTCAAGATTGACATTTTTGAGGGGTTTCACTCATGAATAGAGTACATGCTAACTATGTACAAAGCCTAAGTTTTAATCCTGAGCAGCAAATAAAAATCAAATAAATCAGAGCTTTTCTAGGAACTAGATTGCTCACCAGTTCACCAATGGCTCAGCAACCACCCCTTCTCAATTCTAGACACAGCAAAATTGCAGCTTCCTCTGACTTTCTAAGAGTGCAGATTAAGTAAGACCCTCTCTGAAAATTGCCCTGTGGTCGGCAGGGAAGGACACCTGTGTGAACTCAAGAAGAGGACTGAGTTTCAGAGCTCCCCTAAGATGAAATAAGCCTTTTGCTTTTAGGTTGGATTATTTCAAAAGAACTATTTGAAAGGCTCTTGACTGAAATTCACCTGGAGGAGCACAGTGTCTATCTGGGAAAATATTAAGGATCTATCATCATATTAAGACCAGGGCTGGAACTGTGGCTTCTAGCATGAGACTTTCTTTTGTAATAGAGGGGTTGACTTCCTGACTTTCGAAGCTAACCCCTCCCTAATAAAACAGTGTGCAGGAGCTCAAAGGCCAAGGAATCCTATAGGCTTACAGCATAGCAAAAGAATAGGACACATATACCTTTCTTGGGGCGTCCTGGGTTAAGAGAAACGTTCACTTAACAAGTCCTAATGTGGGTCAGGGAGAGAAAATGCCCCTTCCATAATAGCTAACCATGTCTCATACTTGCTTTCTCCAAATCTTTTGCCTCAGGCAGTTGTTATTCCCATATCAGAAACAGATTCAGACACTTTTGAAGCAAAAGGAAAAAAAAGAGTTGAAGAGTTACTCCTTTCTTGCTTGTAATACACTACTGGAAAGCCATGTGCAAGAAACATCAGGTGCACAAACTGGTTTCCAATACTCAGTGGTACCCACCAGCCCGTGCATTCTCTTCTGATGTTTCATGGTGTGATTTTGACCTGGCTCGAATCTTCTCAGCCTTCACAACTAATCTGTGTTCGCTAACAACTCGATTTAATATTTAATCAGCCAGAGGCTGTCTGTGCAAACAGTCCACTGAATCCGTTCCTATTTGCAAATAGCAGAGACTGAAATCTTAAGCATATTTCTGCCTGCCTGCTTTAGTGCTTCTATCTTCTAGGGTATAGAAGCCAACCTCTTACTTTTCATTCTACTAGCCATGAACTAATCAATAATTCCCCTTGCTCTTCTGTAAGCCCAGTTCATTTAATCCCATGATGTTTAGGGGTATCATGGGGATCTCACAGAACAATAGAAGTTTTTCAATAGCACAAATATCTCCAACTCACTTCTTTACCTCAATACTGGGCTAATTCCTTGAGTGTGCACTTCGCTTTCTTTAAACTACTAACCACATCAAAGAAAAGGTTTCTCCTCCTTCCCTGCTCACTCATAGTATTAACACTTGACAGCCTTTGGGATGCGTTACAAGTAGACCATTATCTGCGAGCTTGTAGAGGTGTAGGACTCAGCACGGCCCTCATCTCCCTTTGTCCACTTCCTGCAGGAAAAAAATGTGATTCTCTTCTTTTTTATTTTAGTTATTTGCCTAATTATTTTATATGTGGGGGTGTTTGGCCTACATGGCTGTCTGTGTACTACATGCATGTGGTGCCCACAGAAGCCAGAAGATACCCCAGGACTGATGTAAGCTCTCATGTGGTGCTAGGAATTGAACGAGGGCCCTTTGAGAAAGAGTAGCCAGTACTCTTAACATCTGAACCATCTCTCCAGCCAATGATTCTCCTCTTAATGCCTTACCTCTTTGTTTTATAGCATTACAATCTTCCTAGTCACTTTCTCAGAATTACTTGAAACACTAAATACTGGCTTTCAGACATCCCCCTGTCCTGGGTCCAAAGAGTTGTTTTCCCCAATTTTCTACCCTTGAATTATCAGGATAACTTATACCCAATTAAATTCTTACGTTGTTTGTGTCTATATGCTTCGTTATGTAGTCCTTCAAAAAAAACCCGTGAGGATTTCAAGTCTCTCCCATTTAAACAAGAAAAAGAGCTTAGTGACTGCCTCTGTTACAAGAGATCTAGACTCCAGAACTAAAAAAATTCCATCCTGCCACAAGCTTTACTGGCTGTCCTTGTAAGAACCAAGCCTCTAAAAATGTTTCTGTAATGAAGCTATGCATTACCTATTGTGTTCTTAGGACCTGTATCCCTACCCAGTACCCAAATAAGGGAAGTTCAAAAGATTACTTAAAAGCATTGATTTCACTTGCTATGGATCAAGAGTTCAGGATCATTCTCAGCTCTTTTACAAGTCTGAGTCTACTCTGGGGTATATGAAAACATGTTGCAACAAAAACAACAACAACAAAAATTCAATAAAAACGGGGCATGGAGCGGTGGTTCCATGGTTACAAGTACTTGAAGTTCTTGTAAAGGACTCAGGTTCAATGCACCCACATGGTGGCTCACAACTAATCCTGACTCTGTTCTAGCAGTTCAAATATCCTCTTTGGGGCTGGAGAGATGGCTCAGTGGTCAAGGGCACTGGCTGCTCTTCCAGAGGTCATAAGTTCAAATCTCAGCAACCATATGGTGGCTCACAACCATCTGTAATGAAGTCTGGTGCCCTCTTCTGGTGTGTCTGAAGAGAATGACAAAGTACTCACAAATATATCTTTAAACACACACACACACACACACACACACACACACACACACCAAAAAACCCCAAATATCCTCTTTGAAGTCAGCAGGCACCAGGCACACACATGCTGCAAAGAAAAACACCTGCATAGATAAATAAAATAAAATAAAATAAAATAAAATAAAATAAAATAAAATAAAATAAAATAAAATAAAAGCATTAATTTAAGGACATGTCTCTTTTCTAGCCATCAGAAGACTTTAGTTCAATTGTGTTGAACTCAAGAAGCATCTTTCCTGTGCCCACTACTGAACAAAGCATCCTTACGATCACCAGTGAGGGAGAAAAGCAGTCTTCTGGTTCAGAAAGCTTACTTATTACAGTCTAAACATTTGTATACATAACCAGAAAGATACCTAGAAGAAAAGGAAAAATTACAGTGGATTCAGAAAACAAAATGGACAACGGGACTGTTTTACAAAGCCACAATCCCATCCTTTAGCTAGGACCAGCTATATCACAAAGTCATTCTTTAGTCCATGTGCTCCAGAGGAATGGGGAAGCACATCAGGGATGTACAGACGTGTAACAGAAAGTCACTGTGAATTTAACTGAACAGCAGTCTTGGAAAAGTCACTGTCTAGTCTATGCCAAGAAAATGGAGTGAAGGTCCTCCTCCCAGTAGACTGCTAGGATCCCCATGTCATGCACTTACTCACAGAGCAGAGAAGGAACAAAATCATTAAATGGTCAAGTGCTTCTCTTTCTTATCACACCAAAGGGCAGACTCCCTTCTTCCCGCATTTTTCTAACCTTCCTTTTCAAGCATGTTTTTGTCAAAAGAAGAAAGTGTCCACATACATTTCAATAAAGATGTACAGCAATCATCATTAGTGATGCTTGGTGATGCTTCTCCCAAACTCCTGCAGAATTTCTTTCACTTCCTTTTTTTTATTAGATATTTGATTTATTTACATTTCAAATAGTATCCCCTTTCCTTGTTCTTTGTCTCCAAAAATGTCCTATCCCCTCCCTTTCCCCCTGCTTACTAACCCTCCCTTTTCCTGACCTGGCATTCCCCTACACTGGAGCATCAAGCTTCTTTTTCTTTAGTAGGGTTGTATCTTAGTTTTTTGTAATTAAATCCCAAGACACTTCCTTTGGACACATTTTCTCAGACATTTCTAAATAAGGACAATTTTACAGCCCTTTGAATGGGAAGAAACTGAGTCTTTAGGACGATGAGTGTACTGCTCAGCTCTAGTCTGAAGCAGACTGTAAATGAAAACTAAGATTTCTAGACATCCAGTCTAGGCTTTCCCAATTTCCCTGATCCTTCAAGCATGCAGTTAAAATGAATCCTGCTTCTGATTTCTGGGAGAAACAAAGAGCCATAATTCTTTATATTTCTATGGATTATTCTATAAAAATATGACAATGGTTATACATTCCTATTTCTGAAGCAGCCTTACCATAGAATACAATCACTCCTATACAGATTATTCTTTATCCAGGATGCTTTGGATCAGAACTTGGATTTTTTTTTTTTTAGATTTTAGAATATTTTCATATACATGTCATGAGATAGCTTGGTAATGGGACCCAGGTTTAAACATAGAATCTGTGTATAATCTGTGTATATAATCTCTGTATAAAGCACATAGCCTAAAAATAATTTTACACAATGTTTTAATGTGCCCATATTATGACATCATTTGAAGTCAAGCATGTAAATTTCTATTTGTTCCATCGTATTAATATAAACGATTTCAGCGTTTGAGCATTTCAGATGTCATGTGTTCTGAGTAGAGATGCGATCCATGCCTTGCTCCACCTGGGAGAGGCCAAGCAAAAGATCTAGCAAAACTGTCAGCATCACAGACTTTGTGACAATGGCTTGGTGACAGAAATGACAAATCAGATAACACACTCTTTTCACTTCTTCTGCAAGGAGCACAGAGAAAAGGTCACAGAGGCAGGCCCTGCGATCAGACCTGCATTTTTCTGAGAATGGAAACACAATAAGTCCTTTTGGAAAATATTATTCAGATCTAGGGGAGGGACAAAAAAGACATCTGCCTGCCATTTTCTCTCAGAGCAGGTAGCATAAAGTACAATATCCAACAATGGAGAACAATGGCCTACATGTTCCTGGTTCTGCCTCATCTCTCACATCTATATTTATTGTAGTTATAGATGTTTAAAATGCAGTGGTTGTTGTCCAGTAGATAGAGCCCCTACTTTCAACAAGTTTATAATATAGAAAATTCTACACCTTCAGTCTGAGCTATCCAACTATAAATGACAATTAAGAACTCCTTCCTTCCCAAATATGATTATAATCATCATATAGACCAGTGGTTCTCAGCCTGTGTGTGGGCCATAACTTAAATAGGGGTCACACATCAGATATTCTGCATATCAGATATTTACATTACAATTCATAACAGTATCAAATTACAGTTATGAAGGAGCAATGAAAATAATTTATGGTTGGAGGTCACCACAACATGAGGAACTATATTAAAGGGTCACAGCATTAGGAAGGCTAAAACCACTGACAGAAAATAAATATAAAAAACAAGATTTTGAAATTGGTGGACAAAAATCTCTAAGACAAAGAGAACACAAGCATAGCTCCCAAATAATTTAATCATGTCTCTACACTACTTAAAAGTGTTCAGTGGCACTGATGTGCCCATGAATTAATATACAGTTTTTTTTTTACCAAGAGTTTGGAACCATTTATCATGTAACAAAAGACAACACAAAAAGATTGGTCTTCCTCAGCACCACTTCCACTCAACAACAGAAGCTGTCTCCAAAGAACTAATCATTAAAATGTTACATGTTAGGTGTTCAATAAATGTTTTATCACAGGAATATCAAATTGAGATTTTTTTTAAAAAGCACAGTAATTGAAAACATCCATATGTATACATTATATATAGCAGATGTGCAGCTTGGTCTTCATGTGGGTCCTGAACAACTGGAGCAGAGGCTGTACATGAGATATGCTCTTCTAGCTGGGCTGCCTTATCTGGCCTCAGTGGTACAGGAAGTGCCTACCCTCACAGAGAATTGAAGTGCCAGGGTACAGGATTACCCAGGGAGCCCCACTCCCTAGGACAAGAAGGGAAGGGAGGATGGGGGAAGGATTGTGGGAGGAGCTAACAGAGAGGGGATCAGTGAGTAGGGTGTAAAGTAAATAAGTAAAAATTTTAAATTAATTTTTTTTTACTGAGCTTCCAAATTAGTTTAATTTGTGTTCCCCACTTTGTGAGTTTTTTATCGCAACACGGAACAAGTAACTTCATTCTTGACTTCATTTAAGATTCATCTATATAATTAAAAACAAATGTTTGTATCCAGTGTTGGGGTATCCCAATAAGACACAAATGAAGCCCTTAGCTCAGCTTAACAAATAACAGCTATGGTCAATAAGAATGATCATCTTCACCTCCACTCTGGATACTCCTTCTATGGACTGGGCATGGATTGTACACCTGACAATAAGCAAGTGAAAAGGCAGAGAAGGCTTGGCAGGCAAAGTGTGTGTGACACAAACATCTGGATGCCCAGCACCCGTGAAAGAGCCAGGTCTGCTTGCATGCACCTGCAATCCCAGTGCTGCCGGGGGCTCAGTGACCAGCCATCCTATCAAAAACACTAGGCTTCAAGTTCAGTTACAGTCAATTATTCTATGTCTAAGAAAAAAATGGAGAAACCACTGAGGAAGACATTGAAATAAATCTCTGGTTTCCACACAAGCACACAAACTTAAATACTTGAGCACACACGTGAACACATGACACACATACACAAGAAGGGGGTGGGGGAAGAAGCAACTGAAAGAAGAGAGAGTTCATAATGGTTTGTACCGTTTGGTCTACCATGGTGGGGAAACATGGCAGCAATTATTTCTACAATAGTAAGAGTAGGGGGTTGCTGGTTGCTCTGTCTCTCAGTCAAGAAGCGTAGAGAGATGCATGCTAGTTAGTGCTCAGCTTACCTTCCCCTTTTGATTCAGTCTGGAACTCCACCACACAGATTCTACTGCCCACATTCAGAGTGGTTCTTCTCCCATTAGCTAACTTTTCTATAAGCATTCTCATAGAAACAACAAAAGCTGTATTTCCATGGTGATGTCAAATCTACTTGCATTGATACCGGAGATTAAACACCATACTGAGCAAACACTGTCCATCAGCAGCTCTGTTGGATATGGCTCCAGGAAGCTGCAGGTTAAGTTCTTGTTACTAACTTAAGGCCCTTCTAACAGTTTTTACAAAAGTAATCATTTTCCCTCTTAAAAAAAGATTATTAAAACATAACCATGATCTATTTCCCTAAAGTAAGGCAGTAACTTCTGTACACCTTTCCCAGCAATAAACATTACATATTATAATGAATAGAAAAGTAATCCTTATAAATTCATATCTGAAGACTCTATCTGGAACAACCATTGCGAATTTTTGATGTATTCATTCTTTCTTCACTGTTTCTATTCATCATTACAACATTGAATTTCTAACTGGTTTTATACATATGATTTCATAAAACAAATTTTAGAAATAACAAGAATCCCAATTTAATACTAGTAGATTCCTTACAAAAGTGGAAAATTGGACTAGAGGCACACTCTAAGGGACAATGACAGAAAGGTACAAGGAGAGAAAGGACTTCAAGAGTAACTACATCTGTAAGACAATGGTTGCCATCTAACAGGATCCAGAAAAGGAAAGAATCTCTACCAAAATGTCAGTTTGTATTCACAGAAACGGAAAAAACAATCAAATTACTTTTTCTAAATCAAAAGGAATCATTAAAAGCCAAAGTAATCTTGAACAAATAGAGCAAAGCTAGAAACCTCACACCTAACTTAAAACATAACATACCCTAACATTGGTATACCCTAATATACCCTAACAGAGCTCTGGGAGTCTGGTGGAAGAGTTGGGGGAAGGATCGCAGGTCACAGAGGGGATAGAAACTCTCCACTGGAAGACCAACATGGTCAACTGACCTGGACCCTTGGAGGCTCCCAGAGACTAAAAAGAGTGAGTACAGGCTAGACCTAGGCCCCACACACATATGCAATAGAGCTGTAGCTTGGTTTTCATGCAGGTCCTGCAAGAAGTGTAGCAGGGCCTGACTCTGTTCCATCCCTAAGGATCCTGTTCCCCTCAGTCTTGTCTGGCTTCAGTGGAAGAGGATGGGACTAGTAATCCTGGGACTTAAGTTATCAGGATGGGTTGGTAGCCTGGTAGGGGACCTCCCCCTTCTTGGGGGGAAGAGAAGAAGGAGGAGCAGACATGTGAGGGGGGGCCTGGGAGGAAGAGAGGTGCTGTGATTAGGATAAAAAGTAAATACATTAATGGAAAAAAACATTATACAAAGCTACTGTTGTCAAAACAGCATGACACTAAAGGCAAATACATAGTATCATGGAACAAAGTTGGGAGTCTAGAAATAAGACTCATCCTGGTGACAAGAGGATTGTGCCAAAAGAATACATAGTGGGAAACAGTTTCTAACAAATGGAATCAGACATACAGAAAAATAACGTTAAAACTTTATCACACATTGGGTACAAAAATCAATTCAAAATGAATTAAATATGTGTATGTAAGAGAGAAAGTATAAAATGGCGAGAAGAAAATCTGCGTAGCATTTTCTAAGCAAGAACTCTTTAGATATAGGAAGCTTAAGTAACAAGTAAAACTCAGCAAATGAAATTATATTGAACTAAAAAGCTTATGTATCGCAAAAGAATCAATTAGCAGAGCAATGAGATAAGCCACTACGTGTGGAAATTGTCATTAATGTATGTATTTGATAAGGGATAAATATTCAAAATGCCTAAGGAATTCATCTCAATTACAATAAAATAAATAGCCCAGTTACAAAATAGAAGCAGACCTGAATAGGCATTTCAGAAAAAAAAATAAAAAAAGTTTATCAGGTTTGTGAAAAGAAGCTTAACATCACTTAGCAACTGACAAGTGAAAATTAAACCACCATACTGCGGTATCACCTCACTCCTGTGAGAAAAGCTATTATTCAAAAAACAAACAATCCGTGCTGGCATGAGAGAAAAGGGAACCCTGGTGGTAAGAATGTAAATGAGAGAAGCCATTATGGAAAAGAGAATGTTCTTGAGAAATATAAAAATAAAATGATTCTATGACCTCAAAATCCTGCCAGCCATTTTCCAAAGAAAATAAAATAAGTACATCTCAGAGGTACCTGCAGTTACAAGGTCTGTTCTAGGATAATCACCATATCAAAATAACACAATCAACCTAGACAACAAGAGAAAACAGTAGAATATTTTTCTCCCTAAAAGATAAAGACCACCCTCTTTAGAATGGTGAGGGTTAACCTTCTTGTGTGATAGACCTGGGTTCCATTGTCCCATGGGGAAACAAGGTATCCTTTCCCAGGTTGGAACTACGGACTTGAAAATAAGAGGGCTTGTTGCTCTTGCAGAAGACCCAAGTTGGTGCTTGGCATCTGAGCTGAGAAGCACACAACTGCCTGTAACTCCCCATCTATGGGACCCAATGCTCTCTTCTGGACTTTGTGAGTACCTGCACTCATATGTACACATGCATATAGAAACACACATACAATTTTAAAATAAAAGCAAATATTCACAAAAAGAGGCATAAATTCGCTTTCTTAACATTATGAATGAATCTGGAAGACATTATGACAAATGAAGTAAGTCTGACATAGAAATGCATGGGGAATGCTCTTGGTTGTACACAAAATCTTTAAAAGTTTAACTGATGGTACCCAAGCACATCGTTGTTATAACCAGGGGCTGGGCAGGGGAACTGGGGACAATGTTTAAAGGGCACAAAGTTTCAAAAATAAGTGCAAAAATCTTTTGTACCACATGAGAAGTATAATCAACGGCAATCCTTGTATCTTGAAATAGCTAATAGATTTTAAGCGTTTTTACCGTAAAAAAATCATACGTGAGGTAATTTGTATACTAGGCCAACTTATCTATTTCAAAACACCATGTTGTATCATGTAAATACATACAGTTGGGGGCTAGGGTTCAAGACATGGTTTCTCTGTATAGCTCTTGCTGTCTTAGAACTTGTTCTGTAGAGCAGGTTAGCCTTGAACTGAAAAATCTACCTACCTCTGCCTCTCAAGTGCTGGGATTAGAGGAGTGTGCCATTATGCCTGGCTAATGTATACATTTTGTTTTTTGTTTTTTGGGTTTTTTTTTTTTTGGTCAGTTAAATATAATCTTTTTTTCAAAAGGTGAAAGGAAAAAGCCACCAGAAAGATCACTTGACAGAAACTCTAATTTTGAAGTTTTGGCTTCTAAAATTTTGCTGCAAAAGTCTTTTATTTTCAACCATCCAGTGTGGGGTACTTTTCCAAGGCAACCTTGGTAAATTAATATAATCATCATTAATACCTCTTTTAAGGCCCAGAAACTACTGAGATTTAAAAAGATCCTGTAAAGAAAAGACAACCGGCAGAATGGTGCTAAAGAATGAAGGCAAATGACCAACAACCAGCTTTTAAAACTAAAAGCCAAGTGGCCAATACCAAGTTGCCAGCACTAAGGGCTAGCCTGAATGAATCAAAAAAACATAGGTTTTAACACAAGTACAGGAAACCTTTGTATAGCAGGAAAATTATCTGACATCTGCACTGAAAAAAGAAATTGCCAAAAGAGATAGGTTTTTTGTCAAGAAGGACTTCCATTAGAAGGATTTTAAAAGGCTAAAAATGCTCACACTCTGCCACCAGCCTGTCCTGTGTTTCTGCTCCTCTGCCACCCCATCCTTCACTAATTGCAAAGGATGAAGAAATTGCACACTCATCTCTGACAATGTCTCTGGTACGTGCAAAGCTGGTTGTCTTAGCGGTGCCACCCCAAGGTCTGTGCTTCCTTCCATCATCAAGAGCCCCTAATACCATGGCATCGTGGTAGGCGTAGGCTAAAAAGACTCCTATGTAGGTGACAAGGCCCAGAGCAAGAGGGATATCCTGAGCCTGAAGTATCCTAACAAGTATGGCATTGCCACCAACTGGGATGACATGAGAAGGTCTGGTACCAGACCTTCTACAACAAACTGCATGTGGCCCCTGAGAAGCACTTGGTCCTCCTGAACTCCAAATCTAACAGAAGATGATGCAGATAATATTTGAAGCATTCAATACCCCAGCCATGTATGTGGCCATTTAGGTGATGCTGTCCTTGTATGCATCTGGGCACACCATTGGCATTGTCATGGCCTCTGGTGATGGGGGTCACACACAGTACCCATCTACAAGGGCTAAACCTTTCCCCATGCCATCCTGTATGTGAACCTGGCTGGCCAGAACCTAACAGACTGCCTCATGAAGATCCCAATTAGAACTGATAGAGCTATAGCTTTAGCACCACAGCTGGGTAAGGAATTATATGACATTAAGGAGAAGTTGTGCTGTGTTACCCTAGGTTTTGAGCAAGAAATGTCTATTGCTGCATCTTCCTTCTCCTTGGAGAAGAGCTATGAGCTACCCGACCGGCAGGTGATCACCATGGGCAACGAGTGGTTCTGGTTTCCAAAGGTTCTCTCCCAGACTTCCTTCTGGACATAGAGTCCTCTGACGTCCATGAGACCACCTTCAACTCCATCATAAAGCATGATGTGTGCATCTGCAGCACCTGTATGCCAATACAGTGCTGACTGGTGGGGCCACTGTGTATCCAGGCATTGCTGAGAGGATGCAGGAGATCACATCCCAAGCTTCATGTAGCACAATAAAGATTAAGATCGTTGTTTCCCATGAGGGCAAGTAGTGTGGATTGGTGGCTCCATCCTGGCCTGGCTGTTCACCTTCCAACAGATGTGGATCAGCAAGCAGGAGTATGATGAATTGGGCCCCTTCAGTGCCCACTGCAAATGCTTCTGGATGGACTGAGCGAGTGCCAGGCATCTGCTGTATGAGCTAATTCTGAAGTATCGATTTGCCCTGGCAAATGTGCACACCTCATGCTAGCCTGATGAAACCTGAATAAGCCTTTGAAAAGAAATTCATCCTTGGGGCTTGTATCCAATATCAGCACCGGATAGTAGAATGTCTCGCTTATTTTTGACCTTATCTTCAAGCTAATTTTTTCCTTGGTACATGTTTAATACCTGTGTATATCTTGATTTAGTCCTTAGTCCATGTGGCTTGGTCACTTGATAGCTGGGGAGAACATGCCGTGGAAGAGACATCCCCAGCCTGATAGATCTGTGTGAATAGCATCTAGTGATATGTGCAGGGTATTAACCAACAGTGCATTTCCAGGATTTCTCAAGCCTGGCAAGGGTTCCTGAACCAACTACCACTTCCATCTCGCCGGTCTAACTGGGTGGGAAAGTACAAGGCTTAGGATCTAGTTTCCACTCTGCTTTTTCACTCCTGGCTGCCATGGGTTGTTACTTGCCTCGAGCCGGGAATGTGTGCACTGACATGTCTGCAAGTCCTTTTAATTTACATATGGTTTTTATTTGTACTCAGGGCCTTAAGAAATGACAAACTTTGGTGTTCTGCTATTCAGTGAGAACATTGGGCCCCAGAAACACATCATTATGTAAAGAAAAATACAAGTCCTATGGTAACTGGGGAAAGGGGGGCTAAAACGGTGGCAACCACAGGTTTCCAATAAGAATGGGACAAATGCCAGGGTTTGTGATGTGGGACACAGAGGCTGGAGCCCAGCACAGGCTGGCCAACTGGTCTGCAGATGGACTCTGCTCACCACCTGTTAGTGTAAACAGTTTCATTGGCACACAGCCATGGTCATTTGTTTACCTGTTGTTGGAGGCTGTTTCCGTGCTGTGATGGTAAAACTGAGTCACACGATACAAACAGAATGAGCTACAAAACTTAAAGCATTCACTTTCTGGTACCTCCCAGAAAATGCTTTGTCAACTCTGGAGTAGGAAAACACTCCCTGTCAGTGCTTCCGACATTTCAGTGGCCACCAGCATCTGCTGGAGATCTTGTTACAACTCGGATGGTTGAGACCTCTAGTCTCAAAACATCTGCAGTGAGGCCTAAGGATTTGCAATTCAAACAAGTTCCCATTACTACATTCTGAGAAGCACTGCTCTGTATAATGTGGAGGTGAATGGTTTGGAGATCAGGAAGGCAAAAGAATATAGGGAATATAGATAAACCTTTTAATTGTGTGTTTATATGTGTGTGGTATATATGTGTGTACATACTCATGTGTGCACACGCAGGTCACACAGATGGGTGTCACGAGTTGACACAAGTGCCATAGTCTATTGGTATCCGTCCTATATTTTGAGACAGAGTCTCTCACTAAATTCAACCAGAGAAGCTGGCCAACAAGGCCCTGGGATGCTCCTGTCCCCACCGCCCAGCACGGATTACATGGATGCATTGTCACACTAAACTCTTTATGTGGACACCAAGTATCCCGGCTCAGGGTGGCATCACACAAGGCCAGCACTGCAGCAATTCCCAAGGCTATCTCCCTGGGAATAAAGCAAGAAGACTTATCATACGTGATTCCCAAGATTCCAAATGCAGCACTCCAAAGGAAAAAATGAAGACAGTACAGCGATATCATAACATGGAGTGAAACAGAGTCAACAATTCAGTCTTCGCATACATAGTTAGGTAGACACTGAGAAATACAAATGGTAATCCTAAGAAGAAAGGACTGTCTTCTCAAAATTTAGTGCCACAAAGCCTGGATAAAGATTAGAAAAAGAACTTAGATCCATTTTTTTTTTTAACAAAAACAGCAACTTTCTTCATGTTTTATAGTGAACACAAAAGCATCTTAGGTCAGAGAGTGCTGTGTGAATTATTTTTCAGTGTTTCTAGGAGAAGGGAAAAATGGAACAAATTTGAAGGTAGCAATGTGCTCTACTGTATGCACCCACTCCTGTGTTTCCCAAGAGAACACTGTTGAAACATGAAGGCTCTCGGGGACAGAGATGAAAACCCAGAGGTCTGCTCTCAGTGTCACACTGGTAAAGTGAATTATGGAACAGCCATCTCCTATCCAAAATGCTTAAGGTCAGAAGTGATTTTGATTTTTAAAATTTATATATGTAGGGGGGACATATGTGTGTGTGGATAGATAGATAGATAGATAGATAGATAGATAGATAGATAGATAGATAGATGAGATATCCTGGGTATGGGATCCAAGTCTAGACATAAAATTAACATATGTCTCATGTATACTTTACACATAAAGTTAGCTTTGCAAATGTTTTTAGTGCACATGAATTTTGACTGTAGCCTGTCATTGGAGGCAAGTTATAGAATGTTCCATCTAAGGTAGTGTGGCCATGGTCAAGGAAGTTTTGAATTTAGGAGAATTTCCAGATTTCAGTATATTCTGATTAGTGGTGCACAACGTGATTCAAATGTCCCAAAGAAGCAAGGACATCCTGCATTCCTCGAGTGCTGAGCAAACACCTCGTTCATGTGACCCACTTTCTCTGCCATCATCATGCAGAATTTTGCCAACTACTAAGGATTTTGTCAGCCATAAGCAAAGAACACGTGCGAACGCTCTGCAATCTATTCTTGGATTTCCTAACACACTGGGACATCCCTCCTCTTGCATTTGACAAAACTTGGTCAGTACATGTGAGTCTATAAGAAGTAGATCCCAGAATAGGATCTAAGACTAACAGTAAAAGATAAACTGACTTTGAGGTTTACTTGGCTTAAAGATCATAGACATGTTATCTAAATGAGTTGGATAAATTCAAGAATCGGATTAATAACTCAGGGAAAATTGTTTTAATCCAAATTAGACAAGTTACAAAAGTGTGTCAAAAATAAGTTAACAAATCTTTTATTTGTTTTTTTAGGATACTAAAACACATGGCGTGATCTCTGCTCTTCACAGAATCAGATGCAGATGGGAAATCAGCCCCCACTGGGGATGGCAATGCAGAGGTATACCAGCTCTACTCAGACCTCAGAAGAGTCTGCTTGAACTACATCTGGAAGAATGACAGGTGTTCCAGTGGGTGGGCTACTGAGGTAGGGAGGAGATGGAGCTGTGGGCTTGGGAGTTAATGCTGAACACAGAAAAGCCATGGCCTGGGTGGGGTGAAGGAAAGAATGGATAATTACAACACAAAGCAAACTCTCGTGTACATCTGAATATCTCATGCTATTAGCCATGACAGGGAACAGGACACTGGTTTGACCATGACATCATTTTGTACGAGACTAAAGAATTCCTACTCTGTCCTTTTGATCATCTTACATGAGCGACGTGATTAAACATATAGTTTGGAAAGACCAGTGCAAAACACTATAAGAGGTTCAATATAACAAGAATGAAAGTGGGTTGACCAGGTTAGAAGTAGTAAACAATTTTTAACCCAGAATTGTTCCTATCTAAAGGAAACACAGGGACAAAAATGGAGCAGAGACTGAAGGAAAGGCCATCCAGAGACCACCCCACCTTGGGATGCATCTCATCTGCAGACACCAAACCCAGACACTATGGCTGATGGCAAGAAGTGCTCCCAGAAGGAAGCCTTGATAGTATGGCTGTCCTCTGAGAGGCTCTGACAGTATCTAACTAAAACAGATACAGATACTTACAGCCAACCATCAGTCTGAGCCCAGGGATGACAATAGAATAGTTAGGGGAAGGACTGAAGGAGCTGAAAGGGATTGCAACCCCATAGGAAGAACAACAATATCAACTAACTGGACTCCCCAGAGCTGCCAGGGACTAAACCACCAACCAAAGAGTATCCATGGATGGGTCCATGGCTTCAGCTACATATATAGCAGAGGATTCCCTTGTCTGGCCTCAGTGTGAGGGAAGGCCCTTGGTTTTATGGAGGCTTGTTGCCCCAGCATAGGGAGAAGCTGGAGGGGTGAGGCAGGAGTGGGTAGATGGGTGGGGAACCACACTTAGAGGCAAAGGGGGGAGATGGGATGGGAGTTTGCTGAGGGGATACCTGGAAGGGGGACAACATTTGAAATGTAAATCAATAAAATAACCAACTAATTAAAAAAACCAGTAGTAAAGAAGAAACAGATTGGAACTCAGACAATTTTTACAAACTTCACCTATATGTAATATAGCTGGTCATTGTTTGGACCAATGAGCAATGAAAAGAGAGTTCTTAAGATGATTCCCAAATTTCTGGTTTTCATAAACTAAGAGAATACTGGTGTCCTTGTAACGTCTGAACCTTTATGTGTGCACTCTAAGGAGACACTCTAGAGCTTAGGCTCCAGTGGATAACAATAAGAACCTTCTGGATCCTCAGCTGTCCTCTGGGGAACCTTCCTTGCCCAGCTTGTTCAATCTATCAACAACTCTATGCATTTCAATTATGAATTCGCCATTGGGGATGAGGACAGTGACTTTCAGAGGGCTTGTGACTTGCTTGGGTCACACTCCTAAGAGCATCTTCCAGAGCCCACTCTCCTCGTCTCTATTATATCTACTCGCGCATTATTTCCCCAAGGATTATAAATTATGACTAAGATGAACCTATATGAGCAGCTAGTATTAGTCAGGATTCAATTATGGTCCTGTCAGGAGTTCTCTGTCTTGCTCTATCTCTCTGCTAAACCTCTGACCATCCTCCCCCACCCTTTTATACATATTTTATTATTTGATGCCTAGTTCTTGTTCGAGACAACATTTTAAAAACAAGTCTATATTATCCACTAGCAAAACCTTGTTAAGTGCTAAAACACTGGCCCATGTCACCCATCAAAGCACAAATACTTTGACAGAGGCTCCAGTGCCTCCTTGGAGTGTTCTTTACTTGAGTGTGCCTAAATGTTGTCAAGAGATCTTGCTCACAGTCAGGTTCGTGAGTCCCAGCTCACAGATTCTAACTGCATGAGGCCACAGGAGAAACCCAGGAGGCTGCTCGCTTTAAAGACATCAGATATGCTCCACTGAGGAAAAAAACAATGTAAAGGAATGCTTCCATGAAGCACATTTCAAATAGCACGGCAGGACAATGGGTGGTACTTCCTGGATATCAGCATAATTTCAGAGCAGGGCAGGTTACAAGAGCAGAGAGTAATCATGGTCAACATCATTATCACATTTGACACAAACTAGGGTCACATCCTTAGAGGTCCACAGTCCTCACCGCCTCACAGCTGGATAATGGTATTTGCATTTTACACTTCAGGAGAGGAAGCTCAACACAGCAACTCAGACAATCAACCCAAGCCATGAATTTCCTGGTGGTCTCCTATTTCTCTTCAGGCACACTAAACCAAGGTGTCAAGTGGGGAATTTGCTTGAGAGATTTAGTGCAGTTTTGGTTAATAGTAGGTATGAGAGTGACTCAGGGTATGGGTGAGCCAGTGGCAGAAGGAAATAAGCACATTAATTCAGAGCTCAAAACGAATGCCTTAAACCCCATGGGTTATTCTAATGGTATTTACTGTAAGCACTCCTGACTGCCTGGTGATATCACCACTTTCTGATATCACCCAGCTGCAATGGAGGAGTTATCAGCCTGGGAATTTAACTCAGCTGCCCTGGAGAGCTCTTCCATTCCAGGCTGGAACAGGAAGGAACTGTCCTTGCAGCCATGGACAAGACTGTAATCGGAAAGCTTGGTGGCAGAAATAAGTTGTCATGCACCAATGCATGACAACTCTGCCATATAGAATTAAGGATGTTTAGTAACACATTGTGGTGTTTTGAAACCAGCACATGCAGAGCAAAATCAAACCACAATGTGGTTAAAACAGAAGCAAGTGCATTAAAGTCTAATCATGTCCTTCTCCTTTATGTATTAAAATTGGAAACTGTGAGTGATGCCTTTAATTATGATCCTGATGTTTTAGTTGCTGAGCGGTTTATTTAAGGTGACAGAATCATTTTCTTTGTACATAATTACTCCTGCTGAATTTGTTATATAAACAAATGGGAGACTAATAAATCAGAGACCGAAATAAAATTGATAGCTCTCACCAGATAATAATCTTAATGTATTTATGACAGATTGCTGATTCATATGTAATTTAGTCTGAGAGTTAGCTAATTAGAGGGAAAATCATTACAAGCTTACTTCTTCAGCATGATATTAACCTAAAGAACCCACAGTGTTAAGGACAAAACAGTTCATGGAAAAACGGAGGCAAAACACTAAAAATCAATATTAATATGATTTTTTTATTCTCTTTAGATCTGTATGTGTGAATTCTCCATATTGACAACAATGGAAAGATGGTAAAAGGAAATTCACTTTTTGATAATTAAGGCGAAAAAAAAAGGAATTAGTCCACAAAATTAAACCACTGTGTAAGTAGTGATATACCTATCAAATGACACACAGGAACAGATGAGAGTAGACTCACACAACGTGAGAGGCTTGGTGTCACATGATCCTGAAGGTCACTGCCACTTAGAGTCCTGTGACCTCAGATTTAGATCATAATGGAATCCAGCTCTACTTCCCGGTATGTTTACAAAGCACAATGTTTTCTGGCTTTAAAATGTGCTAGATATATTTCCACATTCTCTTTTAAACTAGTCAGAGTTTCCCCCAAAACTCTTCTGATTAAAAAAACAAAACAAGTAGGTTAGAGAGATGCCTCAGTGGTTAAGAACACTGGCTCTTCCAGAGGTCCTAAGTTGAATTCCCAGTAACCAAATGATGGTGGCTTACAACCATCTGTAATAGGATCTGATGCCCTCTTCTGGCATGCAGGTGTACAGGCAAATAGAACACTCATGCACACAAAATAATTAAAAGGAAGGAAGAAAGGAAGGAAGGAAGGAAGGAAGGAAGGAAGGAAGGAAGGCAAACAAACACAACAAAACAAAACAAAACAAAACAAAACAAAACAAAACAAAACAAAACAAAACAAAAGCAAGATACTGTATGTAAAAATAAGAGGGCACTTGCCTGGCATGCAGGAGGCTAATTTGACTACCAGACCCACAAAAATAAAATCAATACGATATAGCTATTTGATGCCATGTACAAAAAAAAATTTTTTTTTGTTTTAACAGTCATACAACCTCACAGCAGAGTTAGAGTTGTTACATGGTGGGCTGCTTTGATATCAGTGAGTTTCCCTATAATAATCATATTTGGATTTCAGAGAGTAATTTCTTACTAAAGAATCCATAATCAGAACGTTTAGGAGATTATCTAAGCACTACATACAATCCCACCTTACTACAGGGAACAATTCAAAATGTTGGCATGTACACTGAAAAAAAAAAACCAAAATTAGCAAATGACAATTTTTCAGTTATGGGAAATAATTAAGAAGAATTTTATTTTTCTTTGTGTTTAAGGTCAATTGCAGATTCTGATACTGATTCATTCCTAGATGGGAACACATTATCCTACTCTAGACAGAACCTATTATGAGTATATCCAGATTTTCTGTCTTCAAAAGATATCTACCCTGGACCACCAAACAGGCAGCCTGCACCGGCTGATATGAGCCCCCCAACACACATACAGCAGAGGACAGCCATGTCTGTGTTCATTCAGAGATAATGCACCTAACCCTCAAGGGAATGGAGGCCCCAGGGAGTTTAGAGGTCAGGTGTGTGGGTGGGGGGACATCCATGTGGAGACAGGCATCAGGGAGGAGTTATGGGATGTGGAGCAGTAGGAGGCAGGATGGGTCGGGGGAATAAAATATGGAGTGTAAAATAAACAAAAAAAGATATCTACTAAGAATCTACACTCTTCTAAGTGTTTGGTATATCACAGAGAAATATTCAGTTTCTCTAAGGAGAGAAAGCATACATGGAAGATCACTTGAGTTAATACCAGTGAGAACAATGAATAGTGGGAAAGTTAATATTTGAAATAAAAAATAATAAAAGGCAACATGTAATAACTACAGCAATATTTATAAATTAATTGTAAATTAAAAAATGTTGTACTGGTGTAATAAATGTTTCAATAGTGGGTTAGGTTTTGTAACATGTTAAAATACTAACAAAAAAGATGAAAAGATTTAATATATATGCATAATTATATATCATATATTACATGTATCCATAAAATTGCAGATATGTATGAACTAATGAAGATACAAATTATGCCAGGCTCTTTTAGAACCCACTCTGTAGTCCATGATGATCCCAAATTTATAGTGATTCTCCTGCCTCGGTCTCTTGAGCACTAGGACTGCAGGCATGACTTGCCAAGCCTGTCTGGCATATGGCAGCCATTCTCAAACACAACTGGGTAGAGTCACAGTGGGAACACCAGAGGCCTCTGGCCTTGGGCTGGCTCTCTCAAAACACAGTCATCTGAGACCCTTTATATCACCTCTTTTCTTAACATTAACTGCAAGATAATCAACTGTGTAAATGTATTTTGAATGCACTCAAGATAAAGCAAATTGAACACTTGAGACGTGTATCAAAATCCCAGTACTGAGAAGGGGGAGTAACACAAAATCCCACTCATTTTTATTAGATATTTGCTTTATTTACATTTCAAATGTTATCCCCTTTCCTTGTTACCCCTCTCCTATGCCCTCCCCTCCCCATGCTTACCAACCCCAACCCTACTTTCCTGACCTGGCATTCCCCTACACTGGGGCATGCCTCATAGGACCAAAGGCCTCTCCTCTCATTGATGTCTGAAATGGCCATCCTCTGCTACATATGTAGCTGGAGCCATGGGTCCCTCTATGTGTACTCTTTGGTTGGTGGATTAGTCCCTGGGAGCCCTGGGGGTACTGATTGGTACATATTATTATTCCCCCTGTGGGGCTGCAAACCTCTTCAGCTCCTTGGGTCCTTTCTCTAGCTGCTCCATTGGGGACCCTATTCTCAGTCAGACTCCAGAGAACCAAAAAACCCTACTAAAAGTGGGGTACAGGGCTAAACAAAGAATTCTCAATTGAGGAATACCGGATGACTGAGAAACACCTAAAGAAATGTTCAAAATCCATAATCATCAGGGAAATGCAAATCAAAACCACCATCAGATTCTAACTCACAACAGTCAGAATGGCTAAGATCACAAACTCAGGAGACAGCAGATGCTGGAGAAGATGTGGAGAAAGAGGAACACTCCTCCATTGCTGGTGGGATTGCAAGCTGGTAAAACCACTCTGGAAATCAGTTTGGTAGTTCCTCAGAAAATTGGACACAGTACTACCTGAGGACCTAGCTATACCACTCCTGGGTCCAGAAGATGCTCCAACATATAATAAAGACACATGCTCCTCTATGTTCATAGCAGCCTTATTTTTAATAGCCAGAAGCTGGAAAGAACCCAGATGTACCTCAACAGAGGAATGGATACAGAAAATGTGGTACATTTATACAATAGAGTACTACTCAGCTATTAAAAAAAATGAATTTATGAAATTCTTAGGCAAATGGATGGAGTTAGAAAATATCATCCTGAGTGAGGTAACCCAATCACAAAAGAACACACATGGTATGCACTCACTGATAAGTGGATATTAGCCCAAAAGCTCAGAATACACAAGATACAACTCACAGACCCCATGAAGCTCAAGAAGGGAGACTGAAGTGTGAATACTTTGATCCTTCTTGGAATATGGATAAAAATATCCATGGCTTACAGCCAACAAAATCCCACTCTTAACCAAGAAGCTCTTTATAATTGATATCAGCTGAGTTTTCTAATGAAGTGTCATTAAGTGTATTAACCACACTCTAGAGCAGGCTTTATACACAGGAGAACTTAACATAAAACGGACATCATATTTTGTTTGTTTTTTTCATTTCTTTTGAATTTTTCAAACTTTACTTTGGTTTGATTAATTTTCATTTGTCTTAATTTTTTATTTATGTGCTTTAGGTTTTTAGAGAGTGAGGACAGAGTTAAATGTGAAGTTATGTGTAGGTAGATAGATGGGGAGGAACTGATGGGAGAAACAATGTGATCCCTGGTATGCACTAACTGATAAGTGGATATTAACACAAAAGCTCAGAATACCCAAGATACAATTCACAGATGACATGAAACTCAAGAAGAAGGAAGATCAAAGTATCGGTGCTTTGGTCCTTCTTAGAAAGGAGAACAAAATATTCACAGAAGTAAATATGGAGACAAAGTGCAGAGCAGAGACTGAAGGAAAGGCCATCCAGAGACTGTCCCACCTGGGAATTCATTCCATATACAGTCACCAAACCCCAACACTATTGTGGATGCCAAGAAATGCTTGCTGAAAGGAGCCAGATATGGCTGTCTCCTGAGAAGCCTTACCAGAGCCTGACTAATATAGCGGTGGATGCTCACAGCCAACCATTGGATTGAGTGCAGGGTCCCCAATGGAGGAATTAGAGAAAGAACTGAAGGAGCTGAAGGGGTTTGCAGCCCTATAGGAAGAACAACAATATCAACCAAGCAGACACCCACACACACAAAGCTCCCAAGGACTAAGCTACCAACCAAGGAATACACATGACTCCAGTTGCATATGTAGCAGAGGATGGCCTTATCAGGCATCAATGGGAGAAGAGGCCCTTGGTCCTATGAAGGCTCGATAGATGCCCCAGTGTAGGGGAATGGAGGTTAGGGAGGCAGGAGTGGGTGGGTGGGTGGAGAAGCACCCTCATAGATGTAGGGGGAGGGGGAAGGAATAGGGAGCTTCCGGGAGGGGGAAACTGGGAAAGGGGATAACATTTGAAATGTAAATAAAGAAAATATCCAATAAAAAAGAAACAATGTGATCAAAATATATTGCATGAAAATTTTTTGAATATTAAAGATTTTTAATGTGAGAAGTCTCGGCATTTACTTAAGTATCAACAGATTGCATGTTAACATTTTATTTTGCACATACATAATCTTAAGCACATACTTTTTTAAATGTGTTTTATTGGATATATTCTATATTTACATTTCATTTCCCCTTTCCTGGTTCCCTGCCCCCCAAAGGTTCCACATGCTCTTTTCCCTCCCCCTGCTCCCCCATCTACTCCTTCCCACTTCCCTGTTCTGGTATTCCCCTACACTGATACATTGAGCCTTTCCAGCACCAGGGTCCACTCCTTCTTGTCGGACATCACTTGGTATGTGGATTGTGTCTTTGATGTCCCAAGATTCTAGGCTAATATCCACTTATCAGTGACTACATACCATGGGTATTCTTTTGAGACTGGGTTACCTCACTTAGTATGATGTTCTCGAGTTCCATCAATTTCTCTAAGAATTTCATGAATTCATTGTTTCTAATGGCTGAATAGTACTCCATTGTGTATATATACCACATTTTTTGTATCCATTCATCTGTTGAGGGACATCTGGGTTCTTTCCAGCTTCTGGCTATTATAAATAAGGCTGCTATGAACATAGTGGAGCATGTATCCTTATTGCATGCTGGGGAATCTTCTGGGTATATGCCCAGGAGTGGTAGGGCTGGGTCCTCCGAAAAGAAAAAATGAAGTGTATGGAATTTATAACATTAGTACTAAGATGTTAGGATGGTCTGGATCGAGCTGAAGGCTAAGAATATTAGGCAAATATGATATGTCACAAGATAACAAGTTCTCTCAAAAACATAGGAGTTAAACTTAGTAGTGTATACCTGTAATCCCAGTAGTAGAAAGGTCACAAATTAGAGTCTGGCTTGTGCTGCACAGGAACTTCAAGACTTCAAAAGTGAACTGAAACATGAATGTAGCAAAACCCTGTATTACAATTCCACAGATGTACCTTGGCTGTTAAGCACTTGCAACATATGGCAGATCCTGGCCTTAAGCTCTAGTACTGAGGAATCTGGGTGCTAGCACCTTAAATCCAGTGTGCAGATAAGTAAGGCTACAACTTTTTTTCCCCAATATAATATGGCTCTAACTGAATGTGTTGTTATAGTAATGGGAAAGGGCTGAACTGGAAGAGAATGGTGGTGCTTTGAATAGGAATGTCCCACCACCACCACCACCACCACCACCACCACAGACTCATGTGTTTGAAATAGTCCACAGGCCCATAGGGAATGGCACTATTAGAAGGTATAGCCTTGTTTGTTGGAGTAGGTATATTCTTGTTGGAGGAACTGTGTCACTGCCAGGACTGGCTTTGAGGTCTCCTATGCTCAAGCTATGCCCAGTGTGACACACAGTCTCCTTCTGTGCAGCAAGACAGAGAATTCTCGGCTTCATCTCCAGTGCCATGTCAGCCAGTATGCTGCCATGCTTCTTGCCATGATGATAATGTACTAAACCCCTGAAACTGTAAGCCAGCTCCAATTAATGCTGTCCTGCTACGGACCACACTCTCTACCTGGAGCTGGGGGCTGCAGATTTCCAGGATTCTTTTGTGAAGCAGGAAGGCACAAGTTCAGCGAAGTGGCAAACAGAAACCATAACACAGAAATGGCTTGGAGTCTGAGTGCATTTTGCTGCAGTTAGCCAGGGGATTCTAAACATGAGATCTTTACATATCAAAGGATGTATCCAGTACAGCAGGCACAAAAGACAATCAGCAATAACCATTTGCCATGAGGAAATGTAAAATCAGCCAGGTAAACGCATGTAAAAAGCCATAGGTAACATTCATAATAGGGACTTCAAAGGACATTAAGCCAGATCTCTCAGACCTTAGTGAGATTCTATGAGTAACCTAATTATCACCTGGCCCTCTCTGAGGGAACCTGAGATCATAGTGTTAAGTTAAAGTTTTGCAAATCACAATGTCAGAGCCACTCTCAATCAACATAGCCATAAAAGTTTACATTTTGTTGGGAGATCAATGTAATTATGTAAACTACTAAGCAAAGCGATGCCATTCTAAGAACCTAGGTTTTTTGGCCAGTACTGTTTAAAGAATTAACTTTTAATTAACATTCTTGCCTGGTTACACAGAGCTCAAGCTACCAGAACTTCTTGTGAATGAGGAAATAGATCAAAGGAAAGTCATGAAGGCAAGGCTGCCCTGAGATTAGAGCTCAGAATTCTCTCTGGCCAGGGAGCTCCAGAGCGAAACTACCTCGAGGACAGCACGAGTTTTACTCAAGGACAGCCTTATTGTACAAGGCCTTTACCTGTGGAAATTATCACACAGTGTCCACCAAGGTAGTGCGCTTTGCCTGTGGAAATTCACACAGTGTCCACCGAGGTTTGTGTGTCACTATCCTTTATTTTTTTATACATATATGTTTATTTAGATACAATATAATTCTTTCGAATGATTTATGTGCATTCTAGTGATAGCACAGTCAAGACCAAATTTATCAAAATAGTAAATATATGTATTAAATATATAAAAACTCATTTTTTATTTTCTATATTCTTTGTTTACATTCCAAAGGCTTTCCCTTTCCCAGCTCCCCCCTCACCGTATGTCCCATAAGTCCCCCCCCCGCCCATTCCCCATTAGTCCCCCAACCCTTTCTCTGTTCTGGTACTCTCCTGCAAAACTGGATCCAGTCTTTTCAGGACCAGTATCCTCTCCTTCCTTCTTCTTGGAAATCATTTGACTTGCTAATTGTGCCTTGAGTATTCAGAGCTTCTGGGCTCATTAATACCCACTTATCAGTGATAGCAATTCAAGTGTATTCTTTTGTGATTGGGTTAACTCACTTAGGATGATACTTTCCAGATCCAACCATTTGCCTACAAATTGCATGAATTCATTATTTTTAATTGCTAAGTAGTATTCCATTGTATATATATACCACATTTTCTGTATCCATTCCTCCTTTGAGGGACATCTGGGCTCCTTCCAACTTCTGGCTATTATAAATAAGGCTGCTATGAACATAGTGGAGCATGTGTCTTTATTGCATGCAGGGGAATCCTCTGGGTGTATGCCCAGGAGTGGTATGAGAGGGTCCTCGGGAAGTGTCATGCCCAATTTTCTGAGGAACCGCCAGACTGATTTCTAGAGCAGTTGTACCATCTTGCAATACCACCAACAGTGGAGGAGTGTTCCTCTTTCTCTACATCCTTGCCAGCACCTGTTGTCTCTTGAGTTTTTAATCTTAGCCATTCTGACTGGTGTGAGGTGGAATCTCAGGGTTGTTTTGATTTGCATTTCCCTGATGACTAATGATGTTGAACATCTCTTAAGGTGCTTCTCAGGCATCCAAATTTCTTCTGGTGAAAATTCTTTGTTTAGCTCTGTACCCCATTTTTAATAGGGTTATTTGGTTCTTTAGGGTCTAACTAACTTCTTGAGTTCTTTGTATATATTGGATATTAACCCTCTGTCAGAGGTGGGGTTGGTAAAGATCTTTTCCCAATTTGTTGGTTGCCATTTTGTCCTTTTGACAGTGTCCTTTGCCTTACAGAAATTTTGTAATTTTATGAGGTCCCATTTGTCAATTCTTTTTCTTAGAGCATAAGCTATTGGTGTTCTATTCAGGAATTTTCCCCCTGTGCCCATGTCCTCCAGGGTCTTCCCCAGTTTCTTTTCTATTAGTTTCAGTGTGTCTGGCGTTATGTGGAGGTCCTTGATCCACTTGGAGTTGATCTTAGTACAAGGTGCTAAGAGTGAGTCAACTTGCATTCTTCTGCATGTTGACCTCCAGTTGAACCAACACCATTTGTTGAAAAGACTATCTTTTTTCCACTGGATGGTTGTAGTTCCTTTATCAAAGATCAAGCGACCATAACTCTGTGAGTTCATTTCTGGGTCTTCAATTCTATTCCATTGATCTACTTGCCTGTCACTGTACCAATACCATGCAGTTTTTAACACAATTGCTCTGTAGTACTGCTTAAGGTCAGGGATATTGATTGCCCCAGAAGTCCTTTTATTGTTGAGAATAGTTTTAGCTATCCTGGGTTTTTTGTTACTCCAGATGAATTTAAGAATTGATCTTTCTAGATCTATGAAGCCTTCCTATACTCAAAGGACAAGCAGGCTGAGAAAGAAATTAGGGAAATAAGACCCTTCACAATAGCCACAAACAATATAAAGTATCTTGGCATGACTCTAACCAAACAAGTGAAAGATCTGTATGACAAGAACTCCAAATCTTTGAAGAAAGAAATCGAAGAAGACCTCAGAAGATGGAAAAATATTTCTTGCTCTTGGATTGGCAGGATCAATATAGTAAAAATGGCCATCTTGCCAAAAGCAATCTAGATTCAATGCAATCCCCATCAAAATCCCAAATGCTGCCCTTTATAAGAGTTGCCTTGGTCATGGTCTCTCTTCACAGCAACACAGACAAAAATTATAAAATGAGGCACAAAAATAATCAAAACAGTGGTTTCTTACTGTATGCTTTTAAATCTGGAATATGTTCTCATAAAAACTAATAATTCATATAATATAGGAAATCCAATCTATAATCTTCCTCAATAAGCACATAGACAGTGAATAGAAGGCAAAATGCCTACTATTTCTAACCTAATTGGGGTTCCTCTGTGCAGAAAAATAAAAATGTCACTTATGGATGGAACAGCTATATTAAGGTAATGCTTAGGTATGTAGGTTATACTTATTTTACACAAATTGTTCCTTGTACATGAACCACAAAAGGCAATATGTGTTTATGATGTAAAGTCAAAGCCAGCACCAGCTTGATTGCTACATGTTCAATGACTCTGGTATGTGGTGTCCTGGTCATCAGGGTCTTATCATCATGTTCTGGATACTGCCTAGTTCTCATAATGCCAAAAACTTCAATCCAAGCTACTGGGAGAGAAAAGAACTCAACAATCTTACCCAGATGTGAATCCTGTGAGCTACCATAATAATTGACCTGCCAAGATATCCCAACTGGTGCAATAGTGGCACAGAGATTATGGAAATAACCAATTTATGATTGAACTTAAAGCCTATGCTGCAAAATGGAATTCATGTGTGGTACTGTTAACTGGGCCAAAACCTTGTGACTGGCTAGGTCATAAGCCATAAGAGAGAACCTAACCCTATTTACTCTGCTAAATGAACATGGTACTGAACTTCCCCTAAGGTCTCATTTTCATGCCCATATATTTGTGCATCTCTCAACCCTCACAAGAGAATTTTCTTTTTGCAGTAGATGCAAATTAATAGAGACCCACCACTGTGCCAAGACTAGGAGACTGGGTACTACTGTTTAGCTCTAAATGGGAATCTACCTCACTCTCTCCAGGCGGGGCTGTGCAATCATCACTAGAGAGGAGGCAGAACGGTTGTTAGAGGTGAACATGAGGGACCTCTGCAGTGAAGCATCATTGCTCGATCATGACAGGGTCAGTTACATAATAACTCACAGAGGCACGTAAGCCGGATATCAAGCCAGATCCAATGCCAGCAAGGGTGGAAGGAGGAAATCTCAGGAAATCTCATCCCTAGAAGATACTGGCAGGCGATGGCTGAGGGGGAGAGGTTGTCAGTTTTCTTCAGGGAAATGACCTTGTAAAGGCTGTCCATGCTTCAGTGGGTGGTTATACATCCACGCACATACAGACTCCTCTAAGTAGACTTGGTGGGTTAAAAAAAGGCAGAAGAAGTTGGGAAGGAAGAGTGTCAGGACATAGGGGAGGAATTGAAGGAGACAGAATGGCAGTGGATTTCACAAAAACATGCCACGTGTACATAGGAAGCTCTCCATTTAAAAAACACAAAACAATTGAAACACTGACCAAGCTTTTTTCAATGTAAAAAAAAAAAAAAACATAATATTTTATTCCCATAATGGAAAATGAGACTTGCAAAGTTGCAAAGATGTAGTAAGTTACACTTTCCTCTTTTCTCTCTGTTAAATCAGTATGGTTTTATATACTGGTTCTGGGAAAAAAAATTTTAGATATATTAAAACCTCAGATATTAACTGAATATCATCCAGTAGGTTCCCAGCACCTTTCAGCAGAGCTCAGTATATTAGAACTATGCAGGGGATAGTCATTAACCTGAACTGACAAAAGAACAAAGTTATAATAGCATATGAACAGTTTTAACAGGAACAATGCACCTTTATGTCAGAAGGCACCTAAGTAAATCTTTGTTCACTCGAAGCCTTGCACTAACTACATGGAAACATTAGTTTTTCTTGTTCAGACATTTAAATTCATGTGCAAATATCTGACTCTTTCTCAGAAGACTGTGGAATTCCTAAGGCCAGATGTTATGTATTGTTTACTGGGATATGATTTTTAAGAGCCTGGCATATTACAGATGCTCACTATGTACTTAATGAACCAATTAGTAGAATTACTGACTTAAAATTGAGGGCCACACAATTTGTTAAGGAGTTCCTCTTAAATAAAAACCCAAGTAGCATCTAGTTCACCAGCTTTGGAAAATCTTGAATCTATACACATCAACAACCTAGAATATAATATACATGAACAGTGCTGATGATGTTCGAGGGTGTCAATGATAATTAAAATATCTTCTAATTTTTAACATAGTTTTCCCTGATAGTTTATCATAAACTTCCTTTGACTTTCTATATATATATATATATATATATATATATATATATATATATAAATACATTATATTTAAAATATAATAAATTATATTTCAGAATGTATATTATATATTCTATGTAATATAGTATCGATTATAAATAGTAAGATATATAATTTTAAGACTATCAGAGATGACCCCTGCCTGGCCCCACATGGCATAGATAGGACAGAAGACACCCAGATGGCCCAGGATGACGCTAAAATGAGCAAGTAAGTGGTAGAGAAATGGAAGAAAAACAAAAGCTGCACAGTGTATACACAATGAAGAGAGGCGGAACTGGACCCTCGAGGGTAGTGAAGAACAGCTGATGTAAGTAGCCTGAGGCCATGATGAGGTCCTGGCCAATGCTCCTACCAAGGACCACCGCCCTGCAGCAGCAAGGGAAGGGGTGCAAAACCATGGTCTGGGCTGCTGCCTGGGGCCATGTTGTTATCTAACGGCTGTGCCCCACCCCTCACCAGCTTTGGCACTCAGAAGAGCTAAAGACAGCCCTACCCCTTACCTGAGCAGATTGGAACTGTACCCACCCTTTGCAGGCAGCAGAGAGTACCCCTCTCCCCACAACCTCTCCTGGGTAGCACGGTAGAGTTGGCTGGTGGGCATAGGAGAGCTGGCCACAGGGGCATGACTTAGGAGAGTTTGGCAGGCTAACCAACTCAGTTACCACCCAGGCTCAAATCCGGGACTTTGAGTTGACCTGCCCCAACATCTACCCCATCTGTAAATTGCGAGGGCCAGTTCTTCAGGGGTAACAGCAGAATATCAATAGGCGTCCCGTGAAGACTCAGTACTGATAGTGTAGTGGATGTCAGAGGCCTTAACCAGACCAATGGCTCACTGGAAGGAACGTTTACAAGTAAAATTGTGTGGGCACGGAGGGTATACTATGTGACATACCTCGGCTTCCATAGCAGGATGCTTAAGCTATATTTTAATTGTTTTTGCTTTCTTAATTTCTTGTTTTCTTTTGGAGGGGAGGTTGCAAGGGCAGAGGGTAGATATGCAGGGGTGGGAAGATGAGTGAGATATGTGGTTTCCCAAGTCAGATAAGCTATGGTAGAGCACTGGCCATACTCCAGACATCTCTCAGAGAGCACCAGAGCAGGAGTGGGACTGCTTGCTCCCTACCTAACTCAGGTTTGAGCTATTCAACTCCATAGAGACAAAGGCCAAGCCATGATAAAGCAGGTTAGGTTTCAGTTTCCCCTGCCAGAAACCTGGCTTCAGAAACCATGTAACCAGTGGTCTGCTAATCTAGCTGATGTACTTGAAAGGACTCTGCTCCAGCTGTAGCACTTCCACCTTGTATTTTCCTTCTCTCCCCCATGACTCAAGCTATATAAGCTAGCCCTGCCATTTCAATAAACAAGCTGTCCTGTGATACAGTCTCCCAGGAGAGTGTTCATATCTGCTGTACTCACCACTGCTGCCTGAGACCCTGCTCTCCAGCTCCTCTGCACCCTGACATCACTGGTGCCTGTGGGGGAATCACACGTATATATAAATATAACCTTCTGAGTCCACTTAATGTGTTGCTCATATGTATATGTGTTTGGATCTGACTACTTGGGATAACCTTTTGGGGCCAGGACACCTGCTATCAGATAGTGTCTTCTAAATATGACAGGGAAGAATCTGAATGCAAGAAACCTCAACAATATGGTCACCTAAACAAGACCTGCCTGTACAACAGCAACACCAGTTGACACACCATTGTGGATGTGGGACCTTTCACAAGGCCCCACTCCTAGATGAAAGGCTGCAAAGCAATTCAGGGCTGCCAAGACAGCAAGCAAGAATGGGTCTGCTCTAACCCATGCTATTCTCTGTGGTGGTCTAATATGGTTCTGTTTTAGTGATACTGATACTAATCCACCAAGATGCTTTTAAAGGCCATTTTAAAAGAAGTCTTAGGGTCACAGCAAAATTGAAAGAAAGAGACAAAGTTTCCCCAAAGAATACCTCCCTCGATCCACATGCACTTACTGACTTTCCTGTTTGCAATATCCCTAGCAAAATGCAACACCAGATGTTCAAACTTTGATACATCACAAGGTAATTGTCCTTATTATCCTCATTCATAGATAAGGGAAAACAAGGTTCTTGGAAGTTTGGCAAATTACCAGTGATGAAATGACACAAAGACATGACTCTGTGTGTGGCCACGAGAAGTGTGTTTTTCAACACTGGGCTACACTGCATCATAGCATTGTAGACCGGGTGTCACTACATAGGAATGTTTTTGCTTTTGTTTTTGAAAGTCTATTGCTCAGAATCCTGTCCTAAAAGTTTTCTGGAAAGATAAAAACATATAAATATGGATGTTTTCTCATGGCCTGGGTAGACTGTAATGCTGAACTACAGAGGTAACTTTTAGGGCAACAAAAAAACTTTCAGTGATGAGACGATAAAGCCTACACAATAGTGGACATTTGTCTTGAGGTCAGCTCTAATATTCTCAAAGAATTACTGATAAGTATGTAAATGTATCTGAGTAAACCATGCTGTATATATTTAATGCTACTAAATGGAGTCTTGACTAAGAGACTGCTGATAGGGTCAGAGGTAAAGTGTAATAAGGGAATTGATAAGAGAAATTAAGGTAACCAGTTCTATATTAGAGAACTAAAGAAGTGGGGGAGGGAATGAAAAACAAATGCTCCACCTTACTTGGCTGGACCAAGTATGGTCCAATCATGCCAACCCCAATCCACTCACTATACATTATGTAAGCAATAGAACCTTTCACACACCCAGTCTTCCTAACAAGTGTCTACTTTTGCCTACTTTAAAACCACTCTTTCCTCCTGGCCCTAGAATATCTTAAGCTACCTTTTCCCCCCTAATATAAAATGGCCATTTTCAACTGAGCATCTGTAAAACCAATTTGCTTCTCCACTCACTTTGTGATTTAACTGTTGACTTCAGTAGCTCTTGTGTTTAACAACACCAGTGACTTGCACGTCAATATAATCCCCACAAAAAAAATCATAATTGTAAACATTCTTAGTTCCATCATCAAAAAAAATCTCTGTGCCAAATGACCATCTTTTTTTATATATATCTACAAAATCTCTGAGCTATGAAGGGTTTCTAAATGAAGTTCGAATTCTTACAGGGAATTTTTTTTAATGAACTGAACACAAGCATTAACACAGGAACAGTTGGATGCTAATCACTTAGCTGGTGAAAACTATATTACACAGCTAATGGAAACACCAGGGGAGCACAGGGGAAATGAGAAGCCTGTGCTGGCAGCAGCAGCACAGCAATACGTCTGTAGGCAGCTTCATGTCACCAAGCACATTTGTGTTACTATAAACTGCACAGAAGCACGCGTTATTGTCCTAACAGCCTTAGCATCCCTTGAGACTACATCTTGACACTATAGAATCCAATAAGAAGGAACTTGAATGTTGCTGAGGATGAGTTATTGATAAACTCTGTTGACATAATAAACAGAAAAGTGACCACTGATTTAAAAAAAAAAAATAAGTCTCTCAAAAGCACATGTTACCCACTCACCTTAAGTGGGCATTCCAAATGCACTCCAAAGATGTTAATGATTTTTCCCAAAGCCACACAAATATTTAATATTATATATAAAATGCATATATATATACATATATACACATATATACATATATACATATATACATATATATACATATATACATATATACATATATACATATGTGTATATATGTATATATGTATATATATATATATATATCCAATTTCTACTATGTTCCATATATTAAAGGTCTACCATGTGCATGGTGGTGTTTGTGTACATGATAGAAAAACTGGTTCCTTTGATCACCAGAGGGTTCACATTAGCGAGGTTGAACAGTAGGTAAATAAGCATGCCAATTTACTGGTTGTTACTAACATAATAAAGCAAGGTGAATTTTTAAGAGCAAGGGAGGAACTGCTAAAGATAAGTCACATATATCCAACAAAATAATATTATAAGCCTAGCTTGAAAAGCATTGAGTTTGGACATCCTGGTAGCGAACTTGATGGAAGAAAAAGGGGTGAAATTTGCTTATAGGTGACTCTTGCAAAGGAAGCTAATGAAGACTATGAAGTGGGAGAAAAGGGATCTAAAGCAAAACACTACCCCCTCTCACCACACTTACTCAAAAAGCCACACTCCAGCATGAATTGGAGAAAGAAACAGGCCCAGAATGTTCAAGAAACAGATGTGGTGCAACGAGCAAATCTCAGTACAAACTGGTTTTCAAATCTCCTGCCCGTGCACATCTGCTGTGCCCTGAGTCTCAAATGCCCCACCTTAACTTTTCAAATAAAGGCTTGAGCCAATGATTGGGCAGGAAGAAGTGGGAGGAGCAGAGAGTCTAGAGGAGGAGCTACTGGGTATAAAACAGGAGAAGGAGCAACTGAAAATCGAAAGAAACGGAAAAGAGGAGAAACGGGGAGGCGGCAGGGAGAGAAAGAAGCTAGGGGCCTGGAGAAACGGCAAGTTATATGGGATAACATAGATGGAAACAGAGTAGTGGAGTGGGAGGTCGCCCAATCTAGGCTTGTAGCTTGTTTTGTTAACTGCTGAGTTGAGCTTTCTTTTACCAGGGAACTGGGTTGGAAACATAGTAGCAACAGCGCACGCCTTTAATCCCAGCACTTGGGAGGCAGAGGCAGGCAGATTTCTGAGGTCGAGGCCAGCCTGGTCTACAGAGTGAGTTCCAGGACAGCCAGGACTACACAGAGAAACCCTGTCTCAAAAAGGAGTGAATCCAGAATTGTATTAACATTTGTGATGTCCCCTCAGCATATAGAAAAATAATTCCAATGCAGTGTGCCACCCTCTGCTGAGGCAGAACCAGAGAACAGAAAAATACTAAAGGAAGAGAAACATCTGAAAAACAAGTAAAGGTCACACAGGACTTCACGGAGAAGGTAGTGTCTAACTTGTACATTTAGAAACAATTACAAGATGGGCATTTGAGACTCAGGGCACAGCAGATGTGCACGGGCAGGAGATTTGAAAACCAGTTTGTACTGAGATTTACTCGTTGCACCACATCTGTCCACTGAAAGCAGCACCAGGCCTTGAGGCTTAAAGAGGCAGGCAGGAAGGAAACAGTTACTTTATTGAAGCATATCAAAGCAGGAGTCTGAGATCATGATCATGCAGGGAAGAAGGTGTTAAGTGTAAAGTTAAAACTATAAGCTCCAGTTTCATCTCCGCTACCAAGCAGCTTGGCAAGCATTTCTTTCTCCGGGCTTCTGTCTTGATTTGTCAAGGACATACAGGTATGTTCTTTGCAAGGGGCGATTTAGGTCTAAAAGTCCATTTAAAATGATTAGTGTTCCTCTAGTAACTATTGATAATGCTTACATTTTCATTTATTTACAGACACATACAAAGATTCTCCCATCTCATTTCAAAAAAAAATTCAAGGCAAATGAGAGAGGGAAAAAAAGAAAGCAGTCTAGAGTTAATTACAATGCATAACTCAAAACAAAATTCTGCTTTTTTATCAGACTGTGGCAAGAATTAAGGAACGTGTATGTAAGGAGCTGCCAAAGTGTATAGAAAGACTCAACAGATTTCAGCTCTTACTGTCATCCTTGTCAGAATTATTTTTGCGATATAAAATGCATCTACAATAATTACAACCTGAAAATATGTACACATACATTATAAAGCTCAATACACTGCCCACACAATACAGAATCTCAAATAGTTATCTACCAACAAATCTTCCAAGACAAGCTTATGGCAAAATATAACCCACAGGAAATATACAAGTAGGATTTTTCAACTTTAACCAATTTAACACCAGAGGATAATAATTACTCAAATTTATTAAAAGGAATAATTTGGCTCAGCAGTAGGGACACTCACTGCTCTTCCGGAAGACCTGGGTTTGATTCCCAGGATCAACCCATTGATGCTGGGTTGCTACTACTGTGATAGCTGAAAACCATTGGTAACTCCAGTTGCAGGAGATCAGACACCTTCCACTGACCTTTATGGGTACTGTAGACATGTGGTGTACAGATATATATGCCACCAAAACATGCTTATACACAAAATAATATAAGTACTTTTACAGAAGTAAGATACTTAAAGAAAATAGATCATAGAACTGCTGTCTGTAAAGGATAGTCCAGAGGTGGAAAATGTAAAGCAACATCATTAGCATCCGAGATAATGCTTTTCTGTTCTCTACCAAAGGAGCATGAATTTGGCTCAACCAAGTCAGATCAGTACACAGTAAGAGTTGAGGTCAAGGGTGGATCAAGGGTATCATAGTTAGGGTTTCTACTACTGTGCTGGAACACCATAACCAAAGCAAATGGAGGAAGAAAGTACTTATTTGACTTACATTTCCACAGCACTGTTCTTCACCAAAGAAAGCCATGACAAGAACTCAAACTAGGCAGTAGCCTGGAGGCAGGAGTGGATGCAGAGGCCATGGAGGGGGTGCTCCTTACTGATTTGCTCCCCATGGCTTACTCAGCCTGCTTTCTTACAGAAACCAAGACCGCCAACCCAAGGATGGCACCACCCACAGTGGGCTGCCTCTCCTCCAACAATCACTAAGGCAAAGGACACTGTCAAAAGGACAAAACGGCAACCAACAAATTGGGAAAAGATCTTCACCAACCCAACATCCGACACAGGGCTAATATCCAATATATACAAAGAACTTAAGAAGTTAGACTCCAAAGAGCCAAATAACCCTATTAAAAATGGGGTACAGAGCTAAACAAAGAATTTTCACCTGAAGAATTTCGAATGGCTGAGAAGCACCTTAAGAAATGTTCAATATCATTAGTCATTAGGGAAATGCAAATCAAAACAACCCTGAGATTTCACCTCACACCAGTCAGAATGGTTAAGATCAAAAACTCAGAAGACATCAGGTGTTGGAGAGGATGTGGAGAAAGAGGAACACTCCTCCACTGCTAATGAGATTGCAAGCTGGTACAACCACTCTGGATATCAGTCTGGTGGTTCCTCAGAAAATTGGGGAAGACACTTCTGGAGGACCTTGTTATACCACTCCTGGGCATATACCCAGAGAATTCCCTGGCATGCAATAAGGACACATGTTCCACTATGTTCATAGCAGCCTTATTTATAATAGCCAGATGCTGGAAAGAACCCACATGTCCCTCAATGGAGGAATGGATACAGAAAATGTGGTATATTTACACAATGGAATACTACTCAGCAATTAAAAACAATGAATTCAGCCGGGCGTGGTGGTGCACACCTGTAATCCCAGCACTTGGGAGGCAGAGACAGGCGGATTTCTGAGTTCGAGGCCAGCCTGGTCTACAGAGTGAGTTCCAGGGCAGCCACGACTACACAGAGAAAAAAAAAACCTGTCTCGAAAAACCAAAAAAAAAAAAAAAATGAATTCATGAAATTCTTAGGCAAATGGTTGGAACTGGAAAATATCATCCTAAGTGAGGTAACCCAATCATGAAAGAACACACATGGAATGCAGTCACTGGTAAGCGGATATTAGCCCAGAAGCTCTGAATACCCAAGACACAATTCACATATCAAATCATTCCCAAGAAGAAGGAAGGAGAGGGCTCAGGCCCTGGAAAGGCTTGATGTAGCATTGTAGGGGATTACCAGGACAGAGAAGTAGGAGGGGGTTGATTGGGGAATGGGCGGAGGGAAGAGGGCTTATGGGACTTATGGGGATGTGGGAACCAGAAAAGGGAAAATCATTTGGAATGTTAACAAAGAATATAGAAAATAAAATAAAAATAAAAATAGCTACAGCCCGAATCTTATGGAGGTATTTTCTTAATTGAGGTTGCCTCCTCTCGGAATGACTTTAACTTATGTCAAATTGACATCAAAGTAGCCAGCACAGTGGATAAAGTGCCTGCTGGACAATCATGAGAAATTGAATTCAAAGCTCTAGGACCCACATAAAGCCAAACACAGCAGTATGTACCTGTAATCTCAGGGCTCCCACAGTGAGCTGGGAAGTGGAGACAAGATAACCCCATAAGGTCACAGACTGCTATCATAGCATTCATAGTCGTGAACAACATGCATACCCTGCCTAGAGCAAGATGGCGGGTGAGGACCGCCTTCCATGGCTGTGCTCTGGCCTTACTGTGGATTCACTCCACGGCACACATTCTCCGGGCACACACATCTAAACACACAATGGAAAAAAGTGCTGAGTGTTACAATAGCAAATTACCTGCTATTATCTGCCTGTGTTTTTGTTCATTACAGGCTAGCACTAGAACCCACATGAGGGGTTTTAAATTCAAGCTAATTGATCATTGTTTTTAAAGACAACAGCTTTGTTCCACATCACACTTCTTGTACACTAAAAATTAAAGATCCTGTTATTTACATAGTTCCAACTCCTACACCTTAACCATGAAAAAATAAAAAAAACTGCTATCTTCAAAACATGTTTATCATCTACTATAAAGTGTGTACTAATATTAGAGAGAGTTGGCTTACTTTGGTGTTTTGGGTTATAATTAAAGATGTATATTTTTTAAAGTTTAGATTATTTTATGCTTTGCCTGCCTGTATGTATGTATACTACATGCATGTCTGGTGCCCTTGGAGGTGAGAAGAGGATGTCATACCCCAGGAAGCATCATTACAAACAGTTGTGAGTCACTGCAAGGGCATTTAGAACTGGATCTGAATTCTTTGCAAGAGTAACAAGTGCCCTTAACTTCTGAGCCATCTCTCCAACCCCAAGTACTTATAATTTAGACCATACCAGCTGTATCACATGGGAAATCAGTACATGGAGAAATGTTGTATTTGGTAAGAATTGCCTCAGGCTATAAGGAAAACATTCATATCATAGCTGAAATATACTGAAAGCACAATTTCTTAAAATTAAACTTCTTCTGTGAGAAGAGGAAAGTAAAAATATTCACAAAACACCCAAAATAAGTCATGAGAGCTTCAGCCAACAATAAAATTGAGCAGCATTTTATTAAAAAGAAAAAAGAAAAATAAGAAAAAGAAAAAAGAAAAAAAAAACAGACACAGACACACAACCAACAAAATTGGCCACATCCTACTTAATTTGATTAGTTGATTCAAAATTAACTAGTTACTGTTTACAGTTAACTAGATCCAGAACCTTCTATGACCATCCATGGGTTTGTTCTTAGCATCACTGGTGTGCTGTCTGTAGGTTGATGGTCAGTCAACATCCACAGCCACCCATAATTTGTCTTTAGCATTAGGAACCTCCTTCTTACCCAAGGGGACGTCCAGAGGCACGCCATTTATGGTACAGATATAGTTAGCTCCAGAGCTGTGGGGAGCCGATGGCGTAAACATCCTGCCGGCGCAAACATCCTGCCGGCGCAAACATCCTGCCAGCATGAAGTAAACAAGTCAGTGCGCAGGTTCTGGGTAGTTTACCATCCCTTGGTCTCCGCCTCTCCCAAGCTGCAGCCAATCAGGGGATGACACGTCCGAGGCAGGGGTTGCAGCCTATATAAGGGATGGGCTTCTGGGTGTTTGGGTCTCTGCTCTGTAGGCTTATGCTCTCCCTCTCAAGAGCATTAAAGCTTTGCTGCAGAAGGATCTTGAGTGTGCCGCGTTGTTCTTGCTGGCGAGACTATAGCGCGGGACACAGAGCCACATGATGCTTGGGACTTTCTTGTCTTGGCTCAGATCAGATGCCAAAGTGCCAACCACCAGGATGCATTCCAGCCTAACAGACAATGACAAGCGGCACTTGCTGAGCCTTTTACCTGTGATCGCTCAAACACAGCCATCGGCAACTGCAAAGCCTTCTGAGGGTAAGCTTTCCTCCCTGTCCCAGAACTGATACATACATCATGGATTCCAATTTGCTGAGTAACGTGTAGTCAAGGACTAGGACACACCCTCCATTCCCACCCCAGCTAGTCAAGGCAGCCATACTCATGTGTATCTCTGCATTTCTCATCCAGACTCAGCCATTCAAGAGCCCCTCCCCCCAAAATCATGGACTTTGGCCACAACGTTCATAGGCATCTCTCCTTATCAAAGCCTTGGCTAAGGGATTTTTCTCCACATTGACCTAGTTCTTTTTTTAGCCTTGACATTCTGCTACTCCTCCATCCTGTGGATCCATTTAAAGCCCAGAGCTCTTTGCTAAGGACTCTTCACTATAACAAACAAATAAACAAAAAAACAAACCAAAAAATAATAATAAAACCTTCCCCATATATGCTTTAACTGGCTTACCTCTACAATGCTGTTCCATGGGGGGAAATGTAACGTGGAGCTAGCTGTATCTTTTGCCTCCTGGATGTTCCGACAGAGTAAATCAATACAGGCTTGATTGTTCCTTTCAACTACCTTTGTTGTCCTAAGAGTCCAATTCAACACCTGGCAGCTGGACACAGCAATAAACCTTCCACATGACCCTGCAGAGGAGACTCTCTCCTCCATCATCTACTAGCCTATGCTAAAATACACCTGATCGGTCTTCTATGACTAGTGTCTACAAAGAGAAAAGGGTGGTCAAAGAGTGATCAGTGTCTGTCACAGCTTGGAAATGTATTCTCTGAGCGAATCACAGACTTCTCACAAGACAGTAGTCTGGGTCGAACTTCAAGGAGATGGTTTCATGGCCGTTAAACTTTAAACGGCTCTAAAGAATAGATAAGGTTTTGAGATGAGTGATGGAAGAAAGAGACTAAGAAAAGGTGTTGGGAAATAAATGAGAAGAAAAACCTCCCTGTCTCTGGAGAAAGGTTTTGCTGCAAAGTAGCACATATTTGCCCTCCACGGGACGGCAGACCATGCCATGCATGAACGTATCTTTAGCAAGTTTAGTACAGGAAACGTGAGGTTAAGAGATGCAGAAAAGGATTTGTTATTATCTATAGAATCACACGTATGGCAGAGTAGTGACCTTACTAGATGCACATCACGATTTTCAGGAAAACACGCCAGTGGAACCCAAGAAGAGGGTGCCATTCTGCTGCTGGGTCTAAGCCCCTACTGTGATCCACGGGGATCCTTTCGTGGAACCAAAGCGGCATATGGCCCTGGACATAGGACCCTCTGATCATAGGACCAAGTTAAGTTAAAATATCAAATAAAAAAAAAATAGTCTCAAACAACAATGGGTTAAGTTGATTTTCTTTCTGTTTTGAAGTGGTTCTTCTCTTTGCGTGTGCAAGCGTGGATAGAGGCACTCTTCCAATGAGAACTCTTTTTAATGCTGGCAGCAGATGAAGATCAAAGCAAGGTTTTGGGCCCCTAAGAGGCAGGCTGCCGTTGTTCTTTATTAATTGGCGATGTAGGCATGAACTGTGGCAACAAAGCCAACGAGTGTGGTTCCTCGCTGCCGAATAACGCCTGTGGATTAACATGAAGCCAGAAATCCAGAAGCTCCTGGGCTGCGATCGTCCCCTGCCTTGTCTAAGCGAGCTGCATCATAAAGAAATCTACAGACATTCCTCCGAAGGAAGTCGTCATCGACTTACTAAAATCTGTTCTTCAAGGCGGTTCCCAATAGTCTCATTTTCAAAGTAGATACTGTTCCTTCACTGACCCCAGTCGGCAATTAGATATCCGAGCGTCTTAATCTGCCCAAGCGGCTGTTCTGAAAATTAAAGTGTGGGATGTTCTCATTATGCAGCGGTGCTGGGGAGGTTCGTAAACTCACAACTGCACCCTCGGAGAGATGAAGAGACTGACAATGGCCCACCAAAAAGCAGACATTTTAATTAATATGCTTCCCCGTGGCTTTGCCTTTCTTCTTGTGTGCTCAGCTGGAGTAATTAGAGGGAAAACCTGAGGGGAGTCTACCCCAGAAGACGCACTCAGCCTTCTCCAGCTGAGTCTCACTCATAGCTGGCTACTGTCTCCACTGGGAAGAGACTCAGCGTGAGCTGTAATGTACATCTGCTCCAGGGAATAATCCTTCCCAACAACTGCGAGGAACAACCCTGTTTAAAAAAAAAAAAAAAAGGAAAATATAACCCTCCTTAGTCTAAGAAGAGGAAAATGAAAGACAGCCTCCCTAGCTATTCTTTCTCTGTGGTCTTCTGAACATTAGCCTTACAGAACAATCCCGTCAGGCATAGTTTATCATACTCAAGAATTCGCCAGTCTGAGATTTCTGGATCAAATGAGTTTTAATGAATTTACTGGCTAGGCAACCATCGCTAGAGCGGAGCTTGAGAACAGTTCCCCTGTGTCCTTTTGCCATCAGCCCCACTCCAGCGCAGGCAGCCGTGATGTTTCTGTCTTTCCTAATGTTCTTTCTATCTCTATAATTTTAACTTATCTGCAAAAGTAGTTGACTTCTCATTGTTTTTTTGTTTGTTTGTTTGTTTTTGGTTTTTCAAGACAGGGTTTCTCTGTATAGCCCTGGCTGTCCTGGAACTCACTCTGTAGACCAGGCTGGCCTCGAACTCAGAAATCCGCCTGCCTCTGCCTCCCAAGTGCTGGGATTACAGGCGTGTGCCACCACGCCCGGCTCTGACTCCTCATTGTTAAATGGTAGTCTGTTCTATAAATGTTCCACTTTGGATTTATTTTCCATTTAACAGACACTGGAATGGTTTCCAACTTGAAGATATTATGAATAACATGAAATATTCAGATACAAGTCTTGGTGTGAACCCGTGATTTCATTTCTCTCGGGGAGAAATACAGAAAAAAAAATAACATTGTATGATGTTTAGGTTAATGAATCTTCTAGGAAATCAGTTGTTCTTTTTTTTTTTTTTTTCAAAGAGACTGTACATTTTCCATTCCATGGACAATAACTGATGTGGCCAGTTTCCTTTATAATTCCAATAACACTGAGCATGCTGGGTTTCTCTACTGCAGACATTATTCTCTCTCTCTCTCTCTCTCTCTCTCTCTCTCTCTCTCTCTCTCTCTCCTGGGATTGGACTGAGGGCCCTGTGAACACTCTACAGCTGAGCCCCATTTCCAACCCCGGATTACATACATTAGATTTGTACTTGCATTTCCCTACTGCTAATGATGTTAAGAATCTTTCATATGCTTCTCACTCACAGGTCTTTTTTGGTGTAGATTCTGCTCTAATGCCTTTTTATGATTATTTACTTGTGTGTCTTCTGATAATTTAACTGTACAAGTGTCTTTCATATTCTCCCTAGAACCCCTTTAATAGGAAGACCAAAGACTAGATGCTACAATCCTACTTAGAAGGGAGAACAATATAATCACAGGAGGTAGAAGGAGGGAGAGAGAGAGGAAACAGAGGGAAAATGTGTGTGTGTGTGTGTGTGTGTGCAGGATCAGGTATGGGAAGAGACAGGAAACAAGTACAGAGGGTCAGGAAATTGGACAGAAATGTGTAGCAATGAGGGATGGGGAACTGGGGGTAGCCACTAGAAAGTCCCAGATGTCAGGGAAGCAAGAGGTTCCCAGCACCCAACAGGGATGCCATTAGCCGAAATACTTAAGGAAGGGGAGAGAGAACCTGTAAAGACCATATCCAGTAGATAGGCACAACCCTCAGTTGAAGGATAGGGCTACCCACCCATCTCAAAAATTTTAACTCAGAACTGTGCCTGTCTAAAGAAAATGCAGGGAGAATAATGGAGCAGAGACTGAAGGAAAGGCCATTGAGAGACTGCCCCACCTAGGGATCCATCCCACATGTAGACAACAAACTCAGACACTATTGCTGATGCCAAGAAGGGCTTGCAGACAGGAGCCTGGTACAGCTGTCCCCTGAGAGGCTCTGCTACCACCTGACCAATACAGATATAGATTCTCACATCAAAGCATGGGACTCAGCCCAGGGACCCCAGTGGAAGAGTTAAAGAAAGGACTGAAAGAGCTGGAAGGGTTTGCAACCCCATAGGAAGAACAACAATATCAACCAACTGGATCCCCCCACAGCTCCCAGGGACTAAATCACCAACCAAAGAGAGACCCATGGCTCCAGTTGCATATGTAGCAGAGGACTGCCTTATCTGGCATTAATGGGAAGGGAGGCTCTTGGTCCTGATACCCCAGCTGATACCCCAGCATAAGGGGATGAATGAGGCAGGAATGGTTTGGGGGAGGGGAGCATCCTCATGGAGGCAAAGGGGAGAAGGAATGGGATGTGTGGGTTGTGGAGGGGAAACATGTAAGGGGGGCAACATTTGAAGTGTAAATAAAGAAAATAATCAATAAAAATAGTATGTCATGGAAAATATTTTCTCCCGTTATTTTTTTGGCATTTTCTTAATGCCATCAATGCATAATTATAGCAAAAATGTTAAGTTTCTCTATTTTTTGTTCATGTTTTGGTATCTGGCATAAGAAATATTTGTCTAGAAGCATATGGGATCAGCAGAAATTGCAGACTGAGGGAGCAAACTAGATCAGATCCAGAACAGAGGCTGCTCTCAGGCTTTGTCAGAGAAACTTCTTGTTGAAGTGAGCACCAGTTAGTGGAGAGGTGCTTAGCTAATCAGAGCATTGAGAGTAATGCAGAGTGCTCAGCCCTAAAAGGAGTATCTCGGTGGTGGGGATTCCACCCCCACCAAGGCTCGGGGAACAGTGTACGAGGGAGCAGTGCGTAAAAGGATATAAGAGCCACGAAGGGAAGAACTGTGAAGTGCAATTTTCAGATTTGGTAGGCTACCATATTCATGAGCTCGCGCTACCATACTCATGAGCTCGCGCTACCATACTCATGAGCTCGCACTAAGGCTATAGTTACTTGGTCAAGATCATTCCAGCTAGATGGAGGAGGGGCTTCCTTTGCAGGCTTCTAACCCCAAGGTGTTCTCCACAGTTGATAGCGGCTGGATGGGGAGATAACCATTCCTTTGGGTTTATTATTACTACTATTACTATTACTATTATTAATGAATGTGTGATGGAAGATTTCTCATGTTCTAATGAATGGTGCCATACCCATACACACATAGTCAGCACTAATTGGATTGGAGAGAGAGACAGAGAGACAGAGGGAGACAGAGACAGAGAAGAGAGAGAGAGAGAGAGAGAGAGAGAGAGAGAGAGGAGCAGTGTTGGGAAAGAATTGGAGAGGAGAGGTAGAAATGAACATGTTTCATTATAAAATTCTCAGGAATAAAGAAAAGGTTAATATGAAAATTTTTAATTGAAGAAATATTTGCCTAACCCAAAGTCACAAGTCTTTTTCTCCCTCCGTAATTTTAGAAGTAATATCCTGTTGACCCCTACCTGTACATCTATTATCTATGTGATTATAATTTTTCATATGATATATTCTTTGAATACATACAGGCATGGATATAGACAATGAATTATGCTGTGGATTTATTCAAACTCAATTTTTATTACCACCTGCTAATTAAATCTTAATTAACTAAGTCACAATGTCCTCACTGTAAAATGAAAGAATTGATTTGAACTTCTAAAATGCACTAGCATTTTTATTAGTTGGTCTATGATGAAATCACATCTAAGAAAGTTCCAGAACTTAGAGCACAGAAAATTATTCCAAATTGTTGTGATAAAATACCTGGCAAGTGTACCCTAAAGGAGAAATTATATTGGCTCATGTTTTTGAAGGGTATATTTCTTCATTGCGCGAATGCATAAAAGAGCTCATGACAGTGATGGTGTGCTGGCATCCATTGGCCCTGTCCCATCTTTGTAGGAGACTGTCCTCCTGACCTAAGCAACTGGACATAAGCTGCACACCATTGAAAAGATAATCCCAGCTGGGCTTATTGGCTGTTTCCATTTCCTCATGGATAGCTTGGGAGTGTCATGAGACCCCTCACTTGTGTATCAAGCTGCTCCGTACCACCTGTTACATTCAACTCTGCCTTAGAGATATAGGGAAGCCCTCATCCCTGCTCAGTAAAGGCTATCAAGGTACAGCCTTCGAAAGAAGGACCAAAAACAGGACTGTCTATTGCAGAGGAATGCTAATCCAGCAACATGACTGCTCTGGTAAGGAATCACATCCAAAAATCTAGGTCTGTGTGATCCATCTGGAATGACAAAGTTAGCTCCCTCTGGCTGGAATACAGATACACGCTTAGTACACACCTTTAATCCCAAACAATAGTTTGTAGAAGGAAACAACCATGTTTGAAAGTGATGTCTAATTGAGTGACAAAGAATCAGAGAAAGGCTTGACATAATGAGTAAGAAATAGGATATGCCCAACTTTTATAAGAACAGCACAGGAAGGAGAAGCTACTTAGTAGAACAGCAGCACCAGAAAGATAAAGCAATTTTACCGGGACAGTTTTACAGAGACGGGTTGTAGGTAAAGACAGAATGAGCCAGAGAAGGAGACGGAGCCAGAAGATTAGAACAGAGGCCAAGAAGAGCAATTCAGTCAGAAATCAAGATCAAAAAGTTTGAATGAGTCATCTTGGAGAGGAGTTTGGGCCAGAAGAGCTGAGTTGAACCACCATCCAGAGTTCAGAAAGAGCTAGAAAGGGTAAGTTTATTCAGCAGTAAGCATCCAAGATGACAATTATCTGGTGAGTAAGTCACTTTTACAGTCTATTCCTCTCAGAGGCCTGCATGAGACATATCTATATGCCAGCTATGTATCATAGCCCACAGTGTCTGTAACTTCCAAAATAGTTCCAGCAGCTGAAAACTAAGTGTCCAAACAAAGAAAAATATTGTATACCCATGATGGAAGATACACAAATGTAAGAAGAAAAAAAGGACTGTTATATATATACCTACAAAATAAGAAAGAATAAGAGTGCAAAAGTGTGTGTGTAGGAGAGAGAGAGAGAGAGAGAGAGAGAGAGAGAGAGAGAGAGAGAGAGAGAGAGACTTGTATACTAACATGGAAAGGTATCTAGGGCACATGATGATATATGTAGATCTAGAATGCTTACTGCAGGATTTGGTGTTTTGAGTTTCAGGAAAGCATGGAAATGGGAATCTATATTCACATCTTCTATGAATAGAAAACACTGAATGTTCCAACCAGAACCCAATCCTTAGAGTAAAGGGAGAGAGAAACAGAATCTGTGAGAACAGGATAAAAGGAAGATTTCTCAGTCTATACTATTGAGAAAGAATTATGTTCTTTGAAACACTTAAATGTCTTAAAGTGCTACCACTGGAACTGACCTAGTAGAAGTGAAGATCTGTCCTAACTAAAAATATAATAATCTCTCTTGTGCTTTTGTAAAGACAAAGGCCTCAAACCCCGATCAAAGCATTCTGTCTAACATGGTTATTCACATAGTATAGTACAATGGTCACATCTGCAAAGAGAAAGAGGGACAAGGATGTGGTGATGTGGAGTACCCAGGGGCCAGAGATGCATGCACATTTAATTTATTTAACATATCACACGTATATACATGTACACATCACACACACACACACACACACACACACACACACACACTCATATACAAGAAAGACAAAGTGTAATAGAACATATCTTCAATCTCAAACTCAACAATCAAAAGTTGAGGTGGGAAAACTACAAAGACCAGACCGGCCTGGGGCTACACAATGGGACCCTATGTATTTTTTTTAAAGGAGAGGCTAGAGAGATGCCTCAGAGTTTAAGAGAACTGTCTGCTGTCTCACAGGACCTGAGTTTAGTTTCCAGTACCCATATGGTAGCTCGCAGCTTCCTGTATCTCCAGTTCCAGAGAACCTGATGCATTCTACTGACCTTTGCAGGCACCAGGCACACACGTGGTACACAGACACATGTGCAGCCAAAACACTCATGTACATTAAAACTTAAAAAAGAAAAAATAGAGAGGGAGAAAGGACAGAGGAGAAGACCACAAGAAGATATGGAAGACAGTCAACTCCAAAGAGATGAAAACACTGACCCTACATAAGCAACAGCTTGACCTTGGACTTTTGTCCTCCTGAGTCATAAGAAAAAGCACTCCAGTTGTTTAAGACACAAGATAGTAATAGTAGTAAAATAATAGTAATATTAGTAAAAATAATAATAATAATAACAAATGCAAGATAAACATAAATGCACACAGTCTCGTCAGGCTAACAAAGACTCTCCTGATAAAGATTATGCACGTGATGATAGTGAGAAGAATAGATGGTGTAGAGCCCCGGGGAATTAATATTAAGGGTTTGGAAATGGCAGAAGGCAAGGGTGTGTTAAATATGCATAGTAGAGGGAAAAGCACAGTTGACTGGGTCCTTTTTTACTGAAGAATCACGCCTCTGAGAACAAAAGACCTTTTAAATTCAAAGAACTCCATTGTTTTCTCTGTGGACAAACAATACAAGGAAGGAAAAACACATCTTTAAAAATCGGCTCATCAAGAAGTCACAACAGAACCACCCAGGGTCTCCCTAAGCTGTGAATGCTGACTGAGAACAGAGCAAATGGAGGTCCCAGGAGTGCCCTCCGCCAGGAAATGGCAGAGCGTGAAATGTCAGACTTCATGTGAGGCCAACAATTCCTAACCAAGCCAGAAATCTATTGTTCTCCCACTAGCTGGAGGCTGAGAGCATAGTTTCCGAATTGGAAACTAGACTGAGCTACAATGCGCCTTCGAAGACAGCATTTTGTACATATTTCATGATTTCTTTTTATAGAAATACACAAGGTCTAAATTACATGTGCCTGTTTCTTCTCCTCGTTGGCCTTTTGGGTTCTAGCATGTGGACAAGTTTTCTCGCTACTAAACCCAGTCGGATTTGGTCTGAAAAAGCCACTGCAAAACAGGTCTCCAAGCATCCCATGTCCTTCGTAGGACATGTTTTCTCTCCTCCCGCAAACAGCAGTAGCAGGGGCGAGGTCAGCTCACGGGTTCCCTTGGAGGCTCAGCTTCCTTAATCACACTCACCCTCTGGGATCAAATTCCTTCTGCCAGTTGGCAAAGATGAAGACAGTAGGCTATAAATAAGCATGCCACCTTACAATCAATAGTTTTCAATTTTCAAACCATTCACCTATTTGGTCCTGGCAGATCTTTGCAGAGGCAGGTGAGTATTGTGATCCCTACTGTAGACAGAACCATCGTTCAGACTCTGAGATGTAATTGCATAACCAAAATATATAGCTCCTAACCTGATATAGTGCCTGAACCCGATGCTGTTCCAATGTCGGATGTCTTGGACGCTCAAGCCAAGAACTTAGTACCCTAACTTTTCAAGGGCTCCTTCACCTCTCTGTAACTTTTACATTCCTTGGAAGGCTCTGGTGTCTAATGTATCCAGTGCCTGCAGATAGGCCAGAGGTCAATCTCTCCACCTCCATCAGCCTGCCCTAGGCCTAAACTTCCACCATTTGAGGTCACGACTCAGGCTAATGAATTGGATTTCACCAGACACGCCAGTCTGGCCAGTGTTCCTCAGAAACACACTGGGAACATGCCAAAAATCAAAACTTCTGGCTATCCCCAGATCCTGAGTAGAAATTTCCATTTTTTAGCAAACTCCCCTATACTCTTACCAGCATTAAGGTGGAAAGGCACTGCTCTCAGCAGTGAAACCCCTGGGGTATTCTGGGCCTGAGACTAGAATCTTTTTTAAAGCTAGAGAATCTTTTTTTTTAAGAAGAGAAATTAGAAGCAACGTTTAATGAGCTGGGGTACAAAGAGACCAACCAGGTATAGTAATTCATGCCTACAATCCCAGGACTGGGGAGACAGGGACTTGCCACCAGCTTCACGGGCTGTAGAATATGACCTGAAAGGAGGGAGGAGGAAAAGGAGAGAGGAAAGAGGAGTCAAAGGTATCTGATACTATTGCAGCGATCTGCTTTGGCCTGAGAGGCAAGATGGGAATGAAGGATAAATGTATAATGGAAATAAAACAGTGAAGGAGCTTTGCATGTGTCGTTATAATGTCTGCTCTTCCCTTTTTAGGAAAGTTTTATGCTTCCTATGATATTTGTCCCTTTGTCCCCCCTAGCCTCCATTAGCCTTCCTATAGGGCCAGGTTGACTCTGGGAGCAGCAGCAGCAGCCGCTCCACCGTTCAGCTCCTCTGTGTATGTGCTGCACTGCATGCAAGGAGATTCCGCAGTGACTCCTGCTAGGCTGCATAATTAGTCTCCCGTGATAACAATGGAGTCCCTCTGCTGAATTCATTTATATTACAAGAGAAGGTGGTGAGCATCCAGTGTCCAAGGCATTTCAGAGTCAGTCCCAGTACTTCAGCCCTCCCGGGTTTCCCTTCTGTGCTCAAGTGGACGGGAGCTTCACTTTCCAGAACATTCCATGAGAGCCTCAGTTTATTCCGCGGGAACTGAAGCAGACTGTATCACCGAGAAGGACAGTCTGTCTCTTTGCCCTGGCTGCTTCTCCCCCATCCCCATTCTTCTCTCACTCCCACTCCTCTCCATTCTTCTGTTACCTCTCTCTCTCTCTCTCTCTCTCTCTCTCTCTCTTCCTCCCTCCCTCCCTCTCTCCCTCCCTCGTATGTCAGATAACACAATTGCACTGAAACGACACTCGTGAGTTACCCTGGAATGTTAAACTTTTAACTTCTTCATACCAGTGCTCATACCACCCTAGACTCAGAATGCCTGGTCTCTTGTTCCAGGCTTACACTGACCACGATGGGACCTGGAGTACTACATCTCCCCCTTCTGTAGCTCAGCATCCTCTTCAACGAGGCTGGACAACTGATAACCCCAGGCTTTTCCACTCCTACATAGTCTACATCACTAAACTGATGCCTTTGGATCCTATCCAGCAACATGAAGGTTAAAATCTCCAGGTCCAAACAGAATTGGTCTATTTGAGGTTGGAGCGTTGAAAATGTTTCTCTCCTTTCGTTACAGCCATGGAACAATAACCAAGTTGGTTTAGCCACTTAACTCTCTTTAACTTCTTCAGTCAGGTCTGGAAAAGTGAGATAAGGAAGAGGAACGGTAATGAGACAAGCTGTGCTTTCAGAATCTGGTCACGGCACGACAATGGCACATGGCTCTTATTCCTCGAAGTGCCTTTCTGTTGATGGTTTTCCACCACCTCCCTCCTCTTTCCTTCACATTCACCCAGAATCACACACTGATGCCAGAGACACATATGGCACTGCCTTGGCAGCACTAAGAGGAATAATAGCACATGTCCCTGCCTTCCTAGAGCTGGCTAGAGACATGGGGACAGTGATGGACCCCAAGAGTCAAACGTAGCCCAATACAGTTTTTCATGAACCTAAAAGAAGCAAGTGGTCTTGAGGGATCTGGGTCTCTAATTTACTCTTTAATACATTGATAATAAAGAGATACATGTGCAAAAATCCATAACCTGTTATCTGTCATCCCAAAAGTCCTACCCCACTTTCCAGTTATTATCTCCCAACTCCAGATGCATCAAAATAAGAAACCTGACATTCACTCACTTGATAAACATGATAAAATGAAGGAACTGAGCTTTGAGCAAGAAACTATCTGAAGAATGGAATGAACACAGCTCCCACCGTTACGATCCACGAAGGCCTGTGAGTGGGCGAGTGAGGTCTATGTTTGTTTTCCTTAGTAAGGTGAATTGACTCCATGGAGGGTCTTTTCAGGATAAACCCAAGCTCTAACCCCCCAGCTGGGGGTGAGACAATAATCAAATATCTGTGGGCATAAAATGTAATATATTATGCACAACATTTCACATATATAAACACAAGTACTTTTAGAACAAATTCAGAAGCTACATATATTCCAATTATACCAGTAATAATGCCGAGTGCTAGAATGATAACATTTTATATATGTGATGTTTTACAAGCATTACACTTTTGCACTAAAGGAGGGGGGAAAGCTATTTTTATTGTAAAATTTGTATGCTTTTGAAGATTTATTAACATAGTAAAATGTCATATAGTGCTAAAACTCTAAGGCTGCAGAACAACACCCATAATGAGATTTCATTTTGATTCTGTATGCAATAACAGCAAACTGAAGAAGCATGTGCCACCGTGCTAATAGTAATTATCTTTGCTGGGCTAAGACAAATTTTTCCCCTTCCCCCCCCCTTTTTTTTAATTACCCAAATTGGGTATGTAACACTTTATTTATTTTACGGAATCTCATTAGCTCTGAGAAGCCCTCTCAGATTGTCACCATCTGCTGAACCCCCGCGAAACTTGTTGAACATCTTATATCCTTAGCACCACGCTTGAGAACGCTGGTGCTTGTTATTTTTCTCGTGAGTGCTGTGGATGCCCCAGGTGTTTGAGTTCTTTCAGCCACACTGGTATTTGATCATAATCAGAAAATACCAGTAGCCTCATTGATTACTCTCAACCGCTACAATGGCTCTCTGCTACTCGGGCTTACGGTTGGGATGTGAGTGATGACAATGACAGCAGACGTGTCCCCTCAAGCCCCTGAACCTTGTTCCCACTCTCTGCAGAGCACCTGTCACCTTCATCTTCCACCGCAGAGCGCACCTCCAGGGGCAGGGGTTCATCCCTAAACAGTTTTTCATCAGCCCATCAAGGTTCCCTCCCTGTGAAAAGTGGAACGAGCAGATGAAACAGAGGGAAAGCTCATTATTACAGAACATAATTTATTACCACGGATTCCTGAATCACCCACTGGGCAAGGAAATCAAGATTCAGAAAATGTTGAGCCTGGCAGGGAGATGAGAAGCTTAGGTTTAGAGGTGAAGATGCTGGGCCCAGAGATGATGAGCAACTCGCCCCGGATCCCACAGCAAGGGGGTGACCAGGTCACTCTTTCCCTGCAGCAGCCCGAGAGATAAATAAAATACAAAATGCCCTACACAGAAAGAAGGGTTAATGATGCTAAGGAAACCATCCAGGTATGGCTCTCAATTTGCTTCTTTCACAAGGAAACATCAATGTTTATGAATTGGCGATTAATGGCTGGTGTACAAAGACGATCCACTTAGCTATAAAGTATCTAACAAACAGGATGGCTTTCTGAGTAGATTTGGAGGACTGTGTGTTGGGCTAGTCACCAACTTCTTGCTGCATCCTCCAGCAATAGCTGCGAGCGCAGTGAAGACGGAGAATGTACTTTGGGATCAGACTGACTCAAGTGTGAAGGTCAAGTGTAAGCCTTACAAGTGGTGTGATGTGGGCAAGTTAATTAACCCCTGGGCCTCTGTCCCCTGAGCAGAATGGAGATAATGGCATTCAGTAGCTCACAGTGTCACCCAGGAAGACACATGGCGGTCCTCAGGGGGAGCCTGGAGCACAGCAGTTGCTCATTCTAAGGCCTCATTATCATCACGGTGTTCCTCAAGGCTGTGCTACTGCTCCAACTACCTGCGGGATGGATTGATGACAGACAACAGAAGTCACTCCTCATTCTGCTGCCCAAGGTGACCCCCATTTCCTGGCAGGGCCTCGTCTCTTTCACCTCTTTAAGCCCCGAATTTTCTTCTAGAATCACTTCAAGATTCACCTCTCTGAGATGATTCCTAAGCCATTACCACACATGTACGCCAGGTGCTGAATTGCGAGGATGCCTTGGGAAGATGCTGATGACAGCCAAAAGCATGAACAGACAGAGTGAGAGGAAAACAGGAAATCATTAAAAACCTGAGCTTTGGGGTAAAAGTTCCCCTGTGTGCCAACGACGAGCTGTGAGACATACATCAAATCATTACCTTTAACTCTCTGGGCCTTCATGTCCACATCTGTTTAAATCAGGACCTTAGCGTGCATTTCTCTCTCTCTCTCTCTCTCTCTCTCTCTCTCTCTCTCTCTCTCTCTCTCACACACACACACACACACACACACACACACACTTTTCTTTGTTGGAAGCAATTCAGCAGAGAACAATGAAAAGACAAGACCAAGCAACGAAGAACGGAGGGAGTCACAGGCCAGGAAAACCTGAGTGGGGATAGAAGGTTCTGGGTGATGAAGTGGAGTTGCCGCGTAGGAGGAAGTGGTACAGAGGCATATGTCCATCTTCTGGAGGAAAAAAAAATGGCTATGGGTACCAGTGAGCAGAGTCAGGGGCTCTCTTACCACCAGTCTGGGGAAGATAATATTTTCCACCTGAAAACAAATCAGTCAGGTTTGTTCCTAGTTAGAAAAAGACCTAGAAAGGGAAGGTTGTGCAACGTCCTGTCACAAGTGGCCATGGAAAAGCCCAGCTGCGTGCCTAGTAACAAGCTCCGTAACCAGGGACTGTGTTCCATTGAGTTCAACTACTTAATGTTTAAGCATATTTTGACAGCAATAATTTTTGGCTCCCTAGTCTATTTTCCCACATTTATAGAACACAATGCCATAGCCGCCATTATTTCTACTCTGGATGCACAGAGAACGATAACCCAAAGCTAGTTAACCAGAATATCCCATTACTAGGGAAGCAGCTTAAAATATTTGACAACCAGCACAGCAAGAATGCCAGGTAAGGATGGGCTCCTACAGAATTACACTGAATATGTGTCCACCCACACACTCACCTCACACACACCCCTCACAAGGGGAGTACAAAACTGCATCTAAAACCACACTTGATCTGATCATTCTCTAGCTAGAAAGAAAAACAGCCTTAGGAAAAAGAAGCAGGGCTCTTTTTATTATGGCAATGTAATGGTTTGAAAGAAAATGTCTCTCATAGGCTCACAGGGACTGGCACTATTGGGAGGTGGCCTTGCTGGAGTAGGTGTGGCTTTGTTAGAAGTACTTCACTGCAGAGGTGGGTATGGGGATCTCAGAAGCCCTCAGTCTAGCCTAAGTGATTCACTGACTCTTCCTGCTACCTCAGTGTAGAGGGAGGTGCTGATATTGAGGTCTGGTTCCCTCCTTGGTTCTTGTTTCTGTCAATAAAGAAGTCCAGGTGTCAATTGCTGGGCCAAAGGTACAGTTGGGACTTTCCAGGTCCCAAGAGGAAAAGGCAGACTCAGGGATTTGGGGGTTTTGGCCATGCTTTGGAATGAAAAGAAAGCAGCAGTCATGTAAGGCTTCAGGGCAGGGGTAGCTACAGCCTGCAGCCTCTGCTACAGGCAGAGGCTAAGGGGGTTGGAGGAGGTTGGCTGATACAGGCTAGCAGATAAGTTTAGGGCAGGAGGAAAATGGAGATAATAATTGATGCGGACATGCCTTTCCAGGCAGGAGATTCTGTGCCCAACAACTGTGCTAGCTGGCACAGTGTTTTTTATCCGCAGATTTAAAGGTCTCTGGTGGGGCAGAGGACCCCTCCTGGGGCAAGGGTCACAGGAGTGGGATAGTGGAGTGGTTGACTCCCAGAGCAAGGTGGATAGAGAAAGACAAGCTGGGTCAGTGCTGGTGGCTTGGCAGAGCTAAGCCAGGAGGAACAAAGGGAACCAGGAGGGACCAGAGCTCCATAAGAGCACTTGGGCAAAGGCAGTAGCATGGGTCTAAACTTACATGCAAGACCTAAGGATCTCAGCTACCTCCCCAGCACCATGTCTGCCTGCATGGTCACCGTGCTTCTTACCACGATGATAATAGACTAAGCCTCTGAACTGTAAGTCAGCCCCAAATGCTTTCCTTTATAAGAGTTGCAGTGGCTGTAGAGACTCTTCACAGCAATAAAACCCTAAGACAGGCAGCTAGGGTATGAAGCCTTAGGGCTGAGAGAAGAATGAACTCAAACAAGTAGGGTGGACAGAGGAGCAGAGAGAATTCTGTGAAGCTGTGCCTTGACCCTGAAGTTCCTGGTTCTGTGGTTATCTCCTTAATGTCATGGTCAGTGCCATCATCTTTCCCAGTCACCTGACCCAATCTACTCTTTCTTCTTCCTCTTAGATGTTTTTGAATTGTGTTTGTAACATACAATCAAAGGTTCTGACTAAAACTCCTCTACTTGCAAAACTTGGCTGTGCACAAGTAGAACTTGTAGTGTCCATTGATCAAATTAGTATCAATAGAAAGATATGAAAATGGGAAACTAAAAAAAGGAAGAAGACTTTGAATCTGGGAATTTGTTCTTGGTTGAAGAAATCTCCACTGTCTGCTCTTTAGTCAGTGTTAATAGTGTGACATACACTAACACACCAAAGAGTGTTCCTGTTACAAAAGACTGCCCACATATCATTGTGCTAAGTGTTCTCTCTACAACCTGACCATACAGAATAGCTCTTGGTCCCATGACTGAAGCCCATCTACTACACATACAGGCAAATAGAGCTGACTAGCCACCCAAACCCTTGTGACCAGAGCTCAGATAGCCCAAAACTGAGTTTATCAAATCCACACCTAAGTGACCCTTATCACATCAGTAAAGAGGAAAGGTCACCTAAGGTTATGCATCTCAGTAGGAACTATGCCTTTAAGTTCTGAAGTTCAAATACTCAAAAAGGCGAAACTTATTAAAAGCCTATACAAGGAACATAGAAAAAGAATAAATCGAAATGGCCAAATAACTATAGGTAGACATGGACAAGCCTGTTGTGTTTGGCTTACTATATAGTTAAGCATCAAAGATAGCTGAGAAGCATGTAGGGTGGATGACTCCTTAGAGAGCAGGACAGGGTGGAGAAGCGGGAACAGAATAATAACAGCATGCCCATCCTCCTCCATTTCACAGAGATGTCTAACCACCCTCTCTCATGGTCTTCGCCTCTGGAGAAACTTTTATCCCACGCCACACATAGAGAACCCATTCCTTCTCCACTTATAGGCAATTAGCAAGTACTCAATAAATTCTAATATATGCTAGGCTCCAAGGCAGGCAGGCATCAAAAAAATGGCTGAACATGAACTGAAACCATAGCACTTAAATACTTAGGAAGAGTCTAATACAGTTGGCAATCCTCAACATCATGACCATTTTAAACTTCACTTCTGCTCATACATTCTCACTTTCTTGACTATTTAATCCATTCTCTCTACATGTGATTACCTAGGGCCTACTACGTAGCACCAACTACGTCGTACTCAAGGCACTGGGAATGTAGCCAGGAACACTGCAGAATCGATTTCCAACCTGAGAGAGCACTTGGCAGGCTGAAGTACAAAATCATCGTAAGTGGCAAGTTAAGAAAAGGAGCGTCCATTGAAAGGACTCTGAAATGGAGATCTCTTGCCATTTGTACGCCTTCTCCCTTACCCGCCTTCATCAGTCTTATTCCATACTCTCTCTATGACTTTGGAAGAATGACCTCAAACACGGGGCTCCATGTCCAACCCTAGCACAGGCCTACCCAGGCCAGGAAAGATGGATATAAAATAGTCTCCAGCCATGCCTCATTTTCTCCCTGCAACATGAGAAAAGTCGCCTCCCTGCTGAAGAGAAATGAGAACAGAGAGTCACTGTGCTAATAGCCTAATGGGACAAGAGCTGGATCTAGTCATGTCTGCACCTTCCCTGGGCTCATTGGTTCTAGCATCCATTGATTCCATAACCTGGTCTCATTCCCATTACTTTAGTGAAGATAATCATGATAAATATAATAACTGAATTTACATTTGCCTCTTCAAAGTGGTAGTGATTCTATTGAGGCCAAAAGAATGAGCTGAAGGAGCCAAGAGGACAGTTGGGAAAGATCCAGCAGAGAAAGCAGAGGCACTAGCATGCAAAAGGGTTTCCTAAGGAAGGAAAAGCAAAGGCAGCCTGGGAGACCAGGGTGATGGAAGAAGAACTGGAAGAGAGAATTAGATCATGTGGGCTATGGGGAAGGCCTTTATTACCCATGTTTAATATGTCAGTTACAACAATGAATCTACATTTAATCTTATAATCTGATCTGAAATTTCTGTTTAAGTCGATATTAATTTCCTTTGACACCCACTCTAAGTCAAAACACAACTATCTACAAACCCAGCCACACATGCTATTCTTCATTTGGCAGACAACAGACTCTGGGCCCAAATTTTCCCCCTTCATTCTGGTCTAAAATAAATAAATACATAACTTCTGGTAGCAGATGGACAGAGAAAAAACACTCAAAGTAATGCTGCTGTACCAATAACAAGAGACAGAAAGTAGCCCCTGTGGGGACAGTTAAGACCAACTCTTAACAGTAACAGTGGTCATGTTCTCTGGTCCACCCTGGATTCACCTTTACACAGCCTTGCTTTGCTAGCTCAGATGCAAGGGGAATTAAGAGATGGTAGGAAATGCAGCTCCTTGTTCCTTCTAAGTATAGGACTTCAGTTTCTATCCTCTATTCTTCCAGATCTACACATCCTTAAAGCCGCTGTAAATTCTAAGCCCCTGGCATGTCAATTGTTTTAACTTTTAGTAAACTACTTACCTAGACCCAGTGGCAGCACCCACAAAAAGTGCCTCTTAAAGCCATCAGCAGAGAAGACTCCCTTATCTTCTGCCTCATTTATTCATCTCTAAGGAAGTCATTGCCATTGTTTCCAAATTACCAACACAGAAACCATGACTAGAAAAGACCTGCCATGACTTAGGATGACCAGCAATAAGGGGGGAGGGCAGGGAAGAAGACTCAAACCCAGCTGCCTACATGTGTGTTCATGACAGCTGTGTTCTGTGACCTCTATCAGCAAGACCCTGTGCTGACCAGCACACCAAGCAATTCAGAACAAGACAGCAATCAGCCCACAGGAATGTAAACTTCGAGCAGAAAAAGAACAAGGAAAGGACAGGGGAGATAAGTAAAATGTCACACAAACTAGCAAATGGCGTGGACAGTTCCTTCGGGGCTGACCAGAATTTGTGGCTTATGGGAAACCCAATTGCCTCCTGACCTCTTGCCTGATTAACACGGGACTCGGCTCCCCATCCAGTTCATTGTCCTCCATAAAACACTGGTAAGCATCTGTCTAAATATATTTCCTTCCTTCAAAATCCTCTAGTGAACCTCCGACAGCCCACCTTTCCAATAAATATCCACAAATATCAGTCCTCCTGAGAGTTGTTGGCCCCATTCTCTACTAACTGTATAACTTAAGGCAAAGCAGTTAAGCCCTCTGAACCAGAATCCTCCAGTCTTGAAATTACCTTCCTATAATGTTACTGTGGGAAGCTTATGGAATAATTCTCACATGCGGTTGGCACTTGCCACAGTTCCTGACATGGAATTAACATTTAATAAATTCTACCTATTATTGGCCATATTATCATGTTCAATTTGCTCTAAGAAAATAGGATGTCTGAAAATCAGATTTTCAAATAGACAAATGAAAGATTGTTAACTATGGTGAATAGACGTTTCATTTCAGAAGGATTTACAATGAGATTGCTTTTCTCTGAAAATTTCCCTAGATCTTTATACATGTGACATAACTTCTGTTTTGACTCATAACTCAAAGACAGCTAAATGCAAGAGGGCATTTTCTCCATCTAATCAGTTCTCCAGCTTTCCAGAAACCAAGAATATACCCCATAATTCAGTTCAGTTTAGTTTCATATTCTATAGGTTTAAGGGTTTAGTCCCATGAGAATCTCATCACTTGAGATGCCCGTTGTTGCTACTGGGCTTGAGCTGACTCACACTTTTGTCTGACTTGACTCTCCTGCTAGCTTGCTGTTACTGTAATAAGATACCTGAGATAGTCACATTGCCAGAGGAGTCTTATTTTGAACCAGGCTTAGCTGTGTGGCTCTTTTGGGCCTCCAGTTGCATAAAATGGCAGAAATTCTTGAAGGAAGGCTGTTCACCTCAAGGCCTGGCTAAAGAAAGAGAGAGAAGTCCCATAACCCTCTCCAGTAGCATGCCCCTAGTGTCTGGACGCTCCATCTCACAGTTTTCTGCCCCTGCCCAACAGCATTAAGCTGGGCCTTTAAATCATGGGCTTCAGAGAATATTACAGATCCAAACTAGAACACCTACACAGGAGAAAGGTCCCATAACTCTACCTCTTCTGCATTTTAGAGATTTGGTAAAAGGATTCACAGAACCCAAGAAACACATTTACTTGTGATGACTGAGGGGTGAAGATATTAAAGTTTTAACTCAGGCACAACCAGATGGAAGAGACGCGTTGGAACAAGGAAGAAGGAGGGTATGGGAGCTTCCATGTCACCTTCGCTACTCCATCTTCCCAGTAGCTCTCTGGGTTTACCGAAGGAAGCTCTCATAATGCCCTCATTTTGGAATTCTACATTGATTCCATCACATAGCTATGATTGTTTGAATTATAAGCCATTGGAGACTATATTGTCCCCCAGTTTCTCTTCCCCTCCCCGGAGGCTGGGCACAGTTAGGGCTAAAAAGTAAAATACTCTAATCATGATTTGGCCTTTTTGGTGCCACTGTACCATGCTAAAGTTATCTAGGGATGGCCAACCAACAGCCATCTCATTAGTACACAAGAAAATTGTGTATTCATTATTTGACAATCCCAAGGGTTTTAGGAATAGCCAAAGACTATGTTTTGTTTAACCCAAACATTAACTTACTACAATTGAAAGTCAGTCATGTTAAGCAAATTTTATCTAAATTACAGTGCTTAATAACCCATAGCACCCAAAAAAATATTCTACAAGGAATAAGAATATTATCAAAACTAACTGTCCATTTCCGGAGGCGAGCAAATAATTCCCCATGTACAAGAATGATAGAAAAATGAAATCTTTCATCTGGGAAGGAACTAGAGGGCTGTTCTGATAAGAGCAATTTTGTGAGGTGGGATTACATTTATTACAAGAAAATAAGAAAGAACTGAGATTTAACCAACTCTGTCATCTTAGCCTGGCTATCAAACACTATCAGACTTCAGTTTCCTTGTTGTCAAACAAGGTAAGTAAACACAGAAGACTTTTCCAGCCTGTATGCAATAACTACAATGGTGATCATCATCATTGAAAGATGATACAGAGAACTTTCCTCAAATAGCCCCACACTTTAAACATAAAGCGTGTCATTTTATTTCAGTTTCTAGACCCATCGCTTGTTGTTACCTGAACCAAGAAACAATTTAACCTGTAAAAAATTAATCTGGAAGATGACTCTAAGTACAAGGCAGAGGGTGTCTGCCTTGCTCATTCACTCCTTCCTGCTGTTGTGTGCAAAGACCAAGCCTTGAGAAGCTAAGGACAAAGATAACACATTCTCCTAAGAAAACAGCATACATTGATAACATGTCCCTTGTTGAAAAATAGCTGTATTTATCTGAGGATATGTTAACCACAATTTGATGTTCTCCAAGCAAGAGAAAAATCCTGGCAAGGGAAAGCAAAACCTGGGATGGGAATAAAAATCATGTGCATTGTGTCATCGTCATAAAGAATACATTAACTCCCACAATGTATTCATTATAGAGGAATTTGTTGCCTGTTATATTAAGTCTGGGGAAAATACACATTTCTTAATCTGTCAAGTGGCAAACTGTTCAAGTGGTTTTAGAATTCATTTAATAATCAGAAGTAACTAATGCTAGTGAGTATTGCATGTACATTCTTCGCAGAATAATTGATAAGTACAAGTAGAGTCCATTTGAAGCAGTCAGACTGAGATACATTCATCAAAGCTCTTGGTTGCAAGCAATGGCACTAATGCTGGTGTAATTAAAAAAAAGCAAATGTGGCCAGCCTCATGGGAGGTCACAGGACCAACAGAATCCTGAAAGAACGGACTTGCTACCACACAGCAACCTAAGGATTACCAGAAGCCAAGAAATGAGAAACATATGGACCACATTGGCGCCAGGGCAATCAAACCAATATTCCACTGCAGCTGTCCTTCATGATGGATACTATCCAAGGGTACTGTTTGTGTCCTTAAACCACTCACGAAAGAGTCAAGAAAGACCATGCCAGGGTTTGTCACATATCAGACGGTAGAGAGAAGAAACTGAAAGGGTCAATATTCTTCCATTTCCATATAGGGACATGGGTCTTGACAGTTTACCCACCAAAATACAGGAGGGTGGCCTTGCAAAAGAAATCAAGGTACTGTTCAGAAGACCTGATAGTTGCTTAAGGCCAAAAGACAGAGAAGTTACACACAAAAGAGTTTTGCTTCTTTTATTTGTCATTTCAGACTATCCAGGTCATATGATATTATAAAGAAATCAAGACAAAGCATAGAAAATCCCCATAGGGCAAGAATTATAATATCCAACACACTTGTGCAATCTTAGCTATCTTAAACTACTGTGCATTAGAAAGAAAGGAATCTTAACATGATTGTGTGTCTGTATTCAAAGTGAGAAAACCTAAACAGTCGGTTGCTGTGCAGAGTCACACAAGGCCAGACTGAAATACAATACTTGGGCTATTGTTTTTCTATTCCAGCATTCAAAGAAAGAATACAAATAAAATAAATAAATAAATAAATAAATAAATGTCAGGTATCACCAGGAATCTCTAACTCTTGGATTTAGATTCCTCATACATGCAACTACAGTTAACAAAAGTCTGGTTTTGAATAAGGCAAATATCTGTAGCTGCTCTTAAGCTAGGTTTTCAATTGTAATTCCAAGACAAACAGTCTGGGTTCGAGGTCACAGGCTCTGATTACTGGCAGCAGCCTATAGAAATAGGCAAGCACTACATCTTCCATGGGAGCAAAGCCAAAGTATATTCTGAGGTCTACAAATGTTATTATGGGATGTCATTGCTGCCAATATCATCGGTGTGAGCTGGTACATTTCAAAAACCATCTACTCCAAATTTTCCTACTTCATTGAACACTAAGGTGTAAGTTATAATAATAAAACTTCTTGTAGGAAGTTTTGGACTACAATGGGCAATTTTCTTGTCTTTTTAAGCCACTTCCATTTTGTAATATAAAAGTTTTCACGGGCTATTCTTTCTATTCGGTGAAGCAGTCAGTCTGGACAAGTTCAGTGCACAATTACAGAATTCTAAGAAAAAGCACTAAGCTATTTTGGCTTATGGCACATTTTTGTTGTTTCTAACTGCTCAAGGCTACCCCGTTCCTCTAACAAAGCACACAACCAATTTTATTTGTTTAAAATCTTCCATTTGAAAAGGCTTTAAAATACCATACTACAGTTTCAAACTGTTTGAGTCATGAAAGTCTGTTTAAACACAAAAAAGCAGATGTGAAATGCTGCTACAGAAATCTCTCAGGGGATTCCCTGGTCTTGGGTGATTTAAGACATGAAATCAAACAAATTCTAAACATGCCCCAGGAAGGAAAAAAAACACATTTTTAAAACTCTGGGTGGTATTGTTCCCTTCCTGTGTTTCTACTGAATAAACCAATAATGTTCATTTGTGTCCAACAGACACCTCAGCCCTTTCTGGACTCTCCAATGGAGTTGGTCACTTCTGACTTACTAGTAATTAATCCTTTGTTAAATTTTGTGTGTGTCCTATGGTCCTAAACTGGAAACTCAGGTGGGCTTGCTCATAATACACAATGAGGATGTATAATTCATCCAAAGGAACTAAGAGGCAAGGGAGTTAGGAGATGGTCCTGTTTCTAGAAAAGATCGCTTAGCCCCTCTTCCCCCTTGTTTCTCCTGTTTACATTCAAGGGTTGAATACACATGTTGCTTTTACAAAAAAAAATTCCATTTTATAGAAGTAGAGTTACATCAGAAAACCTACATACGGGACATCAAACGGAATGTAAGTTAGTGTATGTCATTCACCTCTAAGTACAAGTAGCAGTTGGAAATTTGTTTCAGGCATTAAGTGCTTCGTTTAAGACTGTTGGTGTTGAATAGAATCTTTTCATTCCCCTTGTCGCTTACATATCATTCAAACAACATGCTTACACATGCTTGGGTATATTCATTTATATAGACAGAACTCGAGGCTTAGTAAATCAGTTATAAAAAGAATTATTTCACAGAATGATATACACTCTAGTGGAAAATGTAAAAGTTTTCCTGACCACAACTAGGAGTGGTACTTCTTCCAAACTTCTGTGATCAAGAAAAGGTATCTAGGATAGCGGCAGGCCTCCATATTGCAACCAGGACACAGCTGGAAAAGTGCAGGTAGAGACTCCGTCTGGGGCTAGAGCAGGGAGAGCTGCTAAGCTCTCGCCCACAGGCGGGCCCAGGCACCTAGGCTCTGCAGCACGTCCCTGCAAGCTTAGGCTGTGCACCGAGGCAGACAGAACCACCCAGCTCCCCAGGACCCCGGACCAGCGATAGGGGCAGGCCTCCATATTGCAACCAGGACACAGCTGGAAAGGTGCAGGTAGAGACTCTGTCTGGGGCTAGAGCAGGGAGAGCTGCTAAGCTCTCGCCCACAGGCGGGCCCAGGCGCCTAGGCTCTGTCCCACGACCCTGCGAGCTTAGGCCCTGCACCAAGGCAGCCGGAACCACCCAGCTCCCCAGGACCCCAGACCAGCGATAGTGGCAGGCCTCCATATTGCAACCAGAACACAGCTGGAAAGGCACAGGTAGACAGATTCCATCAGGGGCTACCACGTGGGGGGATCTGCTAGGCTCTCGCTACTAGGCAGGCCCAGCAGCGCCTGCCTAGGCTCTGCTGCACTCCCCCACACTTCCCGGAGACCTCAGGCCGTGCACAAAGTCAGCGGGTGGCAGCCAGCTCATGATCCCGTTGAGCAGCAAGCACGCATAACCAAGAGTAGAGAAACAACAGGTAAGCCCAGCCTCACAGGAGATTCAAACACCAGCCAGTGACAACAAGGTCAACTAACACCAGAAATAACCAGATGGCAAAAGGAAAACGAAGGAATGTCACTAACAGAAATCAAGGCAACATGACAGCATCTGAACCCAGTTCGCCAACAACAGGAAGCCCCGGATACCCCAAAACACCAGAAAAACAAGACTTGGATATAAAATCACTGGTCAGGATGCTGGTAGCTGAACACATAGAAAAATCTCGTAAAGAAATAGAGAAAATGGATCAAAAGTTAGAAGCCTTTACAAGGCAAATACAAAAATCACTTCAAGAAATGCAGGAGAAGATGGATCAAAAAGAAGAAGACAATAAGGAAGAAAGACAAAAGTCACTTAAAGAAATACAGAAGAACGTGGGCCAACAAGTAGAAGCTATGAAAGAGGAAACACAAAAATCTATTAAAGAAATACATGAAAACACAATCAAGCAAGCGAAAGATCTGAGCACGTCCAGCCAGGTACTAAAAACAGAAGTAGAAACAACTAAGAAATCGCAGAGGGAGACAACATTGGAGATAGAAAACCTTGGGAAGAAATCAGGGGCCATAGATGCAAATATCAACAATAGAATACAAGAGATAGAAGACAGAATATCAGAAGCCGAAGATACCATAGGAACCATTGATTCAATAGTCAAAGAAAATACTAAATGCAAAAAGGTGGTAACCCAAAACATCCAGGAAATCCAGGACACAATGAGAAGACCAAACCTAAGGATTATAGGTATAGACGAGAATGAAGATCTACAACTTAAAGGGCCAGCAAATATCTTCTACAAAATTATGGAAGAAAATTTCCCCAACCTAAAGAGAGAGATGCCCATGAATATACAAGAAGCATACAGAACCCCAAACAGACTGGATCAGAACAGAAATACATCCCGACACATAATAATCAAAACTCCAAATGTACTAAACAAAGAAAGAATATTAAAGGCAGCAAGAGAAAAAGGCCAAGTAACTTATAAAGGAAGACCTATCAGAATAACACCAGACTTTCTCACCTGAGACCATGAAAGCTAGAAGATCCTGGGCAGATATAATGCAAACTCTAAGAGAACACAAACTTCAGCCAAAACTACTTTACCCAGCAAAGCTCTCAATCGCCATAGATGGAGACATCAAGGTATTCCATGACAAAACCAAATTTGCACGATATCTTTCCACAAATCCAGCCCTACAAAGGATAATAGGGGGAAAACACCAAGACAAGGATGGAAACTATACCCGGGAAGAAGCAAGATAGAAACCTCCTCTCATCAAACCCAAAAGAAGGTAACCTCTCGAATATAAAAAAATAAATAAAATAAATAAATATAATTTCAAAAATGTCTGGAGGTAATAATTACTATTCCTTAATATCTCTTAACATCAATGGACTCAATTCCCCAATAAAAAGACATAGATTAACAGACTGGATACGGAAACAGGACCCTACATTTTGCTGCATACAGGAAACACATCTCAGTGTTAAAGACAAACACCACCTTAGAGTAAAAGGCTGGAAGACAATGTTACAAGCAAATGGTCTCAGGAAACAAGCTGGAGTAGCCATTCTAATATCAGATAAAATTGACTTCCAACCTAAAATCATCAAAAGAGACTCAGAAGGTCACTTCTTGCTGGCCAAAGGGAAAATCCACCAAGAAGAGCTCTCAATACTGAACATCTACGCTCCAAATGCAAGGGCACCCTCATTCGTAAAAGAAACCTTACTAAAGCTTAAAGCACACATTACACCTAACACAATAATTGTGGGTGACTTCAACACTCCACTCCCCTCAATGGACCGATCAGGAAAGCAGAAACTAAACAGGGACACAGTGAAACTAATTGAAACTCTGGACCAATTGGATTTAACAGATATATATAGAACATTTCATCCTAAAGCTAAAGAATATACCTTTTTCTCAGCTCCACATGGTACCTTCTCCAAAATAGACCATATAATTGGTCAAAAGACAGATGTCAACAAATACAAGAAGATCGAGCTAATCCCATGCCTCCTATCAGATCACCATGGAGTAAGAGTGGTCTTCAATAACAACAAAAACAACAGAAAGCCCACATACACATGGAAACTGAACAATACTCTACTCAATGACACCTTGGTCAAGGAAGAAATAAAAAAAGAAATCAAAGACTTTTTAGAATTCAATGAAAATGAAGGTACAACCTACCCAAATCTATGGGACACAATGAAAGCAATGCTAAGAGGAAAACTCATAGCTCTAAGTGCATCCAAAAAGAAACTGGAGAGAGCATACACTAGCAGCTTAATGGCACACCTTAAAGCCCTGGAAGAAAAACAAGTTAATTCACCCAGGAGGAGTAGAAGACAAGAAATCATCAAACTCAGGGCTGAAATCAATCAAATAGAAACAAAGAGAACCATACAAAGAATCAACAAGACCAGGAGCTGGTTCTTTGAGAAAATCAACAAGATAGATAAACCCTTAGCCAGACTAACCAAAGGACACAGAGACAGTATACAAATTAACAAAATTAGAAATGAAAAGGGAGACATAACAACAGAAACTGAGGAAATTCAAAAGATCATCAGATCCTACTACAAAGGCCTATACTCAAAACAACTGGAGAATCTGGAGGAAATGGACAATTTCCTAGACAGATATCAAATAACAAAATTAAATCAGCATCAAGTAGATCAGCTAAATAGTCCCATAACCCCTAAAGAAATAGAAGGGGTTATAGAAAGCCTCCCAACCAAAAAAAGTACGGGACCAGATGGTTTAAGTGCAGAATTCTACCAGACCTTCAAAGAAGACTTAACACCAATACTTTTCAAACTATTCCACAAAATAGAGACAGAAGGGACACTGCCCAACTCATTCTTCGAAGCCACAATTATGCTAATACCTAAACCACAAAAAGATCCAACAAAGAAAGAGAACTACAGGCCAATTTCTCTTATGAATATAGATGCAAAAATACTAAATAAAATTCTTGCTAACCGAATCCAAGAGCACATCAAAATGATCATCCACCATGATCAAGTAGGCTTCATCCCAGGAATGCAGGGATGGTTCAATATACGGAAATCCATCAATGTAATCCACTACATAAACAAACTGAAAGAAAAAAACCACATGGTCATCTCATTAGATGCTGAAAAAGCATTTGACAAAATTCAGCATCCTTTCATGCTAAAAGTCTTGGAAAGAGCAGGAATTCAAGGCCCATACCTAAACATAGTAAAAGCAATCTACAGCAAACCAGTAGCCAACATCAAAATAAATGGAGAGAAACTTGAAGCATTCCCACTAAAATCAGGTACTAGACAAGGCTGCCCTCTCTCTCCATATCTTTTCAATATAGTACTTGAAGTTCTAGCAAGAGCAATTAGACAACATAAGGAAGTCAAAGGGATACAAATTGGAAAGGAAGAAGTCAAACTATCATTATTTGCAGATGATATGATAGTTTACCTAAGCGACCCAAAAACCTCCACCAGAGAACTTCTACAGCTGATAAACAAATTCAGCAAAGTGGCAGGTTATACAATTAACTCAAGCAAGTCAGTGGCCTTCTTGTACTCAAAGGACAAGCAGGCAGAGAAAGAAATTAGGGAAATAACACCCTTCACAATAGCCAAAAACAACATAAAGTATCTTGGCGTGACTCTAACCAAACAAGTGAAAGATCTGTACAACAGGAACTTCAAGTCCTTGAAGAAAGAAATCAAAGAAGACCTCAGAAGATGGAAAAATATTTCTTGCTCCTGGATTGGCAGGATCAATATAGTAAAAATGGCCATCTTGCCAAAAGCAATCTACAGATTCAATGCAATCCCCATCAAAATCCCAACTCAATTCTTCATAGATCTGGAAAAAGCAATTCTCAAATTCATCTGGAGCAACAAAAAACCCAGGATAGCTAAAACTATTCTCAACAATAAAAGGACTTCTGGGGGAATCAATATCCGTGACCTCAAACAGTACTACAGAGCAATTGTGTTAAAAACTGCATGGTATTGGTATAGCAACAGGCAAGCAGATCAATGCAACAAGATTGAAGACCCAGAAATTAACCCACAGACTTTTGGTCACTTGATCTTTGATAAAGGAGCCACAACCATCCAGTGGAAAAAAGATAGCCTTTTCAACAAATGGTGCTGGTTCAACTGGAGGTCAACATGCAGAAGAATGCGAATTGACCCACTCTTATCTCTTTGCACTAAGATCAACTCCAAGTGGATCAAGGACCTCCACATAAAACCAGACACAGTGAAACTATGATAAAAGAAACTTGGGAAGACCCTGGAGGACTTGGGCACAGGGGGAAAGTTCCTGAACAGAACACCAATAGCTTATGCTCTAAGATCAAGAATTGACAAATGGGACCTCATAAAATTACAAAGTTTCTGCAAAGCAAAGGACACTGTCAGAAGGACAAAACGGCAACCAACAAAGTGGGAAAAGATCTTCACCAACTCCACATCCGACAGAGGGCTAATATCCAATATATACAAAGAACTCAAGAAGTTAGACCGCAAAGAAACAAATAACCCTATCAAAAAATGGGGCACAGAGCTAAACAAAGAATTTTCACCAGAAGAAATTCAGATGGCTGAGAAACACCTTAAAAGATGTTCAACATCATTAGTCATCAGGGAAATGCAAATCAAAACAACCCTGAGATTCCACCTCACACCAGTCAGAATGGCTAAGATTAAAAACTCAAGAGACAACAAGTGCTGGCGAGGATGTGGCGAAAGAGGAACACTCCTCCACTGTTGGTGGGATTGCAAAATTGTAAAACTGTTCTGGAAATCAGTTTGGCGGTTCCTCAGAAAATTGGGCATGTCACTTCCAGAGGACCCTGGCATACCACTCCTGGGCATATACCCAGAGGATTCCCCTGCATGCAATAAGGACACATGCTCCACTATGTTTATAGCAGCCTTGTTTATAATAGCCAGAAATTAGAAGGAGCCCAAATATCCCTCAAAGGAGGAATGGATACAGAAAATGTGGTATATTTATACAATGGAATACTACTCAGCAATTAAAAATAATGAATTCATGCAATTTGTAGGTAAATGGTTGGACCTGGAAAATATCATCCTGAGTGAATTAACCCAATCACAAAAGAATGCACACGAAATGCAATCACTGATAAGTGGATATTAATGAGCCCAGAAGCCCTAAATACTCAAGACACAAATAGCAAGTCAAATGATTCCCAAGAAGAAGAAAGGAGAGGACCCTGGGCCTGTAAAGATTGCATCCAGTTTAGTAAAGAAACCGAGGGGGGAGGGGGAATGATTGGGGAACAGTTGCGGGGGGAGAGGAACTATGGGAAGTATGGTGGGTGGGAACTGGGAAAGGGGAAAGCCTTTGGAATGTAAACATAGAATATAGAAAATAAAAAAAAAGAAAAGGTATCTAACTCAAGCTGAGTTACAAAAACTGAGAAGGAATTATGACTTCTGGGCTGGTAGAGGGAATCTTCTAAGCAAAGCATATAACCTACATTACAAAAGAGCAAATGTAATCAAGAAAAAGAGTTTTCTAGCAAGATAGAAGGTTAAAGACATGCCCAATTTTCTGAGGAACCGCCAGACTGATTTCCAGAGCAGTTGTACCATCTTGCAGTCCCACCAACAGTGTAGGAGTATTCCTCTTTCTCCACATCCTCGCCAGCACCTGTTGTCTCTTGAGTTTTTAATCTTAGCCATTCTGACTGGTGTGAGGTGGAATCTCAGGGTTGTTTTGATTTGCATTTCCCTGATGACTAATGATGTTGAACATCTCTTAAGGTGCTTCTCAGCCATCCAAATTTCTTCTGGTGAAAATTCTTTATTTAGCTCTGTACCCCATTTTTTGATAGGGTTATTTGGTTCTTTGGGGTCTAACTTCGTGAGTTCTTTGTATATATTGTATATTAGCCCTCTGTCAGATGTGGGGTTGGTGAAGATCATTTCCCACGTTGTTGGTTGCCGTTTTGTCCTTCTGACAGTGTCCTTTGCCTTACAGAAACTTTGTAATTTTATGAGGTCCCATTTGTCAATTCTTGATCTTAGAGCATAAGCTATTGGTGTTCTGTTCAGGAACTTTCCCCCTGTGCCCATGTCCTCCAGGGTCTTCCCAAGTTTCTTTTCTAATAGTTTCAGTGTGTCAGGTTTTATGTGGAGGTCCTTGATCCACTTGGAGTTGATCTTATTACAAGGAGATAAGAGTGGGCCAATTCGCATTCTTATGCATGTTGACCTCCAGTTGAACCAGCACCATTTGTTGAAAAGGCTATCTTTTTTCCACTGGATGGTTGTAGCTCCTTTATCAAAGATCAAGTGACCATAAGTCTGTGGGTTCATTTCTGGGTCTTCAATCCTATTCCATTGATCTACTTGCCTGTTGCTGTACCAATACCATGCAGTTTTTTACACAATTGCTCTGTAGTACTGCTTGAGGTCAGGGATATTAATTCTCCCAGAAGTCCTTTTATTGTTGAGAATAGTTTTAGCTATCCTGGGTTTTTTGTTACTCCAGATGAATTTGAGAATTGCTCTTTCTAGATCTATGAAGAATTGAATTGGGATTTTGATGGGGATTGCATTGAATCTGTAGATTGCTTTTGGCAAGATGGCCATTTTTACTATATTGATCCTAACAATCCAAGAGCAAGAAATATTTTCCATCTTCTGAGGTCTTCTTCAAATTCTTTCTTCTAGGACTTGAAGTTCCTGTCATACAGATCTTTCACTTGTTTGGTTAGAGTCACACCAAGGTACTTTATGTTGTTTGTGACTATTGTGAAGGGTGTTATTTCCCTAACTTCTTTCTCAGCCTGCTTGTCCTTTGAGTACAAGAAGGCTACTGATTTGCTTGAGTTGATTTTATAACCAGCCACTTTGCTGAAGTTGTTTATCAGCTGTAGAAGTTCTCTGGTGGAGTTTTTTGGGTCGCTTAAGTAAACTATCATATCATCTGTAAATAAAGATAGTTTGACTTCTTCCTTTCCAATTTGTATCCCTTTGACTTCCTTATGTTGTATTAATGAGCCCAGAAGCCCTAAATACTCAAGGCACAATTAGCAAGTCAAATGATTCCCAAGAAGAAGAAAAGAGAGGACCTTGGGCCTGAAACGATTGGATCTAGTTTTGTAGGAGAGTATCAGAACAGAGAAATGGTAGGGGGGGTATTGGGGAATAGTTGGGGGGAGAGGACTTATGGGACATATGGTGGGGGGGACTGGGAAAGGGGAAAGCCTTTGGAATGTAAACAAAGAATATAGAATTAAAAAAAGGTTAATGACATCAATAAGCACAACACCAACATGAGAATGTTTGTGTATATATGTGTGTATGTCCATATAGCTATACATTTATATATAGATATAAGATATATTAGAGAGTTAAGTGGTAGAAAACATTGATCAGGTTGATGTCTTAAAATAAACACTGGGCGGACCCCTGACTCCCTGCAGGCAGCTGCCATCTTGCCTGCAGCTTCCCATCCAGCCTGTGGCAGGGAAGCCGGACCCAGCCAGCTTGCCAGGTGCTCAGACTCAGCCAGTGGAACCAGGTACCCGAGATAGCCCGAGTTAAAGACCTTCGGGGACTCAGGCCTGGAACGGGAGATGCGCACTGAATAGCGGTTTGGGGCACATCGGCCGAGCCTGCACTCTGCACTCGCGGGGCGGACCCCCAAGCTCCCTGCAGGCAGCTGCCATCTTGCCTGCAGCTTCCCATCCAGCCAGTGGCGGGGAAGCCGGACCCAGCCAGCTTCCCAGCAACTTTGGACCAGCAGGCGGAACCAGATAACTGAGATATCCCAACTTTAAGACCCCTGGGGAAACAGGATAACAGACAGCAAACCCTGAGCAGGAGCAGTGCAGAGCAGCCGCCCAACAGGCAGAACCAAGTACCTGGGATATCCTGAGTTTAAGACCTCGGGAGACTCAGGCCACCTGTCAGCAATCTGTGAGCAGGAGCCCTGCAGGGCAGTGGTTCAATTGTCCCAGTCGCTGGTAAATAGCCTTTCGAGCCCACAGGAGGGTCAAGCACCAGCTAGTATCTACAGGACCAACTAATACCAGAGTTAACCAGATGGCAAAAGGCAAACATAAGATCGTTACTAACAGAAATCAAGGCAGTATGGTGGCATCCGAACCCAGTTCCCCGACAGCAATAAATCTTGGATACCCCGAAACACCAGAAAAACAAGACTCAGATCTAAAATCACTGGTCAGGATGCTGATAGAGGAACACTTAGATAAATCTCTTAAAGTAATACATGAGAAAATAGATCAAAAGCTAGAAGCCATTACAAGGCAAACACAATTAAATCTCAGATACATCAACACACCAGAAAAACAAGACTCAGATCTAAAATCACTGGTAAAGATGCAGATTGAGTATCACTTAGATAAATTTCTTAAAGTAATAGAGGAGAAAATAGATCAAAACTAGAAGCCCATACAAGGCAGACACAAAAATCACTTAAAGAAATCCAGGAGAATATAGAGCAAAAAATGAATCCCAATAAGGGGGAGAAAAAAAATCACTTAAAGAAATACAAGAGAACATGGGTCAACAAGTAGAAGTCATAAAAGAGGAAACACAAAAATCCCTTAAAGAATTACAGGAAAACACAAACAAGCAACTGAAAGATCTGAGCAAAACCATACAAAATCTAAAAACAGAAGTAGAAACAACTAAGCAATCGCAAAGGGAGACAACGTTGGAGATAGAAAACCTTGGGAAGAAATCAGGAGTCATAAATGCAAATATCAACAATAGAATACAAGAGATAGAAGACAGAATCTCAGATGCTGAAGATACCATAGGAACCATGGATTCAACAATTAAAGAAAATGCAAAATGCAAAAAGCTGGTAACCCAAAACATTCAGGAAATCCAGGACACAATGAGAAGACCAAACCTAAGGATTATAGGGATAGATGAGAATGAAGATCTACAACTTAAAGGGCCAGCAAATATCTTCTACAAAATTATGGAAGAAAACTTCCCCAACCTAAAGAGAGAGATGCCCATGAATATACAAGAAGCCTATAGAACCCCAAATAGACTGGACCAGAACAGAAATACTTCCCGTCACATAATAATCAAAACCCCAAATGTACTAAACAAAGAAAGAATATTAAAGGCAGTAAGAGAAAAAGGACAAGTAACATATAAAGGAAGACGTATCAGAATTACACCAAACTTCTCACCTGAGACAATGAAAGCTAGAAGATCCTGGGCATACCTCATACAGACCCTAAGAGAACACAAACTTCAGCCAAAACTACTATACCCAGCAAAACTCTCAATTGCCATAGATGGGGAAACCAAGATATTCCACAACAAAACCAAATTTGCAAGATACTTATCTACAAACCCAGCCCTACAAAGGATAATAGGGGAAAAATACCAACACAACGGGGGAAACAACACCCCAGAAGAAACAAGATAGAAACCCCATCTCATCCAACCCAAAAGAAGAGAACCACTCAAATACAAATAATAATAATAATAATAATAATAATAATAATAATAATGATGATGCCCAAAATGTCAGGAAGTAATAATTACTATTCCTTAATATCTCTTAATATCAATGGACTCAATTCCCCAATCAAAAGACACAGACTAACAGACTGGATACGGAAACAAGACACTACATTTTGCTGCATACAGGAAACACATCTCAGTGTCAAAGACAAACACCACCTTAGAGTAAAAGGCTGGAAGACAGTTTTACAAGCAAATAGTCCCAGGAAACAAGCCGGAGTAGCCATTCTAATATCAGCTAAAATTGACTTTCAACCTAAAGTCATCAAAAGAGACACAGAAGGGCACTTCCTGCTTGTCAAAGGGAAAATCTACCAAGAAGAATTCTCAATACTGAACATCTATGCGCCAAATGTAAGGGCACCCTCATTCGTAAAAGAAACTTTACTAAAGCTTAAAGCACACATTGCACCTAACACAATGATTGTAGGTGACTTCAACACTCCACTCTCCTCAATGGACCGATCAGGAAAGCAGAAACTAAACAGGGACACAGTGAAACTAATTGAAGCTTTGGACCAATTGGATTTAACAGATATATATAGAACATTCCATCCTAAAGCAAAAGAGTATACCTGTTTCTCAGCACCGCACGGTACCTTCTCAAAAACTGATCATATAATTGGTCACAAGACAGACCTCAACAAATACAAGAAGACCGAACTAATCCCATGTCTCCTATCGGATCACTATGGAGTAAAAGTGGTATTCAATAGCAAGAAGAACAACAGAAAGCCCACATACACATGGAAACTGAACAATACTCTACTCAATGACACCTTGGTCAAGGAAGAAATAAAGAAAGAAATCAAAGACTTTTTAGACTTCAATGAAAATGAAGGTACGACCTACCCAAATCTCTGGGACACAATGAAAGCAGTGCTAAGAGGAAAACTCATAGCCCTGAGTGCCTCCAAAAATAAACTGGAGAGAGCATACACTAGCAACTTAACAGCACACCTGAAGGCCCTGGAACAAAAAGAAGCTAACTCACCCTGGAGGAGTAGAAGAGAGGAAATCATCAAACTAAGGGCTGAAATCAATCAAGTAGAAACAAAGAGGACCATACAAAGAATCAACAAAACCAAGAGCTGGTTCTTCGAGAAAATCAACAAGATAGATAAACCCTTAGCTAGACTAACCAAAGGGCACAGAGATAGTATCCAAATTAACAAAATTAGAAATGTAAAGGGGATATAACAACAGAAACTGAGGAAATTCAAAAGATCATCAGATCCTACTACAAAGGCCTATACTCAAAACAACTGGAGAATCTGGAGGAAATGGACAATTTCCTAGACAGACACCAAATACCAAAATTAAATCAGCATCAAGTAGATCAGCTAAACAGTCCCATAACCCCTAAAGAAATAGAAGGGGTTATAGAAAGCCTCCCAACCAAAAAAAGTACGGGACCAGATGGTTTTAGTGCAGAATTCTACCAGACCTTCAAAGAAGACTTAACACCAATACTTTTCAAACTATTCCACAAAATAGAGACAGAAGGGACACTGCCCAACTCGTTCTTTGAAACCACAATTACGCTGATACCTAAACCACAAAAAGATCCAACAAAGAAAGAAAACTACAGGCCAATTTCTCTTATGAATATTGATGCAAAAATACTAAATAAAATTCTTGCTAACCGAATCCAAGAGCATATCAAAACGATCATTCACCATGATCAAGTAGGCTTCATTCCAGGGATGCAGGGATGGTTCAATATACGGAAATCCATCAATGTAATCCACTACATAAACAAACTGAAAGAAAAAAACCACATGGTCATCTCATTAGATGCTGAAAAAGCATTTGACAAAATTCAGCATCCTTTCATGCTAAAAGTCTTGGAAAGAGCAGGAATTCAAGACCCATACCTAAACATAGTAAAAGCAATCTACAGCAAACCAGTAGCCAACATCAAAATAAATGGAGAGAAACTTGAAGCAATCCCACTAAAATCAGGGACTAGACAAGGCTGCCCTCTCTCTCCATATCTTTTCAATATAGTACTTGAAGTTCTAGTGAGAGCAATTAGACAACATAAGGAAGTCAAAGGGATACAAATTGGAAAGGAAGAAGTCAAAGTATCATTATTTGCAGACGATATGTTAGTCTACTTAAGCGATCCAAAAAACTCCACCAGAGAACTTCTACAGCTGATAAACAACTTCAGCAAAGTGGCTGGTTATAAAATCAACTCAAGCAAAGCAGTAGCCTTCTTGTACTCAAAGGACAAGCAGGCTGAGAAAGAAGTTAGGGAAATAACACCCTTCACAATAGCCACAAACAACATAAAGTACCTTGGCGTGACTCTAACCAAACAAGTGAAAGATCTGTACAACAGGAACTTCAAGTCCTTGAAGAAAGAAATCGAAGAAGACCTCAAAAGATGGAAAAATATTTCTTGCTCCTGGATTGGCAGGATCAATATAGTAAAAATGGCCATCTTGCCAAAAGCAATCTACAGATTCAATGCAATCCCCATCAAAATCCCAAATCAATTCTTCATAGATCTAGAAAGAGCAATTCTCAAATTCATCTGGAGCAACAAAAAACCCAGGATAGCTAAAACTATTCTCAACAATAAAAGGACTTCTGGGGGAATCAATATCCCTGACCTCAAGCTGTACTACAGAGCAATTGTGTTAAAAACTGCATGGTATTGGTACAGCAACAGGCAGGTAGATCAATGGAATAGGATTGAAGACCCAGAAATGAACCCACAGACTTATGGTCACTTGATCTTTGATAAAGGAGCCACAACCACCCAGTGGAAAAAAGATAGCCTTTTCAACAAATGGTGCTGGTTCAACTGGAGGTCAACATGCAGAAGAATGCGAATTGACCCACTCTTATCTCCTTGTACTAAGATAAACTCCAAGTGGATCAAGGACCTCCACATAAAACCTGACACACTGAAACTATTAGAAAAGAAACTTGGGAAGACCCTGGAGGACATGAGCACAGGGGGAAAGTTCCTGAACAGAACATCAATAGCTTATGCTCTAAGATCAAGAATTGACAAATGGGACCTCATAAAATTACAAAGTTTCTGTAAGGCAAAGGACACTGTCAGAAGGACAAAACGGCAACCAACAACGTGGGAAATGATCTTCACCAACCCCACATCCGACAGAGGGCTAATATCCAATATATACAAAGAACTCAAGAAGTTAGACCCCAAAAAACCAAATAACCCTATCAAAAAATGGGGTACAGAGCTAAACAAAAATTTTCACCAGAAGAAATTTGGATGGCTGAGAAGCACCTTAAGAGATGTTCAACATCATTAGTCATCAGGGAAATGCAAATCAAAACAACCCTGAGATTCCACCTCACTCCAGTCAGAATGGCTAAGATTAAAAACTCAAGAGACAACAAGTGCTGGTGAGGATGTGGAGAAAGAGGAACACTCCTCCACTGTTGGTGGGATTGCAAAATGGTAAAACTGCTCTGGAAATCAGTGTGGCGGTTCCTCAGAAAATTGGGCATGCCACTTCCAGAGGACCCCGGCATACCACTCCTGGGCATATACCCAGAGGATTCCTCTGCATACAATAAAGACACATGTTCCACTATGTTTATAGCAGCCTTGTTTATAATAGCCAGAAATTGGAAGGAGCCCAGATATCCCTCAAAAGAGGAATGGATACAGAAAATGTGGTATATTTATACAATGGAGTACTACTCAGCAATTAAAAATAATGAACTCATGCAATTTGTAGGTAAATGGTTAGATCTGGAAACTAGCATCCTAAGTGAGCTAACCCAATCACAAAAGAATACACATGAAATGCAATCACTGATAAGTGGATATTAATGAGCCCAGAAGCCCTAAATACTCAAGGCACAATTAGCAAGTCAAATGACTCCCAAGAAGAAGAGAGAGGACCCTGGGCCTGTAAAGATTGGATCCAGTATTGTAGACCCAGAACAGAGAAATCGTGAGGGGGGGCGGAATGAGTGGGGAATAGCAGGGGGGAGAGGAATTATGGGACATATGGTGGGGGGTAACTGGGAAGGGGGAAAGCCTTTGGAATGCAAACATAGAATATAGAAAATAAAAATTAAAAAAATAAAAATAAAAATAAACACTGGTTGCAGCTCAGTGAATGGCTTCAAAGATAGTAACATCGAAGATATAGAAACAAGATAGCGAGTGGGTGCAGCGACCCCCACTGAGAAGCAATGGAGATTTGAGTAACGATGGCAGCAATATAGACAGAAGGAAGTGTATGAAACATTCAAAAATGTATTGGGGAGCATAATAGGACTTGAAGACTGACTATGTTAGGAAAATGGAAAGAAAAATTTGACATCTAATTTTCTTGCTTGGCCAATTATTTGATATTAGTGCCATTAACTTTAATCTTGAAATTTGAGAAAGAAATCATAGCAACAGGTTTGAGTTTTCTAAGTTTGAAACACCAGTTCAGGAGAGTACTTAGCAGCTTGCTTAGACCTCCACATGTGAGCAATTCGTGTATCCAAGTTGAAATTAGAAGCAGGAAAGAGGACATCAATAACTACATGAAAGCCCTCAGGGCTTTCTTATGAATAAATGGCCAAATTAGCTGTTGCATGACTTTATAGAAGTTATACAGGTAATAAAAGAAATTAAAAGAAATGTTTTATAATAATGTGCTGCATTTAAGAGGCCTACAATAAAACCAAATATGTTAATTTTATATACTTAGGGGGATACTTTATACAAGTATATAAGTATATAAAGTATATACCTAAACCCTGGACCCTTCTCTGGGCAGTCATAGAGGACCACACTTTTTTTATGACCATAGAAAACAGAGTCAAGAAGCAGAAAAGAGCATCTCCTGATATATGCATCCCATCTCTTTCCTAACTGACCTCACTAAAATACATGAGCCAGATCCTCTATTCTTTCTCGGTGCTGCTCTTAATTACTGCAGCTCCCCATCATACCTACATACCTTTAAGGTGGTTTCCATGGCAATTGCCAAATACTCAGAAGGAAAGACAAATATACTGATATCACAAGGTGTGCAGTACATTTAAATTAAGATAGTAACTGTAGACTACAAGGCTAAAAATGAAGCTAAAAAGTCCAGCCTCTACAATGACATAGTTCCTCCAACAAAGCCACACCTACTCCAACAAGGCCATATCTCCCTGAGCCAAGCATATTCAAACCACCACACTTCTCAAAGTTGGAAAATCAAGTACTAGATATAATATAAATCTTTTAAGAACTACAAGGACAAAGGAGAAGTGACAAAATAAAATTTTTCCATTGAACAAGCCTACAGAAAGAGAATGGAATAGAGACAAATATATACATATATAAGTGTGTGTGTGTGTGTACTTGTATGTGCACATTTGTGAGTGTCTGCATATATGTGTCTCTCTGTGTGTGTGTATGTTTATGACTGTTTTCTAAAGCAGTTTTAGGTTCAAAGCAAAATAAAAGCAGAATTTGCAAATGTTCTCTAGCCCCCATATATACAGTCTCAACAACTGTCTACATCCTGCTGAAGAGTGGTACCTTTGCATCTATCAATGAACCAACACTAATACACCATTATACCCTAACCAATATTCATGGCTAACAATAGGGCTTACTCTTAGTGTTGTATGTAGAGGGGGTTTACAACATGGTGACGCTGGCTAAAATACATACATACCCTTAATATACACATTTAATCCCAAACAATGAAGATAAAGTTGGTTTATAGAAGGAAGCACACATGTTTGAAAGTCAGAAACCAAGAGAAGTCATTTTGAATCACTCAGCTTGGAGAGGTGTTTTGAGTCAGAACAGTTGAGCAGACTCAACCAGCCAGAGTTCAGAAACAACTAGGAAGGGATGATCTTATTCAGATGCAAATCTTAAAGACTGAAAACATTCTATACCTAGAATAGATTGCATGGAGGCCAGAACCTTCCAGGACTAGGCCTAGGTTAGCAGACAGAGAGAGTAAGCCTCCAAGATGTTGACAACTACATCAGATGAATAAAAGATACTTTTACGCTTGCACATTATATGGATTCTGACAATTGTATAATGACATGCACTCACTACTACATCCCACAGAATGACATGGCTGCTCTAGAAAATCTTTGTGTTGTACTTAATCCTACCACCCTCTTTCCAAACCTAGTAATCACTAATATTTTTTATTGTTCAAAGCTATATGACCAGAATGGAATATAGTTGAGATCAAACAGCATGTAGCTTTTTCAGAATGGCTTCTTTTACCTCCATATCTCCTAATGTCATAGCAGACCATTTCTACAGGAAGCTAGGAATGTATTGTATTTATTCACTCAACTACTAAGGAGCAACTTAATTGCTTCCAAACTTTAATGGTGAGCAAAATGGCTATAAACACCTATGTGATTGGTTAGAGAGACTTGGGTTATCAACTTTAGGGGATAAATGCCAATAAAAGAGATTACTAGATCATACAAGTTAATTTATTTTTCAAAGCAACTGCCACACTGCCCTACAATGTGACTATATTTCCACCAAGGTTCTGCACTTGCACCATCAATGTGAAAAATGCCTGTTCTTCCCATCCTCAAAAGCATTTGATGCTTTCAGTAGTTTAGATTTTCACAACCTTCCATCTCAGTTGATGTGCTATGATATTATTGTTATAATTTGTCATTTCCTGATGACATATGATTCTAAAAATCTTGTCATGGTCTTGTTTTTAATCTATAAATCTTGGGTTTTCTACTCAGAGTTTCTTCCCATTTTTAACTACATTAGTGCTTATCCTATTATTGAGATTTTAAAATCCCTTATGCTTTTAGCTAGGCATAAGGGATGTGCCATCCTTGTCTACACAGAGTGCTCCATGCCATCAACAGATACAGAGTAAGACAAAGCCAAAAACAACAGAACAAAATGAAAGGATCCTTTATCCTTTTTAGATAAAAGACCTCTATCAGAGATGTCGTGTATAAATATCTTCAAAACATATTCTTTTTGTCTTCTTGCTGTGTCATTGGCAGAACTGGAGATTAAAGTTTAATGTTGCATAACTTATTTCTTTCATAAACTATATTTTTGATGGCATGGCTAAAAGTTCCCAACATCAACAACTTCTCCCATGTTGTCTCCTAGAAGGCTCATAAATTTAAATTTTATACATAGGTTTATGACACATTTCTAGATAATTTTGTGAAACTAAAACAAAATTTTAATATCTATTTAGACTCTTTGGTACTATTTTACTTTTGTTCCAAACTCCATGTTTGACTTTGTGAAACATGTTATTTTATCTCATACCTGTGACTGTGCTAACTTTCTGAAAATATCCTAAGAAAACTGGGTCAAGGATGTGCATCTAACATCATTTTTATAATTAAGTATTAGAAACAGTTTGTCAAGAAATTATTACCTGGTTAACTAAATTATCATCAAATAATAAAATATTTTAAAACTACTTCAGGTAATGGTTTTAAGTACTTTTTACTTTCCTGCAAGGAGTTATATTCACATTATGATCAGAAAATAAATAATATATTTTTCCTCAACCACTTAAAGTGTCAGATGATTTTTATAAAGAGCTATTAAATAAAATCAAAACTTACAATAATAAATGACATTCTTCAGGACATTGGACCAAATCTATGGTATGATGCCCTGTTTCACGGTTATCACAAATTGAATTTAAACATCCAAAGTACATAAAACTCTGCAGCTCAAATCAGTGGAAAGTAATTAGGAGAGGTTGGTTTATTAGAGAGGGAATTTAATGATTAGAAGAGAGATTTGAGATTTACAAAAGTAAGAGAAAGAATTGGAGTCAGTAACTAGAAAAGGGTATTCCCACATCACTGTGTAATGTAATTCCTCAATGCAGAACAAGCAATCCTCACCTCAAACTTTGTCTCAACCCATTATATATAACTTATACTGGCATCTGTCATTTACCTCTACTGTGGACCCTCTCTTCCCAAATAACATATACACTTTGTATCAGTGGGATAGATCTTAAATCAAAGTTGGAAAGCCCAAATTAAGTCTCACACAGCTACCTATGCTACCTATTTAGCACATGACTTAGATAAATTGTATAGCCTATATGGCATAAATACCTCATTTGTTTATGATACAACCTCTAACTCCATCACAGAGTTATTATGAAGAGCAAATGAGGGCATGAATACCATAGTGCAATCATTCTAAACAACATATACTTGTAATAATATGCTTTTCATCAAACGATGCAGTGTTTGGTCTCTGATAGCAATTCAAGAAGATGAAACCTTGAATCCCTGGCTGATAGGACAAACAGTAGTCCTGTGGGTGAAGCAACCTCTTTGTCTCTGGCTGTTCTGTATTCGATCCTCCAAAATCTGGGTCCCAAAAGCAGATGGCTTTCTAAAGTAGGTGAGGGACGTTCATTAACTGAAGTTAATGCGCACCTGTGATTCCAAGTCAGCACCAACACACAGCTCAAATGCACTCCCAGCCCTGACTTTCACTCTGTACCGCCTCAGCTGTTCATTCACTTCTCCACTAAAAGATTAGGTGCCAAACTCCAGACACAAGGAGTAAACAACAGAAATTAGACAAAGCCATGCCCAGGGAGAGCCAGCTCCAATATGGGGAAGCAATATGAGCCACAGAATCATACATACAAATATTGTTTTTAAAAAATGGCAATACCAATACAAATAGAGATTCAGGGATTGATAGAAAATTTAGTTGGAGGGGCTCATACAGACTGGGAGGGGGGCTGTTGGAGAAGCCTCTCCTGAGCTGAGATCTGAGAAAAAAAGTAGAAATATGAGTTTAAAAGATCAAGTAAGGATCTGCATGATTGGTGGTCCTGTGGCACAAGCCACTGACATTCAAGAAGTGGAATGAAGGCATGTCAGAGCACAGCTCGCAAGGACTGCAGCACAAAATGAAAGTTGAAAAGTACAAAGCAGAATATGTGGGATGAGGGTGAAGAGAAAGGGGAATCACCAAAATCAATTTTTTTCCGGGAAAATTCCACAATGAAGCTTGATTCTGTATTATGCTGAATTAAAAATAATATAGAACTCTGCACTAAACACATCTCCTGGGTTTTTCTTGGTTGGGAGACTATTGATGACTGCTTCTATTTCATTAGGGATTATCAGGCTGTTTAGATCGTTTATCTGATCCTGTTTTAACTTTGGTACCTGGTACCTAGACAGATCTAGGAAATTGCCCATTCCATCAAGATTGAGGAACAACAATATGAACCAACCAGTACCCCCAGAGCTCCCATGGACTAAACTACCAATCAAAGAGTACACATGGAGGGGCCCATGGCTCCAGCTGCATATGTAGCAGAGGATGACCTTGTTGGACATCAAAGGGAGGAGAGTCCCTTGGTCCTGAGAAGGCTCAATGCCCCAGTATAGGGAAATACCATGATAGGAAAGTGGGAGTGGGTGGGTTGGTGAGCAGAGGGAGGGAGGATGGGATAGGTGTTTTGGGAGGGGAAACCAGGAAAGGGGCTAACATTTGAAATGTAAATAAAGAAAATATCCAATAAAAATGAATAAAGCTGTTTTAAATATTCAAAAAATAATATAAAGAATACCTGATTGTTCTTTTAGAAAGATAGTAAACATGTGATTAGCATGTCTTACACACCATGTCAGGAAAAATTGTCTAGGATCTAGAGACCTTGACAGGAAAGTGATGAAGCTAGTCTGGGTTAGTAGATGCAGACCAGAACAGGCAGTAATTAAGTATCAGAGAGTAACACAGTGTAATTCTTGGTGTTAGCACTCCACAAGTAGAATAAATATACAGAGATGGTTAGAAGGAGGGCAGAAGCAAGACTTTCAGTCCAAGCAAAGAACAGAAAAATGATGACTCAGATGATAAGAGCAGCAAAATCAGAATCCAGTCTCAGAGAAGTACAAATTGAAATCAGGATCAAATCTTGTGTTTTGAGAGATAGGACGGTGATAAATTTGACTTTGTTTGCCATATTGTAAGCTCCCAGACAGTGAAGATTATCCTGGCAACCTTCGAGAGTCATACTTTTATAGTCAGATTGTTTAACCTCCTGCAAATCTAATCCAGAGGATTGTAAAGAGTCAATGACAACCTCTAAACAACTTGCTTGAACTGAACTAGATCTCTTTACTGTGTGAGCTATATTTTACAGAAGAATGAGAACCACTCACTCCCTGGGTTCAACGCAGGCTCTATTACAAGAAGCTGGAATTTAGGATAGTTACTTTTTCTCTGAGAATTTTGATTTCACCAGCAACAGGGAGCACTGCTGATTTCTACTCCTCCTGTACTTTACCGAGTTGAAGTGTCCACGCTGGATCTGATCAGAAAGCCTCCTTCCTCATGACTAGTTTTCATGGTAGATGAAGGCTCCTTGCAAGCATCCAAAGGAGGGAGGCCACCAACAATCCTACCCAATTAGGACACCAATGAACCACAGCAACAACCAACATGACACAGTAACTCTAAGGGTTTGATAGTGGCACATACTCCTTGGTGATAACCAGCAGCTCTCTAATTGGACATACAATCTGCTCAACCACCGGGTAAGTATGCCAAGTACTGGAAAGTTAACCAACTACCCAGTGCTAGTGAAGTTGTGCAGACTTTGAAAAAAACCTATAACCATACTTTACCAACCCATAATTATCCCGCCCTACATTCTAAGTATTTGTCCTTATACCCACAGATAAGTGTAGTCCTCAGCCCTCATTAAGAAAACTTCTCTTTGAAACAGGAAACCATTACAGAAAATTACAACCAATCAAAATAAAGAATTATGTAGCCCAGCCCTACAGTGGATACACCTACAAAACAACTCCTTCACCTAAGGCTCATTGTATAAAATGGAGTAGAAAGATTATAATAATATAAAAGAGTATGCTAGAAGACTATATGTACTAGAAATGTCAGAAGCGACACTTATAAACTAACTACACCTATAAACTGAGCCTAAACGTGAGCTAAACATGAACAACAACGGCATAAAAGTAGACAAGGGAAAAACCATGAGGCCTCAATCCTACACAAAGAGCTACAGGCAACTAAGGAATGCTGTATAATGTAACATTGTGGCTATAAATATATGGATGTAACAACAATTACTTAAAAAAAACAGGCCATAAATGTAAAAGAGAACAAAGAGGAATATATGAGAGCATTTAGAGGGAGGGAAGGGAAGGGGAAAATTATGTAATTTATTAAAATTTCAAAAATAATAAAAATATTATTTTTAAATTTAAAAAAAAGAAAAAAACAAAAAGATCAGGGACCCTGATGGAAGAGTTAGGGGAAGAACTGGAGGAGCTAAAGGGGATCGCAACCCCATAGGAAGACCAACAGTATCAACTAACCTGGACTCCTGGGAGCTCTCAGAAGCTTAAACCACAAACCAAAGAACATACTCGGGCTTGTCCAAGGCTCCCAGCACACATGGAGCAGAGGACTGCCATGTCTGGCCTCAGTGGGAGAAGATTCACCTAATCAGGTAGAGACTTGATGCCCTAGGGAAGGGGGATGCCTGAGGTATGGGGAGGAGGGTGGGTGTGGTTGGGTGGATGGGTGGGTGTGGATGGTTGGTTAGTGAGGCAACATCCTCTCAGGGGCAAAGGGGACAGGGGAAAGAACTCTGGGAAGGGAGCGGGGGGGGCAACATTTGAAATATAAATAAGTAAAATAAGTAATAATAATTTTAAAATATAAAAATAGAGTCAATGAATTTGCAAGAGAGGAAGGGGCAGTATATGGGAGGGCTTGGAGGGAGGGAAGGAAGAGGTAACTGATATAATTACATTATAATCTCAAAAGATAAAGTAATTATTTTTTTAATTTAAAGCAAATTTAATCCAAGTTCCATTTAATATTTTAGTTAAGTAAATCATGAATAATAGTAAGTTTGTATTAACAATAAACATTAATAGAATAAAAAAAAAGCTTTGAAGTTGCAGTGGCATTTCCAATATGCACCTGATTTCCCATCCTTGCTTTTATTGAATATTTCTTGTCTTTCTACACATGCAATTAGCACTGGATACTTTCTAGTGTTAAAAATCACTGCCTGGGATGGTTGTCCATATGACTGGATCAAGAACTGACTGGACAGGGAAAAAAAATGCCTCTGTGGCTTTAGAGATACTTCTACAAAGTAATGACATGGAGAGACAATGACCGGGCAAGAAAGCTCCACTGTCCACAGGAGGACCACCTTCCAGTGGGAAGCCCAGATAAAAACAGAAAAAGTAACCAGCATGTGGCTTGCCTGGCTTTCCTTTTGAGTGAAACCAAGTGTATCTCCTGCTGCAGCGGCAATCGCCCACTGACAACAGACTCTAGGCTCACTGGCTCAGTACCGTTGACTCTCCAGGGATGTTGCCGGCTTTTCTTAGCAAATCGGGTCAGTCGAAGAATCCAGCTTCTTGGATTGAGCAGCTTTGGGTTTGGGGTGTTTTGTTTGGTTTGGTTTGGTTTTTTTTTTTTTTTTCATTTACAGTAAGTAGATACCTACTGTTTGGCTACCTAATCCCTAGCATCAAAATAAATCTAGTGAACCCCCTTTAATAATATATGCATTCATCATAGCAAATCATTTCTGCTCAGGAATCCTGCCTAATGCAGTACCTATTGTGGAAACAGTCTGTTCATTATCACAGTCGTGTGCCTATCTGTAAAGCAGCTGGTATTCGTGAATCTACAGCCCTCCTCTTCACCAAGTGGCTTCAATGCTAAAAAAAAAAAAAAAAAAAAAAAAAAAAAAAAAATAGCTAACTGACTTGTCTATCCAAATCACACCTTCAGTCAAGTGACAGGCCGGGAAAAAAAAAAAAGCAGCTGGATCATACCAAAATTAAACCTCTTCCACTTCTTAAAAGAAAAACAAATGTTCCGATTCTTCTCATCTCTATGTAGATGGCTTCAAATGCAGGTGATTGCAACCCCTGACAGTATCTAGTGAATGGTAGCATTATCTACACAGGACCACTTGGAGACAGGCTTTGAAGAAACATTTGGAACAAACGAGCTTAAAAGAAAGCGAAAAGGTTAATTGTAAAAATTGCTTTAGTGACTACACCTTGCATTTCTCTTACTAGCAAACACTTCTCCACAGCTATCAATTTGAAACACCAGATCTTAAAAATCAATTCTCAAAGCTCTATCACCTCAATCATTTTTTGTTTTTTTGCCCAGAACATTGCTAGTCAACAAGCAATCAAAGCAAATATAAACTACGAAGCATTACAACGTAACCCCTGCATTTTCATTATAATTATCCAGTGATTCAGGCTGTCCTCGACTTAGTAAATAGATATTGAGTGCTGCCACATACACAGGATTACAGTGCGTAACAAATAGTGATTGTGTCCCTCAAATGAAACACGAAAGACATGCTGATGGTATGAAAGAAATGAGAAAAAAATCCTAAAGAATCAAAATATTTTAAGTTACTTCTATTACATTAAATGGTAGTGAATCTCTCCTGCACATGTCTACTTCAAGTCCTTTGGTCCTATAAAACTTAAATAATTCTAACAACTAAGTTGACAGAGTCTTTTTTTTTTTTTAGATGTCTGAGAGATTTATTTTTCTTTAATATATTTATTCACTCTACATTCCAATGGTAGCCCCCTTCTTCCTTTCCTCCCAGTCCTACCCTCCTACCCTCCCACCCACATTCCCCATTCCTCTTCCCACTTCCCCCTCCTTTTCTCCTCAGAGAAGGGGACTCCCCTCATACCTGCCCGCCCTGGTACATTAAGTCAAATCATGACTAACACATCCTCTCCCACTGAGGCCAGACAAGGCAGCCCAGCTAGGATGAAGAGATCCAAAGGCAGGTAACAGAGACTGAGTCAGAGCCAGCCCCTCGTCCAATTGTTAGGGGATGCAGATGAAGACCAAGCTGCCCATCTACTAAATATGTGTAGGGGGCCAAGACACATCCCATGCTCCTTCTTTAGTTGGTGGCTCAGTCTCTGTTGGTCCCCATGGGCCCAGCTTAGTTGTCTCTGTAGGTCTTCTTGTAGTGTCCTTGGTCCCTCTGGCTCCCTGTATCCTTCCCCTTACTCTTCTATAAGACTCCCTGAACTCCACCTTATGTTTGGCTGTGGTTCTCTGCATGTTTCCATCAGCTGCTGGATGAAGCCTCTCAGAGGACAGTTATGCTAAGCTCCTCTCTGCAAGCATAGCAGAGCTTCATTAGTAGAGTCATGGGTTGGCTCTCTCCCATGGGGTGGGTCTCAAGTTGGGCCAGCCATTGTTTGGCCACTCCCTCAATCTCTGCTCATCTTTATCCCCACACATTTGGTAGGCGAGGCAAATTGGGGGGTAAGAGTTTTGTAGGGGGGGTGGTATCCCCCTCCCTTCACAGGAAGTCCTGCTTGGCTACAGGAGGTTCCATATCCACCGCTGCTAAGAGACTCAGCTATGGTCATCCCATTACCTCCCAGGAGCCTTCCCCATCCTTGATCTCCAGCTTGTTCCAGAGATGCTCCCGAGATCTCAGATCTCATCCCAATCTGAGATGCTCCCAGATTTTCTTTCTCTCTTCCAGCCCATTCACCACCCCCACCCAACCTCCACTCTCCCCACACCTGATCCCCACTCCAGTTCCCCTCCCCATCCCTTCTCCCACCCAGTTCTCTCTCTCTCTCTCTCTCTCTCTCTCCCTCTCTCTCTCTCTCTCTCTCTCTCCCCATCTACTTCCATTGTCTATTTTATTTCCCCTTCTGAGTGAGATTTAAGCATCCTCCCTTGGGCCCTCCTTGTTACTTAGCTTCTTTGGATCTGTGGTCTGTAGAATGGTTATCCTGTACCTTATGGTTAATATCTACTTATAAGTGAGTACATACCATATGGGTCTTTCTGGGTCTGGATTACCCTCCACACAGGATGGTATTTTTTAGTTTCGTGAATTTGCCTACAAAATTCATGATGTCCTTGTTTTTAATAGCTGAGTAGTGTTCCATTGTGTAAATGACATCTGGGTTGTTTGCAGTTTCTGGCTATTATGAAGAGAGATGCTATGAACATAGTGAAGCCAGTGTCCTTGGGGTATTGTGGAGCATCCTTTGGGTATACTCCCAGGAGCAGTATAGCTGAGTCTTAAGGTAGAACTATTCCCAATATTCTTTAAAAAAACAAACAAACACACACACACACACACACACACACACACACACACACCATAAAATGGAAACTTCTAGTTTCTTTGGAAAGCTAGTTAAGTCAAATGATGTTTTGCTGAGGCACACAGGTGAAAGGATCTTTGGATATAGCAGACACGTGAAAGGACACTTGATGAAGGAGTATAAATATGACCCCATAGACAGTGGGAGATGAGCACTGAGCATTGGTTTGGTTTGCTCTTCCTCACTATTCTCCACTAAAGACATGCGTGTATTGGTTCATCTTACATAGCATTATTGAGCTCAGCTTGTGGTAATGCTGCCATTGAGAAAAACTCTCCCAGGAACTGCTCATGAGTTTCCTATGGAAGCTTGCTGCCTCCTTAGCAAGCCTATTGGTTTCTTCAGGATTGAACTACAGCTACCTGGTGTCTGCCTGCTGAAAGGACTGGACTGTAGCTGCCAAGTCATAGTTGGTATTTGCTACAGTACTGAACTGCTGCCAGAGAAGATCAGGCTAGCCCCCAAAGAACTACTTCTGAACAGGTCCACTTCCCCCATATCCTATTAACTTTTCTACTACCTCTGCTGGCTAGTGGGCTACAGGAAAGGTTGAACCCTTATTAAAAGTAGGTTGCAAAAAAAATGTATGCCTACAACAGCAGATTGACTTCAAAGTGGTCATACAAGTTTGCATTCCTACCAGCAATGGAGGAATGTTCTCCTTGTTCCACATCCTTGCAAACATGTGCTGTCACTTGAGGTTTTTGTTTTCCCCAGGAATTTAGTGTTTGTATTCACGTTACATCCCAACACAGCCGCCACTCTCTCCTCTCCTCCCAGTGCCATCCTTATAAATTCCTCTTCCCACCACCCACTTCCCCTTTCCTCAAAGAATGGGAGGTCCCCCCTTGTGTACTGCCCATCTAGTACCAGCAGGACTGGGCACATCCTCTCTCACTGAAGCCCAACTAGGCAGTCCAACTAGGGGGAGGGGACCCAGTGACTAGAAACAAAACAGATAGTCCCTGCTCCACTTTAGACCCACATGAAGACTAAGCTGCACATTTGCTACAACTGTGTACACATAGGGACCTAGGTCCAGCCCCTGCATGCTCCCGCGTTGGTAGCCCAGGCTCTGTGAGCCCCCCGTGGTTCCAGGTTAGTTGGTTCTCTAGGTCTTCTTATGGTGTCCTTTGCCACTCCAACTTGCTCACATCTATCTTCAACTCTTCCACAAGACTCCCTGAGCTCCCCCTGATGTTTGGCTGTGGGTCTCTGCATCTGCCTCCATCAGCTGATGGATGAAGTCTCTCAGGAGAAAATTATCCATTCTGATGGGTGAAAGATGGAATCTCAGAGTCATTTTAATTTGCATTTCTCTGATGACTAAGGACCCTGAGCATTTCTTTAATTGCTTCTCGCTCATTAGAGATTCCTCTGTTGGCAATTCTCTCTTTAACTTTCAATCCCATTTTGAACTGGGTTATTTGGGATGTTTGTGTTTAATTTCTTGAGTTCTTTATCTATTTTGTATATTCGTCTTCTGTCAGATGTAGGCTTGGTGAATATCTTCTCTAAATCTGTAGACTATTGTTTTGTCTTATTGATGGTTTTCTTTGCCTTATAGAAGGTTTTCAGTTTTATAAGGTCCCATTTATTAATTGTTGACCTTAGTACCTGAGCTGTTACTGTTCTGTTCAGGAAGTTATATCCCATACCAATGTATTCAAAGCTATTTCCCACTTTCTGCTTTATTAGATTTAGTGTATGTAGTTTTGTGTTGAGGCCTTTGATCCCCTTAGACTTGAGTTTTGTGCAGGGTGATAAATATGGATTTATTTGCATTCTTCTACATGCAGACATCCAGTTACACCAGCACCATTTATTGAGGATGCTTTCTTTTTTTCTATTGTATGGTTGTGTCTTTTTTGTCAAAAATCAAGTGTCCATAGGTATGTGGGTTTGTTTCTGGGTCTTCTAGGTTCCATTGGTCAACCTGTCTGATTTCAGTGCTATGTGGATTTTATTACTATTGCTCTGAAGTACAGCTTGAAATCAGGGGTGGTGATACCTCCAGAAGTTCTTTTATTGTACAGGGTTGGTTTTAGCTATCCTAAATTTTTTCTTATATATGAAACTGATAATTGCTCTTTCAAGGTATGTAAAATATTGTGTTGGAATTTTGATTGGAATTGCATTGGATCTATATGTTGCTTTTGGTAAGATGGCCATTTCCACAATGTTTATCCTATGGATCCAAGAGCATGGGGATCTTTCCATCTTCTGATCTCTGATTTCTTTCTTCAGAAACTTGAATTCTTGTCACACAGGTCTTTTACTTGTTTGGTTAGACTTACACCAAGATATTTTATATTATTTGTTGCTGTTGTGAAGGGTGCTGTTTCCCTGATTTCATGCTTGGCCCATGGTTGAGTTACTGGCTTCAAACAATATCTCCAAATCTTGAGACTTCCATGTTCCCAGTTGACATAAGACTGTGAGGCAAAAAAAAAATTAATGTGAGAAGAATGACACTAATTCTGTAGGTCACAAACATAGTTAAGAAATAATGGCATCTTTCTTTAACAAAAAGTTTAGTCTGGTAGACAGATTCCATCAGGGGCTACCACGTGGGGGGATCTGCTAGGCTCTCGCTACTAGGCAGGCCCAGCAGCACCTGCCGAGGCTCTGCTGCACTCCCCCACACTTCCCGGAGACCTCAGGCCGTGCACAAAGTCAGTGGGTGGCAGCCAGCTCGTGATCCCGTTGAGCAGCAATCACGCATAACCACCAGTAGAGAAACAACAGGTAAGCCCAGCCTCATAGGAGATTCAAACACCAGCCAATGACAACAAGGTCAACTAACACCAGAAATAACCAGATGGCAAAAGGTAAACGAAGGAATGTCACTAACAGAAATCAAGGCAACATGACAGCATCTGAACCCAGTTCGCCAACAACAGGAAGCCCTGGATACCCCAAAACACCAGAAAAACAAGACTTGGATATAAAATCACTGGTCAGGATGCTGGTAGCTGAACACATAGAAAAATCTCGTAAAGAAATAGAAGAGAAAATGGATCAAAAGTTAGAAGCCTTTACAAGGCAAATACAAAAATCACTTCAAGAAATGCAGGAGAAGATGGATCAAAAAGAAGAAGACAATAAGGAGGAAAGACAAAAATCACTTAAAGAAATACAGAAGAACGTGGGCCAACAAGTAGAAGCTATGAAAGAGGAAACACAAAAATCTATCAAAGAAATACATGAAAACACAATCAAGCAAGCGAAAGATCTGAGCACATCCATCCAGGCACTAAAAACAGAAGTAGAAACAACTAAGAAATCGCAGAGGGAGACAACATTGGAGATAGAAAACCTTGGGAAGAAATCAGGAGCCATAGATGCAAATATCAACAATAGAATACAAGAGATAGAAGACAGAATATCAGAAGCCGAAGATACCATAGGAACCATTGATTCAACAGTCAAAGAAAATACTAAATGCAAAAAGGCTGTAACCCAAAACATCCAGGAAATCCAGGACACAATGAGAAGACCAAACCTAAGGATTATAGGTATAGACGAGAATGAAGATGTACAAGTTAAAGGGCCAGCAAATATCTTCTACAAAATTATGGAAGAAAACTTCCCCAACCTAAAGAGAGAGATGCCCATGAATATACAAGAAGCATACAGAACCCCAAACAGACTGGATCAGAACAGAAATACATCCCGTCACATAATAATCAAAACTCCAAATGTACTAAACAAAGAAAGAATATTAAAGGCAGCAAGAGAAAAAGGCCAAGTAACTTATAAAGGAAGACCTATCAGAATAACACCAGACTTCTCACCTGAGACCATGAAAGCTAGAAGATCCTGGGCAGATATCATGCAAACTCTAAGAGAACACAAACTTCAGCCAAAACTACTTTACCCAGCAAAGCTCTCAATCACCATAGATAGAGACATCAAGGTATTCCATGACAAAACCAAATTTGCACGATATCTTTCCACAAATCCAGCCCTACAAAGGATAATAGGGGGAAAACACCAAGACAAGGACGGAAACTACACCCGGGAAGAAGCAAGATAGAAACCTCCTCTCATCAAACCCAAAAGAAGGTAACCTCTCGAATATAAAAAATAAATAAAATAAATAAATACAATTTCAAAAATGTCTGGAGGAAATAATTACTATTCCTTAATATCTCTTAACATCAATGGACTCAATTCCCCAATAAAAAGACATAGATTAACAGACTGGATACGGAAACAGGACCCTACATTTTGCTGCATACAGGAAACACATCTCAGTGTCAAAGACAAACACTGCCTTAGAGTAAAAGGCTGGAAGACAATTTTACAAGCAAACGGTCTCAGGAAACAAGCTGGAGTAGCCATTCTAATATCAGATAAAATTGACTTCCAACCTAAAATCATCAAAAGAGACTCAGAAGGTCACTTCTTGCTGGCCAAAGGAAAAATCCACCAAGAAGAGCTCTCAATACTGAACATCTATGCTCCAAATGCAAGGGCAGCCTCATTCGTAAAAGAAACCTTACTAAAGCTTAAAGCACACATTACACCTAACACAATAATTGTGGGTGACTTCAACACTCCACTCCCCTCAATGGACCGATCAGGAAAGCAGAAACTAAACAGGGACACAGTGAAACTAATTGAAACTCTGGACCAATTGGATTTAACAGATATATATAGGACATTTCATCCTAAAGCTAAAGAATATACCTTTTTCTCAGCTCCACATGGGACCTTCTCCAAAATAGACTATATAATTGGTCACAAGACAGATGTCAACAAATACAAGAATATCGAGCTAATCCCATGCCTTCTATCAGATCACCATGGAGTAAGAGTGGTCTTCAATAACAACAAAAACAACAGAAAGCCCACATACACATGGAAACTGAACAATACTCTACTCAATGACACCTTGGTCAAGGAAGAAATAAAAAAAGAAATCAAAGACTCTTTAGAATTCAATGAAAATGAAGGTACAACCTACCCAAATCTATGGGACACAATGAAAGCAGTGCTAAGAGGAAAACTCATAGCTCTAAGTGCATCCAAAAAGAAACTGGAGAGAGCATATACTAGCAGCTTAATGGCACACCTTAAAGCCCTGGAAGAAAAACAAGTTAATTCACCCAGGAGGAGTAGAAGACAAGAAATCATCAAACTCAGGGCTGAAATCAATCAAATAGAAACAAAGAGAACCATACAAAGAATCAACAAGACCAGGAGCTGGTTCTTTGAGAAAATCAACAAGATAGATAAACCCTTAGCCAGACTAACCAAAGGACACAGAGACAGTATACAAATTAACAAAATTAGAAATGAAAAGGGAGACATAACAACAGAAACTGAGGAAATTCAAAAGATCATCAGATCCTACTACAAAGGTCTATACTCAAAACAACTGGAGAACCTGGAGGAAATGGACAATTTCCTAGACAGATATCAAATACCAAAATTAAATCAGCATCAAGTAGATCAGCTAAATAGTCCCATAACCCCTAAAGAAATAGAAGGGGTTATAGAAAGCCTCCCAACCAAAAAAAGTACGGGACCAGATGGTTTTAGTGCAGAATTCTACCAGACCTTCAAAGAAGACTTAACACCAATACTCTCCAAACTATTCCACAAAATAGAGACAGAAGGGACACTGCCCAACTCATTCTTCGAAGCCACAATTACGCTAATACCTAAACCACAAAAAGATCCAAGAAAGAGAACTACAGGCCAATTTCTCTTATGAATATAGATGCAAAAATACTAAATAAAATTCTTGCTAACCGAATCCAAGAGCACATCAAAACGATCATCCACCATGATCAAGTAGGCTTCATCCCAGGGATGCAGGGATGGTTCAATATACGGAAATCCATCAATGTAATCCACTACATAAACAAACTGAAAGAAAAAAACCACATGGTCATCTCATTAGATGCTGAAAAAGCATTCGACAAAATTCAGCATCCTTTCATGCTAAAAGTCTTGGAAAGAGCAGGAATTCAAGGCCCATACCTAAACATAGTAAAAGCAATCTACAGCAAACCAGTAGCCAACATCAAAATAAATGGAGAGAAACTTGAAGCATTCCCACTAAAATCAGGGACTAGACAAGGCTGCCCTCTCTCTCCATATCTTTTCAATATAGTACTTGAAGTTCTAGCAAGAGCAATTAGACAACATAAGGAAGTCAAAGGGATACAAATTGGAAAGGAAGAAGTGAAACTATCATTATTTGCAGACGATATGATAGTTTACCTAAGCGACCAAAAAAACTCCACCAGAGAACTTCTACAGCTGATAAACAACTTCAGCAAAGTGGCAGGTTATAAAATTAACTCAAGCAAGTCAGTGGCCTTCTTGTACTCAAAGGACAAGCAGGCAGAGAAAGAAATTAGGGAAATGACACCCTTCACAATAGCCACAAACAACATAAAGTATCTTGGCGTAACTCTAACCAAACAAGCGAAAGATCTGTACAACAGGAACTTCAAGTCCTTGAAGAAAGAAATCGAAGAAGACCTCAGAAGATGGAAAAATATTTCTTGCTCCTGGATTGGCAGGATCAATATAGTAAAAATGGCCATCTTGCCAAAAGCAATATACAGATTCAATGTGATCCCCGTCAAAATCCCAACTCAATTCTTCATAGATCTAGAAAGAGCAATTCTCAAATTCATCTGGAGCAACAAAAAACCCAGGATAGCTAAAACTATTCTCAACAATAAAAGGACTTCTGGGGGAATCAATATCCCTGACCTCAAGCAGTACTACAGAGCAATTGTGTTAAAAACTGCATGGTATTGGTATAGCAACAGGCAAGCAGATCAATGGAACAGGATTGAAGACCCAGAGGTTAACCCACAGACTTATGGTCACTTGATCTTTGATAAAGGAGCCACAACCATCCGGTGGAATAAAGATAGCCTTTTTAACAAATGGTGCTGGTTCAACTGGAAGTCAACATGCAGAAGAATGCGAATTGATCCAATCTTATCTCTTTGCACTAAGATCAACTCCAAGTGGATCAAGGACCTCCACATAAAACCAGACACACTGAAACTATTAGAAAAGAAACTTGGGAAGACCCTGGAGGACTTGGGCACAGGGGAAAAGTTCCTGAACAGAACACCAATAGCTTATACTCTAAGATCAAGAATCGACAAATGGGACCTCATAAAATTACAAAGTTTCTGCAAAGCAAAGGACACTGTCAGAAGGACAAAACGGCAACCAACAAAGTGGGAAAAGATCTTCACCAACTCCACATCCGACAGAGGGCTAATATCCAATATATACAAAGAACTCAAGAAGTTAGACCGCAAAGAACCAAATAACCCTATCAAAAAATGGGGCACAGAGCTAAACAAAGAATTTTCACCAGAAGAAATTCGGATGGCCGAGAAACACCTTAAAAGATGTTCAACATCATTAGTCATCAGGGAAATGCAAATCAAAACAACCCTGAGATTCCACCTCACACCAGTCAGAATGGCTAAGATTAAAAACTCAAGAGACAACAAGTGCTGGCGAGGATGTGGAGAAAGAGGAACACTCCTCCACTGTTGGTGGGATTGCAAAATGGTAAAACCGCTCTGGAAATCAGTTTGGCGGTTCCTCAGAAAATTGGGCATGTTACTTCCAGAGGACCCTGGCATACCACTCCTGGGCATATACCCAGAGGATTCCCCTGCATGCAATAAGGACACATGCTCCACTATGTTTATAGCAGCCTTGTTTATAATAGCCAGAAATTGGAAGCAGCCCAAATATCCCTCAAAGGAGGAATGGATACAGAAAATGTGGTATATTTATACAATGGAATACTACACAGCAATTAAAAATAATGAATTCATGCAATTTGTAGGTAAATGGTTAGACCTGGAAAATATCATCCTGAGTGAATTAACCCAATCACAAAAGAATGCACCTGAAATGCAATCACTGATAAGTGGATATTAATGAGCCCAGAAGCCCTAAATACTCAAGACACAAATAGCAAGTCAAATGATTCCCAAGAAGAAGAAAGGAGAGGACCCTGGGCCTGTAAAGATTGCTTCCAGTTTAGTAAAGAAACCGAGGGGGGAGGGGGAATTATTGGGGAACAGATGGGGGGGGAGAGGAACTATGGGAACTATGGTGGGTGGGAACTGGGAAAGGGGAAAGCCTTTGGAATGTAAACATAGAATATAGAAAATAAAATTTAAAAAAAAAGTGTAAAAAAAAAAAAAGTTTAGTCTGGACTAAGCTCAATCAGGCCAGAAGTTCCTGAACAGCTCCATCATTTTAATGAAGTTTCTATCCTGTGCCATGATTTTAAAGCATATTCATTGCCTGACTTCATGCTTTGACTATTAATTTCTACCTTGTTACTTAAACAAATACTATACATATAACAAAACAACAATGCAAAATATGATAAATCAGGCTACATTTACACCACCCTCTCCCCCAGATGGCGAATCTGTGAGTCAGCAGTAGCAGAATGGCCAGAGCCAAAGCCAAAGAATTAATTCACATGTTGTATAATTTCCGCATTTGTTCCCATCTATTTTGTGCTAATATGTCCTTGATGTTTCCAAGAGCAGCAAAATCCATTTATTCAAATATTCAACTCTGTGCTAAACTGAAATCAACTGGCCCCAAAATACCAATAAAGATTTCTATGTAAAGCTATTAGATTCAATATTCTGAAATTAGAATTCAGGATTTTGTAGAGTGGCAATGGCCGCTATTCATTAAGCTAAACACTGAAGAACTTTGATTATAATCTATTAGAGTAGGTAAGCATTACTGAGATGGAGCAGAGGGATGAGAAGCCCAGCTGGAGAGCTCGAATAAGTGGGGGCTGGAAACGGGCTTAGATGTATTGGAGACTGAAAAAGACATGAGTTAGAGCAAGCAGCTGACATCTGACTCTAATTAGAGAAGCATATTTCAACATAGAGAAGGATGACTGGAAACCTATAAGAAAATTCACTAGCCACAGATAATACCAAGCACAAAAGTAAAAGGACCCAAAGATATTGATATCTAAGTTCTCATGGAGTGTAAAGAGAACTTGAGTCACTCTGTCCCAAGTTACAATAATAAAAATCTCACAGCCTCACAACACATGTGCCCTCAGATATCTCTCTTGGCCTCTGAATCATAATCTCCTCATACAAGTAAGAGGTTTAAAAAAAACAAAAACAAAAACAAACAAAAAAAAACCTCCTCTGAAATTATTTCACCAGATAATGGATTACAAATTGGCATGCAAATGTTAACTTGTGATGGTGTTATAATAATCGGCTTTGGTGGGAAGTATTAGTATTAACAAGATGAAATAACATTTTAAATGCTGGTTGACATATTTCCAAACTAGGTCAGTCTTATTGACCGAGAATCTCCAGATGCTGAGATTGAAGCATCTGATGGATAGAAGAGTGACCTCATAAACAAGGGAGTAATTGTTCAAACCTGACTTTCAGAATAAAGTATATTAGTCAATAAAAGGCTCAGCAGGCATGAAGAGAATGGACTTAAATTTATTATAACCATAAAGTTCAGCAGAGGGCAGGGGCTAGGTTTCAAGGATTTATGAAACCTCATTTTTATTATAAAATAGACACTAGTTTAAGATAGAGCTTTTTCTTCTACTGTAAGGAAGAAGAAGGAGGAGGAGGAAGAGAAGGAGGAGGAGGAGGAAGAGGAAGAGGAGGGAGAGAAAGAAGAAGGAAGAGAAAGAAGAAGGAAGAAAATGAAGGAAGGAGGGGAAGAAGAAGAAAAAGGGAAAGGAGAAGGACGAGTAAGTGGAAGGGGAGGAAGAAGAGGAAGAAAAGGAAGAAGAAAAGAAAAGATAAAGGACAAAAGGTTAAAAACAATTTTCAACTAAAAAAAAATAAAGACCCTCAAAATTATTCCAAGGCTGAAACTACAAAAAGAAAGTGTTATATGTGAAAGAAGGATCCTGCCATATTCTCCCACATATCCTTACATTGTCTGGAATAGGAAAGTCGGTACCTGAAACACATCTCCTCCCTACTGTTCTTCGGGCAGCCAATAGAAAAAGAAACACTTTTCCTTCTCCCCCAACCCCCATAATTCCAGGAAGATAGGTTCTTCATAATAAAAACAAGCAGAGGAGCTATGTGAAAAGAACAGCTGTAGGCAGGCCGAGAACAGGTGTAAGCCAAGAGTAAGGGTCTATGAGAGCAGCAGATTTTCAAAGACCAAATATTGGGTAGAGGAGGACAACCCATCCTCTGCTGGCACACAGGAGCCTGCAGAATGATAGAAGGGTCATGGCTGTGAAGAAGCCTGACATGGGAGTTAAGGGGACACAAAGGCAATAGCCACAGCAGATCATGGGCATGAGTTTTCACCCACTTTCTCCTCCCTCCTGAGTAACATCTGCTAATGTGGCTGAAGACACTTAACCCATGTGGCAGAGGCCTGCTCCTGCCTATAACTCAGGAGATATTTCCCTTCCCAATTTCTGTGCAAAAGTAGTATGGGAAAAAAATTTGTGTCCTCTAACAAAGAAGATTTTTCTTTCCTTTGATGCTTAACAAAGCCAGTATAAAAAGAAGGTTAGTCTGCTAAGAAATAAGTCTTAGAAATAGTCTGCTGTGCTGTCAAAAGAAGTTATGGTCCATACAGTGGCAGGTTCCACCCCAATGTCCTCAGTGTTACCTTCATCAACCTAGTAAAAAAAAATACATAATCTGAAAATAGCCTAATATTCTCATAGAATAATCTTAATCTCCTAAAAATATCTAGAATCTGCAAAATAGAGACAGAATTAAATATTTGAAATATGTCCTCTTGGTATGAGATCGTTTCTAGAACAGTCAAATTCCCTGAAAAGTCAGCCAGAAATTCACAAGTAATAGTTCTATAGGAGGCTGTGTGTTCTTCTTCAAACACACACTCACACATACACACACACACATGCACACACACATACACACACACACACACACACACACACACACACACACACGTTTCTCAAACACTTGCACAAACTGCCCACATTCCCTAGTATCTCAAAATACAAAAATATAATAATTTATAAATAGATTTAACTTTTGGGACTTCTGAACTTTCAAATACTGGAAAATAAAATTTTAATCTAAAAGAAGAAAAACATACTGGTAGGCTTGAATCTGACAATCATGGAATTATAAATAAATATATACATACATATATACATACATACATACATACATACATATATACATACAGTGCAGAATGAGGACATCCAAGTTCATTAGCTCATTATCAACCTTCTTTACTGCTCTTTTCATAATTACAATAAAATTTAAAGGTCTCAGAATACAATAAAAATTGGGGAAATTGAAAGCTATAGCTTCAACCAGTTTCCCACAAACCACTTGCTGCCCAGTTTGCTATGTGCTTCAAGCAATACTTTCAACGAAATGGAAAAATCCATTCTTTCACTACTTATGTGGAAATGATGACAACAAAAACAAGAGAAACCTGCAAGTCACCAAACTTGGTAAGCATGCAATCACTAGTCAAACAAACAAACAAAAAGATGAACTATAAATCAGCTACACCCCTAGTGCCTCCATACCTAAAATACCAGTGATGCACTGCTCTTCTGAGTCTGCCATTAGGGAATATTTGATATAGATTATCTAACTTTGAAAGCAATTAATCCTTCTGGTTTCCACCTCTAGATCAGGAACACCCTCGGTCACAGCCTGCCATCTCCAAGCAGTGCAGGAAGCCAGCTATACACCCAGCAGCCAGCTAGGAAGAGGTAGTCTGCACAGGTGATTCCGGTCCTGCAGAGTGGAGGATCCAGTCTGGATGCCTCTGGCAAGAGCTTTCCAGTTTCTGCCTTGGAACAGGAACATGCTCAGCCACAGTGCACCATCTCCAAGCAGTGCAGGAAGCCAGCTATACACCCAGCAGCCTGTGAGGAGGAGACAGTCAGCACAGTCTGCATCCAGAGCTGATCGGGGCCACAGAGATCCTCTGTTTGGAGCCATCTCTTCTGACTTTGAGAAGGAGCAATCTGTCATCTTGCCTCCCAGACCACAGAGAGATTTGACAATGCCAGGCTCACAGGAGGTTCAAAACCAGCCAGTGACAACAAGAACAACTAACTCCAGAGATAACCAGATGGCAAAAGGCACACGTAGGAACATTACTAACAGAAATCAAGGCAATATGGCAGCATCTGAACCCAATTCTCCAACCACAGCAAGTCCTGGATACCCTAACACACCAGAAAAACAAGATTTGGATGTAAAAGCAGTGCTCATGATGCTGCTAGAGGAACACAAAAAGGACATAAATAAATCTCTTAAAGAAATACAGGGAAACATGAATAGGTTGGAAGCCCTTACAATGCAAACACAAAAAAATCACTTAAAGAAATTCAGGAGAATATGGGTAAACAGATAGAAAGCAATAAGGAGGAAATGCAAAAATCACTTAATGAAATACAAGAGAACTTGGGTAACAGTCAGAAGCCATGAAAAAGGAAACACAAAAATCTCTTAAAGAATTACAGGAAAACACAAACAAACAAGTGAAGGAACTGAGCAACACCATCCAGGATTTAAAAACAGAAGTAGAAACAACTAAAAAAAATCACAAAAGGAGAAAACTTTGGAGATAAAAAACCTTGGGAAGAAATCAGGGGCCATAGGTGCAAATATCAACAATAGAATACAAGAGATAGAAGAAAGAATCTCAGATGCCTAATATACCATAGAAACCATGGACTCAACAGTCAAAGAAAATGCAAAATGCAAAAAGCTTGTAACCCAAAACATCCAGGAAATCCAGGACACAATGAGAAGACCAAATCTAAGGATTATAGGTATAGAAGAGAGTGAAGAGTTACAACTTAAAGGGCCAGCAAATATCTTCAACAAAATTATGGAAGAAAACTTCCCTAACCTAAAGAGAGAGATGCCCATGAATATACAAGAAGCATACAGAACCCCAAACAGACTGGACCAGAAAAGAAATACCTCCCATCACATAATAATCAAAGCCCCAAAGGTACTAAACAAAGAAAGAATATTAAAGGCAGTAAGAGAAAAAGGCTAAGTAACATATAAAGAAAGACCTATCAAAATTACAGCAGACTTCTCACCAGAGACCATGAAAGCTAGAAGATCCTGGGCAAATCTCATGCAGACTCTAAGAGAACACAAATGTCAGCCAAGACTACTATACCCAGCAAAACTCTCAATCACCATAGATGGAGAAACCAAGATATTCCATGACAAAACCAAATTTATACAATATCTTTCCACAAACCCAGCCCTACAAAGGATAATAGGAGGAAAACAACACTACAAGGAGGGAAACTACACCCTGAAAAAAGCAAGATAGTAACCTTCTTTCACCAAACCCAAAAGAAGATAACCACTCAAATATAAAAATAACATCAAAAATGATGGGAAGTAATATCACTATTCCTTAATATCTCTTAACATCAATGGACTCAATGCCCCCAATAAAAAGACATAGACTAACAGAGTGGATATAGAAACAGGATCCTACATTTTGCTTCATAAAGGAAACACACCTCAGTGACAAAGACAAACAATACCTTACAGTAAAAGGCTGGAAGACAATTTTATAAGCAAATGGTCTCAGGAAAGGAGCCAGAGTAGCCATTCTGATATCAGATAAAATTGACTTTCAACCTAAAATCATCAAAAGAGATACGGAAGGACACTTTTTGCTGGTCAAAGGAAAAATCCACCAAGAAGAACTCTCAATTCTGAACACCTATGCTCCAAATGTAAGGGCACCCTCATTTGTAAAAGAAACCTTACAAAAGCTCAAAGCACACATTGCACCTAACATAATAATTGTGGGTGGCTTCAACATTCCACTCTCCTCAATGGACCAATCAGGAAAACAGAAACTAAACAGGGACACAGTAAAACTAATTGAAGCTTTGGACCAATTGGATTTAAAAGATATATATTGAACATTTCATCCTAAAGAAAAAGAATATACCTTTTTCTCAGCACCTCATGGCATCTTCTCCAAAATCGACCATATAATTGGCCACAAGACAGACCTCAACAAATATAAGATCGAACTAATCCCATGCCTCCTATCAGGTCACTATGGAGCAAGCTTAGTCTTCAATAGCAATAAAAACAACAGAAAGTCCACATAAACATGGAGGCTGAACAATACTCTACTCACTGATACCTTGGCCAAAGAAGAAATAAAGAAAGAAATAAAAGACTTTTTAGAATTTAATGAAAATGAAGGCACAACACACCCAAATCTATGGAACACAATGAAATCAGTGCTAAGAGAAAAACTCATAGCCCTGCGTGCCTCCAAAAAGAGATAGGAGAGAGCATACACTAGCAGCTTAATAGCATACCTGAAAGCTCTGAAACAAAAAGAAGCTAATTCACCCAAGAGGAGTAGAAGACAAGAAATCATCAAACTCAGGGCTAAAATCAATCAAGTGGAAACAAAAAGAACCATACAAATAATAAAACAAAAGCAGGAGCTGGTTCTTTGAGAAAATCAACAAGATAGGTAAACCCTTAGCCAGATTAACCAAAGGGCATAGAGACAGTATCCAAATTAACAAAATTAGAATTGAAAAGGGAGATATAACAAAAGAAACTGAATTCAAAAAATCATCAGATCCTACTACAAAAGCCTATATTCAACACAACTGGAGAATCTGGAGGAAATGGACAATTTCCTAGACAGATACCAAACACCAAAATTAAATCAGGATCAAATAGATCATCTAAACAGTCCCATAACCCCTAAGGAAATAGAAGGAGTCATAGAAAGTCTTCCAATCAAAAAAAAAAAGCACAGGACCAGATGGTTTTAGTGCAGAATTCTATCAGACCTTCAAAAAAGACCTAATACCAATACTCTTCAAACTATTCCACAAAAAAAGAAACAGAAGGAACACTACCCAACTCATTCTTCGAAGCCACAATTACACTGATACCAAAACCACACAAAGATCCAACAAGGAAAGAGAACTTCAGACCAATTTCCTTTATGAACATCGATGCAAAAATACTCAATAAAATTCTCACCAACTGAATCCAAGAACACATCAAAACAATCATTCACCATGATCAAGTTGGCTTCATCCCAGGCATGCAGGGATGGTTCAATATACGGAAATCCATCAATGTAATCCACTACATAAACAAACTCAAAGAAAAAAAAACATGGTCATTTCATTAGATGCTGAAAACGTTTTTGACAAAATTCAGCATCTTTTTATGCTAAAAGTCTTGGAAAGAACAGGAATTCAAGGCCCATACCTAAACATAGTAAAATCAATATACAGCAAACCGGTAGGCAACATCAAACTAAATGGAGAGAAACTTGAAGCAATCCCACTGAAATCAGGGACTAGACAAGGCTGCCCCCTCTCTCCATATCTTTTCAATATAGTATTTGAGGTACTAGCTAGAGCAATTTGACAACATAAGGAAGTCAAAGGGATACAAATTGGAAAGGAAGAAGTCAATCCCTCACTATTTGCAGATGATATGATTGTTTACTTAAGTGACCCAAAAAAACTCCACCAGAGAACTCCTACAGCTGATAAACAACTTCAGCAAAGTGGCTGGTTATAAAATCAACTCAAGCAAATCAGTAGCCTTCCTATACTCAAAGGATAAGCAGGCTGAGAAATAAATTAGGGAAATGACACCCTTCACAATAGCCACAAACAATATAAAGTATCTTAGTGTGACTCTAACCAAACAAGTGAAAGATCTGTATGACAAGAACTTCAGGTCTCTGAAGAAGGAAATTGAAGAAGATCTCAGAAAATGGAAAAATCTTCCATGCTCATGGATTGGCAGGATTAATATAGTTAAAATGGCAATCTTGCCAAAAGCAATATACAGATTCAACATAATCCCCATCAAATCCCAACTCAGTTCTTCATAGAGGTAGAAAGAGCAGTTCTCAAATTCAATATTGTTAAAAACTGTGTGGTATTGGTACAGTGACAGGCAGGTGGATCAATGGAATAGGATTAAAGACCCAGAAATGAACCCACACTATTGCTCTGTAGTATTGCCTGAAGTCCGGGATACTGATTCCCCTAGAAGTTTTTTTACTATTGAGAATAGTTTTAGCTATCCTGGGTTTTTTTGTTATTCCAGATGAATTTGAGAATTGCTCTTTCTACCTCTGTGAATAACTGAGTTGGGATTTTGATGGGGATTGAGTCGAATCTGTATATTGCCTTTGGCAAGATGGCCATTTTAACTATATTAATCCTGCCAAGATCAAGTAGGCTTCATCCCAGGCATGCAGGGATGGTTCAGTGATAGTCTTTTCAACAAATGGTGATTCTATAGTCAGAACTAAGTAGGCAAGTCACAGAATTGGGCTGTCTGTGTAGACTGGACGTTTGCCCTGTGAGCTTCTCTCCCACTTCCAGAGCCCACTGCTCACTTACCTCTGAGGCTAAAGACTGGCTGAGCTGGTGTCACATGCAGAGAGGGATCCTACAGTGTTGCTCCTGACAATGTCAAATATGGTCCTGTGAGAAATCTGAGTGATAATTCATTTGTCTGCATGTAAGGAAGATTTGGGGTGTCTGTAGGCCCAGATGGAAGGCAGTTGGCCAGCTCAGGAGCTAACCCAGGACAGCAGTATGAACCGATCTCAGTGTCTGAAGGCTGTTCTCCATTTCCTTGCCTGATGATGCTATTCAAGGATGGGCCTGGAAATCTGCAGAGCGGAGGAAGGCATCTCACCAGTCAGCTCTGGCAGTGTCTGGGATATAGGTCTGTGAGGATATGTAATTTAACTTTATAGTCCATCATACTATATCACCATTGAGAATGAAAATTATTAACTGTGTACACTGGTGTCCATGGGGGTATAGCTCAGGGGTAGAGCATTTGACTGCAGATCAAGAGGTCCCTGGTTCAAATCCAGGTGCCCCCTTTTCATGTGATTTTGGAAACTGTCCACATATATGGTATATACATACTTTCCCTCTTGCCTCATGGATAGAGATTTAACTCATCTATGCTACAGCTGTCCATCAGATCCTTCATGTGCCAGCTGGTTCTGTTTACTCGTTGAATCTCAAGGCTTTCATGTGAATGACTGTTCAGCATTTTTAGAATGTATGGTGAGTTTCCTAAACCTATAAAGCTAGATTATATTAGACAACACCACCAGTGGTTCTCAGCATATGGAATTCAACATATGAATGCATTGGGAATCAGCAAAGGACACTCAAGGAAATGGAGTAGGGTACACTGGCCTGGTAATTCAGTAGAGTCAGAGATGTCCAATTTGTCCATCAGAGCTGGAAATGTGGGAATCTGTGTTTTCACAGGGAGTGGGAGCTTAAGTTCATATGGATTCCATAGATCACATTTTTTCCTAAGGTGCTCATTGGCCTGGTATGTATCCAGTGGTGGCTCATGACTGACATCTGTCCTAATGGCTCTGCATCTGTGCTATAGCAACTGTGTGTCCCTATTTTAAGTGTTAAAGTTCTCAACAAAGATCCTTTCTTGACATCTGTTAGTTGCTACAGCTCTGTGTAAAGGGCCAACCAGAGCCTAACCACGCTGAATCTGTGACCATGGACACATGTAGCCGTGTGTCTGCGTACCATGGACAGCTCCTCTGCCTTTCCCTTGTGCTGCAATCACAGAGTAAACATGCTGATGCCACCCTCCTCCACTGTGCTGTTGGCCAACTGCAGGTTTATATTTCTGATAGCATGACCATATTTTCCTACAAATAGGGTGGGGTTTTTTTTGTCATTTTGCCACAATTCAAGCAAACTGCAGTGGGAAGTTCTTCTGTGTGTATTTTCTGATTGGAAGATGAATGGGACTGTTTCCTGAAGCTCATGCATCTGTTGGTGTGTGTGTGTGTGTCTGTCTGTCTGTCTGTCTGTCTGTCTGTCTGTCTGAAAAGCCTTTAATTATTAAAGTATATTAAATTTCAGATCCTCCAGCCTTATAAAGTATTTGAGGGCCATCTTCCTAAAGTATATTTTTCTAAAGTCATGCCACATTTCTCAGGATGTCTTCTCTGGAAAGCCACATTTCTAACACAAAACTATTGCAGGCTTCTATTTTGGTGTTAGCACATCCTTGTATGGGATGATTTAATTCCAGTTTTTTTTTATATAATCTGTTGTCTCTAGGCTGCTCTTGTTCCTTTTTTATTAAGAATATTTAAGGTTAACAAAGTCATATGTAGTTCTTCCCTTGGGTGGGGGTGTCTTTATTCTTCCTTTTTATTTATTCCTTTGTATTATAAACATTTCCTTTAAGGTATGAGAAGATATTTCTCCAACTGTGTGTTCTGTAGGATCGTATTCCTGCAATGTGCTTTATATTATAATATGCAAAGAATTGCTTTATCTTACTGTTGACATATGTGGAGACAGTATGAATCTTAGTTTATACAGGTAGCCCTGTAATTGCCTTTATTTCCAATAAATCCAGCCTTTTCAGTACTAAAAGCAGTTGCCCATTGAAACCCTGAACATGTATGAATCTTACAATGTACAAACTTTCCTATTCCAAATCTACAGAATGAATCAGCTTTCATTTCATTCCTTACCCCTTAGGGTTACTTCCAGCAGGTAATAATAGAGTTTGGTTATTCAGGAAACAAGTAGGACATTTATTATAATTTCCATGGCTTCTTGTCAAGTGATAGAAAAGATTCTCTTTAAAACTCTACTGTTAATTCTGGGGTCAGGAATGGCCTCACAAACTACACAAACACTGTTCTCAGTCAGACAGGGATAGTTTATTGAGCAAATGCCCCAAGACTGGTCAACCAGGTCTATGGTCCAGATTCAGGAACTGAAGTATGAACCGAGGGACGATCCTACAGAGTTTTTGAGCTCCCAATCCACAAACATCTGTGCCAAGTTATTTCACCCATCAGGATTCAAGGATAGGGGATGTCCCTAGGAATGTGTCTTTGTTGTACATTTACTTTGTTCCCATTCACCTGTGACAGGGGACTAGCCTTGTCTGATATTCATGTCCTAACTTGTCTATCAGGATGGAACTTTTCTAACATTTGTGTCTTAACTTGCCAACCAGGATGGCTCTTTCTGCCAAGTAGGATGTCGGTTTCCAAGGAGGTCTTAAACCTTACTGGACCACTCCTCAAAATGGAAGTTTTTTCCAAATAGATTCTTATATTAGGACATGTGTCTCTCTTTTGTTGGGGTCTATCCTGGGGACAGCTTAAACTGTAAAGTATTATATCCATGTGCAGGAAGTGCTGTTAGGAAGTTGGTTCGGGTTCAAGCTTATTTTAGGTAACTATACAGAACAGTTGCATTGACTTTTATCGTGTTTTGTTTCCAAGGGAAGAGAACATAACAGAATATATAATCAAGCTTGGCATTAGAAATTTTCTTAGTAACAGCAGAAACATATGAGAAAGTTTCTTTATAATGTAGACTAGCCAAGTAACTGTTACCTAGGCCTTAACATTTTACCTAACATTTAACATGGTATTTTCCATGAACTTTTGAGGCTTCTAACACATTTCCTACTAATAATTGCTTAATCTCATTTCCTCATGCCAATGGACCTGGCAAACCTGTATGAGACCAATATGAGTGATATATAATGTATAATGTCTATTTCTGATTACCTGATTCAGTTGCATGAATAACAAAGTTAATTCTGAATTATCAAGAATAAATTCAGCAGTTTCTATATGCAAAACAAGAGATTCAGGAAAATCTGATAACATCATAAGAAATGCATACAACTCTGATTTTTGAACTGAAGTTATGGGCTTGGATTACTTTGCTTATGTTGTCTGCTCTATAATCTGCCATTCCCAATATATTTATATCAGTATAGAATCTAGATGTGTTGGGATTTGGCATTCCATTTACAATATGTTGAAGAACTCAAAAATTCTTTGTATAAATTGCAGATGCCTGATTTTAGGATATTTGTTATTAGTTTCTTCTAAAGAGTTGCTACAAGCTCCTTACAAATCTTAATTGATTAGCTATGATGACACACGATTGCTCTGTAGTACTGCCTGAGGTCTGGAATACTGATTCCCCTAGAAGTTCTATTACTGTTGAGAATAGTTTTAGCAATCCTGGGTTTTTTGTTATTCCAGATGAATTTGTGAATTGCTCTTTCTAACTCTATGAAGAATTGAGTTGGGATTTTGATGGGGATTGCATTGAATCTATAAATTGCTTTTGGGAAGATGGCCATTTTTACTATTTTAATCCTGCCAATCCACGAGCATGGAAGATTTTTCCATTTTCTGAGGTCTTCTTCAATTTCCTTCTTCAGAGACCTGAAGTTCTTGTCATACAGATCTTTCACTTGTTTGGTTAGAATCACACCAAGATACTTTATACTATTTGTGGCTATTGTGAAGGGTGTCATTTCCCTAATTTATTTCTCAGCCTGCTTATCCTTTGAGTATAGGAAGGCTATTGATTAGCTTGAGTTGATTTTATAACCAGCCACTTTGCTGAAGTTGTTTATCAGCTGTAGGAGTTCTCTGGTGGAGTCTTTTTGGGTCACTTAAGTATCATATCATCACTATCATATCATCTGCAAATAGTGATAGTTTGACTTCTTCCTTTCCAATTTGCATCCCTTTGACCTTCTTATGTTGTCTAATTGCTCTAGCAAGAATTTCAAGTACTGCTATACCACTCCTGGACATATACCCAGAAGATGCTCCTACATGTAATAAGGACACCTGCTCCACTATGTTCATAGCTGCCTTATTTTAATAGCCAGAAGATGGAAAGAACCCAGATGTCCCTCAACAGAGGAATGGATACAAAAACTATGGTATATATACACAATGGAGTACTATTCAGCTATTAAAAACAATGAATTCATGAAATTCTTAAGCAAATGGATGGAACTAGAAAGTGTCATCCTGAGCAAGGCATCCCAATCACAAAATAACACACATGGTATGCACTCACTAATAAGCAGATGTTAGCCCAAAAGCTCAAAATAAACAAGTTACAATTCACCAAGCTCAAGAAGAAGGAGGACTTAAGTGAGGGTGCTTTGGTTCCTCTAAGAAAGGGAACAAAATAGTCACAGGAGCAATAAGGGAGACAATGTGTGGAGCAGAAACTGAAGTAAAGGTCACCCAGAGACTGCCCTGCCTGGGGATTCATCCTATAAAGTCAACAAACCCTGACACTACTATGGATGACAAGAAGTGTATACCAAAAGGAACATGCCATGGTTGTCTCCAGAGGAGCCCTGCGAGAGCCTTACAAATACAGAGGCAGATGCTAACAACCAACTATTGGACTGGGCATGGGGTCCCCAATGGAGGAGCTGGAAGATGGTCCAGAGGAGCTGAAGGGGTTTACAGCCCCATGGGAAGAACAATGATTTCAGCCACCCAGATGCCCCAAGACTCCCAGGGACTGAACCATCAGTCAAGGGGCACACATGGTTCCAGCCAAAATGTGGCAGAGGAAGGCCTTGTTGAGCATCCGTGGGGGGAATGGTCCTTGGTCAGGTAAAGGCTCAACAGAGGCCTGAACAAAGGGAAACTGAGGCGGGGGAGGAAGTATGTTGGGTGGAGAGACATATACTTAGAGGCGGGGGAAGGAGGAGGGGGGGTTGGAGGTCTTAGGGGAGGGGGGCTATTGGGAAAGGTTTTACCATTGGCAATGTAAATGAAGATGATATTCAAAAAAAAAGAAATCCATTGTTGTAGTCAGAGATTATAAAATGTTTCTTAGTAATGGGTACAACAAGCAGGTAGAAAACCATTGTTTGTAGATAGCTTGAATAATACACTGACCCACTTATTTGTTTGTATGAGAGACTCTGACCACTGTCAACAGAACATGCACTCTTCCTGTGGAATTTTCAACCAAACAGACCATATTCTTGTCTTCACACGTACTAGAGAATAGAAATGTGTCATATGTTTGCAAACTACAGTAGGAGAGGGCAGACCCTTTAAAATGCAGGGCCTTGTGGGATGTTGGTCAGTCACTAGGACAATTCTTTGATGTGGATTGTGAATCTCTACCCCCTTTCCTCTCTCTCTTTCATCCTGTCCACAGATTTGCTGTACCATAGGTACCTGCCATCCTGTCCTGCCTAACACAGGGTCAAAGACCATGGCCATGGGTTAGAAGTTCATAAATGGTGAGCAGGGGAAAAAAAAAGCAGAAAGAAAACCTTTCCTCTTTTTAAGTCGATTATCTCAGGCATTTTGTTTCAGTGATGGGAGGCTGACTAACAGAGATGAGAAGGACACGGCATGACCACTCACTGTCAATGGGAATGTTAAATTATACAACCTTATAGTGAGGAGGGAGGTGCTACCTGCTTCAGGTTAATTTGCTCAGATTTGGAGATTATGTGACTGGAAACTAAAAGGAGCAGTATTTTTTCCATTTAAAAATGTTAGTATCTCCTGCATGGTTTAGAAATTAAATCCTTAATAAATGGCCGTGGTGAAAAAATTTAAACTTTAAGATTATTTTAGCGAATAAACAAAGGCTGTAAAGAGCCGTGTTTTGGGAGAAAGCCCTACAAGTCGACATCGCGGCATTTTTAGGTCCTGCGACAGTAGAATGCAGGAAAACAACCCAGATATTCCCCACCAACAGTGGAGGAAAGACACGAGCAGCTGTTAGCGGTCCTGCCCAGTGCCGTGATGCACAACCATAAATACAAGCAAGTTGCACAGATGTGGATGAATTCCATGTGTATTGAAAAAGCCAAAGAACAATCTTTCCAAAAGAAGACAGAGGCCCATCTAATTTTTTCCAAGGTTAATCATGGTAAAAGTCTAAATTTTCTATCATAGAGAAGAAATGCTATGACGCTAAAACTATAGAAAAATAAGGACATAGTGACTGCAAAGGACTAACAGTAATTCCAATCTGGAGGGTGGGGGAGGAGGGCTTGGCAAACAAGCAGGAGGGCGTGGCAAGCAAGCAGGAGGGAATGACAAACAAGCAGGGGGCATGGTACTAAAATGGGGCAACCCAAAAGGAATTTAGACAGGGCACGAACACTTAGTAATTAGCTAGAAACATCCATCCCGGTTGAAAACACGAAACAAAATGTGTTTAATCTGGAAACATAACTATATTTATGGTAGAAGCATTCTCTATGATAACAATAACCATTATTTCAAAACCAATGCATCACACACATTTTCAGTAGAAATTTGCAGTTTCTGTGAATGAAATCTGATAGACTGGGTTTGTTGATTGCCTTAGTTAGGGTTACTAATGCTGTGATAAAATACCATGACCAAAACAACTTGAGGAGGAAAGGGTTTATTCTGCTAATGCTTCTACATCAACAGCTCATCATCAAAGGAAATCAGGGCAGGAACTGAAACTGGGCAGGAACCTGAAGGCAGGAGTTGATGCAGAACCCATGGAGGGGTGCTGTTTGCATGGTAGCACCCATGGCTTGCTCAGCTTGCTTTCTCATAGAACCCAGGACCACCAGCCCAGGGATGGCACCACCCACAATGTGCTAATCCCTCCCCCATCAACCATTAACCAAGAAATGCCCTGCAGGTGTGTTATGCATGTTGGGGTTCAGTGCGGTTCTCTGTCCTGTTTCCTCCCTCAGGATGTCCAGAAGCTGCTACGCAGCAGGCTGGAAGGATGGAGTGAGAGGGATGAGACAGTGAGTTATCACAGTTGATTGTTCAGTCAGTTACAGACGGAACTCCTGTTCTACACTCTCCCCACCTCTCACTACTGCACTTGACAGAGATAAAGTAAGACAAAGCCCACTTACCCCGGAACTCCCCTAATGTGCTTTAAATTGGACCTGTGAGCTCACTTCGAGTCTGTCTTGGTAATGGTAGACCCCAGCATGAAGGACTTCTGCAGAATAAAACACTCTTTGTGTTTACATACTATTTGAATCCAGAGTATCATTCTTCGGCAAATCATGGGCCCTTACAGAAGCAGAGTCCAGAACACTTGCAGAATCCCTGTCCAGCTGTGAGTGAATTCGGGGGAACTGGGGGAGTTGTATGTGTGTGTGGTGGGGGAGAAGGCCTTCTCTGACAAAATGAAACAGCTCTATTAGCTTGTGCACATAACTTTAATCTGGGTGGGTTTATACACGTATATTTTATTCAAGTGGGAAAGGGCTGTATATGAACTTTGGAGAGTGGGAAGGAGTTTTTAGGGTGAATGAAATTATTGGCTGGAGTTTAAAGTACTGTGAATGCCTCATGTTTATGGAGAAGCAATCCAGAAATCCCAGGAACTTGCCAGGCAGGTTCTTATCTACCTCTATGGTTTTTTTCTTTTTTAGATTTATTTATGTATTATATATACAGTGTTCTGCCTGTATGTATGCCTGCAGGGTAGAAAAGGGTACCAGATCATATTATAGATGGTTGTGACCCACCATGTGGGTGCTGGGAATTGAACTCAGGACCTCGGGAAGAGAATCTGTGTGCTTACACTTATCAGGAAAGAGACCTTTGAGCTTGTAGGGTTGACAAGGACTGTGTGACATTCCTCAGGTAGAAGACTGGGGGTTAGGCTCCCCAGATAAGGCAGGAAGAGGAAGCCCCACTACGTAAAGGGAGCCCTCTATTTTGGCCGAGATCAGAGGAGCTGTCTGGACATGGTAGATTTCAAACTTACGAATCAAGTATGGAGGTGCAACACACAGGCTTGCCTACAGCCTGATGGCATGAAGGCATTTTCTCAATTGACTTTCTCTTATGACTCTAACTTGTGTCAAATTGACATAAAACTAGTCAATATATTGATCTGTACTGGCTGGTTTTGTGTGTCAGCTTGCCACAGGCTAGAGTTGTCACAGAGAAAGGAGCTTCAGTTGCAAAAGTGCCTCCATGAAATCTAGTTGTGGGAGATTTCTTCAGTTGGTGATCAAGGTGGGAGGGCCCATTGTGGATGGTACCATCCCTGGGCTGGTGGTCTTGGGTTCTATAAGAGAGCAGGCTGAGCAAGCCAGGAGAAGCAAGCTATTAAGGAACATCCCTCCATGGCCTCTGCATCAGCTCCTTGCAGAGCTTCTTGACCTGCTTGCGTTCCAATCCTGACTTCCTTTGGTGATGAACAGCAACGTGGAAGTGTAAGCTGAATAAATCCTTTCCTCCCCAGCTTGCTTGTTGGTCATGATGTTTGTGCAGGAATAGAAACCCTGACTAAGACACCACAGCTTTAAAATATGACTGAGGACTTGTCTGGAAGACTGGAGGCACATTTTTTTCAGTGTTGGGAAATCATACCCAGGTCTTATACTTGACAGACAAATGCTCTGATGGCGAGCTATGTTCCCAGAACTAGATAACACTGTAATAACTATAGATAACTAGATAGTGTTAGTTCTACTTTATTAGACATTAAGTCCATTCTAGAGAAATACATACACACTTTTCCATATACTTTTCAGTATAAAGGTGGAAGATATTCCAGATAAATAGAATCCCACATAATTCAAAACAACACCAAAGACAAAACAATTATTGCACATGGAAGAGAAGCGTCAACAAGTTTAAAGCTCTTTAGGGATGTATTTATTAACCAAAAAGGATCCTTTTAATCCTTCTTGTAGTAATATTGCTGGTAAAATGGGCAGAAAGAAATGTAATGTCAAGTGTTTTAGAAAATAAATGATATGAAATAAAATTCTAAACCATGATAAGTGGGGGTTGGGGAAGAGGCTTGGCTTTATAAGCTCATACAAGCTAAGCTAAGGAAGATTTGTGTGATGACCTTGGTTAATGATAGTAGTTGGTTTATGAAGAATACATCTGTCATAGTTGAAAATGGTTGTGGCTCCCCTTTTCTTCTTGGAGGGTGCTGGCCATCAGCCTAAGAGGACAAGGGGGACAGAGGTGGGGAGCGAGGTTCCAATGGCCGTGAGTATGGTGGAACGACCCCTGGAGACAGCTGCACCTAGGCAAGTTCAGGGAGAGGGTATGTAAGGGCTTCTTAAAGGGCACATGTAGAAAGGATTAATTGGTCTTAGCATCAAAGGATCAGGAAGGGCTGGTTGGTTGTAATACAGCACCTAATGATCACGTGGGTGATCATTGCAGACAGCTCGGTATAAGGTCACTTTTCACCCAAGGCCAGCCAAGGCCAGTCACCTGTGTTCAGGGACACGCCCCAGACAAAGACAAGCAGAGACAGAGAAGAGCCATTGAGAAAGGGTGACATGCATGCAGATATGGTCCTTAAGGAAGTGCTGAAAACTCTACATCTGGATCAGCAGGCAGCAGTAAGGGAGAGTAACACTGGGCCTGGCTTGAGCATCTGAGACATCAAAGCCCAACCAGAGACACACTTCCTTCCAAAGGCCACACCTACTCCAACAAGGCCACACCTTTAAGAATGCCAGTCCCTAAGGGTCTATGGGGCAGGCCACACCCTGAGCTTGAGAACTAATCCTCAATTTATAAATTGCTTCTTTATTATTCCCTGAACATCTGTCTGCTCATGGGTTTATGCTCACACCTTTTCAGGGTCCTGTTGTCAGCTCTGACTGACTGCGACCCTAACCAGTTAGGAGCATTTTTCCCACAGTGACTAAAGTTGCTTTTGGTTTATTTCTGACTTAGGTGATCCTTTCTTCATTATCTGCACACCCTGTGACCCCAACAGCTGCCTATAGCTCTGTCTCAGGATGTCCCCATGATGTTGTATCCTTCACATTACAATGCCCAACGGCATTGTCCTAGCTTAGGTATCCTTTAAGTAGCCATATTATTGTGGTTTTATGGGTGCAGCTTCCGTGTTATTTCTAAAAGACACCTACCCTGCAGTTATTAGGATAAATATGCAGAATGTGATCAGGAATCGCAGTGGTTTAGTAAAGGGTCAGTCGTAGGTTCTGCCATAAAATGCATATCCTCAGTAGCCATGAGTAGTTTGCTAGGATTCCGGTACCAGTCAGGATTTCCTGTCTAGCAAGCCACTGTTTAAGTCCAATTTGAAAGACAAGTTACTTCCTGATAGAAGTGCCACTATTGACCCCTTTGGGACACACACCCAGCCTCATTGGTCACTTGGTGGTTAGCAGACATCATAACTGATTGCATCCCTCCATTGGCAGCTTCTACAGCACCTGCCAGGATTATGAAAGTCTCACGGAGGTTGTTGTAATGTTACATCCAACCCAAATTTTCTGTCGCATGACCCAAGTATTTGTTTTCAGCATTAGGGCCATGCCTTTGATTCCTGGGAAGTGACTAAAGGAAGCCTCACTAGTCTATATTGTTTTGGGAGTCTTTTGGATCCCCATAACCAGACTCAAAAGGAGCTTTCCCATGCCAGGGTTATTATGTTTGAGTGTTTGACTTGGGAACCTTTGGTTTCAGGTTATGTCCTATCTTCTTTGAGGACTTGGTACAGTCCCGGTTATGAAGGGATGGGTTTATTCTCTGACTCCTTAGGTTTAGGGTATGTCCTTGGCTGCTCTGGTGTCATGTTCTGACTGGACTACTTTTCTATCAGGCTTTGTTCTGGTGTTCTATCAATTAGGTTTCTCCCAAGATTCTTTGATTTCAGGGCTTGGCCAGGGCTTCTTTTGTCTTAGGATTGAGCTGTGGTAGGGCCTCTGTGTATACACACCAAGGCTTACTGGTGGAGTTTCTCACAAGTTTTGAATCCCCAGATCAATCCATCAACAGGCAAATGAACAAGGAATGCAATAAAAGCTTTGGTTAAGATGATACAGTTATCACTAGAAATCCTGTCTCCATCCCTGAAAAGTCTGTTCTAAGTCACTGATGTCTGTGAACTGCAAACACCCTTCCCTCTTATGCTAGCTCAAGTGCATTGCATTCAGAGTCTGCAAACTCCTGTCTAGGAGTACAAGCAGAGTTAATAAAACCTGCAACAATGGATGTCTAAATGTAAGGATGTCTAAATGATTCATAAGACCATGGTTTTCTTCCAAGGCCTGTGGAACTGGGAATATTGTCCATGGATGAAAACTAAGGAAATGGGAGGTAGAGATGTGTATAGTGGGATAGTGAGGACAAATCAGTCACCTGTGTGCCCAAGATAATCAGGGGAAGCCCAGGGTTACATCAGCCTTTAGGTCCTCTAATTCAAGGGATGCAAAACACTTTACTGCTCCTTTGATGTGACTCTGTACCTGACTGTTGGGTAACCATGCATGGAATATCACTGTGAGTGCATTCTTCAGCATGAGGAGAATCACTGGAAAACACTTTCCAGGTGCCTGGTGCCCTGTGGCCACACCCTGCCTTCTCTGCCCTCCAGCCTTTCATCATAACTCCTCTAAAAACTGTTGCATTTTGGCACCGGAAGGGGTTAGTTACTCTCCCTACAGTTTAGAAATTTTAGCTCCATGATTTTGGGACTAGATAGGGCTCCTGCCTCCTTGTCCCTTTCTTTTTCCTTGGGAGACTCCAGCTAAAAGCAAAGATACAAATCATGGGCAGAGGTACATTCATCTTCAGGATGAGGCATGAGCGTACAGATATGTGCCATGCACATAGACACAGCAGGTGAGGAAGAGATGTGCTAGCTACCCACACTTGCTGTTTGTAACCATCACAACCTGTTTTAAGAAGTTCAATTAAGGACTTAAAGCCTTCATTCAGAAATACAAAGAGCCAAAGTAAACATTTCAGGAAAAAAACATGGTAGCAGATGAACCTTATTTATTAAAATCCTTATACACAATGCTAGGACATGGCATGCCCAATAAATGATAAGGTGACATGTCTTCTGAACTACATTGTATATAGAAATGAATGTAGAGGTCTATAGAAATCAGGGAATACGTCTGGCTATTTCACCTTAGGCTGGGGTTAGACTTTCAGGAAGCATGGGCAACTATGTCTCAACAGTTACCACCAAAGGAGGGATTTCAGGGTTTTCCATTACACAGTTGAATTAAAATTGTTTCTGCGCTTCTGGGTCATCACATTCTTAATACGATGGATTGCTCGGAGTTTCAATTGGGTCTGGATGAGGATCAAGGTCAACAGGGAGTGTCTAGGGAACCCGAGATATCAGGATAAGGGTTTGGAGCACAATCTTGCAATTTGTGAGAGCGATGTCATGTATCAGACCACCAATGCTGGTCACTGGAGTGGTTCCACTTCCTCTAAAGTCCTGGTGTTGGCTAACACACACAAACACACACACACACACACACACACACACACACACACACGATCATCATTTTCTGGATCTCTCGAAGACAAGATAGCAGCTGGGCACATAATGGCTACTGAGTGCGGCCCACACACCCGTTGTGCCAAAGTCTGCCGAGACTGTTTCTCTAGTGTGGTCCACACATTTGATGGTTCTGGATCCTCTGAGGTAAGCATAACTCCTGGGTTTGATGAAGGCTGTGGCCCATAACCCTTCTTGGTGGCCTGGAACCTCCAGCTTACACTGCTATGGATTGAGGGTCAGTCATCAGTTTAGGAAGACTTGTGAATGCATCTAAGATTTTAAGTGAACTAAGTCTACCCTGGGGGATGGGTGTGGGGGTGGGGATAAGGTGAGTCCTGATAAAGCCAAGTGCAATCCAAACATTCTTTATATTTAGGTTGTTTGGCCATATGGGTAGTCCTTGTCCCAGTTAAGGCCATGGTGTGTGGGCTTGGCTCCTTTGCAGTAAGCATAGTACTGAGTCACATGAAGAGAGGGTGCGGCCCACACACCCTTGAATTTAAGCTGGACCAGTGTACTCTGTACTCAGGAAGTTGCCAGGATCCCACTGATGTCACTGTATGGCTTTTGCCATCATTGCACTCTTTAGACAAGCTCCCCACTTCTGGTTAGGCTGTGTCCAACCTTCCTGGCATAGAGGGTATGGCCTTGGTCACACTTGAGGTCAGCTTCTCCTTGATCTCTGGAGGGCCTTATCTAGGAAGACCTGCCCATGTATTTCTAAGTGTGGCCCCCACACTTTGATTCAAAGGTGTCCTATTGCTATGTGCATGTGTGGCCAAGACCACTTGAAAGCAATGGTATGATCTTAACACCTGATGTGAGAGTGTTGGAAGAATGCCAGACCATAATGGTACACCAGGAGCTTCCACATTATCATTGATGAGAGCTCATAATTTACCATCTAATGTCAGTCATCTGCGCAGGAATGGTTGTCAGTGAGTCCAAATATCTTGCATGATATGGTCTGGATCACAAATGAGGCTTGGGTTTGTTCAGGTTGTGATGGTGTCATCCTTGCTCATGTGTTAAGGATGAAACCTGAATTGAATGAAGTATGTATGTTTAATCCATACATTGAGTTATCAAGATTTAGCTTATCAGCCAGTACAGTACACAAAGTTTTGTGAGTCAGAGATTATTGATGAAGAAGCTCTGATGTATCTTCATTGTTGAATCGATGCATAAATAATCATAGTATCAATAGAAATTAAGACCTTGAATCATATTACATCATGGTACACTAACCACAATGTTGTTTCATTTTCAGCTTGACCAGGCCACAGTCCTTGGTTTGGGTCAAGGCTTCTATGAGTAAGGGTTAATCCAAGATAATTTCAGAGTTACATTTGGATTTAATGAAATATATATATATATATATATATATATATATATATATATGTAATCCATACATTGGGTAATCAACATGTTGTCTTATCAGTCAGTACAGTACACAAAGTTTTGTGAGTCCAAGACTATTGATGAAGAAGCTCTGATGTATCTTCACTGATGAATCGATGCATAGATAATCATAGTATCAATAGAAATTAAGAGCTTGAATCATATCACGTCATGGTACACTAACCACAATGTTGTTTCATTTCAGGTTTGACCAGGTCACACCCTTCTTGGTTTGGTCCAAGGCTTCTTTGGGTAAGAGTTAATCCAAGATAATTTCAGTGTTACATTTGGGCCCAAACTTCAAGTTCAGGGTCTGGCCTTTACACATTTTCTTTTCATATGGCCTGTCTCCAGAGTCAGGGTTTGGATTAGCAGTATTCTTTTACTTAGCTTGGTCCAGGCCTTTTTATTTGAAGGACTGGCCTACATCTATATCCCCTTCTTGCTTAGGGTCCAGGCTTCTTAGAGGTCAGGGCCTAGGTCCTGGGACATCTGTTGAGAATTAGGAATAGGCCCAGGCCACATGTTTTGTGTTGTCCCAGCCTCTTCAGGGTTAGGGTTAGGCCCAGTCCCACATCACTTGTTTTGCCTTAGGCCTATTCAGAGTTAGGGCTAGTTAGGCCCACATCTATTCTTGTTTTAGATCTGGGTATCTTCATGTCAGGGGTTGGCCCGGGCCCACATCTCTATTTGTTTTGGGTCCACGAATCCTCAGGATCAGGGATTGGCCCAGGCCCATATTTCTTCTTCTTCAGGCCTGGGCCTCTTTCAAGGGATGGGGATAGGCCCAGGCCCACATCACTCCTTGCTTTGGGCCCAGGCCTCTTCAGGGTAGGGATAGACCCAGGCCCACATCACTTCTTACTTTCAGCCTAGGCCTCTTTGGAGTCAGGGATAGGCCCAGGCCCACATTACTTCTTTGAGCCCAGGCCTCTTCAGGGTCAGGGATAGGCCCAGACTCACATTTCTTCTTCTTTGAGCCCAGGCCTCTTCGGGGTCAGGGATAGGCCTAGGCCCATATTTCTTCTTCTTTGGGCCCAGGCCTCTTCAGGGTCAGGGATTGGCCCAGGCCCATATATCTTCTTCTTTGGGCCCAGGCCTCTTCAGGGTCAGGGATTGGCCCAGGCCCATATTCCTACTTGTTTGGGGCCCGGGCCTCTTTGGGGTCAGGGGTTGGCCCAGGCCCTTTTTTCTTCTTCTTTGGGCCCGGGCCTCTTCAGGGTCAGGGGTTGGCCCAGGCTCACATCTCTACTTGTTTTGGGTCTGGGCCTCTTTGGGGTCAGGGGTTGGCCCAGGCCCTTTTTTCTTCTTCTTTGAGCCCAGGCCTCTTCAGGGTCAGGGATAGGCCCAGGTCCATATTCTTCTTTGGGCCAGGGCCTCTTCAGGGTCAGGGATAGGCCCTGGGCCATATTTCTTCTTCTTTGGGCCTGGGCCTCTTCAGGGTCAGGTATTGGCCCAGGCCCATGTTTCTTTCTCTTTGGGCCCAGGCCTCTTCAGGATCAGGGATAGGCGCAGGCTCACATCTCTACTTGTTTGGGGCCTGGGCATCTTCAGGATCAGAGGTTGGCCCAGGCCCATATTTCTTCTTTGGGCCCGGGCCTCTTCAGGGTCAGGGATAGGCCCAGGTCCATATTTCTTCTTTGGACCCAGGCCTCTACGGGGTCAGGGATTGGCCCAGGCCCATATTTCTTCTTCTTTGGGCCTGGGCCTCTTCAGGGTCAGGGGTTGGCCCAGGCTCACATCTCTACTTGTTTTGGACCTGGGCCTCTTCAGAGTCAGGGATAGGCCCAGGCCCATATTTCTTCTTCTTTGGGCCTGGGCCTCTTCAGGGTCAGGTATTGGCCCAGGCCCATGTTTCTTTCTCTTTGGGCCCAGGCCTCTTCAGGGTCAGGGATAGGCACAGGCTCACATCTCTACTTGTTTTGGGCCTGGGCATCTTCAGGGTCAGGGGTTGGCCCAGGCCCACATTTTTACTTGTTTTGGGCCTGGGCATCTTTAGGGCCAAAGGCCCATATCTCTGCTGTTTTGGGGTCCAAGAATCCTCAGGGTCAGTGATTGGCCCACTCCCACTTCTCTACTTCTTTTGGACATGGCCTCCTTCAAGGTCAGAATTTGGCCAGGGCACATACTTTTTTTTTTTTTTTTTTTTTTTTTGGCTGTACCTCTTTCATTTCAGGTCCACTTATACAGGTCCAGAAATCCTCAGGGTCAGAGTCAGAGGATCTGATTCTTTTTGGAGTTGAATTAGAGGATACTTTTGATCCCATATTTGCCCAAAGCTACTTTGTTGTTAGCCTTGATCTATGGTCAATATTCCTGGGAAAAAAAGAGGCAGATGTTGATAGAAGTATTTAATGTCTTACTCTGGCATCTCTAATGTATTCAGAACATCATTGACTTTTTCTCTAGGAAACATGCTCACACATTGACATATATATCTCACAGTCCAAATGAAACAAATTATGCATTATACAAATAGAAAAATTTAAAATGCTGTCTGGAAAAGCCCTTCCTGTTGCACAACTTTCTGTGCCTATGGTAGACAGGACCCATGAACTCATAAAGATTATTGCTCCTAAATTATGAGAGCCACTATATAGTTTCACCAAGGAACCATGATGCATTTCCTTTCCTCTGGAGTGAGATTTCATGGTGGAATATCACAGGAAATTAGGAGAAACAAGAGAGGTTATTTCTCCAAATGCCTTCCTAAGGCATTGGAGGTTGTGCAGATCATCACAAGGCCTCTTTTTTCTATATGGGATAGGTCTTCTTTCTGTGTCATACATGGCCATGATCTGTGAGAATATCCCTCTAGCTATTACCACTTTTCTCAAGGTCACATCTGTCCTGTCCATCAAAAACACACAAACACTGAACTGTGCCTTAGTCACCCCTTTCAGAAAAAGCCCTCTGTCAATTGCATGTACTAATGTGAGATCATACCTTTACCCAAAGATTTCTCTGCATTGACTTACCTAAAAAGGATCCCTGCCACCTTCTTCTATAATGGATTCTGCTGCCCTCAGAACTAGGGAACACCCATAACCATGACAATGACCCCTTATGTGAGGTCACAGAGGCCAAGCCTCACTCTGTTTAGGAAAGTTCAAAGGATGTCCTGGCATACAGGTGTCTTTTGGACTGGTATCAAGTTGATTGAAATTTTTGGCCTCCAACCTGACTCTTCACCACTATTAAACACAGCTTATAGTAGGATTTCCGAAAAAGTAGCATATCAGGAAGTTTCCCTCCCTGACATCATCATGGTGGTCAATGACATCTGAGAATGTCATTAAAACAGCTGACATAATCCTCTATACACACACACACACACACACACACACACACACACACGTACACAGATTCATTCACAAATACATTAAAACCCATAAATACAAATATGGAAAGTATATGAAGAGAGGATAAGAGAGGATATGATGCCAGTGTCTGCAGGGAAGGGCCCATGGGTTGAAAATAAAGATTTCTAGGAAGGTTCGTGTCTAGAGAAGCCACAGAGAAGGTCCTATTGAAAGCACTTCCTTGTGTACCTGTGTAGCATATTCCCTGAAAGGATGGCATAGGGGGTAATGTAACTACATAAATGTAGTTGATCATTTATAGGCTTGTACTTTGAGTCTGAAGAGCAGGTACTGACTTGACAGATTCTTCCAGAGGTCTCTCTTCCTGCCATGTGTATAGTGTCTTCTCCCTGAGTCTATACATAGCGTAGCACTCAGCAGGCACCTTGTATCTACTGATGTTTTGGCTTAACAGAACTCCTGTTGTGTTAGATAAGGAACACCTCAAGAGCTTCACTGAGCCCGTCTCTGCCATCCAGGTCCTTGCTCCTGCTCTTTCCTGCATGCCTATATACCTGAAGGCACATGCACTCCCATATAGACACTCCCAGATGATACACACTAACACGCAATTTAAATGTGATTATGCAAAGTGTGCAGGGTTAGGTAAAGTATTAGAATGATAGTCCCTGCTTTCAGTCATGCTGGAGATAACCCCTGGACATAAAAGACAAGATTATTACTGTGAAGAGGCAAAGTCCCTTCAGAACCCCAGAGAGTAGGACTCTGGAGCATCTCCTACCTGGACATTATGGGCTGCCATAGCTGATAGTTGTCCCTGGCTTAGGACACAATCACAGAGCTTTATCCTGCACAAGTCTGGAGCCTGGAGTCTTTTCATGGGGTACAATCTGGGTGTGATCATTCCCTGGGCTTATTCTCTGGTGAGCTGTGTTGTCTCCCTGATGTGCCAATGTGAGCGCGCACACACACACACACACACACACACACACACACACACCCTGCTGGTACTTAATGCATTAGCCCAGGTCCTGTTAAGTCACTCCAAGGATCACATTACACTTCATACACTTCCTCTCCTCTCTGCCAGTATAGCACACTGAGGTTAAATCAGGACTTCACCACAGGCATCTGTATATATTTCTCCCAAAATAGAGCCCAACACACCTGCAGTTCCTTCCAAGTCCCAGACCAACACTGAGTTCCCTCACACCAACACCACAGCCTTTAACCATGGCAATGGGATATTATATAAGGTAACAGAGGTCTGACCACGCCCCTCTCCAGCCTCTTCCTATATGCCTAGATGTAATATGAGGAACAACCGTGCCTTCCCTCTCAAAGCATGACCATAATCATTCTGTCTTGTGAAACTCTGTATTTGTAGAGCAAACTATGTGGCATCATTCCATGTCCTCCTCATGCACTTTCACATACATGGATGTGGACCTGCAGACATGAGCACACACATAAGCACACATACAAAACACATACAAAGTAAAAACATGTGTCTAAGTACAGAATGAGGGGAGAAGGTGCCGCCATGGTGGTTCCCATGATACTGACTGATGTTTGTCTCATATTGCGGCAGCTCTCTGAGTACAAATGAAAAGATTGCTACTGCCAGGGACTAAAAGTCCTCAAGGTAGAGCAGACACCAGTGCCAGGGATGCTTTGCCTCCTTCCCTGGGCAAGATATGGGTGATGGTCAAATGTGAACATGGCAACAACACTGCTTCCTCCTTCCTCTCCTAGTCTGGGAACTCAAGTCCCGGTCCAGATACCTGTTTGTGGCTTCTTTCCAAGGCCTCTCTCCCTGGTGAGTGAGGGGTTCCTCTCCCTGCGTCTTGAGTGGCCAGTCCCACTACTGTGAAATCTCTGATCTGTTTCTAGCTCTCTTAGGATGTGCTGTCTTCAGTAAGAAATACTTCAAGTCCCTCTCCATGTTTATTTTTTTATTCAATATATTATTTATTTACATTTCAAATGATTTCCCCTTTCCTGGATTCCCCCCTCCCCGAAAGTCCCATAAGCCCTCTTCCCTCCCCCTGTTCCCCAATCCACCCCCTCCTACTTCCCTGTTCTGGTATTCCCCTACACTGCTGCACTGAGCCTTTCCAGAACCAGGAGCCACTCCTTCCTTCTTCCTGGACATCATTTGATATGTGAATTGTGTCTTGGGTATTCCAAGCTTCTAGGCTAATATCCGCTTATCAGTGAGTACCTACCATGAGTGTTCGAGACTGGGTTACCTCACTTAGGATGATGATCTCCAGCTCCATCCATTTGTCTAAGAATTTCATGAATTCATTGTTTCTAATGGCTGAATAGTACTCTACCCTCTCCATGTTTACGTCTCCCCCATTTAAGACCCCAATGAAGAAGTGCCTCATACCAAGTGAGTTACGCACATGATGAATTTCAAGTAATCCATCACAGGAAACAGCCCAAACTTGGGCAGACACACATGCTCAGTGTGAAGTGCAGCCCCTCTTTGCTAAACTCTCAGTTGTCCTCTGGCTAAGAACTCTGCTGTTACTAGGTGATGTCACAGAGGCCTCACCTCACTGCACTGTGAGAATCACAAGGGGCATCTAGGCCTCTGTCATTTCCCACCTTGGCCCATCCTTTTCTCTACAAACTGGTTCAAGCATCCTTGAAAACATTTAACTTTGAGGAAATATCTGGAAGTGTTTCTCAGAGATACCTCCCTGGGAATCACCCATAAGCATCTCCTGTCAGCCCTCCATCTTCCCACGTTACCTTCACCTTGAGGAGGAACACAGTGGACAGCACTGCTTCCTCAGCTCAAATGTCTGACCTCACACTCGGGTCATCATCTCAGATCCTCTATGGCCACCATGGTTTATTGCTGCCCCTTGGCCCCGCAGGGTGCCATTGTCTGCCTCTTATCTCTGGTCCCAAGAAAAACCACACCATCTTTCCTACCTCACCTCTGTTCACCATTAATCTTTTATCTTGAGTTGGGTTGTGGGTTAGCAGCAAGTGCTTGCCTGGCATGCCCATGGCCCTGGGTTTTAGAGGGAAAAGTACACAAATGCATAGATGAATAGTGAATAAATAGACTGTGTGGATGACTCACAGTAGATCGAGTTGCAGGCTGAACCCAGCTTGTGAGCTGCAGAGACTCCTGGAGCACCTGCTTTTACCTGTCCCATCCTCCATGACCCTTTCACCTGAGGCACTGGATGAGTGAATGACCACATTGTCTGGGTATACTCAACCCCTTCTGTGCCCATGTGCTTGCAGGTTATGCTGTGGTGGCTGGTTTTGTTAGCCCTGCTGTGATCTGGGATTCTGTCAAGTCTATGCTGTCTCTGTGCTACAGGGCATCCTCTCAACAACTAGGCTTTTACCCTTCCTTGTGAAGAGATGGCAGATATTAACCTGGCTCTGTCCTCGGAGACAGAAAGTCAGCTCCTGACAAGAGGATGCTCTCCAGGAGTCATGGCAAGTGTATTTGCAGTGTGTGTGTGTGTGTGTTTGCATTCAGAGAGTCTCCCGTGTAGCATGGCTCATGAGTGTGAGGACCCTGTGGGTGTCATTTGGCCAGTCAAATGTCTGATGGAAGAACAAGTTTATAGCAGGAGTAGGGGCAGCCCAGTGTCCTGTCCTGAGTCTGACCATGTGCTTCTCTTCCGCACAGGCTCACAGTGATTGCAGCTGGCTGTCTACTGTGGAAGGCAGCTTGTATGTGGCCATATTTTAGCACACACAATGCCCAAATATTCATTACAGTGAAATTGTCCTCTCTGCCCAAAACATCTTCCTCTCTTGCAGGTTCAAGAACAAATTATGGTCAAACTTGATTAAAATCCTAGAATTAGAGCTTAAAATGGAGTTAATTATAAAGTCAAATGGACTAGCATCAAAGGTTGCAATGATGTGTTAATTCTATGGTGAAACTCACACTTACATGTGGTTTGGGTTAAGTGATACCCGTGAATTCACTTCACATTTGTGTTTCTGCTCAAATGGAAGGACATCCTGGGACACTGGAGCCCAGGAATCACACAGCTCTGTGGCGAGACACTGTCCCAAAGGAAGGGCATCCTTTAGCCTCACTCCTTCTCTTCACTTCTTCTGTCCTCTTTGTTGCTTCTTTTCTTCTCGGCTTCTTCTGACAAGTGAATCACACTAGGCAGAAAATTACAAGAGAGAGATGTATTGGAGGGTCCAGGGTGTGGAGGGATGAATCCAAGACTGGCTGCCTGTGGAGCAGACAGTGGGAATTGGACACAGGGGTAGGGCTTATACTGGGTTTCTGAGGGAGCAAAGCTGCTTCAGGCAGAGATTTACAGAGTGAGGATTGGTGAGATTTTAAGACCTGAGCTTTGGGGAGTGGGGTGTGAGCTCAGGAATTGGTGGCTTTTTTTTTACCCCCTTCACCCTGCATCAGGTCTGTGGGTTAGGGTAGGAAGTCCTTCCAGGCTGCAGCCAGCTTTTGTTGAGGCACCATCTCTGTGGGGCTGCTGGGGAGTTGGGGAGGCTCGAGAGGAGGTGTTGACACTGTAGACAGCTCATATGGGACAGCTCCTGCAGTGGTAGTTCTCAAAGCTGTAGGCTGAGGCAAGAAAAAAGGTATTGTCACTGTGGACAGCTCTTCACAGGCTGAGTCAGTAAAGGTGTTGCCACTGTGGTCAGCTCCTGATGGGCAGCTCCTGCTGAGGCGGGAAAGGTGCCGCTCCTCTGTGGACAGCTCCTACAGCTCCTGTGCAGGCTGCAGGCTGAGATGTTGTGATGCTGCCATTTTTGACAGAAACAGCCATTTTGGAGGGCTCCTGTGGGCCATTTCACTGAGTTGAGCCATAAGTGGGAGGGGCCTGCTGCTGCTTGGCGGGTTTCGTGGATCACCCGCTCAGGGACTACAGCCGTGAGTCTAGCTGATGGTGGGTTCTTGGTGGTATTCAGATCATCCTCTGCTCTTCCCATTCTCATATAGAATGCAAATACTGTTTTCAAATGTTGGTACCCTGAACATCTGCATTAAACCCGACACATGAAGCAGCGTGGTCATCAGAATGGTGAGCAGGAATCTCACTAGGAAACACAACAGAAGCACAGGTTGCTGCTATTCCTGTATAGAGCAGGTTTGGAACTTGCCGAAAGCAAGTACTGCATCTAGCTTTGTAACTGGAGGTTGAGCTGGCCGAGGAGTTTCCCACTGTGTGGCTGCTCCATGTCCTGCCTATTCACCAGCACACAGGCATGTGGTGGTTCTCATGTCTTGGCTGTTGGGAATGGCACTGCTGTGAGCATGTGAGCCAACCTCTAACCCGCTGTGCCCTGTGGATCTGAATTCAGGAGAGTGATTGCTGGATCTCATTGAAGCAATGTCTTTGTTTCAGGAAGAGCTTCCATATTCTTTTCCATAATATCAGGATATTCATGTGTATGCATTTTGTTACATGTTACTACCAGTGAAAATTAATTAGCTAAAAACAAGTACTGTAAATCTGGCCATGAGCTTTTGCTTGGGGAGCTGAAAAGCACCAGGTATGAACCAACCACTGTTATGTGAATGAACAGAGTATCAGACTTTCTCAACTTTGTACCTTTAAACTCATAAGTCAGTGCAGCTCTCAGACCAGAGCAGGCAAGTTTCTTTGTGTGGTGGAAGGTAGCTAATAGAGAATGTGTGTGTGTGTGTGTGTGTGTGTGTGTGTGTGTGTGTCTGTGTGTGTGTGGAAATACAGAGAATAAATACTTGTGGAGTGCTCGGCCACAAACAGGTTCTCATCTGCATCACCTCACTTCCCCAAGATCAGGGACCACCATGAAAGTGGAAGTAGAGAAACTGTAAGAGCCAGAGGTCAGAGAGGACCAGAGTGCAGCAGCATCTTCTGCACATGAGCAGACTCAGGAACCCAGAGTGCCTTGGAAGCCTGTGACAGATGTGTACAAGATGAAGACTGTCAGCACTCCAGCAGTGATGGTGGAGGGGCTCATGTGCCCTAATCACTATCCTTGGGCAGTGAAGGTGGGTGGTTTCTGCTGAGGAAGTCAGTTTCCTTTAAGTGATGTGTGCGGCTCCTGGTAAGTTCACTATTGTCTGATGGAAGACCTTAACGCAGCAGGGTATAGACAGCTCCAATCAGAGCCAATTTGTTTGTTTCTTTACCTTTTGTTTTTAAAAAGAGGACATGAATCCGGGGGGTCGGAAAGTGAGGGTGGATCTTAAAGGAGTTAGGGGTAAGAGTGTGGGGCAAATATAACCAGAACATATTGCATAAAATTCTCAAAGAATTAAACCCAATCACAAAAGAATACACATGAAACGCAATCACTGATAAGTGGATATTAATTAACCCAGAAGCTCTGAATTCTCAAGTCACAATTAGCAAATCATATGATTCCCAAGAAAAAAAGGAGAGGACCCTGGTCCTGAAAAGACTTGATCCAGTATGGTAGGAGAGTACTGGAACAAAGAAATGGGGGAGGGGTGGTTGGGGATTGGGCAGAGAAGAGGACCTATGGGACATATGGTGAGGGGGGGACTGGGAAAGGGGAAAGCATTTGGAATGTAAACAAAGAATATAGAAAATAAAAAAATTAAAATAAAAAATTAAAAATCAGGCATAAAATCAGTGGAGCAGCTGGGACAGAAGTCTTCCTGCCACCATTTGCACCAGGGAGCTGGGAAACTCCACACCTTCTCTATATAGCCCTCCAGGAGAGAGGGATCTCTCAGTAGTGCTTTCACTTTTGAGCTCAGAGGAGTAAGAAGACAGGCTTACAGGCCCACAGGAGGAACAAACTCCAGCCAGAGACAACAATGCCAACTAGCACCAGAGATAGCCAGATGGCAAAAGGCAAGCACAAGATCCCTACCAACACTTCTCCACCGCCACTGTCCCATTCCGTCAGATGTAGTAGACCTGTGCCACATCTGACACTGGGAAGATCCCACTTCCTGATACTCTAGAGAACTGGCAAGAGCAGGTTATTCAGTAAGAATCATCCTGCACCCCTTGAGGCCCAGAGCCAACCTCCAGATCACCACTCCCCTCCCTTCCCTTCTAACCCTCCCTCCTCTGCCACCACTACCCTGTTCCTTTGGATGTGGTAGACCTGTGCCATATCTGACATGGGGAAGATCCCACTTCCTGATACTCACTAGAGTACTGGCAGGAGCAGGACATTCAGTAAGAATCACCCCCACCCCTAGAGGCCCAGGTTGGCTCTGGGACTCACTACCCAGCAACCTCCAGATCACCACTCCCCTTCCTTCCCTACTCCTCCCCTCCCCAACCCCCCCACCCCGTCACTGCCCCATTCCATTGGATATGATAGTCCTGCACTCTTTCTGACACAGGGAGAAGCCTACTTCCTGATACTCTCTAGAGAATGGGCAGGAGCAGAGCATTTAAGAACTGGCAGGAACAGGTCATTATGGAACTGGCACCAGAAGGTGCATTCTAACTGGTAGAAGTGGGGCATTCGAGAACCAGCATCAGCAGAGCATTCGAGATCCAGAGCAGCAGAGCATTTGAGAAATAGCAGCCTGCAGGGCATTCGACCCTTGCCAAGTCTGCCATAGGAGAGACCCCATCACCTGATACTTCCTGGAGAATCAGCTATTTGCAGAACATTGGAGAGAAAGGGAATCCCAGGAGTACAGAAACACAGGCCTGCAGGACAGAGAAGATAAAGACAGCAAGACCAGCTAACACTGGAGATAATGAAATGACCAAAGGTAAACGCAAGATCATTACCAACAGAAACCAAGGCAACAAGTCACCATCAGAACCCAGTTCTCCCACAATAGCAAATCCTGCATACTCTATCACATCAGAAAAGCAAGAGCTAGATTTAAAATCCCATCTCATATTGCTGATGGAGGACTTCAAGAGGGACATAAATAACTCCCTTAAAGAAATACAGGAGAACATGGGTCAGCAGGAAAAAGCACAAAAATCCATTAAAGAAATACCAGAGAATATGGATCAAAAGGTAGAAGCCCTTAAAGAGGAAACACAAAAATCTCTTAAAGAAATACCAGAGAATATGGGTCAACAGGTAGAAGCCCTTAAAGAGGCAATACAAAAATCCCATAGGGAATTTTGGGAGAACATAGGTCAATATGCAGAAGCCCTTAAGAGGAATAACAAAAATCCCTAAAAGAAACACAGGAGAACATAGGTCAACAGGTAGAAGCCCTTAAAGAGGAAACACAAAAATTCCTTAAAGAATTACAGGAAAACACAAAAAAACAAGTGAAGGAACTGAGCAAAACTGGAAATAGAATCAATAAAGAAATCACAGAGTATGACATCTCTGAAGATAGAAAACCTTGGAAAGAATTCAGGAGTCATAGATGCAAGCATCAACAGAATACAAGAGATAGAAGAATCTCATATGCTGAAGATTCCATAGAAAACATTGACTCCACAGTCAAAGAAAATGCAAAATGCAAAAGCCTTGTAACACAAAACACCCAGGAAATCCAGGATACAATGAGAAGACCAAACCTAAGGATTATAGGTATAGATGAGAGTGAGGATTTACATCTTAAAGGCCCAGTAAATATCTTCAACAAAATTATAGATGAAAACTTCCCTAACCTAAAGAAAGAGATGCCCATGAACATACAAGAAGCCTACAGAACACCAAACAGATTGGAGCAGAGCAGAAATTCCTCCCATCACATAATATTCAAAACACCAAATACACTAAACAAAGAAAGAATATAAAAGCAGTGAGAGAAAAAGGTCAAGTAACATATAAGGCAGACCTATCAGAATTACACCAGACTTCTCTCCAGAGACTATGAAAGCCAGAAGAGCCTGGGCAGATGTCATACAGACCCTAAGAGAACATAAATGTCAGCTCAGACTACTATACCCAGCAAAAGTATCAATTAACATAGATGGAGACAACAAGACATTCCATGACAAAAGCAAATTTACACAGTATCTTTTTACAAATCCAGCTCTGTAAAGGATAATGGGTAGAAAATACCAACACAAGGCAGCAAACCACACTGTAGAAAAATCAATAAGGTAATCTTTCAAGAAACCCAATAGAAAATTGCAACACAACCAGAATGTCACATTTAACTAAGAAGATAACAGTAATCAACAATCACTTTTCCCTAATATCTCTTAATATCAATGAAGACCACTCTTACTCCATAGTGATCTGATAGGAGGCATGGGATTATTTCGCTTTTCTTATATCTGTTGAGGTCTGTCTTGTGACCAATTATATGGTCGATTTTGGAGAAGGTACCATGAGGTGCTGAGAAAAAGGTATATTCTTTTGCTTTAGGATGAAATGTTATTTTTATATATATATATATATATATATATATATATGTATGTATATGTATATGTATATGTATATGTATATGTATATGTATACATATATATATACATACAGGGTTTAATATATATGTGTATACATATATATACATATATATATGTGTGTGTGTGTGTGTGTGTGTGTGTATATATATATATATATATATATATATATATATAACCCAATTGGTCCAAAGCTTCAATTAGTTTCACTGTGTCCCTGTTTAGTTTCTATTTTCTTGATTGGTCTATTGAGGAGAGGAGAGTGTTGAAGTCACCCACAATTAGGTGTTGGGTGCAATGTGTGCTTTGAGCTTTAGTAAAGTTTCTTTTACAAATGAGAGTGCCCTTACATTTGGAGCATAGATGTTCAGAATTGAGAGTTCTTCTTGGTGGATTTTTCCTTTGACCAGTAAGAAGTGTCCTTCCGTGTCTCTTTTGATGACTTTAGGTTGAAAGTCAATTTTATCTGATATTAGAATGGCTACTCCGGCTTGTTTCCTCAGACCATTTACTTGTGAAATTGTTTTCCAGTCTTCTACTCTGAGGTGGTCTTTGACACTGAAGAGTATTTCCTGTATGCAGCAAAATGTAGGGTCCTGTTTACATATCCATTCTGTTAGTCTATGTCTTTTTATTGGGGAATTGAGTCCATTGATGTTAAGAGATATTAAGGAATACTGATTATTACTTCCTGTTATTTTTATGTTATTTTTATGTTTGAGTGGTTATCTTCTTTTGGGTTTGATGAAAGAAGGTTACTATCTTGCTTTTGCCAGGGTGTACTTTCCTTCCTTTCTTTCCACATATCAAATGATGTACAATAAGAAGGAAGGAGTAGCCCCTGGTTCTGGAAAGGCTCAGTGAATCAGTGTAGGGGAATACCAGAACAGGAAAGTGGGAAGGGATGGATGGGGCAACAGGGGGAGGGAAAAGGGCTTATGGGACTTTTGGGGAGTAGGGAGCCAGGAAAGGGGAAATCATTTGAAATGTAAATAAAGAATATATCAAATTTAAAAAAAGAAAGCAATTCATCACCAATTGTATCTTACCGTGTATGTTTCCATAAGGATTTTAGTTTTCTTTTTTAACTTGAGCTAAATTTTCTATGTCCAACGAATTGGAATGTGATCAAAGAAAAAAACCTGTGGAAAATTACTGGCTAGGAAAGAGAGTTCCCAATCACCCACACTGATGCCACTGGAGGAGAGACACCCAAGTACCTGCCACTGGGACCCAAGACCTCAGGGAGGCTGAAAGAGAGACACCCAAACCCCCAGTATATCTACAATGAATGTATATACATGTGATGGAAAGAAGGGAAGAGTACATGGTGGACAGATGGAGAGAAAGGGAAGCCAAGTAGTTCATGCACTGTGGAGAGAGGTGGACCTAGAGAAGCTAAAGCAGTGAGGAACAAGCAGTTATGAGGAGCCATTGTGATGTCTAAACCTGGGTTGCTGCCAAAGATCATATCAGAGAGCTGGCTCCATCACCACACCAGCTGTAACACTCAGGAGAGCAGTCCTATTTCTCACCTAGGCAGCACAGTAGAGCTGGCACTGGTGTCAGAAGGATAAAAAGGCAGAAGGCAGATATGAGATGATGGGGAAATAAGTCCTCATCTTAATCTTAAAATATGTGTGTTTTATTTTGGAACACTCATAAAGTTTAAAAAACTAATAGGATCCCTGAAGGTGGGATTTCAACAGAAAGGAAATAGAATGGAGTGGGATTGGGGTGCATGAAGTTAAATTCACAATGAATCAATAAAAAAATTTTAAAGAAAGTTATCAAAAGAATAAATAAAATGGCCAGTGAACATTTTTAAAAGTGATCAACATTCTCAGCCATCAGTGAAATTAAAATTAAAATACTACTTTGAAATCTCATCTTATCAGTCTGAATGACTAAGATAAACACACATATACACACAAATACACACACACACACACACACACACACACACACACCAGATGACCAACGTTGGCTTAAATGTGGGGAAAGGGAAACATTTATTCACTGCTGGTGTGTGTGCAAATTGGTGCAACCCCTATGGCAATCAGTGTGGAGTCCTCTAAATATACAACTAGCTTTCCCACAAGAGCCAAGTATTCCACCCTTGATATGTACCCAAGGACTCTATATTCTACTAGAAATACTTGCTCAGCCATTCTCATTTCTAGAACATGGAGACAGCCTAGATGTCCATAACCTGATGAATGGGATGTGTGTGTGTGTGTGTGTGTGTGTGTGTGTGTGTGAAGATATGATACATTTACACAATAGAATATCACTCAGCAATTAATAAAAATAAAATTTTCTGGTAGAGCTAGAAAAAATATTCTGAGTGAGTTAACCCAGACCCAGAAACACGAATATCATACAGATTCTTTCCTTTGTGATTGCCAGTTTGGAATCTTAATATATTGGAATACTCACAAAGGTTAAGAAACTAGTAGGGGCCCTGGAAGTGGGATTTCAAAGAAGAGCAGATAGAATGCAGTGCTATAAAAGGTAGAAAGTAACAATGAAATGGGAAAGTTAAATAGGTAGAGGATGGGAGAGGATAGTGAAGGGGACAGGAGGAGGGATAACTAAGACTAAAGGACATTTGAAAAACAGTCATATGGACCCCTACTACTACAGAAGCTTCTTAGAATATATACATAAACAGAGGTTTAATGGAGTGAGCCTATAATGGGGCAATATGCTCCTAGTAGACACCATATGCCAACAAATAAAAAGCTGATGACTTACAGAAGCTTTGTAGTTTTACAGCAACCAACAAATTGGGAAAAGATCTTTACCAAAACTACATCCGACAGAGGGCTTATATCCAAGATATGGAAAGAACTCAAGAAGGTAGACTCCTGAGAGCCAAGTATCCCCCCTTAAAAAATGGGGTACAGAGCTAAACAAAGAATTTTTACCTGAGGAATATTGAATGGCTGAGAAGCACCTAAAGAAATGTTCAACATCCTTAGTCATCAGGGAAATGCAAATCAAAACAACCCTGAGATTTCACCTCACACCAGTCAGAATGGCTAAGATCAAAAACTCAGGAGAAAACAGATGCTGATGAGGATGTGGAGAGAGAGGAACACTCCTCCACTGCTGGTGGGGTTGCAAGCTGGTACTACCACTCTGGAAATCAGTCTGGCGGTTCCTCAGAAAACTGGGAATGGTACTTCTGGAGGACCCTGCTATACCACTCCTGAGCATATACCCAGAGGATTCCCCAGCATGTAATAATGATACATGTTCCACTATGTTCATAGCAGCCCTATTTATAATAGCCAGAATCTGGAAAGATCCCAGATGTCCCTCAACAGAGGAATGGATACAGAAAATGTGGTATATATACACAATGGAGTACTATTCAGCCATTAGAAACAATGAATTCATGAAATTCTTAGACAAATGGATGGAACTGGAGAACATCCTAAGCAAGGTAACCCAGTCTCAAAAGAACACTCACAGTATGCACTCACTGATAAGCGGATATTAGCCTAGAAGCTTGGAATACCCAAGACACAATTCACATATCAATGATGCCCAAGAAGAAGGAAGGAGTGGCCCCTGGTCCTGGAAAGGCTCAGTGCAACAGTGTAGGGGAATACAAGAACAGGGAAGTGGGAAGGGGTAGACTGGGGAACAGGGGGAGGGAAGAGGACTTATGGGACTTTCAGGGAGGGGGGATCCAGGAAAACAAAAATCACTTAAAATGTAAATAAGGAATATTTTGAATAAAAAAAGCAAAAGAAAAAAGAAAAAACCTATACTGAATTAAAAATCTATGAAAACAAAAAATATATATCTTGAATTAACATAAAAATAGCATATTTTCATATGCTTATTTGACAATAAGTATGGCTATTATAGTTACACAGTTACAACAAAAAAATTAAGAATAGGGGTCACCACAACATAAGTATTTGTATTAAAGGGTTGAAGCATTAGGAATGTTGAAAACTACTAGATTAAAGGGAAGAATATTTTACACCATAATGGACTTAGCGCATGAATCTGTCATTTAAATAAAATTAAAATTATGTCTGCATGGCCAATTATACCAGGTAATAATGCCAGAGAAGAACCAATGACTTGTTTTCAGATGTCATCAAATGAAGATAAATCCACTTTTACTAAACAAATATGTAAAAGCATTCCATTTTTTTACTGTTGCTTCTTTACATTTTGAAACAGATATGTGCATTTTCTTCTAATGCCATATAGTTATAAATAGATTATTATTCATAGTGAAAAAAACAAAATTAAATTTAAATTAGCCTATCGCTAGGTAAAAAACTTTAACTATCCTATGGCTGCCACTCATTTTGTTAAGACTCACTTCTAGTGTTAAGGCTGGATTGCATGACCTACTCCCAATCACTTGTGTATTTGCATGCCTCTAACACCTCCTTACTATGACTGCCATGTTGCACCTTCCTCTGAAACTGGTGCAATCCTGAGGTCAAATTCAGACATCATCCTTGTGACTCGCTCTTCAGTGGAGCAACTGAATAAAATAAATATCACAGTGGCAGTTTTTTATCATTACATCAAATATTAGAATCAAGGACATAAGTTTCTTTGAGCTTCTTGTCCTCCTTAACTTTTTGTAGCCATTGTATAGACTACATGAACAATGTCCATTTCTATAGGAAAGACAAAAATTGGTGTGTGATGGGTAATGTCCTATCTGGAAGCTAGGTTAGTAACTAAACTTCAAATAAGACACATGTGCTTACCAGTGGTCACCTAAGATACTTTGTGTACACACCAGAGTTATGAAAATAAGAAAGCTCATTTGAGAAAAAGATCTCCAATAATCTGTCTGTAACTAATTGCCTTAATTAGTAATTAATGGAAAATGACCAAGCCCATTGTGAGAGGTTCCCTTCCTGGGCCGTTTTCAGATTCTGATTTAGCAAGTCAGGTGAAACAAGGCATTCCTGGCTTCTGCATCAGCTCCTGCCTGCAGGATCCTGCCATGTTTTGGATCTGTACTGACTTCCTTAGATGATGAGCAGTGATATGGAACTTTAAACCAAATAAATTTTTCTCTGTAAAAAAAAAAAAAAGCTGATGCAAGGGATGTGTTACTTTTTCTGAATTTGTTCATCAGTGGGTTATATAACACGATAATGTGAGTTACCCTCAATAATGTGAAAGGAAGGCCCTACTGCCGAAGATACAACATGCTTCAGTCATAGATATGGAGAAATAAAGCTGGTACTCTCCTGGAAGCATCATCCCTACTAGCTAACTCTCATAGTACTGAAAGATGCTATGCATGATAAGAGGGAAGAAAACTAACTATACATCTTACCCAGCTGTGATCACAGTAACCTACCATAAATGTCCTGGCAAGATATGCTCACTAGTGCATAATGGCACAAATATTATGGGAGGAACCAACCACTTTCTAATTAAATTTAAGACCCACTCCATAAGACGGAACTCATAGCTGGCACCATTACTAGAGACAAGAACCTAGATAGTCCCTAGGCTCTTAGGGTAAACTTCCTACTGATATTCTCCTAAATGAATATAGTATTAAACTGACTCCCGGTGACTTACTGTTTTACTCCTACGTTAGTGCATCTTTCAATCCTCAGCAGAGGAACTCCTTTTTGCAGCTGATAATACTTAACACAGAGATCCACAGGTAGCCAGGGTGTGCTGGTAAGTCAACTGTATTCCAGTAGATGTCCCACACTCAATGGGCAGTACAACTTGAGTTCAATAATTTTAAGACTTTTTAAAAAAAAAATAAGGTAAAGTTTTGTAGGTAAGGAATGAGGTGGCTCTCGGACAAATTGGGAGTGAGAGGTGAATATGATTAAAATACAATGTATGAAATTCTCAAATAATTAATAGCAATATTTTAAAGTGCTTTAAGCAGGACTTACACTTGTGTAAATAAGTCTTGGTTCACTTTTCATTTCTTGTGATCCTTTTAAGAATGGATCATAATTAAAGAATGAATCCTACTTATCTCTAGTAGGTTTTTTTTTTTTCATTATCCCTGGTCATCTATGGATGTTAGGATTTAAAGTTATATCTGAATCACATTTAATTTATTATTACATAACACAACAGGACAAGTTTCAGTAAATCTCCAACTGTAAGATAACCCCATTCAATCAGTATGGGAAGCCGGGCGTGGTGGCCCACGCCTGTAATCCCTGCACTTGGGAGGCAGAGGCAGGCGGATTTCTGAGTTCAAGGCCACCCTGGTCTACAGAGTGAGTTCCAGGACAGCCAGGACTACACAGAGAAACCCTGTCTCGAAAAACAAACAAAAAAAAAATCATTATGGGAAAGCAAAAGTTTATCACAAGTTTCTACCTTTTCAACAAAATTATGTCTAAATTAGATATTGGTTATCTGACTTTTTTATTACTAGCTGTTTTTTATTCTTGCTTTGCTTTTCTTTTTTTTTTCCTTTTTTAAAATTTTCTATATTCTTTGTTTACATTCCAAATGCTTTCCCCTTTACCAGTTCCCCACCCCATGTGTCCTATAAGCCCTCTTCCCTCTGCCCATTCCCCAATCACCCCCCTCCCGTTTCTCTGTCCTGGTACTCCCCTACAATGCTGGATCAGGCCTTTCCAGGACCAGGGCCCTCTCCTTCCTTCTTCTTGGGAATCATTTGCTAATTGTGTCTTGAGTATTCAGAGCTTCTGGGCTAATTAATATCCACTTATCAGTGATTGCATTCCATGCATATTCTTTTGTGATTGAGTTACCTCACTTAGGATGATATTTTCCAGATCCAACCATTTGCCTAAAAATTTCATGAATTCATTGTTTTTAATTGCTGAGTACTATTCCATTGTGTAAATATACCACATTTTCTGTATCCATTCCTTCATTGAGGAACATCTTGGTTCTTTCCAGCTTCTGGCTATTGCTTTTATTTTCTATCAATAAATTTCGGTATCTTGCCTCTTGTGTTATAAAGAGATGTAAGCACACTAGGAAAGAAAATTGCGCATCTCAAAATACCAAATTATTCCTCACTAAGTCATTTTAAATATTGGCAGTGCAAAGCTAATGGCAAAAAAAAAAATACTTTCAAAACTAAATAACTTCTATTAAGTGTTTTAGAATGTAAAACTACCACTTGAACTAAGATGAGTTAGAAAATACATATTCAAAAGGAAAGCTATTAAAACAACTCATAATTCACTACCTGGAAACTGATTCTATTCTTAATTTTTATAATCAAAATAAATCTACAAATATTAAAGTTTTCAGTGAACTGGGATCCTAAGGAGAAAATACATAATTTTGGTAGGCTTGAAAGTTTCTCAAAGGTATGTATTGGTTTTGAAGCCAGGAAACTAAAGAGGTGAAACATGGGAAGCTGTTTTTCTAGTTCAGTAATTAATGCCTAAGCACAACTAATGAGCCTATGGTACTTTTAGATCATCAGGTTAAAACCATCAGTTGTTGGAGCAGGAATGAAATAAAGGAAGAGATAGGACGGGACTTGAGAATTCAAATGGTCACATGGGAAAGAGCAGTAATAGGAACAGGTGGTACCGCTGCCCTATCTACAGAAGACAGCTCAGCCGATGCCAGCTGCTACTGTGCAGAGTCCGTTCCTGTGTTCTCATCCCTCCTATATCCCTTACTACTCTTCCAACACAAGCCAGAGAGCTCTCTGTGAAATCTCTCAGCTTAAAAAAATCTTTAAATTACAGAAAATGTGGTATAGTTACACAATGGAATACTACTCAGCAATTAAAAATAATGAATTCATGCAATTTGTAGACAAATGGTTGGATCTGGAAAACATCATCCTAAGTGAATTAACCCAATCACAAAAGAATACACATGAAATGCAATCACTGATAAGTGGATATTAAAGAGCCCAGAAGCTCTGAATACTCAAGACACAATTAGCATATCAGAAGATTCCCAAGAAGAAGGAAGGAGAGGACACGGGTCCCAAAAAGACTGGATCCAGTTTAGGAGAGTACCAGAACAGAGAAAGGGTTGGGGGGTGATTGGGGAATGAGCAGGGGGAAGAGGAATTATGGGACATATGGTGAGGGGGGAACTGGGAAAGGGAAAAGCCTTTGGAATGTAAACAAAGAATATAGAAAATAAAAAAAGAATAAAAAAATCTTTAAATTAAAAAAATCATCTTCTGAGGTCTTCTTTGATTTCTTTCTTCAAGGACTTGAAGTGGATCAATATAGTAAAAATGGCCATCTTGCCAAAAGCAATCTACAGATTCAATGCGATCCCCATCAAAATCCCAACTCAATTCTTCATAGATCTAGAAAGAGCAATTCTCAAATTCATCTGGAGCAACAAAAAAAAAACCCAGGATAGCTAAAACTATTCTCAACAATAAAAGGACTTCTGGGGGAAATCAATATCCCTGACCTTAAGCAGTACTACAGAGCAATTGTGTTAAAAACTGCATGGTATTGGTACAGCAACAGGCAAGTAGATCAATGGAATAGGATTGGAGACTTGGAAATGAACCCACAGACTTATGGTCACTTGATCTTTGATAAAGGAGCCACAACCATCCAGTGGAATAAAGATAGCCTTTTCAACAAATGGTGCTGGTTCAACTAGAGGTCAACATACAGAAGAATGTGAATTGACCCACTATTATCTCTTTGCACTAAGATCAACTCCAAGTGGATCAAGGACCTCCACATAAAACCAGACACACTGAAACTATTAGAAAAGAAACTTGGGAAGACCCTGGAGGACATGGGCACAGGGGGAAAGTTCCTGAACAGAACACCAATAGCTTATGCTCTAAGATCAAGAATTGACAAATGGGACCTCATAAAATTACAAAGTTTCTGCAAGGCAAAGGACACTGCCAGAAGGACAAAATGGCAACCAACAAAGTGGGAAAAAATCTTCACCAACCCCACATCCGACAGAGGGCTAATATCCAATATATACAAAGAACTCAAGAAGTTAGACCCCAAAGAACCAAATAACCCTATCAAAAATGGGGTACAGAGCTAAACAAAGAATTTTCACCAGAAGAAATTCGGGTGGCCGAGAAACACCTTAAGAGATGTTCAACATCATTAGTCATCAGGGAAATGCAAATCAAAACAACCCTGAGATTCCACCTCACACCAGTCAGAATGGCTAAGATTAAAAACTCAAGAGACAACAAGTGCTGGCGAGGATGTGGAGAAAGAGGAACAGTCCTCCACTGTTGGTGGGATTGCAAAATGGTAAAACCGCTCTGGAAATCAGTTTGGCAGTTCCTCAGAAAATTGGGCATGTCACTTCCAGAGGACCCTGGCATACCACTCCTGGGCATATACCCAGAGGATTCCCCTGCATACAATAAAGACCCATGCTCCATTATGTTTATAGCAGCCTTGTTTATAATAGCCAGAAATTGGAAGGAGCCCAAATATCCCTCAAAGGAGGAATGGATACAGAAAATGTGGTATATTTATAAAATGGAATACTACTCAGCAATTAAAAATAATGAATTCATGCAATTTGTACGTAAATTTAGACCTGGAAAATATCATCCTGTGTGAGTTAACCCAATCACAAAAGAATACACATGAAATGCAATCACTGATAAGTGGATATTAATGAGCCCAGAAGCCCTAAATACTCAAGGCACAATTAGCAAGTCAAATGATTCCCAAGAAGAAGAAAGGAGAGGACCCTGGGCCTGTAAAGATTGGATCCAGTTTTGTAGAGAAACCGTGGGGGAAGGGGGAATGACTGGGGAATAGTTGGGGGGAGAGGAATTATGGGACGTATGGTGGGGGGGAACTGGGAAAGGGGAAAGCCTTTGGAATGTAAACATAGAATATAGAAAATAAAAATTTAAAAAAAATAGATAAGAACTCCTGGGGTGATAGATAAAGAAAATTGCCACTAAGTCTGATGTCAGGAGTTCCAGGAAAGAAGAGAAGTACCCACATGCTGGGGCATTCAAATATACGTACCCATAGAGATGCATATGCACAAACACAGAAACATATGAAATAAGATATTAAATAAAATGTAACGAAATTAAAGCTATTTTTATGGAACAATAAATTCCTAGTTTTGTAGACCCACATCATTCTTCTGCAATTATACTGTGATGCAATAAGTTATTTCATTACAAATGGCAATAAATTAAATTTGCTATTTTTTTACTAAAAAAAATCAAATTCTAATTTAAAAATAAGAAATATTTAAAATGTAATAAACTAAGCTCAATGATATTTTATGCTTTATTTGCCCTGTGGGTTATAGGTTTACAGCTCTGATTATCATAGAGAGGGATATTACTGGATTGTGTTCACGTCATACTTTAGACTTTTAAAACAATGCTGGAAGGTAGGAAGCTTCTACAGACAATTGAATAGATTGAGATTCTATTGATAGAGATTTAGGCATTCTCTAACAGGAAGGCAGATTAATGTCATCCTCTACCACCACAAAAACTTGGAATGTGTTGCTATATTAAGTTTATTTCTAGTCATTGACATAGAGATTTGAATAAGAATGTCCCCAATAGACGCAGGTATCTGAAAACCGGGTGGCGCTGTTTGGGAGGTTTAGGTGGTGCATCATTTCTGGAGGAGACAGTCCCAGGGATGTGCTTTGAGAGTGAACGCCCCGAGCCACTTCCAGTTCGCCTGCTCTGCTCTGCACTTGTAGTTGAAGATGTGAGTTCTCAGCTTCCTGTTCCAAACTGCCACTTGCTGCCACACTGTGTTGCCATAATGAACTCTTACCCCTCTGGAACCAAAACCCCAAAGAACCCTATAATTCTGCTCATGACATTTTATCACAGCAACAGAAAGAAACTAATATCCTGTGATAGAAAGCTTGACATGAACAACACCAAAGAGGAAAGACTTATTTTGCTTATGGTATCGGGAGTTTCAGTCCTTCTTACTGGTAAAAGTGTGGTAGAACATTTCACATCACCAAAGACAAGAAACAGAGCAAAGCAGTAACAATTATGACACAGGACAAGATAAAGCCCCCCAAATACTTGTCCCTTGTAACCACTTTTCCTCCAAACAGGGACCACCCTACACAATTCTACACACCTATATATTCTATTTAAATTTTGAAAGCATCAAGGTATTGATTCATTATATCAGAGCTTTTATTATCCAGTCATCTCTGGAAACACCCTCATAAGGATCCCTGGAGATATACTTTATTAATGTAGGTACTTCTCAATTCGATCAAGCTGATAATCAAGATTAAAGGCCACAATCCCACCCTTTATCAGTTCAGTGCTTCTTAAAGTCCAGCACTCCATCAGTAGTTCCAAGGGTGCTCGTATCCATCTTTCAGTGCAAAATTCTTTCTATCTCCAAGTGTCCTCATAGTCTTAAAACTTCCCGCAGTGTTCAAAAGCCCAATTTCAAAGTCCCCTGTGAGACACAAGGAAACACTTAATAGTGAGCCACTGTAAAAAATAAAAATAAAAATGGTTGTCACATAAGAAATAGACCAGCATTCATTTCCCATATAAATGCCAGATGGTGTGGTGGTTCCTCTGTAATTCCAGCTTTGGAAAGCAGCAATGGGTGTCAGAACCCAGTCCACTTGAGGAGAAGTTGGAGTGCTGATGAGAATACTTCAAGAAAACAAGACAAGAGTTTTGTGACCTCAGTTTCTAAAAACACAGAATTGTTCTCGGACTGTGCTTTCGTGTTCCTCCCAAGTGTAGCAGGTAGGAGTGAGCTTACTGCATATTACTCATTATTGCTTGCTATTCTTATTCAATTAAATGTCTCAACTCTCCTTTATATGCCTCTATGCAAGAATGTATTTTTGCCACATGTGGCTTGTACTTGTTGTTGTATACAGCTGGAACTCATAACATCTTTACTCATGTGACCATTGTTCACCCTCAGAGAATAAATTATCTGGGTCTCTGAATAAAGTTGGCTATTGCGCTAGACTTTGGTCTGCCTCATTGGTCAGCTCCATTCTCCCAGCTCCCACTGCCTCTCAAGTGCTGACAGTAGGGGATTCAAAGTTGCAAGCTGGCTATCAAGACGAGCCACATCGAGGAGCCCTGGGTCTGCTTAGTAGACCTTGCTTTAAAAAGATAGAGTGGGAGAGCAATTGAGGAAAAGTCTTAACATAAACCTCAGACATCATTGCAAATGTGCATACACACATGCACCACACAAATGCATGAAAATTTTTTAAATGGGAAAAAATGGTAACTTTCCAGATAAAGTGTCACTAATCAACTATTTCAATGCTAAAAAGGACTAGGAGACTAACCAGAAAGAAAAATTGAAGTCCAGGAGAACAGACACAAAGTCCTATTGTTTCATATCTCGGACATATGATGCTGTGCCTTGAGCCCAAGTGGAAGGAACAGCTATATTCCTATTGCCTTGCAGTTTGAGGTTTATATGACACTCTCTGGGGCTGGGTTCATTCATTTACTGAAATTTTCCTTGGCAGACAGTCTACATTTCTAGCATTTCCTGGTGTCTTATTGAATCTTAGGCTCTTCCCATATAATGTTCATATTGCACACTCTGTGGAGCATTCTGACTCAATTGCACATTGTCTAGCCTCATGTGCCTTCCTTTGACATATTGGGGGATGCTTCCATGACCTATCACAAACATTCTGCACGCATCCAAAACTAGCATCAGAGTGCCAAGGTTTGCCATCAACTCAAGCAGTACCCAAGCTCTCCTGCTCCAAAGATTCAGATTCCTCTAAGTACCTGGGTAGCTAAAAATAGGAAAATTAATCTTGCCTATCCAACACTAGGCCAACAAGAGGCACTGGACTTCTCTTCACAAGAAATTCTTTTATATGAGTTTATACATTTATACACTTGCGTTTGTGATAGGTGGTGTCAGGCAAATCCCTGAGACAATCCACTTCTTTGGTGGAGGGGAATAAGTTGAGATAGAGCTTGACTACGTATCCCAGGCTGACCTGGAATTTTTTATTCTCTTGCCTCCCAATGGCTAGAATTGCATATGTGTGGCAATTCCTGGATTCAGCTTCCTTGGGATGGCACCCATCTTTTCAGAAGCCATAACCTACCTGGTCCTAACATCACACTGGCTTTTCTTTCTTACTAAACTACACATTTTCCTGCTTTCTTTTTCAAGCCTCATTGTAAACCTGGCTAAAAGCCAGCAATAGTGGGGATGCCACATCCTGAATGCTGAGTTGCTTTGAGACGACATGACCAAAATGTACATAAGTCCTTTGCTAAATGGCTTCTTAACCAGTGCCTCGCAGAATCCTCGTCTCTATTGGAAGTCTCATGAGCCCAAGTTGTACTGCATTAAGGTGGGCATTCTGGTCCTCTTACAGAATCACCCATTAAATTCTCCCTACAGCATTCTCAATATTACCCGGCTTCTCCAAACTGTTCTAAATTACTTCCCAAAGCCATTTCTAAATGCTTCTGAACCACATCATCAAGTAGTCACAACAAGAACCTGACTTTTCTGAAACCAGTTTTCTATGTTGGATGCTTCCAAATGCCTGTGATCAAATATTTTTCCATAGACAATCTAAACAAGGCAAGAGTTATTTTAGGTTATAGTTCAGAGGTTTCAGACCATCATGGCAGAGAGGGTTTGACTGAGTAGAACATGTGATGTCATGTTATACAGGGAACAGGAAACAATGGGGCAATGCAGGAAGGGAGCAGAATAAGATACTTTTCCCGAGATGTGCTCTAAATTATTGATTTCCTCTAAAGAGCTTCACTTTCCACAGTTCTCCTACCTCTTAATATTCTATTCAAATTTTAAATCCATCAATGAAGTAAATCATTTACTGGTACAGAGCAGCCTTGGAGTTATCCCTCAAATATACCCAGGGATGTATCTTATATTAGGAAAGCAGTCAAGCTGATAACAATGATAAACTAGCCAAGAATGGTGGGGCATATTTCGATTATGGAGCTTGGATGGCTGAGGTAAGAGGATAGCAAGTCTGAGCACTGTTGGGGTTATGAACAGGCTAGTCTGTACTAAATAACTGCTCATCAGTTACTTTACATTTCAAAGTGACTCTGAATGAAAAAAAGACTTTAGGATGTCAAAATTATGCTGTATCACCCTGATGGCCCTTCCTTTTTTAATTTTTTTATTTTATTGGATATTTTACTTGACATTTCAAATGTTATCCCCTTTCCTGGTTTCCCCTCCAGAAGCTACCTATCCATCCTCCCTCCCACTGCTTCTATGAGGGTGCTCATGCACCCATATACCCACTCCCAAGTCCCCACCCTAGCATTCCCCTAAACTGGGGCATCAAACCTTTGTAGGACCAAGGGTACCTCCTCCCATTGTTGTCTGACAAGACCACTCTTTGCTACATATGCAGCTAGAGCCATGGGTCCCTCCACGTGTACTCTTTGGTTGGTGTCTTAGTTCCTAGAAGCTCTGGGGGGATCTGATTGGTTAATGTTGTTCATCCAGTGGGTTGCAAACCCCTTCAGCTCCTTCAGTCCTTCTCTTACTCCTCCATTGAGGACACTGTGCTCAGTCCAAGGGTTGGCTGTGAGGATCCAACTCTGTATTTGCTAGGCTCTTGCAGAGCTCTCAGGAGACAACCATATCAGGCTCCTGTCAGCAAGCACTTCTTGGCATCCACAATAGTGTCTGGATTTGGTGACTGTATATGGGATGGGTGAGGCAGTCTTTGAATAGCCTTTTGTTCAGTCTCTGCTCCACACTTTGTCTCCGTATTTGCTCCTGTGAGTGTATTTTGTTCCCCCTTCTAAGAAGGACCAAAGCACGCTCACTTTGGTCTTCCTTCTTGAGCTTTATGTGGTCTGTGAATTGTATTTTGAGTATTCAAAGCTTTTGGGCTAATATCCAATTATCAGTAAGTGCATACCATGTGTGTTCTTTGTGACTGGGTTACCTCACTCAGGATAATATTTTCTAGTTCCATCCATTTGCCTAAGAATTTCATAAAGTTATGGTTTTTAATAGCTGAGGAGTTCTTCATTGCATAAATATACCACATTTTCTGTATCCATTCCTCTGTTGAAGGGCATCTGGGTTGTTTCCAGATTCTGGTTATTATAAATAAGGCTGCTGTGAGCATAGTAGAGCATGGGTCTTGTTGGAGCATCTTTTGGGTACATGCCCAGGAGTGGTATAGCTGGGTCCTCAGGTAATATTATCCAATTTTCTGAGGAACCACCAAACTGATTTTCAGAGTGGTTGTACCAGCTTGCAATCCCACCAGCAATGGAGGAATGTTCCTCTTTCTCCACAACCTGCTGTCACCTGAGTTTTTAATCTCAGACATTTTGGCTGGTGTGCGGTGGAATCTCAGGATTGTTTTGATTTTCATTTCCCTGATGACTAAGGATGTTGAATATTTCTTTAGGTGCTTCTCAGCCATTCAATATTCCTCAGTTGAGAATACTTTGTTTAGCTCTGTACCCCATTTTTAATAGGGTTATTTGGTTCTCTAATGTCTTACTTCTAGAGTTCTTTGTATATACCAGAATTAGCCCTCTATCAGACATAGGATCTTTCCCCAATTTGTTGGTTGCTGTTTTGTCCTATTGACAGTGTCCTTTGCCTTACAGAAGCTTTGCAACTTTATGAGGTCCCATTTGTCATTTCTTGATCTTAGAGCATAAGCCATTGATGTTCTATTCAGGAAATTTGCCCATGTGATCAAACTCTTCCCCACTTTTTATTCTATTAGCTTCAGTATATCTGATTTTAAGTAGAGGTCCTTGATCCACTTGGACTGGAGCTTTGTAAAAGGAGATAAGAATGGATTGATTTGCATTCTTCTACATGCTGACCTCATGTTAAACTAGCACCATTTGTTGAAAACGCTATCTCTTTTCTCTTTTAGTTTCTTTGTCAAAGATCAAGTGACCATAGGTGTGTGTGTGTGTGTGTGTGTGTGTGTGTGTGTGTGTGTGTTCAATTCTGGGTCTTCAGTTCTGTTCCATTGCTCTTCCTGCCTGTCTCTGTACTAATACATACAGTTTTTATCACTATTGCTCTGTAATTCAGTTTGAGGTCAGGGATGGTGATTCTCCAAGAAGTTCTTTTATTGTTGAGAATAGTTTTAGCTATCCTGGGTTTTTTGTTATTCCAGATGGATTTGTGAGTTGCTCTTTCTAACTCTATGAAGAATTGAGTAGGAATTTTGATGGGGATTGCATTGAATCTGTAGATTGCTTTCAGTAAGATGGCCATTTTTACTATATTAATCCTGCCAGTCCATGAGCATGGGAGATCTTTCCATCTTCTGAGATCTTCAATTTATTTCCTCAGAGACTTGAAGGTCTTGTAATACAGATCTTTCACTTGCTTGGTTGGAGTCATACCAAGATATTTTATATTATTTGTGACTACTGTGAAGGATGTCATTTCCCTAATTTCATTCTCAGCCTGTTTATCCTTTGAGTAAAGGAAGGCTACTGATTTGTTTGAGTTAATTTTACATCCAGTCACTTTGCTGAAGTTATTTAGGAGGTTTAGGAGTTCTCTGGTGGAATTTTTTGGAGACAATTTTCTAGATGGATACCAAGAACCAAAGTTAAATCAGGGCCAAGTAAACAATCTAAACAGTCCCATAACCTCTAACGAAATAGAAGTAGTCAGTAGTAGTCTCCCAACATAAAAGAAAGCCCAGGACCAGATGTCTTTAGTGCAGAATTCTACCAGACCTTCAAAGAAGACCTAATACCAATATTCTTCAAACTATTTCACAAAATAGAAACATAAGGAACACTACCCAATTCATTCTATAAAGCCACAATTACACTTCTACCTAAACCACACAAAGACCCAACAAAGAAAGAGAACTTCAGAACAATTTCCCTTATGAATATCAATGCAAAAATAGTAAAATTCCTCCAAATAGAATCCAAGAATGCATCAAAACAATCATCCACCATGATCAAGTAGGTTTCATCCCAAGGATGCAGGGATGGTTCAATATATGGAAATCCATCAATGTAATTCACTATATAAATGAACTCAAAACAAAAACCACATGATCATTTCATTAGATGCTTGTGATGGTTTGTATATGATTGGCCCAGGAAGTGAACCTATTAGGAGGTGTGGCCTTGTTGGAGTAGGTGTGTCACTGTGGGTGTGGGCTTAAGACCCTCCCCCTGGCTGCCCGGAAGTCAGTCTTCCACTAGCAGCCTTTAGATGAAGATGTAGAACTTCATCCACGCCTGCCTGGATGCTGCCATGTTTCTGCCCTTGATGACAATGGACTGAACCTCTGAGCCTGTAAGCCAGCCCCAATTAAATGTTGTCTTTTATAAAACTTGCATTGGTCATGGTGTCTGTTCACAGCAGTGAAACCCTAACTAAGACAATGCTGAAGAAACATTTGACAAAATTCAACATCTCTTTTTGATAAAAGTCTTGGAAAGATCAGAAATTCAAGGCCCACACCTAAACATAGTAAAAACAATATACAACATATACAGCAAACCAATAGCCAACATCAAACTAAATGAGGAGAAGCTTGAAGCAATCCCACTAAAATCGGGGTCCAGACAAGGTTGCCCACTCTCTCCCAATCTATTCAATATACTACTTGAAGTTCTAGCTAGAGCAATTAGACAACAAAAGGAGGTCAAAGGTATACAAACTGGTAAAGAAGTTAAAATATCACTACATGAAGATGATATGATAGTATACTTAACTGATGGCCCTTCCTAATCACATTAAACCTTAAAGAAGAGAAAAAAACAGGTCATAGATTTCAGAGATGAGACAAGCTCAACCCACCATTACTGGCTATGAAAATGGAAAGGGAGAGCCACAAGCCAAGAAATGCAGTGGCACCAAGAAGCTGGAGACCATGGTAGTGCCTTTTCTCTGAAAAGCTTCCCCAGCCAAAAAATATGTAGCCTGATTGATACCTTTAGTTGAGTGAGACCAATGCTATACATCTCACCCAAACCACTGTCATACTAACAACAACAACAATAACAACAACAACAACAACAACAAAAACCATGCTGTTTAACCTACTACATTATTAACTATCTGTTATGGTAAGAACAGAAAAATATTACAATGACCCTGGTTTAATATTTTATAAATTGGTATCTGAGGTCCACAGAGTATGAAGACTGTGGTGGCTTGAATATACTTGGCCCATGGAGTAGCACTATAAGGAGCTGTTGGAAGAAGCATGTCACCATGGGGTAGACTTTGAGACCTTACTCCAAGCTGACCAGAAGAGACAGTCTTCTCCTGACTGGCTTCGGATCAGGATGTAGAACTCTTGGCTCCTCTAGCACCATGTCTGCCTGAATGCTGCCATGCTTCCTGCCATAATGATAATGGGCTGAACTTCTGAACCTGTAAGCCTTAAATGTCCTTTATAAAAGTTGCCTTGGTCATGGTATCTGTTTATAGCAATGGAAAGCTTAACTAAGACAAAGTCAAAAGAAACTAATTCTCAAATATCCCTGTCTAGTCACCATCCCACCGTACCAGTCTGCTTTGACTGCACTGATATTTGCCTTTATGGAACTATCTCATAACAGCAGAACAAGTAGCTGACAGAGAAAGTGAGGCATTCTGTCTAACTGGGATGAACTTGAACCCCATTGTTTGGCTTGAAATCCAGAGCTAGATACAAGGACAAGTAGACAAAAGAAAGGAGATATATTCACTTTCAAAATGCCAAGCCACTCCACTGTATAAAATTAACTTGCCTTTTTATTATTGTTTTAATGCCTAGCTTTGATCTTTTATGGTCTATCTAGTCATGAATTTTCAGAAATTAAGACAGCTTAGGTATGAGTTCACATCCTGCTGTCTCTGGAATGCTGGTGGAGATCTGTTATCCCACAGATTATGCACATTTTCTGCTGGCGTATACGTCAACCATCTGCATAATAACTGGGGCTGTGATATGCCTGCGGAGATCATGATTACAATCACAGTCCAACAGTGACATCAACACCAGAGGCAGCAGCGTGAAGGACATCAGAGTTCAGGCTCAGACAATCTGTTCATATTCACCACATCTTTCCTTTCTGATGTGCAGCAGAAGACCATCACTGGAGTCACATGCAAACTTTTCTGAGATTCACACTACTGTCTCTACTGTAGCTTCTGTGTCAAAAAGAGGGCAGGGAGAGTGGAGATGGTCAGGACAGAGACTACCTCTGCCTTTTAGTCCTAAAAGAATCCACACTTCCATTTTTACATCTTTTCTAAAAATGACTTGAGTGTGTTCAGATTAATCACATATTATATATAAATAGTTCTATTAAGCAAGGTTATTAATATTTTGACAACATCAATTTTAATGTGATATAGCACTGCAATTTTCTGAGGCTAGAGGATTGCCATTTAGAAGCATTTCAGCTTTGGAGTGAGAACTGTCTCAAACATAAAATAAATTCAATCTTGGCTAATAAGATTGAAAAGATACTGTTATTTTTAGTTATTAACATAAAACTTGATATATCTGTTATGTGGCTTATCATAATGTTCTCTATGAATTTAAACATAATGTGTAGTCTCTGGAACTTGGGTGAAGTGTTCTGAGTATATTTATCAGATTCACTGAGTCTAAAGCAGAGTTCCAACCCAAAGCTTATAAACCAGGCAGAGGTTGTTCTTTCAGGCCACCATTGATGCTCATTTTAGCTGGATTTCATCAAAAAGAAATCCTGAGAGTCAAGTGGTGGTGACACACACTTAGTCCTGGTACTCAGAAGGCAGAGGCAGGTGAATCTCTAAGTTCAAGGCCAGCTTGGTCTACAAAGAAAGTTCTAGAACAGCCAAGGCTATACAGAGAAAAGTGCCACATCACACACACACACACACACACACACACACACACACACACAACAAGACTGATTGCAAAAGATAAAAAAAAATCTTGGGAAGAAAAAACTCTTGAATAATGAAAGAGGAAGCACATAATATTGTCTGCTACTTCTCAAAATGTCCCAAATTCAGCATCATTTCCAATTATTGAAGTACACAATAAACTTTTATAAGAAAAAGCACATTGTGGGTCTGTACAGATGGCTCAGCTGTTAAGAGTGCATATTATTCTTCCAGAGGAAAGAAGGTTAGTCCTCGATGTCCACACTCGGTGGCTCATGGCCACCTGTAACTCTACCTGGAGATTATCTGACACACTTTTCTGGTTTCTGTGGACACCTACATTTGCATGCACAAGCCCATCCAGATGCATAATTAAAAACAACAAATCTCTGGAGAGAGAGAGAGAGAGAGAGAGAGAGAGAGAGAGAGAGAGAGAGAGAGGAGGAGGAGGAGGAGGAGGAGGAGGAGGAGGAGGAGGAGGAGGAGGAGGGAGGGGGGAGGGAGGGAGGGAGGAAGGAAGGAAGGAAGGAAGGAAGGAAGGAAGGAAGGAAAGAAGGAAAGAAGGAAAGAAGGAAAGAAGGAAAGAAGGAAAGAAGGAAAGAAGGAAAGAAGGAAAGAAGGAAAGAAAGAAAGACCATCAGCATATCAGCATCCAGGTCTCATCCCAGTCAAACAGCTTAAATCTAGATTAGTCACTTCACTCAAAAAACTCAGCCTTGCTGACTTGGAGGATACCCAAAAGTCTTATTTCCTTTGGTCAGCTGAGGCAAGGCACATGCTCAGCACAACCTGCAAGCGGAAAGAGTCAGGTGAATCTACCACAAAAAAGTGATTCTATATTTCAGTGAAAAAATAAGAAAGTCACTTAATTCATAAATAAATTTCATCTCCAACGTTATGATTTCCTAGACCAGTTCTAAGGCCAGTGGTTGTCTCCATCATGAGATCAAGCCCCTAAGAAAATTTAAGTATGTGTTTGTGTATGTTCTTTAATCAGTGGCAGAAGCACAAAGCTAAATGAACAAAGCAAAATGTATACACATGCTTACACATGTAGATAGATGTGCAAAGTAAAATACCCATGATTAAGGCTAACTTTTGTGGTGGCTGTGCTCCAGCAAGAACCATCAGAAAGCTGTCACTCTGTCTACTGGTTCTACTTCCCCCTTAGAGGGCTCCATTCTTACCCAAGTGGTAGCAAGATGGCTACCAACAACTCATACTTGTCTTGTGTGTCCTGGGCAGTCTCAGCAGAAAAACACAACTCTTTCAGAAGTTCTGACTGAAGTCACAGAGTTGTTTCTGCAGTCTAACCTGATCTCTCTCTCTCTCTCTCTCTCTCTCTCTCTCTCTCTCTCTCTCACACACACACACACACACACACACACACATACACACATACAGAGAGAGAGAGAGAGAGAGAGAGAGAGAGAGAGACATGTACACCATGCTACATTCCTAAACTAATCACCACAGCCAACGGGAAACAACCACACAGTAGACCATGGGTTTACATTCACACAGCCACGCGGACCACATGTTCTGAGGGGGAAAAAATCTTGGTAAAATAACCAAAATCTGACCTAATTCGTGTCACAATTTTGGTAGTAGCTCTGGGGAGTCGGGACACACAGACATGCACATTCCTGTCTGATTCAAAGTTTTTCCAAAGTTGTATTTTAACATCATTTCTTTTTAGTGGAAGAGAGGAGCATTGTCTTTAGTGGAAGACAAAGTGTGATTTGACAGGAACTGAAAAGCATGAATAAGTTTTAAAGATATGAAACTATGGCCATCCAAAGGCAAAGGGTTCCTTTCAAAACCTGGAAATGCCCAGCTGTGACAGATGTTACTCTTTTCAATGCCCCTGCAGGTGTAGAGCCTCATTTGATCAATTCTTCCAAATATGACTAAATAAGACAAATGACAGTGTGACCTTTCCTTCCAAATTAATTCTGCTTTTCTGAAATTATTGCACTGAAAGCCAAGAACATGATTTCAAAATGACATAATTCAAGGGAAAAGCCAAGCCTTTGTTGTGTCCAGCTGCCATTTGTTTCTGTAGCTTTGTCTCCTAATAAACCCACCCACGAAGCATCTGCTCATTGACACCAGTCCATCCATGCTCCAGCTACCCACCAGACATTCTGTCTTCTCCCATCCACTTCACTGGCAGGAAATAGTCTCGTCTAATGTTTGTATATAAAATTCTTCCTTTAAAGACCCAATTCAAAGCCTACATTTTCTAGAAATCATTCCCTGATCCCCCTTATTAAATTCTTTGAGCACTCAAAGCATATTATGAATACTCCTCTCTGGCCTTTATTTCATTCCGTCCTATATTACAGTGAGTTATGTGCTGTAAGTGGATTTGGCTGTATCATTTTCTACATATTTATAAACTCTTCCCCAGCATGCAGATCACAATAGAGTTGTTAATCTTATTGTATCTTGTTTTATTTATTGTTATCATTGAGTGGGAGTAGGCCCCAAAAGAAAAGACGATAGAGTTTATCTTTCACAAAAAATACAAAGCCAGGTATGATGGCACACACCTGTAAATCAAGATTTCAATATCAGCCTGGATCACTACAATGAGACCCTGTCCAAAGGAAACAAAACAAATAAAACTTGGGCAAAAATTCTTTGTATTATGCACATAACATTTTTCAGAGAAGTATACCATGCATATTCTTCTAGTGACAAAAGAGAAGACATAATTAGGACCCAGGCTAAACAAGAAAAGGTGTCTAAGAATGAAACAGCTCTGCTCACTATGGTCTAACTTTAGCAATCATGTGAAATAGGGAGTACATTTAAAAATAAAGTTCTCACCCAAATGCACCCTAGTTAGGCTGAGCCAGCATCTTTCCAGAGATGCTTCCCAGGCAGTTAAACACAGACATACAACGTCCTCGGGCCAAAGCCTGGAGCTAATTAGGCAGTCTAGAAGAAACAGAATTTTAACAAAAGGGCCCTCAAAACCAGGGCACAGACATCAGGCTTCTTCACAGCACCAGCTCTGTTCTCACCATCAAGTATCACTATACTGACAGAAAGACAGGCAGGCAGACAGACAGACAGACAGACAGACAGACAGACAGGAGTGAGTATGACAAAAGTCTCATGACCAATGGAATCCTTCCATGATTCTGAGTACCAATGGAGATGGGTGGGCAAGAAAAGACCCATCTTTCATTTCCTTTAGGTGTCACTATAAGCATCTACCTGGACTGTCCTTTCATTACCTTGAAAGTGTTTTTCCTGGGAAAGAAAGAAATGGCCCAGTTTCAGCTTTCCATCAAGCTTGATGAACTGGGTGATAAAATGTACACTTTTACAAAGCAAATCCTCAGAAAGTGAACTCATTATAAATACTGAGATATGTCAAAGGACAAGAGAGTCCAGATTCCTCTGGACTATAAAAGTGATGTTTAACTACCTAACATCACACATCATTACAGCAACAATTTCTAGCAACTCTGACCCTCAACTCTCATCTGTTAATATATCAGACACAAGTATGACCAATGCATCTGACATGAGCAAGAAAGGAAGGGTATGAGAGTGTTTGGTTGCTGTAGAATTCTTGTCTTTATGAAACGTGTGTGTGTGTGTGTGTGTGTGTGTGTGTGTGTGTGTGTGTGTGCAAACATGCCTAGTGGTATACATGAATGTTTGCTGAGATCTAAGGTCAACCTCCTTGGTTGTCATTGCTCAGGTACCATTCACCTGAGACGGTGTCTCCTATTGGCCTGGAGCTTGCCGCACAGACTTAGCTGGGTGGCCAGCAAACCCCAAGGATCTGCTTCTCAATGGCCTCCTATGCTTCCAAGCCTGACTGACCTTCCCTGATGTTTCATAGGAGTCATAGGGCTCAAACTGGAATCCCTATGCTCTCCTTACCAGCACCTTGCAAGAACTGAGCTATCTCCCCACCCCCTCAATGCAGATTTTCTTAAAGATAACTCAACAAAACCTTGTGGTTCATAGATCATAAACCTATGAGCCACATTTATTTTCTTCCACCATTAAAGTTCCTCTTGTTATTTACAACAGTGACCTCCACTGTGGTTTGTCAAATTTTTGGCAATAACCACTATTTGCATAGATATAAATAATTCCTTATAATTTAAAAGTGCTTTTTCACACATTCTATTATTTGTTTTCCTCACAGTGTTTCTGCGTGCAGTGCACTTGCTGCAAGCTTATCCAGCGATCCATCAAATTACACTTCACAAAGACATTTTAGGTCTTCCCAATTTATTTTAATGAGCAAAATAAAAATATTTTCCTTCCAAAGAATGAAAGAAGTGCTGACATGTATTTCAGAAATCTGAGTGCTTAACTAGCTAACACATTATTAGCCACACACACTTACAATGCAGATCTACAAAATATCAGAAACATAACATTTCAAACTGTCAACATTTAAACGCAGAAATATGATTTTTAATCTAAATTTAGTCATAAGGTGTAGTTAGTATTTAGAACAAAGCATGCCAATACTAGGAACTCTTAACCAAGGAGCCATATTTCTACTTGAGTATTCAGAGACACTGGTACAACTAAGAGAGCAGAGATTTCACAAAGACCCAAAGTCAAGTAGAGAAAGAATGGATGATTAAAGTAGTTATCCTAACAGTCAAGAACTCATGTACCCCTTAAACAAACAACCCGCCAAAACACAAGTACGATTCTCTTCTGTGACGTCTATACTAGAAGCCATGAGAACTGTAAGAATGGCCCTGTCAGTCAGATCTTGCCATTAGGCTGTTTCAAATTCCACTGAAAATGCATCTCTTCCATTGGAGGATCTGAGCTGGTGAAATGCTCCTCCTTTGAGGGATATTCAAGGAAACGTAGAATGTATAATACAACCAGATCTTAGGAACCTACATTTTGTGTAAGTGATAGTCTAAAAGAGTGAACTTTGTAAAGACGAAGAGCCAATGCAGAAGTGACGCTATGTACTAAGTTCCATACCCATCGTCACGGGCTATCCACACCTTGCTATTCATCATCATCATCATCATCATCATCATCATCATCATCATCATCATCATCACCTCATACAATACATCCCAACCACAGGCTCCCCTCCCTCCCTGCTTCCTAACTTCCTCACTTCCCCTCTCCCCCAGATCCACTGCTTCTCTATTTCCCTTCAAAAACGTACAGGCCTCCCAGGGATAGCAACCAAACTCAACATACCTGGATGCAATAAGGACTTGGAGAGATGACTCAGCTGTTAAAGGCTAGGCTCCCAATACCTTGAGTATTCTTAATCATAGTTTGTCTATAAGGAATGCAAGGCTCAAAAACATTTGAGCATTTTCCTACTCATGTGCCTTAGTTTTCTTTCTATTGCTGTGATAAAATACCACCGCCCAAAGCAATATAGGGAAGAAATGGTATTTTTAGTTTACAAATTAGTCTATCATCAAAAAAAAGTGATGGCAAAAACTCAAGACAGGAATTGAAGCAGAAGCTGCAGGATGTGCTGCTCACCTCTTGCTCCCCATGGCCTACTCAGCCTCAGCCTCAGCCTCGGCCTCTTTTCTTTTCTTTTCTTTTCTTTTCTTTTCTTTTCTTTTCTTTTCTTTTCTTTTCTTTTCTTTCCTTCTCTTCTCTTCTCTTTTCCTTTTTTTAGCAAGTTTTATTATTACTAATTATTTTTATACACTCCATATTTTATTCCCCACCTTGCCAACCCCTGTCCACCCTCTGACTGTTCCACATCCCATACCTCCTCCCCTCCCCACCCTGTCTCCAAGTGGATGTCCCCACCCTGACCCCACCTGACTTCTTAACTCCCTGGGGCCTTCAGTCTCTTGAGCTTAGGTGCATCATCTCTAAATGAACACAGACCCGGAAGTCCTCTATTGTATATGTACTAGGGGCCTCATATCAGCTGGCATATGCCTCCTTTTTGGTGATCCAGTGTTTGTGACATCCCAGGAGTCCTGATTAATTGAGACTGCTGGTCCTCCTACAGGGTCACCCGCAGCTTCATTCAGCCTTCCCTAATTCAACAACAGGGGTCAGATGCTTCTGTCCATTGGTTGGGTACAAATATCTGTATCTGACTATTTCAGCCACTTGTTGTGTCTTCCAGAGTGCTGTCATGCTAGGTTGGTTTTTGTGAATGCTCCATAGCCTCAGTAATAGTGTCAGGCCTTGGGACCTCCCCTTCTGCTGGACCCCACTTTGGGCCTATTGCTGGACCTTCTGTTCCTCAGGCTCCTCTCCATTTCCATCCCTGTAATCCTTTTGGACAGGAACAATTATGGGTCAGAGTTATGACTGGGGGATGCCCCCTCCCTCATTTGAAGCCCTGTCTTCAAGCTGGAGGTGGGCTCTAAAAGTTCCTTCTCCCTACTGCCAGGCATTTCATCTAAGGTCTTTTCCTTTCAGTCCCGTCAGTATCTCACCTCCCATGTCTCTGGTGCATTCTGGCGGGTCCCTTCCACCTCCTGTCTCCTTAGGTTGCCTGTTTCCATTCTTCCTGCTGGCCCTCAGGGTTCCATACTCATCCTGGTACAACCACTCTGGAAATCAGTCTCGTGGTTCCTCATCCTGCTTTCTAATACTTCCCAGGATTATCTGCCCAGGGGTGGCACTGCTACCAGTGGCTGTTCCCTCCCATATCAATCATTAATCAACAAAATATCCCACAGGCACTCCGATAGAACCAGTTTTTAGTTGACATGCCCTCTTCCAAGTTTATATCAAGTTGACAAAAAACTAATCAGTATACCGTGCTCTGGGAGATAAGCTGGGCCATCTAGAAAAATAAACTGATTTTACATTGGTGATGCTTGTGTCATCTTACAGGGACCCTCAGTATGGGAAGAATTAACTTGTTTTATGTCAACTTGGCACAAACTAAAGTCATCTGAAAGACAAGAACCTCAATAAAAAAATGCCTCCATAAGACTGGGCTGTGGCAATCCTGTAGGAAACTTTTTAAATTCGTGATTGATTCAGGAGGACCCAAGCTACTGTGGGTGGTGCCACCCCTGGGCTGGTGGCCCTGGGTTCTGTAAAAAAGCAGGCCATGTAACCATGATGAGCAAGGCAGCAAGCAGTCTCCCTTCATGGGCCTCTATTCAGCTCCTGCCTCCAGGTTCCTGCCCTGTTTGAGTTGCTGTCCTGATTCATTTGATGATGAACAGTGCTGGTGAGATGTAAGCCAAATAAACTCTTAACTTCCCAAGTTTCTGTGGTTTCTGGTGTTTGATTATAGCATTAGTTACCCTACCTAAGACACTGCTGAAACACAATTGACCACATTGTAATAGGGTTGCCCCAAGTATGAATTAGGAAGAAAAAATGAAGGGGAACCAAGGTAGGAAATACCCTTCTTTCTTCTCTATTCGTTCCCCTCCTTTCCTTTTTCTTTCCTCCCCTTCGCTCATCTCTTCTTCACTCTCACATATATATCTCATTAATTATTAATTGTTAATTATTAATTAACCTAATAAAGACAGTATTTATAATTATACCTTCTGATTCTATATGATGCTACCATGAGTCTATATTTATAGAGACAACGGGAATTGAGTAAAGGGTAATTTCAATTTATGGGTACAATGTGGTTTAAAAAAGTAGAGAGAGGCCAGAGAGGTGGTTCAGTAAGATGACTGCTGCACAAGCCTGATGTAAGAATTGGATCCTCATAATCTACATACAGGTAGAAGAGAAAAACAAAAGTTTCCCTCTGCCTTTCATATGCACTTCATACACATATGCACATGCCATCTCATACACAAACATGTACATAACAATAAAATTTTTAGTACACTTGACTCCCCCTCTGTTTTCAACAAGGACATCAGAATGTGGGCCATTCCCTTAAAGGCAACTGGTGTCAAGCATCAGTGAGGTTTAGACCTAGGATATATGCAGATTTGGCCTAAAAAAAATGTTAGGTAAATTAATACTGAAATGTGCAACGATGAGGAACATGGTTGTTCGTCTCACTCTGATAAGGACTTCCCTATGGGGTTTGTATACTTATACAATGGTATTTCACCCAGAAGAGTTTGAGCAACCATGAAGCAGACCTAAACTATTCAACCAGCTTCGGATGCACAATGTGAGTGGTCAAGGTAGAATACTTTTAAATCTGAACACTTGCTTTTTGCAGAAATATTAACAATTAGAAGAGAATTAGAACTTGCTAGCAACACAGAAAGAAAAATCCACAGGCATTGGAATACGAAGGTGGTGTGACTTGGTAAGCTTGATGACCCTCACATTCATCACAGGTCATGCACTAAGAGGACCTCGACTGTGTTTTCCACTATAAATGAAAGTGTCTAACGACCTGAAAACTGTGCATGTGATGACATTCCAGCTCTCTGGCCTTGGAGACCTCAGTCTAACCATTTCAAGTCTTATGCCCCATGTGTTTCTACCCACAAGAATGAGCTCAAGCCAGATAAACTCCCAGTGTAACACTGTGTGACTTGGGGCTTTTCATTTTGTTATATTTTTGTCTTTATTTGAGACACTTACATTTTTGTTTTTTATTTGAGACACAACACTACTTTTATTGCTGGTCTTGAACGCGAGGCAGCCTCTGAATACTGGGCATTCTACGTTATTGGTATCTTTTCCTGATATTTTAAAAATTTACTGATGGCATGGAAAGTTTAGGTCAACAGCATGGTGAATATTTGTCATGCATGCGGCACCAGGTTCTAGTCCTAGTTTCACAATAATTAAAAAGTCAATTTGAGGAAAATACATTTTATCTGGATGCTTCTATAATACCAAGTTAAATATTAATTTTAAAAAATAAAGCCACATCCTAACAGTTGAGGATTGAACTTAGTAGTAGCCCGCACTTTGGTCCCCAAAAACATCCCACAAGAATATTGGTCCAAATTCTACCTTTGTAAAGTAGAATGAAGTTTGTCACTTCACATCCTACTCTGATTGGCACAGGACAAGTCAACAAAAACATACTATTTGTAAGAACAAAGTGCTGGGAATTTCTGTGGTGATTAAACTTTTTATGCTCTATAAAAAGATGCAACTTAACAAGCATTTCACTGCCATCTCTTGGTAGACACTGAGATAACAAAAGCTCATCTCTTGACAGGGACTGGATTTTGGCTTCAGAATTCAATAAAATGCAGATTCTTGCCAATAAAGTGATCTGCTTAATAAAGCATATGTAAATGTAATCTGTAATGCTTAGAACATAGCAATTCATCTATGTCTTTAGCCTTTGAGGTTAGCCTCCTTGGAGATGAACAGTGTTATACACTAATTATTAGCTGGGCAATGGCATGGCTCATCAGGTAGAGAGGCACCTCCCTGATCTCCTGATTCAGTCCCTGAGACCCACGTGGCAGAAGGAGAGAACCAACTCCTACAGGTTATCCTCTGCCTCCACATACCCACTGAGGCCTGTGCACACCCACACCCACATCCACATCCACATTAACAATGATGATGATGATGATGATGATGATGATGATGATGATGATGATTCTTAAAAGAAGCTTATGGGGAAATTCTCTAGAAATCAACTCCTCTTCTGGGAGAAAAGAACAAAAAATGGGAGTGGGCTTCAACATATGCAATCAAACATAACCCTTAAACTGTTCCCTGAGAGCTCTGAAGTTAAATGGTTTATTTTTGAGCTCCGTGGTGTTTGATTGAGAAGACTGGGCACAATCAGACCCATAGCAGTTGGTCACCGGATATAGGGTGCCCTGTAAATGAGCCACATCCCATTTCAAGTTGGTTGTTCTTACAATGGAAATAGCTAGAGAATGCTAGAGAAGAGGATAGCAGCTACAACATTCCCAGAGTAGAATCCCAGACCCTTTAATCCAGAAGGAAAACTTAGACATAGCACCGCAGCATTGGATCTTAACGGTTCTTTGTCTTACTAAACACCAGGCAAAGCAGTATATGGCTTATCGTTCCAATAATTACCCAAACCAAGGACAATGAGTACAGGAAATGGTGTCCATGTTTTCTACCTTAGACAGTAATTCTCCAGGGCTGGAGAGATGACTCAGTGGTTAAGGGCACTGACTGCTCTTCCGAAGCTCCTGAGTTCAAATCCCAGCAACCACATGGTGGCTTACAATTATCCATAATGAGATCTGACGCCCTCTTCTGAAGTGTCTGAAGGCAGCTACAGTGTACTCACATGTAATAAATAAATGAAAGAAAGAAAAAGAAAGAAGGAAGGAAGGAAGGAAGGAAGGAAGGAAGGAAGGAAGGAAGGAAGGAAGAAATTCACATATCAATTTTACCATGTGATCCAATATCTGTATTTCTAGATGAAAGAAGAAGAAAAGTATGTGTGTGCACAAAAATGATCTTAGCAGTATTGGTCATAACAGGTAAAAACATAGAAATACATAGAAAGAGGGAAGGGATGGGGAGGGAGAGAAGAATGGAGGAAGGGACTAAGACACCTTCATCTTTCTGGGTAGTACAACTTGATCACTAGGACTTTTTCTTCGATCATAGCACCTGGGGTTAAAATAGCTCACATTGCAACTGTCAGGATATGTGATGGCATATCCTTAGTCTCCTGAACCTCTCTGCCTTAGTAACTAAATTCATTCTGAAAGACTCAGCACACCTGAGTGTTTGATCTTAGCCATTCTGACTGGAGTGAAGTAGAATCTCAGGGTTGTTTCCCTGATGATTTAGGATGTTCAACATTTCTTTAAATGCTTCTCAGCCATTCAGTATTACTCAGTTGGGAATTCTTTGTTTCTCTCTGTACCCCATTTTTAATAGGGTTATTTGATTCTCTTGGAGCCTAACTTCTTGAGTTCTTTGTATATCTTGGATATTAGCCTTCTATCGGATGTAGGATTGGTAAAGATCTTTTCCCAATTTGTTGCTTGCCGTTTTGTCCTATTGACAGTGTCCTTTGCAATTTTATGAGGTCCCACTTGTCAATTCTTGATCTTAGAGAAAAAGCTATTGGTGTCCTATTCATGAAATTTTCCCCTGTGCCCATGTGCTCGAGGCTCTTCCCCACTTTCTTTTATATTAGTTCCAGTGTATCTGGTTTTATGTGGAGGTCCTTGATACATTTGAATTTGAGCTTTGAACAAGGTGATAAGAATAGATCAATTCTCATTCTTCTGCATGCTGACCTCCAGTTGAACCAGCACCATTTGTTGAAAATGCCGTCTTTTTTCCACTGGATGGGTTTAGCTCCTTCAATTCTATTCCATTGATCTACCTGCCTGTCGCTGTACCAATACCATGCAGTTTTTAATCACTATTGCTCTGTAGTAGAGCTTAAGGTCAGGGATGCTGATTCTCCCAGAAGTTCTTTTATTGTTGAGAATAGTTTTCACTATTCACTGGTTTGTTTGTTTTTGTTTTTGTTTTTGTTTTTGTTTTTGTTTTTGTTTTTGTTATTCCAGACAAATTTGGAAAGTGCTTTTTCTATAAAGAATTGAGTTGGAATTTTGATGGGGATTGCGTTGAATCTGTAGATTGCTTTCAGCAAGATGGCCATTTTTATTATATTGATCCTACCCATCAATGAGCATGGGAGATCTTGCCATCTTCTGTGATCTTCTTTGATTTCTTTCTTCAGAGACTTGAAGTTCTTGTCATACAGAACTTTCACTTGCTTAGTTAGAGTCACACCAAGGTATTTAATATCAGATGACAGCAGATGCTGAAGAGGATGTGGAGAAAGAAGAACACTCCTCCATTGCTGGTAAAACTGAAAGTTGGTACAACCATCTCGAAATCAGTTTGGCGGTTCCTCAGAAAATTGGACATAGTACTACCTGAGGACCCAGCTATACCACTCCTGGGCATATACCCAGAAGATGCTCCAAAATGTAATAAGGACACATGCTCCACTATGTTCATAGCAGCTTTATTTATAATAGCCAGAAGCTGGAAAGAACCTAAATGTCCCTCAACAGAGGAATGAATACAGAAAATGTGGTGCATTTACACAATGGAGTGGAGTACTACTCAGCTATTAAAAACAATAAATTCATGAAATTCTTGGGCAAATGGATGGAACTAGAAAATATCGTCCTGAGTGATATTTCCAATCACAAAAGAACACACATGATATGCACTCACTTGTAAGAGGATATTAGCTCAGAAGCTTGGAGTACCCAAGATACAATTCACAGACCACATGAAACTCAAGAAGAAGGAAGACCAAAGTGTGAATACTTCAGTCCTTCTTAGAAGGGTGATCAAAATACCCATGGGAGGAGATACAGAGACAAAGTGTGGAGCAGAGACTTCTGACATGTGTCTTAAAGTTTGTGGTTTATTTGATTTTAGTTGTAGTTAGTTTTTAGTCCTGGTTAGTTGTCTGTCTGTCTGTCTGTTTTGCACTTTGACATAAATTGTAGTCATCTGGAAAGCAGAAACCTCAGTTGAGGGATTTCTGCCATCAAATTGACAGACGGACAAGACTGCAAAACATTTTCTTGATTAATGACTGATGTGGAAGGGCTCAGCCTACTGTGCATGATACCACCCATAGGAAGTTGGTCCTTGGGTTTTTAGGAAAGCAAACTAAATATAAAACAAGGAGCAAGCTGGAAAGCAGCATTCCTCTATGGCCTCTGCTTCACTTTCTACATCCAGGTTCCTGCACTGAGTTCCTCCCCTGACTGCAAGCTGTTAAATGAGAGAAGTAATTCACAGTCCTAATCATCTGTAATGCCTATGAACCACAATGAACCAGAATAGAGTGATAACCCTAAGTGCTAGTGCCCTCATAGCTCTCTAATAGATTTAAGAGCTATTCAAGATGAGTAAAATCAAGCCTGGTATTAAAGCCAACAAATCTGGGCTAGTGAGAGAGGGTATAGACCCTACAACTGCCAGTTTAATGAACCAGCACAATTCCTAACTGCATTCTAAATTTTATATTTCTATCTATAGATAAGTATAGATCTTACCACTCATGAGAAAGCATCTTTTTGCAACAGCAAGTATCATAAAAATTAGAAAAAATGGGGTTCCTCGGCCCAGTGGATACATCTATGACATAATTTCTATCCCTAAGGCTCAGGGAACAACACAGAAAGGGGACTGGAAAAATCATAGGAGTCAGAAAACCAAAAAATTTACAATGGAAATGTGTTTCCTAGAAACAACAAGGAAATTGCACCCATATCTCAACAATCTGACCACCTGAACAAGTACAATACCAATAGACATGCTAACATGGAAGGCAAAAAATGTCATGGGGCCGCATCCATAATCAATACTTACAAGCAACTAATCAGTGCAGAGCAGGAGAAACAGTCCTCGACAGGCACAAGCTCCCTAATTGCCATTCCAGCACCAAATGATCAGCCCTGAAATCATATACATACAAGTAATACTAAACAGACCAAGTAGGTTGTATTTACACACACACACACACACACACACACACACACACTCACACACGCAATGATAACAAAATAACAAAGGAGGCATTGATATTAAGAGAGAGCAAGGATAGATGGGAGGGATGGGAGGGAAGAAAAGGAAAGGGAAATTTATACAATTTTAATTTTAAAAATTAAAATACAAAAAAATACATATAAGCATGACAAAGTACGGGCATTTTAAAAGGTATAGCCTTTTAAAAAAATAAAAAATAAAATGTTTGCTTTTCAAAAAAAATCACTTGCACTGTTTGTACCCAGATGAGTTCAATAGCACCATCATAAGAATGGTTTCCTACTCACAAGTCTATGTTCTGAGTATGGTCTATGTTTCCCATTGACCATACTCAGTAAGAGTAAGATTGCAAGAGACAAACTATTAGCAGTACTAGAGTTTCTCTGTTAACAAATAGGCCACTGAAGCAATAGAATGAGCTTTCTGTGCAAGACTAGCATTTGGGGACAGGAGCATTTTCAAGGACCCAGGTAAAGTTTTAAGCTACTAATGAAAGATTTACTCCTCACCATAATATCATATCACCATCATCAGTTTATGTAAATTAAACTACAAAGGTGATCAAAAGAAAATTTCTATACAGAATGTTTGATTATAAAATGAAAGACTTGTTTTCATGCTACATTGTTTGTTTGTTTGTTCTGACAAGCCCAAAGTGTCATTGGAAAACTATCTAAGAGAGAGTAACCTTGAACTCCTGACCCTCCTGCTTCATCTCCTGGAATTGCAGTAGTGTGCTACAATGGCCAGTAGCCTCAAATTATTTTTAAAATATGCATTTCATATGCACAAGTGTTTACTCATTTTCACATTGGGCACACTTTTAATTTAAGAAATTTCCATGCTAGCCAGGCGTGGTGATGCACGCCTTTAATCCCAGCACTTGGGAGGCAGAGGAAGGCAGATTTCTGAGTTCAAGGCTAGCCTGGTCTACAGAGTGAGTTCCAGGACAGCCAGGGCTACACAGAGAAACCCTGTCTCGAAAAAAAAAAAAAAAGAAAAGAAATTTCCATGTAAGGGGCTTCCATGTCTAATTCAATGGAGATGAAATCAAAAGATAAAAGGAAACCTTAAAAGTTTAGAAGAATATTGTGGCATATTCTATAACTCAATGCTAATTTTAAGAAAAATAGTTTATGGACATTTTTGATGTTGTCATTTTGTTTGATTATTTCGTTGGTTAGTTGGTTGGTTGGTTGGTTGGTTGGTTGGTTGGTTGGTTGGTTGATTAGTTGATTGGTTGGTTGGTTGATTGGTTGATTGGTTGGTTCCTTGGGTCCTTGGGTCCTTGGTTCCTTGGTTGCTTGCTTGCTTGCTTGCTTGCTTGCTTGCTTGCTTGCTTGCTTGCTTGGTTCCTTGGTTGGTTCCTTGATTGGTTCCTTGGTTGGCTCCTTGGTTGGTTCCTTGATTGGTTCCTTGGTTGGTTCCTTGATTGGTTCCTTGGTTGGTTCCTTGGTTGGTTCCTTGGTTGGTTGGTTGGTTGGTTGGTTGGTTGGTTGGTTGGTTCATTAAATGAGTCATTAGTTCGTTTTTTCGGTTTTGTTTTTATCTAGTTTGGGTTTTGCATTGCTGGATATGATGCTCAAACCTTCAAACATGTTTAACAAGTTCTCTGACACAGCTACATGCTCAGCCCTGGGTGTTAGTGTTGATTAGTGCTCAAACTTTCTTAATAATTTGATAACATTTTTAAATTTTTATTTCTAATTTAAAGAAGATTTATGAAAAAAATTCACATATCTTAGATGTAATAAATTTTTTTGGTCATTGAAATTCAGCTCCATTTGTAAAGGCTCAATTGTTAGGATTAATTACTAATGAAAACTTTTGAAAAGACAGGATAACTTGCTTAATGTAAAGCAAACATCTTTAATTTGCTAAAGTTGTTTTTAAAGTTTCTTCCATAAGCACCAAATACTTCCATGAAACTGACTTCTCCACTAGAAGTTTTAGTAAAACAGACTGCAAAAATTGCTTAAATACGCATTTTCTTCTAAAAGTGGCACTGCCATAGATCCAACTGAAATTACATAAATTAATGAGCAAAAAAAAGCAAGCTGATTTTCACACTGACAATCAAATCTTAGCTTGGTGTGCTGGTGTGTACCTAATCCCAGCATTTGGGAGGCTGTCAACAGAAAGATGCTCATGTTTGAAGCCAGCCTGATGCACAGGGTGAGACGGTGTCTCAGAAGGAAAAAAGAAGCAAAGAGAACATGACAGGGCAGGGAAGGAGAGGAAGGCAGGAAGAGAAAAAAGAAGTATGAAAGGAAGAGTGGGGAGAAGGCACAGTGGTGAAGAGAAGGGGCAGGAAGCAGTCGAGATAGACTGAAGTCTAAGAATCACTGCTCTATACTAATTATCTAGGATTTGTATTTTTATACTCATGTTTATGTTTTATTTTCAGATCATTTGTTTGGACTACATGCTACAAAGGTAATGATATACAAAGGCTGGTGAATTGTATAACAAAAACAAAATTTGACTCTTTTGTCAGACAGTTTATGGGGGAAAAAGGCTCTAATTCAACCCCACATGACTGAGTCCAACATTACTATTTCGATGATCACTGAATCATCAGTCTTCACTTGAAAGATTAAGTTGATTAGTATTACTCTGAAGCATTAAGTGAAAGTCATGACAACCTAAAATAGCTCATTAAAAGCCAGGCGTGTGAAGAAAATTATCTCAACGCTCTTACCCTTTTATTCTGTCAATTCAAAATGGAAAAATAAAAAGGTCAAGGCTCTTTAAGAAATCAGATGTGCACTTTAAATAGTTAATAGAATTAAAACGGCATGCATGTCTCTCAATAATTGCATGTTCACACAACAAAATACTATAGAGCCATGAAGAAGAACTGGGTAGTTTGTTTGTGCTGATGCACAACCACCTCCAAGATGTACTGGAAAGTGCAGATGCCAGTCATAAAAAGAATAAATGCTAGGTGACAGGTATGAAGAAATCCAGGGGATATGTATATTTATCTCTATACATATATTTACAGATAATTTTCTGCAATAGTTCATAAGAGTGAGGAATGGCAGCTACTATCTACAAGGCTAGAGGACTGTATTTTGAAATAACAAGATTTAGTTTTTCTATATATGTAATATATGCATATTATTCCAATCCTCCAAATCCTAACTTTATTAATGAGGAGAGTCTGAATACCTCAACCTTAAATGGAACCTCTCTCTCTCTCTCTCTCTCTCTCTCTCTCTCTCTCTCTCTCCCTCCCTCCCTCCCTCCCTCCCCCTCCCTCTCTCTCTCTCCCTCCCTCCCTCCCTCCCTCCCCCTCCCTCCCTCCCTCCCCCTCCCTCCCTCCCTCCCCCTCCCTCCCTCCCTCCCCCTCCCTCCCTCTCTCTCTCTCTCTCTCTCTCTCTCTCTCTCTCTCTCTCTCTCTTTCTCACACACACATACACAAACACACAGAGAGAAACAAAGGGAGGAAGGGAGGGAGGGAAGGAGAGAGAGGAAGGTAGGGAAGAAGAGAGTCACGGGTTCAGAGAATGTCACAGAGGAGTGTTCAGACCTGGTAATGGGGAGGAGCTCTGTGCAATTCAGAATTTGGATCTGACATGGCTTTTGAACTCACAAACTCACATCAGCTGTGGTTTCCTGCATCAGGAAGCCACAAGATGAAACTATCCAAGATTCTGGCATAGATGAGAGAGGTCCTCCCCAAGCTTCATTCATTACTGAGGAGTTACTGGTAGTTAATGGCTACTGGGAGGGAGAGTCATTCTTTTTGAAATTGTGACCCCTGGTGCATTTCATATGCTCCAGGAGATGGCCCCACACCCATGCACATATGGAACTTAGTGTTTTTTCAAAATAAAGTAGTAAGGACGTGACGTTAGAAAGGGGCCATGTTGTAGGGTGGCTAGAGAAAAGATGGATGCGATCATATTTCATTATATACATGTGTGAAATTCTCACGAATAAAGAAAATTATAATTTAAAAACCCCAACTTTATAAGGTGATTTTTTTAATTGTAGAAAGTTTTTTTTTAAAGAGGACAAATAAGAAATCTAGAGAAGCTGGGCAGCCTTTAATCCTAGCACTTGGAAGGCAGAGGTAGGCGGATCTCTGTGAGTTCAAGTTCAATATGGTTTACTGGGTGAGTTCCAGGACAGACATGGAGAAACTCTGTCTCAAACAAATAAAAAAGAATAAATAAAGAAATAAAAAAGAAATCTAGAGAAAAAGTAGGAATGGTGGTACACGCCTTAAACACTTAAGGATACAGATGCAGCTGAGTGTGAGATGCACTGAGTGTGAGAGCAGCTTGGCCCGCATAGTGAGTTCCAAGAACTACATAGTGAGACACCGTCTTGAAACGAAAGAGGTGAGGTGAGGCCACCCAGAGACTGCCCCACCTGGGTGTCCATCCCACAGGCAGACACCAAACCCAGACACTGTTGCTGATGCCAAGAAGTACTTGTTGACAGGTGCCTAATGCAGCTCTCTCCTGAGAGGCTCTGCCAGTGCCTGACGAATACAAATGCAGATGATCATGTCCAACCATGGGACTAAGCACGGGGACCCCAATGGAGGAGTTAAGGGAAGGACTGAAGGAGCTGAAGTGCCCTTACCTGGCACCATTGGGAGGGGAGGCCCTTGGTCCTAAGAAGGCTGGATGCCCCATCTTAGAGGAATGCTAGGTCAGTGAGGAGGGGGTGGGTGGGTGTGGAAACACCCTCATAAAAACAAAGGGGGAATGGGATAGAGGGTTTGCAGAGGGGAAACAAAATATCCAATTTAAAAAGAGAGAGAGAGAGAGAGAGAGAGGGAAATGTAGAGAAATGTTGATGGAGTAGAACATAACCATCTAAGGAGGACCTTCTATAGTTCACACACTATTCTCCAGCCAAGGTAATAGTTATCTTGAGATAATGAAAGGTAGCCAATAATCCTTGATTCGATCCTGCTTCAGAATGGACAAACAGGTTTTTTCTTAGAACCAAAAGCACAAATATACAGAGGATAGGGTCTTGGTAGGTGGGGTCTGGGGAGATGGGGTCTGGGGAGGTGGAGTCAGGGGAGGTGGGGTCTGAGGAGGTGGGGTCTGGGGAGGTGGGGTATGGGGAGGTGGGGCCTGGGGAGGTGGGGCCAGGGAGACAGAGCAGTGACAAGCACCTGTCTTGCATGTACAAGGTCTTGCATTCAACCCCAGCTCGAGAAAAACAGAAACAAGTAAACCATGCATCATGAAAATTTAAGACTGAGTGCATTAAAGGCATCATGGAGAAGGTTTTTAAAAATTACAACTTGCCAGAGAAAATACGTGCAAATCATATAGCCAATTTTGCATCAAGAACAAAGAAGGAATTCAATACAACAGTGGCCACTCCATCCTAGGAATGGCATGGGGAAGTGGGAATGGAAGTTTAGTAAAGGGCTCGAAACATACCGACAGTGAATTCTAATTATCCTTTGCCATAGCAATGTAATAACTAGCTTTTAAAATATAGACTATACTTCAAAATGCCAGATTACTGAAGAGATGGAGGTGCTTGCTACCCAGACCCAACTGTCAATTTTGAGTCTGACTACTTGTACACTTGTATTCATTTACATAATGTACTCACACCTGTCCCAACAACAAAAAGAATAGGAATCTCCTATAAGCCAAAAATAAAAAAGGCAACCCAACTCTCAAAACAAACAAAAGGTTAGAGTAGGCACTTCTTCAATGAAGACACATAACATCATTAGTCATTAGAGAAACACAAGGCAAAGCCAAAAGGAGCTACCACCTCACAGTCACTACAATGTCACATTCAAAAAGACAAAGAAACTAGCAAGTGTTAAAAATAGATGTATGAAAAACAGAACACTCATCTATTGCTAGTAGGGATGTAACATGGCACTATCATTTTAAAACAGTTTGGTGGTTTCCTCTAAAGGCTAAATATAGAGTTCCATATGAACCAGCAATTCTTGTCCTAGGTACATACCCAAGAGATTCGAAAGTGTACAATATACAATCTCTATAAAATGTCCACAATAGGCAAATGGGGGCTAAGGTGAGGAAGCCACAGAGTATGCCTACCACTTCTACAAGGTTTCTTTGGCTTGATGAAAATTAAATAGTTGTGATGGTTGTGCAATCTTACAAAGATCCTAAAAACCGTGGAATTGTGAGTCAGTATGAATCTAAGCCAAAGATGGATTATAGCAATGGGCAGGAGTAGAGAGGGATAAGCCATTGGTCAAAGGTAAAAAGAAAATACTAAGAAGAAGAATGGCAGTGGGGCTGAGGAGATATGTCAGTGACTAATTTCTTACTCACAAGCATGAGAACTACAGTTTTGATTCTCCTGGTGCTTCTGTAATTCCAGCTTAGGGAGGCAGAGACAGGGTCCTCAGAACAAACTGGCTGGCAAGACCAACCTTGTTAGCAAACTCTGGGTGTGGCTGAAAGGTCCTGGCTCAATGAATAAGGTAGAAGAGTAATTAAGGGTACTCCTAGACATCAACCTCTGGCCTCCACATCCACTCCCACATGCATGCCCATTCACACACATATGCAAAATCCATGCGCACCATGCATATCACACACCATGCGATATGTGATATGTGTATATTACATATAGCACAAAAATGAAATAATAATAATAATAATAATAATAATAATAATAATGAGGGAGTTTGAAGACGCAGTTCAGTAGGGGAAATACTTGTCTTGCAAGTATAAAGACCTAAGACTGATCCTCAGAACTCACTTAAGAAAAAGCTGCATGTGGTGGTGCACACTTGCAATCTCAGTGCCGAGGAGGCAGAGACAGGCAGATCCCTGGAGCACTCTAGCCTACTTGGCCAGCTTCAGACAAATTTCAAAACGAGGTGGACAACAGCAGAGGGAAGACGCCAAGGTGATCCTCTGCACATATACACACATACATTCTTGAACACACACATGCCAACACATCATGAAAAGAAATAGAATTTGTACTTGCTCACCTTAGGCGGACTAGCCAATATGTTTTCTGGTCCATTACTGGTAGGGAGGAGATACACATTTAATAAATGCATTGTAAATTAGAAATAGAAACAAACTGACTATGCTCACATCTCAAGGAAACTGTTAATAGGAATGGAAAACAGACCCTATCCTTGCTTGCAAGTCCGAAAAGTACACAGAGAACCCAAATAGTAAAAAGGGGTGGCTATCCTGGGTTTTTTGTTGCTCCAGATGAATTTGAGAATTGCTCTTTCTAGATCTATGAAGAATTGAGTTGGGATTTTGATGGGGATCGCATTGAATCTGTATATTGCTTTTGGCAACCGCTCTGGAAATCAGTTTGGCGGTTCCTCAGAAAATTGGGCATGTCACTTCCAGAGGACCCTGGCATACCACTCCTGGGCATATACCCAGAGGATTCCCCTGCATGCAATAAGGACACATGCTCCACTATGTTTATAGCAGCCTTGTTTATAATAGCCAGAAATTGGAAGGAGCCCAAATATCCCTCAAAGGAGGAATGGATACAGAAAATGTGGTATATTTATACAATGGAATACTACTCAGCAATTAAAAATAATGAATTCATGCAATTTGTAGGTAAAAAAAAAATTAAAAAAATAAAAAAAAATAAAAATAAAAAAAAAAGGGGGTGGCACTCGATCTTCGCAGAATATGGCAAGAATATGGTATGATGCAGCCAGAGACGGTGGCTAAGTCCTAGAAGGACCTCCATTGTCTAGAAGACTTGAGTGTGTCAGAAAGAGTCACTTGTCAGCACAGAATGTTAAAGGCACAAAACTTCCACTGGTGCTCAGCAAGCAGAACTCTGATGGCTGGAAGGCTGTAAACTAGAGCTGAGACTGGAGTCTTTCAAGGCAAAGGACTAAGCTTTGAAGAAACAGAACAAGGCCTGAAAAGTTACGCAAGCAAGCTGTGGCTGTGTTCTCCGTGGGAGGCCGAGGTTCGTCAGAGCAGAGCTGGAAGCTATAAATGTGAAAAATGAAATAAAGCACAACCATTCTGTGTTTACACTCTGAGAGAGGAGGCATAATCTGAACCAGTTACATATGCCGCCTCCACAGGCTGGAAGACAGGCTTTAAACGGAGACCATGTTCTCCCATCCACTGGCTTTATTTGGGAAGCCTACTTCCTAAGATTCTTCTCTTATGGATACATTAAAAAAAATCACTGTCCCAGATGGTATACATGCTAAAAAACTGCATGTACTATATAGTTAACGATCTATTATAGAAGGATTTTTCGGAGATAATTTTGACTATGTCTTCGAGCTAACTTTAAAGACTCCTTAAAGCTGTGTCTTCTAAAGGATATGATTCCAATCTACCAAATACATAGCATAGCAATCAGAAGAAAAGGGACAATTCTAATTTTTAGAACCACCAAGGGCAGGTTTCAAGTGTTCCAGCTCCAAAAGATAAGGATGTGAGCTGACATAGATCAGTGCCTAGACCAGCTGTCATCAGACAGGTGTCACCCAGCAACAGCAAATGCAGAGACCCACAGCCAAACACTAGGCAGAGCCATAAGAACCCCCACAGAAGAGGGAGAAGACAGATCGTAGGAGCCAGGGAGGTAGAGGACACTAGGAATAGAAGGCCCACAGAACCAACTAAGCAGGGCTCATAGGGGCTCACAGAGACTGAAGTGACAAACACAGACTCTATATGGGTCTAACCTAGGTCCTCTGCATATGCCTTATGGCTGTGTAGCTTGGTGTCCTTGCGGGACGACCAACAGTGGGAGTGGAGAGCATCTCCAACTCCTTTGCCTGAGCTTGGAACCCTTTTCCTCCTACTGGGATATCTCAGCCAGCCTTGATATGAGGATTTGTGGATAGTCTTATTATATCTTGTATCTTATTGTATCTTATTATCTCTTGTTAAGCCATGTTTGATAAATGACCCTAAGAGACCTGCTCATTTGTTTAAGGGAAAATGGAGCGGATCTGGAGTAAAGGGGAGGTGGGGGTGAGACTGGAATGATTGGAAGGAGAGAAAACTACAGTCAGGATGCAAGGTAGGAGAGAAGAAAAAAAGAACAATGGCAAAGAGCTGGGGTTTTTAAAAAAATTCTATTAATGCTAATGGGTAACATTTATAATAATTATTATAACGATACAAAATTAAAGAATTTAAAAGCTTATATGTTGTGATTTTATATTTTGAAAACCTAATAATATATTAAAATAATAATAAAATATAAGATATTTAATAAAACAAAAAAAGAATATGAGATGACATATCAATTTGCTTTATTGAGCCATTCCTCTGTGTGCATGTGTGTGCATGTATGCTCGTGTGTGTATGTGTGTGTGTGTGTATGTGTGAAAGAGAGAGGGGGGAGCCCTTTAGTGCACAGCCATGTTGGTTTAGGGCCCATCCTAATGATCCCATCTTAAATTGACCATCTGGAAGGACCATAATTTTTCAATATTTCCAGACACTGGATTTTTGAGCATCAATACATGTGGTGAAGGGAGTGGGGACACAATCCAATCCATAGCCCTTTGTCAAGGAAGGAAGTAGGCTATGGGGACTCCGGTAGGCAGAAAAAAAATGCATCAGGAAAGAAATGTATAAAAATGAAACTGTACAGGAATGAGAAAGATGGATTGCAGGATTCGCACATACCTTGGTGGCATCTTCACTGTGCATGTGACATAAGCCACAGAAAGATCACTGTACTTAGTGTGCGGAACACACAAACACAAGCTCAACTACAGACAAGAAAGGCATTTGTAAGATTGCTGTGGTTCCAGTTCAGAAGATAAACGAGGGAATGGGTTGATCACACTTCTGTATCAGATAAAGGAAAGTCCAGAGGTATGGGAAGAGAAGTCGACATATATAGATCACTTCCCATAGGGTCTTTGCTGTAAGACACCTTAATCAACACTCATAACAACACCATCCCAATGGTGGTAATACTCACATCTTTTTCAATTATAGTTACTGAGACTTTCACATTAAACCAAGATGCTCAGTAAGCAGAAGGGTCAACACTCAGAGAAACAGGAAGGCAGGGAGGCTGAGGAGATGGCTTAGAAGCCATGAAAACTGACTATTCTTCCAAAGGATCCCAGCACCCATGCTCAGAACCATCTAAGCCCAGTTCCATGGAATCCAGTGCCTTCTTCTGGCCTCCACAGGCACCAGCTAGGCATGCAAGTGGGACATAGACATACAGAAAAAATACTCATTCGCATATTATTTTTTAAAGTGTGGTGGGGTACAAAAAAAAATCTTAGGAAAATGTTTACAGTGCATTGTGGATGTACACAATTTGAAGAAGTAAGAACTAGGGAGGTTCAAAAGAATTGATAATATTAAGTAAATTTGCGGGTTAAAAAGAGGGAAGAGAGAATGTAATTATATGCAGTTACATAATTGCATAAAGAGAGCCTGTGAAAATATTAACACATGCTTTTGCATTTTTATCCAAGTGACAATACTTCCTTTCAAAAAATTAAATAAAACCAAAAGCACTTTTTGAGGAAAGAACATTTGAGTGATCAAAGATCAGTACACAGTGGTTTTAATGAGAATCATGCCCACGGCAGTATGCATTTACCTGCCCCGCTGGTGGCCCTGTCAGGGAGGCCATGTGCTCTTGCTTGGGGAAGTATCCACTGAGGGAAGGCTTGAGAGTTTATGATCTCGGCCCACTCCGGTTCCCTCTCTGCTTCACACTGGAAGTTGGAGATGTGATTACCCAGCTGCCTGCTCATAACTGCCCACCGTGACACACCCTTTGTCCATTTGGAACCATGAGCCAAAAGGAACTCTTTCATACATCGCTTTTGTTCCTGGTGTTTTATCACAGTATAGAAACAGCAAATACAACCAGTCAGAATGCAAGCACCTACACAGGTAATTAGAAGTTGACTTTAATCTTCTCCCTCAATCTCAATTTTGTTTTCTCAACATGCCTGATTTGTCCTTATCATTATATGTTTTTATTTAACATTGTCTACAACAAAGAGGAAAATACTTAGAGACTCTGTGTGGGTGAAAAAGGCAGTGAAATCCAATAATAATGTAGAAACTAGAGAAACGAGCAATCCTTATTATCATTTTGTTAAACCACTAATCTCCGTCAAACATAAAATCAATGTACTTACTCAGCCTCAGAAAGAATTTACATTCAAATAAATAAGAGAGAAAAGCTTTATTACAGCTTCACCAGAAAGAATGCCTAACCACAATAAGATACAATACTGAGAATTTAAAATTGTGTTGTTTGAAGCAAAGAAATGTTCAGGAGCACGGAGGCAGAATTAGTGCGATGTTCTTCCTATTTAATTTATACAATTATCAATTAAAATAAAACGTGCTTTGTGTAAACTTTTCACAATCTCTCTGTTTCCCAATTCCTGCCTTATCAGTGAAGAAACAGAACCCCTTGGTACTAAAAGCAGAAAGAAATGCTTACAGTACTCTGAATAGCTCTTAAGTCTCAGTTATTACAACTTCAACCCTTTTATACTAAATGGCAGTTTCAGTGAAAATAATGACGGCCTCAGAAGAGCAGGAGGTGCAAGAGCCATCCCTCTGTCGATTCTTATTTAGAAAAAGACTTTAAGGGAAATCTTATCTTGAAACTTAAAGATCATAAGACACTTCTCTTAGAATGAGGTGCATGGATTTTGTACTGCATCAATCACATATCCCCTGCTCCGTGCCTGTGTTGGAGACTCAATATCTTCAAACACACTGCCAAACAAGGGCTCTGAAAGTGTCTTCATTGATTGGCTACTCTGCCCAATGAAGAATTATTTTTTTATTGGAAATGGCTGCCAGAGCTATTTTTATTGCTCTCCTAAAGGCTCCATCAGTAATCACATACTACATGTCTCTACTCTGTGAGAAAAATGAGCTAGATGAATGCCGTTCCTCTTCAGATTGCATTCTGGGTCATTTTAGGAGCTCAGACTGTGGATCCAAAAGGAAATGATGCTCTGGGCTGGTGCCTTTCTCCTGGGAATCATTACACGCTTAAAGACAGGTATGACACTAGGAAGAGGAAGCTTGCAGACCCAGTACAAGTTTGCTGTGTTTAATTTAAAGCTCTTTAGGAAACTGTCCCCACATTCAACCTCAAAATGCAACAATAAAATACATTAAGCCTTTGGAAAGTAATTTATAAATACCACATGAACCAAGAGACAAATAAGCAGAATCATTCCTGGAATTCCAGCAGGAGCCTACTATAGGAGAATTACCACAAGGTTTGGGCCAGCTTAGTGAGTTCTACTTAGTGAGTTCTAGGACATCTTGGGACACTAAGACCCTGTCTCAAAAGACACAAAGGGAGTCAGAGATAAATGCATTTACAGCATGAGCTTAATGACATAACTTGGATCTCAAAACCACAGTGGGAAGAAAGAATTGCTCCAGAAAGTTGCCTTCTAACCTGTACATGTGTGTGATAACATGCAGAGGTACACACATGCATGCTCTCATTTGAATTTTTATTTTAAAAAAAACAGACAAAGACTGTATTTTTTGCAAATCAAAACAACCCTGAGATTCCACCTCACACCAGTCAGAATAGCTAAGATTAAAAACTCAAGAGACAACACGTGCTAACGAGGATGTGGAGAAAGAGGAACACTCCTACACTGTTGGTGGGACTGCAAGATGGTACAACAGCTCTGGAAATCAGTATGGTGGTTCCTCAGAAAATTGTACATGACACTTCCAGAGGACCCTGTCATACCACTCTTGGGCATATACCCAGAGGATTCCCCTGCATACAATAAAGACACATGCTCCACTATGTTCATAGCAGCCTTATTTATAATAGCCAGAAGTTGGAAGGAGCCCAGATGTCCCTCAAAGGAAGAATGGATACAGAAAATGTGGTATATTTATACAATGGAATACTACTCAGCAATTAAAAATAATGAATTCATGCAATTTGTAGACAAATGGTTGGATGTGGAAAATATCATCCTAAGTGAATTAATCCAATCACAAAAGAATACACATGAAATGCAATCACTGATAAGTGGATATTAATGAGCCCTGAAGCTCTGAATACTCAAGGCACAATTAGCAAGTCAAAAGATTCCCAAGAAGAAGGAAGGAGAGGACCCTGGTCCTAAAAGGACTGGATTCAGTTTTGTAGGAGAGTACCAGAATAGAGCAGAGAAATGGTGGGGTGGTGATTGGGGAATAGGAGGGGGGTCAGGGGTGTGTGGAAGAGGACATATGGGACATATGGTGAGAGGGGAACTGGGAAAGGGGAAAGCCTTCAGAATGTAAACAAAGAATATAGAAAAGAAAAGAAAAAAGACTGTATTTTTCTCATCTGGTCCCAGGTATTTGGGAGCTGTGAGTTACTGTGCAGACATGGCCAGGTCCAAGAATCATACCATCCACAATGAATCTGGCACATAAATGACATCAAGAAATCCTGATCACAAATATACAAATCTCTTAAGGAGGTTGACCCCATGTTCCTGAGGAACATGCATTTTTGCCAACAAACACAACCAAAAGGGCCGGAAGAAGATGCAGGAAAACAATATAAAGGCAGTGAGTGCTCAGAGACTATCAAGGCCCCTGTGAAGCCTAAGGTGATTAACCCCAAGGTGACAAATGTCCCAAACTGCAAGGACTTGCTTTCATCATCCACCGCAAGCTTGGGAATTAGATTTGCGTCTACAGAGCTAAGGGTGGCAGGCTCTACCAGCCAAAACCCAAGGCTCAAACCAAGACCGAGGCTTAAGTTACAGCTCAGGCGCCCAAAGGTGCCCAGGTGACAGAAGCCATCTACAAAAAGCTAGGGCAAGCAAGTGAGCTTCCTGGAGATGGACCACCATTTTTGCATGGCTGCAACGGGTATACTCTGGAGAGGCACAGCCCCAGACACTTCCACCCAGGATTGCGTCTCACCACATACACGCATTTCCTGCCACCATTACATAGCCTAATGAGTTCTGGGCATAAGCCCACCTTATTTGGCAAATTTCTTGTAGATAAACAGGAAGACAAACTTTCATGAATTGATGCTCTTTATATGGATTAATGACTTTATAGAGTACCTGACTTGGTTCAAATAATTTTAGGAAGAAAGTTTAAGTGGATGGTTTTAGTTGTTTAAACAGAAAGATGTAGTAAAGTTCGAATCAAGTATAGAATGTGGAGAGAGGGGTGGAGGAGCCGGGATGGAGGGCTGGTCTGAGCGACTGGAGGCAAGATGCAGGACCCCAGTGCAAACACCGAGTGGAAAGACATGCCACGCAAAAAGGGCATCCTTACCCCTAAGGAGAGCGTGAGGGAGCTGGAGGAGGAGGACGTGGAAAAGGAAGAGCAGCTCCTCCAGCAGTCAGTGGTGAAAACATACGAAGACATGACTCTCGAAGAGCTGGAGGAGAACGAGGATGAGTTCAGTGAGGAGGACGAACGAGCTCTCGAGATGTACCGGCAGCAAAGGTTGGCTGAGTGGAAAGCAACTCTGCTGAAGAATAAATCTGGAGAAGATTTAGAGATCTCAGGAAAGAACTATGCTCAAGAAGTTATGAAAGCTGGCAAGGGCTGCTGGGTGGTCAGGCAAGGGATTCCCCTCTTTTCCTTGAAAAACCATCACTGGAGTGGACTGGCACGGAAGTTTCCCTGATGTAAAATTTATCAAAGCCATTTAAACGACCTGCACACCCGATTAGCCCAGGAATCTCCCCACAGTGTTCGTCTACCAGGAAGGGGATATTCATCGGTCCTCTGGCGTTCGATGGCATGAACCTGATCATAGATGAGTTGGAGAAACTGTCTGAGTCGGAAGCAATCATGACAGGGCTGGAGGAGAACCCCAAGAAACCCATCCAAGACCTGCTGCTGTCCTCAGTGCGGGGGCCCTGTCCCAGGAGGAGTGATTCTAAGGGCGACTAAGACAGCAGTGATGTAACCTTTTGAACTTTCTTGATATGACGAATTTTCTGCATTTTTAATAAAGAGGGAAAAGCAAAAAATTTATCATTTTGATTTTTAACCTTTTTATAATTATTTAAATTTTTATAAATTTCAGATACAATCATTGCTGGAATTTTTTTAAAAACTGCTGGAACTCTTTAAATTAATAATGTTTCTTTAAGTGGAATTCAAGCAAGCTATTATGTCACATATCTACATTTTCCTACGTGAATTTCAGCAAACCGTGAAACCGCTCAGTAGTTTTTGACAAGCAACTCTATAGAAAGGAATGTGGAATTTAAAAATATGATGCTAATATGGTGGGGGGGGGAACTGGGAAAGGGGAAAGCCTTTGGAATGTAAACATAGAATATAGAAAATAAAAATTAAATAAAAAATGATGCTAATAAATTAAGTTTAAAATTTTTAAAAATAACTGCAAAAAAGAAGTCAACTTTATAGTTAGACTGTTCTTTTCATTTCATAAAGCCAGGAAAAGTATCAGCTAAAAGAAATGGCTGATAATTTTGAGACAAATACTGATTTATCAGATTAGCTGACAGATGTCAGCTTACTGCCATGTTTGTTTGCTTTGAGTTCAGGCTTCCAGTTAAACTAATGTGTATCTCTGGCTGCTAAGACCCCAGCTATTCTTTCTGGTGGCACAAGCCTTTAACCCCAGCACTGGGAAAAACAGGACAGGCAGGTCACGTGAGTTCCAGGACATTCTGGTTTGCATAGCTAGCAGCTAGCCTGGGCTACATCGCCAAGACCCCGTCTCAAAGCCAGCCAGCTGTTCTCAGCTATAAAGTCCTGTTAGATTGGGTTTGGGGGAATAAGGTTTAGCAGAGGCATACATTAAGTTCTATCTCAGCTGATTTATAAAACTGTTTCATGATATTTTTTTTTTGAGCCAGAATGCTGTAAATTGACAATGAAAGCAGAAAAATGTCTATAATATCTTTGGTGAGTGCTGTAATTGGAATCTTAGATAAGAGTGTAAGAATACAGGGTTTGTTCAGAGAAGAAGAAGAGGAAGAGGAAGAGGAAGAAGAAGAAGAAGAAGAAGAAGAAGAAGAAGAAGAAGAAGAAGAAGAAGAGAATGTGACGCCTCCTCATAGGATAGTAAGTGAAGGCTGAATAATTAGGAACACAGTGAGCTTTCACAATTACACTAAGAAGAGAAATGTTCTTGGGACAAATTTGTGATCAAGAAAAAGCATTCATTCTAGGTCGGGTTCAGGGATGAAACCACAGATGTCTTTGTGAAGCGAGGCCATGTGAAACTATGGCTTTGAAGTTATAATGAACTTATAGAATGAAACACTGCTTTGAACTTACTATCTGCATTCTTCTGTAACTGCCCTTTTGTGTAACATTTTATGTATGAGGCAATTTTATAAAGAACTTTTGTCTAAGAAGGTATAAATTGTCAGAGAGAAGAAGTAAAGAGTGGCTTTCAGGACTCTGCTCTTACCATCAAACACATATATGTATATAGTATGTATGTATATATATATATATATATATATATGCATACATATGTATATAGTATGTCTATATATGTATATAGTAAGTCTATGTATATATATGTCTATATGCATACATATGTATATAGGTATATGTGTATGTATATAAGTATGTATGTGCACTTGTGAAATTGATGAAACAGGTGGTTGGACCCAGCCAGAGAGAGAGAGAGAGAGAGAGAGAGAGAGAGAGACCTTCTTCATTTCTTGCTTTTCCTTTCTCTTTGACTCATAGCTAATGAACTCTTGCTTTCAACTGGCCAGTAAGGAGCCCTTGAGCCAGATCACACACACACACAAAAAAAAAAATCCCAGGTAACTAAGCCTTTTTTCTTAACCCCCTGCAGCTATCAGCAGGAATGAAACTGCCAGAAGCCAGCAGCTTTGGGCCACTGAATAGCAGAGTTAAAGAAAGAGTTAAATTGCCAGAAGCCAATGGGGTTTGGCCACAGAATAACAAAGAGCTGAAAACAGGGTTAAAGTGCCAAACATAGACAGCTCATAAGCCTTCCTTCACCTTCTCTGACTTCTTCAGGGAACTGACTAGTCCCTGACATCCACACCCTTGGGAAGGCCCCAAGTAGGGCTTCTAGCTTCCAAGGTGAAGATAGATGGGCTGGTCCCTTGTGCTGTTTTTACAAATAAACTTGAAGCAAGATTTGTTTCAAAACAAACAAAAAACATCTGATGGGTCTGGAGAGATGGCTCAGAGGTTAAGAGCACTGACTGCTCTTCCAGAGGTCCTGAGTTCATCTCCCAACAGCCACATCATGACTCACAGCCATCTGTAATGGGATCTGATGCCCTCTTCTGGTGTGTCTGAAGATGGTTACAGTGTACTCACATACAGTAAATAAACCTTTTTTTTTTCTTAATCTGACAAAGGGAGCTGAAGCAATGGTTCAGCAGTTGCTGCCTAACCTGTTGCTCTTGCAGAGGACCCAGATTCAATTCCCAGCACCCATGTGGTGGCTCACAACCACCCATAATCCCAGTTCTAGGGACTCCAAAGGCTCCATGTGGCACAAATACATCGATGTACAGGTAAAACATGCAAGTAAAATAAATCTTAAAAAAAATAAAAGGCAGACTACCGCGGCCAGGACCGGCTCTCTGAGTGGACTAGCAGCGAGGGGCCACCTTGCCGCCTCGGGGCACAGCTCGGAACTCTAGCAGCTGGAGTCAGGGGCCTGGACTCAGAGCGAGCATAGTCCAGCACAGACAACGCTGCCAGAAGGGATCGGCAGAGCCGGGTACCAGCAGCTCAGCCAAGGCCACGCGGTGCTTTCAGCGGGGCAGCCATCTTGCCTCAGACCCCCCGCGAGCAAAAAGCAGGCACACTGGACACAGTGAGCGGCTGGAGTCAGATGCGTGGCCAGAGATATAGCTTAGCTTAGCTCTGCAGGAGATCGGGCACAGAAAGCTCAGCTGCGGGTGCAGACTACCGCGGCCAGGACCGGCTCTCTGAGCGGACTAGCAGCGAGGGGCCACCTTGCCGCCTCCGGACACAGCTCAGAACTCTAGAAGCTGGAGTCAGGGGCCTAGACTCAGAGTGAGCATAGTCCAGCACAGACAACGTTGCCAGAAGGGATCTGTCTCATGGGGACAGGCGTGCTGTGCTTTCAGCGGGGCTGCCATCTACAATAAGACCAACTAATGCCAGAGATAAAGAGATGGCAAAAGGCAAACGTAGGAACATTATTAACAGAAATCAAGGCAATATGGCACCATCTGAACCCAATTCGCCAACCACAGCAAGTTCGGGATACCCTAGCACACCAGAAAAACAAGAGTTAGATATAAAAGCACAGGTCATGATGCTCCTAGAGGAACACAAAAAAGACATAAACAAATCTCTTAAAGAAATACAGGGGAACATCAATAGGGTAGAAGCTCTTACAATCCAAACACAAAAAACACTTAAAGAACTCCAGGAGAATATGGGCCATCAGACAGAAACCAATAAAGAGGAAATGAGAAAATCAGTTAAAGAAATGCAGGAGAACTTGAAACAACAGGCAGAAGTCATGAAAGAGGGAGCACAAAAATATATTAAAGAATTACATGAAAACACAAACAAACAAATGATGTAACTGAGCAAAACCATCCAAGATCTGAACACAGAGGTAGAAACAACTAAGAAATCACAAAAGGAGGCAACTTTGGAGATAGAAAACCTTGGGAAGAAATCAGGGGTCGTAGATGCAAACATAAACAACAGAATACAAGAGATAGAAATAAGAATCTCAGATGCTGAAGATAACATAGTAACCATTGACTCCACAGTCAAAGAAAACGCAAAATCCAAAAGGCTTGTAACCCAAAACATCCAGGAAATCCAGGACACAATGAGAAGACCAAACCTAAGGATTATAGGGATAGATGAGAGTGAAGATCTACAACTTAAAGGGCCAGCAAATATCTTCTACAAAATTATGGAAGAAAACTTTCCTAACTTAAAGAGAGAGATGCCCATGAATATACAAGAAGCCTACAGAACTCCAAACAGACTGGACCAGAAAAGAAACACCTCCCGTCACATAATAATCAGAACCCCAAATGTACTAAACAAAGAAAGAATATTAAAGGCAGTAAGAGAAAAGGGCCAAGTAACATATAAAGGAAGACCTATCAGAATCACACCAGACTTCTCTCCAGAAACCATGAAAGCTAGAAGATCCTGGGCAGACCTCATGCAGACCCTAAGAGAAAACAAATGTCAGCCAAGACTACTATACCCAGCAAAACTCTCAATCAACATAGATGGAGAAATCAAAATATTCCATGACAGGACCAAATTTACACAATATCTTTCCACTAACCCAGCTCTACAAAGGATAATAGGAGGAAAACTCCAACACAAGGAAGGGAATGGCACCCAAGAAAAAACAAGACAGTAAACTTCTTCCATCAAACTCAAAGGAAGATAACTACTCAAAAACAAAAATAACATCAAAAATGTCAGGAAGTAATAATCTCTATTCCTTAATATCTCTTAACATCAATGGACTCAACTCCCCAATAAAAAGACATAGACTAACAGACTGGATACGGAAACAGGACCCTACATTTTGCTGCTTACAGGAAACACACCTCAGAGTCAAAGACAAACACTACCTTAGAGTAAAAGGATGGAAGACAATTTTGCAAGCAAATGGTCACAGGAAGCAAGCTGGAGTAGCCATTTTAATATCAGATAAAATTGACTTTCAACCCAAAGTCATCAAAAGAGACACAGAAGGTCACTTCCTGCTAGTCAAAGGAAGAATCCACCAAGAGGAACTCACAATTCTAAACATCTACGCTCCAAATGTAAGGGCACCCTCATTTGTAAAAGAAACCTTACTAAAGCTCAAAGCACACATTGCACCTAACACAATGATTGTGGGGGACCTCAATACTCCACTATCCACAGTGGACCGATCAGGAAAACAGAAACTAAACAGAGACACGGAGAAACTCATCGAAACTTTGGAGCAATTGGATTTAACAGATATATATAGAACATTTCACCCTAAAGCAAAAGACTATACCTTTTTCTCAGCCCCTCATGGTACCTTCTCCAAAATCGACCATATAATTGGACACAAGACAGATCTCAACAAATATAAAAAGATCGAACTAATCCCATGCCTCTTATCAGATCACCATGGAGTAAGAGTGTTCTTCAATAGCAACAAAAACAACAGAAAATCCCCATACGCGTGGAGGCTGAACAATATTCTACTCAATGATACCTTAGTCCAGGAAGAAATAAAGAAAGAAATCAAAGAATTCTTAGAACTTAATGAAAATGAAGGCACAACATACCCAAATCTATGGGACACAATGAAAGCAGTGCTTAGAGGAAAACTCATAGCCCTGAGTGTCTCCAAAAAGAAACAGGAGAGAGCATATACTAGCAACTTAATGGCGCACTTGAAAGCTCTGGAACAAAAAGAAGCAATTTCACCCAGGAGGAGTAGAAGACAGGAAATCATCAAACTCAGGGCTGAAATCAATCAAGTTGAAACAAAGGTAACCATACAAAGAATCAACAAAACCAGGAGCTGGTTCTTTGAGAAGATCAACAAGATAGATAAACCCCTAGCCAGACTTACTAAAGGGCACAGAGACAGTATTCAAATTAACAAAATTAGAAATGAAAAGGGAGATATAACAACAGAAACTGAGGAAATTCAAAAAATCATCAGATCCTACTACAAAAACCTATACTCAATACAACTGGAGAATCTGGAGGAAATGGACAATTTCCTAGACAGTTACCAAATACCAAAATTAAACCAGGATCAAATAGATCATCTAAACAGACCCATAACCCCCAAATAAATAGAAGGGGTCATAGACAGTCTTCCAACCAAAAAGAGAACAGGACCAGACGGTTTTAGTGCAGAATTCTATCAGACCTTCAAAGAAGTCCTGATACCGATACTCTTCAAATTATTCCACAAAATAGAAACAGAAGGAACACTACCCAACTCATTCTATGAAGCTACAATTACCCTGATACCAAAACCACACAAAGATCCAACTAAGAAAGAGAACTACAGGCCAATTTCTCTTATGAATATCGATGCAAAAATACTAAACAAAATACTTGCCAACTGAATCCAAGAACACATCAAAACGATCATTCACCATGATCAAGTTGGCTTCATCCCAGGGATGCAGGGATGGTTCAATATATGGAAATCCATCAACGTAATCCACTACATAAACAAACTCAAAGAAAAAAACCACATGGTCATCTCATTGGATGCTGAAAAAGCATTTGACAAAATTCAGCATCCTTCCATGCTAAAGGTCTTAGAAAGAACAGGAATTCAAGGCCCATATCTAAACATAGTAAAAGCAATATACAGCAGACCAGTAGCCAACATCAAGGTAAATGGAGAAAAACTCGAAGCAATCCCTCTAAAATCAGGGACTAGACAAGGCTGTCCCCTCTCGCCATATCTCTTCAATATAGTACTTGAGGTACTAGCTAGAGCAATTCGACAACAGAGGGAAGTCAAAGGGATACAAATCGGAAAGGAAGAAGTCAAACTATCACTATTTGCAGATGATCTGAGAGTATACTTAAGTGACCCAAAAACCTCCACCAGAGAACTCCTGCAACTGATAAACAACTTCAGCAAAGTGGCTGGCTATAAAATCAACTCAAGTAAATCAGTAGCCTTCCTATACGCGAAGGATAAGCAGGCCGAGAAAGAAATTAGGGAAATGACACCCTTCACAATAGCCACAAATGATATAAAGTATCTTGGAGTGACGCTAACCAAACATGTGAAAGATTTATACGACAAAAACTTCAGGTCTCTGAAGAGGGAAATTGAAGAAGACATCAGAAAATGGGAAAAGCTTCCATGCTCATGGGTTGGCAGGACTAATATAGTCAAAATGGCAATCTTGCCCAAAGCAATATACAGATTCAATGCAATCCCCATCAAAATCCCAACTCAGTTCTTCATAGAGCTAGAAAGAGCAATTCTCAAATTCATCTGGAATAACAAAAAAAACAGGATAGCTAAAACTATCATCAACAGCAAAAGAACTTCTGGGGGAATCAATATCCCGGACCTCAAGCAATATTACAGAGCAGTGGTATTAAAAACTGCATGGTATTGGTTCAGTGACAGGGAAGCGGATCAATGGAATAGGATCGAAGACCCAGAATTGAACCCACACATCTATGGCCAATTGATCTTCGACAAAGGAGCTGAAAACATCCAGTGGAAAAAAGATAGCCTTTTCAACAGATGGTGCTGGCTCAACTGGAGGTCAACATGCAGAAGAATGAGAATTGATCCACTCTTATCTCCTTGCACTAAACTCAACTCCAAGTGGATCAAGGACCTCCACATAAACCAGACACACTAAAACTAATAGAAAAGAAACTGGGGAAGACCCTTGAAGACATCGGCTCAGGGGAAAAAATTCCTGAACAGAACACCAGTTGCTTGTACTCTAAGAACAAGAATAGACAAATGGGACCTCATAAAACTACAAAGTTTCTATAAGGCAAAAGACACTGTCAAAAGGATAAATTGGCAACCAACAAATTGGGAAAAAATTTTCACCAACCCCACATCCGACAGAGGGCTAATCTCCAATGTATACAAAGAACTCAAGAGGTTAGACCCCAGAAAACCAAATAACCCTATCCAAAAATGGGGTACAGAACTAAACAGAGACTTTTCACCTGAAGAAATTCGGATGGCTGAGAAACACCTTAAAAAATGTTCAACATCACTAGTCATTAGGGAAATGCAAATTAAAACAACCCTGAGATTTCACCTCACACCAGTCAGAATGGCTAAGATTAAAAACTCAGAAGACATCAGGTGTTGGCGAGGATGTGGAGAAAGAGGAACACTCCTCCACTGCTGGTGGGAATGCAAGCTGGTACAACCACTCTGGAAATCAGTATGGCGGTTCCTCAGAAAACTGGACGTGATACTTCCGGAGGACCCAGCCATACCACTCCTGGGAATATACCCAGAAGATTCACCAGCATGCAATAAGGATACATGCTCCACTATGTTCATAGCAGCCTTATATATAATAGCCAGAAGCTTGAAAGAACCCAGATGTCCCTCAACAGAGGAATGGATACAAAAAAATGTGGTATATATACACAATGGAGTACTATTCAGCCATTAGAAACAATGAATTCATGAAATTCTTAGAGAAATGGATGGAGCTGGAGAACGTCATACTAAGTGAGGTGACCCAGTCTCAAAAGAATACCCATGGTATACAGTCACTGATAAGTGGATATTAGCCTAGAAGCTTGGAACACCAAAGACACAAATCACATATCAAGTGATGTCTCGCAAGAAGAAAGGAGTGGACACTGGTGCTAGAATGGACCAAAACATCATTGTGGGAGAGTACAAGAACAGTAAGGTGGGAGGGGGTGGATGAGGGAGCAGGGGGAGTGAAAAGGACATGTGGGACCTTTGGGGTGGGGAACCAGAAAAAGGGAAATGAATTGTAAATATAGAATATATACAATAAAAAAAAGAAAAGTACTTATTAACTCAATGCCTCATTTGCACAAGATCATCTTGTTCCATGCCAATTAAAAATAACATCTTTGATTAGATGAAATCAAGTATCAACTGAGACAAAAAAAAAAAAGCAGACAAAGGCACAAAGAACACAAGAAGTTAGACTCCAGAGAAACAAATAACCCTATTAAAAACTGGGGAAGAGAGCTAAACAGAATTCTCAACTGAAGAACTCGAAGGGCTGAGACTCACCTAAAGAAATGTTCAGCATCCTTAGTCATGAGGGAAATGCAAATCAAAACAACCCTGAGATTCTACCTCACACCAGTCAGAATGGCTAAGATCAAGAACTCAGGAGATAGCAGATGCTTGGTCAGGATGTGGAGAAAGAGGAATACTCCTCCATTGCTGGCGGGATTGCAAGCTGGTACAACCACTCTAGAAATCAGTCTAGCGGTTCCTCAGAAAATTGGTCATAGTACTACCTGAGGACCCAGTTATACCACTCCTGGGCATATACCCAGAAGATGCTCCTTATGTGTAATAAGGACACATGCTCCACTATGTTCATAGCAGCTTTATTTATAATAGTCAGAAGCTGAAAAGACACCCAAGACACAATTCTCAGAACATATGAAGCCTAAGATGAAGGAAGACCATAATGTGGATGCTTCAGTGCTTTTCAGAAGCACAATACTCAGAAGAACAAAATACTCATAGGAGGAAATATGACAACAAAGTGTGGAGCAGAAACTAAAGGACTTGCCATCCAGAGACTGCCCCACCTGGGGATCCATCCCATATACAGCCACCAAGCCCAGACACTATTGTGGATGCCATAAAGCCTTGGTGATGGAAGCCTGATATGGCTGTCTCCTGAGAGGCTCTGCCAGAGCCTGGCAAATACAGAGGTAGATGCTGGCAGCCAGCCATTGGACTGAGCATGGGGGCCCCTGTTGGAAAAGTTGGAGAAGGGACTGAAGGAACTGAGGGGATTTGTAGCCCCATGGAGGCAGCAACAGTGTCAACAGGCCAGACTCCCCGGAGTTCCTGGGTACTGGACCACCAACCAAAGAATACACATGGAGGGACCCATGGCTCTGGACGCATGTGTGGCAGAGGATGGCCTTGTTGGACATCAGTGGGAGGAGAGGCCCTTGGGCCTAAGGGTTTGAATTCCCTAGTGTAGGGGGATGCCAGGGCTGGAAGATCAGAGTGGGTGGGTGGGTTGGTGAGAACCCTCACAGAGGCAGGGGATAGGACAGGAGATTTCTGAAGATGAGACATGGAAAGGGGAAAACATTTGAAATTTAAATAAAGAAAAATATCCAATAAATTTTTTAAAAGGCACAAATAGCATTTATCACATGTGTTCTTGTGGGAAAAAAAGTATTTATTCAGCTAAAACTATTCGGCAGGGGTCTTGAGAGATAGCTCAATAGGTTCTTTGTAAAAATTGAACCTAAAGTTCAAATTCTCAGAACCAACAGCTTGAGGAGCAGCTAGGCTGATGTATGCATCAGCAAAACAGCAAAGAGCTATGCCTTAAATATGTGAAAGGCAATGAGCAGCACCCAAGGTCATCTGTCCTATCCTCCACACATGCCTGTACTCACATTCACAAACACATATGCAAACGCATGCTTGTGCACATGCACACACACACACACAGAGACACACACAAAGAAGGAGAAGAAGAGGTGGTGGAGGAGGAGGGAGAGGGAGGGAGGGAGGAAGGGAGAGAGAGAGAAAGAGAGAGAGAGAGGGAGAGAGAGAGAGAGAGAGAGAGAGAGAGAGAGAGAGAGAGAGAGAGAGAGAGAGAGAGAGACTGTCTGGCAATGTATAGGGTGAACTGGAAGTCTTACTGTTGGCCCTATTTCTAAAGAATCTGAAATTTCCACATTACACACTTGCCTTTTCACCATTAAAATGTTGCTTCTGAAGAACTCATGTTAAAAATTATAACAGTTATGACAGGAACTTCAAGTCCCTGAAGAAAGAAATCGAAGAAGACCTCAGGAGATGGAAAAATATTTCTTGCTCCTGGATTGGCAGGATCAATATAGTAAAAATGGCCATCTTGCCAAAAGCAATCTACAGATTCAATGCAATCCCCATCAAAATCCCAAATCAATTCTTCATAGATCTAGAAAGAGCAATTCTCAAATTCATCTGGAGCAACAAAAAACCCAGGATAGCTAAAACTATTCTCAACAATAAAAGGACTTCTGGGGGAATCAATATCCCTGACCTCAAGCAGTACTACAGAGCAATTGTGTTAAAAACTGCATGGTATTGGTACAGCAACAGGCAAGTAGATCAATGGAATAGGATTGAAGACCCAGAAATGAACCCACAGACTTATGGTCACTTGATCTTTGATAAAGGAGCCACAACCATCCGGTGGAAAAAAGATAGCCTTTTCAACAAATGGTGCTGGTTCAACTGGAGGTCAACATGCAGAAGAATGCGAATTGACCCACTCTTATCTCCTTGTACTAAGATCAACTCCAAGTGGATCAAGGACCTCCACATAAAACCAGACACACTGAAACTATTAGAAAAGAAACTTGGGAAGACCCTGGAGGACATGGGCACAGGGGTAAAGTTCCTGAACAGAACACCAATAGCTTATGCTCTAAGATCAAGAATTGACAAATGGGACCTCATAAAATTACAAAGTTTCTGTAAGGCAAAGGACACTGTCAGAAGGACAAAACGGCAACCAACAACGTGGGAAATGATCTTTACCAACCCCACATCCGACAGAGGGCTAATATCCAATATATACAAAGAACTCAAGAAGTTAGACCCCAAAGAACCAAATAACCCTATCAAAAAATGGGGTACAGAGCTAAACAAAGAATTTTCACCAGAAGAAATTCGGATGGCCGAGAAACACCTTAAGAGATGTTCAACATCATTAGTCATCAGGGAAATGCAAATCAAAACAACCCTGAGATTCCACCTCACACCAGTCAGAATGGCTAAGATTAAAAACTCGAGAGACAACAAGTGCTGGCGAGGATGTGGAGAAAGAGGAACACTCCTCCACTGTTGGTGGGATTGCAAACTGGTAAAACCACTCTGGAAATCAGTGTGGCGGTTCCTCAGAAAATTGGGCATGCCACTCCCAGAGGACCCTGGCATACCACTCCTGGGCATATACCCAGAGGATTCCTCTGCATACAACAAAGACACATGCTCCTCTATGTTTATAGCAGCCTTGTTTATAATAGCCAGAAATTGGAAGGAGCCCAGATATCCCTCAAAGGAGGAATGGATACAGAAAATGTGGTATATTTATACAATGGAGTACTACTCAGCAATTAAAAATAATGAATTCATGCAATTTGTAGGTAAATGGTTAGATCTGGAAACTATCATCCTAAGTGAGCTAACCCAATCACAAAAGAATACACACGAAATGCAATCACTGATAAGTGGATATTAATGAGCCCAGAAGCCCTAAATACTCAAGGCACAATTAGCAAGTCAAATGACTCTCAAGAAGAAAAAGAGGAGAGGACCCTGGGCCTGTAAAGATTGGATCCAGTATTGTAGACCCAGAACAGAGAAATCGTGGGGGGGGGAAGAGTGGGGAATAGCATGGGGGGGGGAGAGGAATTATGGGACATATGGTGGGGGGTAACTGGGAAAGGGGAAAGCCTTTGGAATGTAAACAAAGAATATAGAAAAAAAATTAAAAAAAATTATAACAGTTAAATATTAACAAATGTAAATACCCTAATTGATATTTTTAGGGGATCTATTCATTTGCCTTATTAGCCAACATGGTAACTACACATGAAGTTTGAAAAAGAGAAAAACTAAAGTGTCAGGCTGGTGGTGATGACAGAACTGCCAGAAAGACACCGCCTAGAGCACTCCAGGCACTAAAACAAAAGAACTCATAACTTTTTGTTGTTGTTTTTGTGGTTTTTTTTTCTTCAAGACAGGGTTTCTCTATGTAGCCCTGGCTGTCCTGGAACTCACTCTGTAGTCCAGGCTGGCCTCGAACTCAGAAATATGCCTGTCTCTGCCTCCCAAGTGCTGGGATTAAAGGTGTGCACCATCATTGCCCGGCCATAACTTCTAAATAATAATAAAGTTTTTCTCACACTTCTGGAGTCTCAGAAGCACAGAACGTGGTGCTGATAGGTTCAGTGTCTGCTGAGGATAAAGCTCCTGATTGATAAGGCCTCTTGATGCAGGTCATACTGAAGAAGAGGCAGAGATGCAGCTGGGACTTCTTGTATAAGGACACTAATATGCTAGGGTCCTTCTTGACCTAATCACCATTAAAAGTCTGCCAATCTCTCACTGTGGGGATTAGGATCTCTATATGAGAATGCACGGGAGGACATGGGAGGGGTATGAACATTCCCATCATAGCATGAACCCTACAAATTATCAAATTATTTTCATTTGGCTCAGAATGGGGACTGGTCAGATATGATAGGAAGGTACCAAAAGCCAAGAGGGGCTTGCTGTGCCCTTCTGCTTACACACATGGCCCTGCAATCACGTCCCCTTCCCTAACATGAACAGTCCAGCTCATAAGCTGTTTTCTACATGAATGTCTTTCACTACAGTCTTTTTTTTTCCTTGCTAGTAAAATATGGGGCATGTCAGCCGTGTGACCAAGGGAGCTGGCCTGAAGCAAGACTGAAGTTGAGACAAGTCCAGAGCCCCCAAAATCTCATCTTGAGATGGGCAGTAATCAGGCCTCAATGCCCCCATGCACCTCTGTCCTTCCTGAGGAGGTCACATAGCCTCTTGGCCAAATTACAGGTTTAAGCACCTGGAATCCCACTTCATAGAAATAAAGCATTCCCAGCACCTCAGCCTGGGCCAACAATGTACACTCTCCTTGAAAGGCTTATACAGCCCTTGTTATCCCCAAATAAAACAGAGCTGATTCGCTGAATATTGGATGGAAGAGCTGCTCCATTCCCCACAATAGAGAACTGTACTAAGACCTTCTGAACTCACCTGCCTGGACAAGCTTCATTCCTTTCATTCTGGCCCGGCTTGAAATAATGCCAGAAGAAGGAGAAGAAGGAGGAGGGGGGGGAGGAGGAGGAAGGGGGAGGGGAGGGAGAGAGGGAGGGTGAGGAGAGTTGGGCCCACAATATAATGTTTAAGTTGGCTTCTCCAGGAAATTCACACTATCATCAGCCATTACTTCAAACTGGGTGAGCAGTAGAAAACTAATCTATGAGGAGGTGGGAAAGGTACCATAAGGATTCTCAGAGATAGGAGAGGATGGAGGGGAAGGGAGAAGAGGGGAGGGAAGGGGAGGAAAGGAGAGGAGAGAAGGGAAGGGGAGGAGGGGAGGGGAGGGGGAAGAGGTGGAGAGGAGAGAAGGAAAGAGGAGGGGAGAGGAGGAGAGGGAGAGGAGAGGAAGGGAGGAGAGGAGAGGAAAGGAGAGGGGAGGGGAAGGGAGAGGAGGGGAGGGGGAAGGGGAGGAGAGGAGAGGAGGGGAGGGGAGGAGAGGAGGGAAGAGGAGAGGAGGGAAGAGGAGAGGAGGGGAGGGGAGGAGGGAAGAGGAGAGGAGGGGAAGGGGAAGAGAGGAGGGGAGGGGAGGGCAGAGGAAAGGAGGGGAGGAGAGGGGAGGGGAGGAGGGAAGAGAAGAGGAGGAGAGGGGAGGGGAGGGGGAAGGAGGGAAGAGGAGGGGAGGGGAGAGGAGAGGAGAGGAAGAAGAGAGAAGAGAAGAGAAGAGAAGAGAAGAGAAGAGAAGAGAAGAGAAGAGAAGAGAAGAGAAGAGAAGAGAAGAGAAGAGAAGAGAAGAGAAATTACCATATAGCACAGCCATATGATGCCTGGGTATAGGATCACAGTTTTCTAAGTCAACATACAACAGACTTAGACATCAGAAATACCCAGACATCCATGATTGTTGCTACATTATTCACAATGACTCAGAAGTGGAGCCAGCCTAGACACTCACCAAGAGATGAAAGGATATGGAAAATCTAGTACCGATAGCAGTGGAGGTTTATTCAGCCATAAAGAAATATAAATTCATTGTAGGGAAACATATGGAAGTCAAAATAAGCCAGTTTCCAGTCAAAACTGGAAAGACAGATAAAAAGTTTTCTCTTCTATTCAGAACCTATATTTATAACCGTGTGTGTGTGTGTGTGTGTGTGTGTGTGTGTGTGTAGGTAGGCCATGAAAGTAGGAAAAAACATGAGAGAAGGAAGAGACCTTAAGCAAGAGGATGATGGAAAGAATGAATGTTGGGATGAGACAGGGAAAAAACAGAAATTGGAGGGGCAATGGGTGTGAGAAAAGAAAACACGGTATAATTCACATTATGAAAACTTCATAGCAAAAATCATTACTTTGCATGATGCACTTAAAAAGTTAATAAAAGGTCATAAATTACCATAGCTCCTAATTCAAAATATACAGAAGCATGAAATCATTTGCTACTATGTCTGTGCGGTAGCATTTTAAACAAGAAGAAGTGAAAATATATTACTTTCAATAACTGTAAATAAAATATCTTTTGAAGTGTTATTTCAAGTAAAAAGATGTAAGTGATAGCATTCGTGGAAACATACATAATATTGGATTTGCGATACTTTCAGTCCTAGCCACAATACTGTAAATATCAGCTATGAGGGTGGCCACTAAACAGAACCTGTCACCTTCTCAGAATTCTACATGCTCATCTCTCCTTCCAGAACGACCTCCTGGGGCGTCATTGGGACCTGCGTGAGGTCTGTTGGCCACCCCTGGACAGTCACTCCTCTAATCCCAGCAGGGTCATTATTGCTCACAAGATAAATGGCGCTGCACTAAGTTGCTTTCTAAGTAGTTTCTCTTCTGTGGCTGCTCACAGCAAAGGTTGAGGATAATCCATTGCTATGCTCCTAGGATTGCGCCTAGAATGAGTATCTTCACAGGGCATTTTTCAAGAGGGTCTTCTTCAAATAATTAAGTGGTTAAGGTTGAACACACACACAACAACAACAACAACAACAACAACAACAATACTAATGATGATAATTGCTATGTGGAATTAATTACAGATGACATTTTATTCTGTTTAAGTCTATGCTGGTTAGTTTCTGTCAACTTGACACAAACCTAGACATACCTAGAGGGAATCTCAGTAAGAAAAAGCTTTCATCAAATTGGCCTGTGGCCATGTCTGTGAGGCATTTTCTTAATTGCTGGTTAATATAAGCAGGTCCAGTCTGGTGTGGGGCTGTGTCGTTCCTAGACAAGCGGGCCTGGCTTGTATAAGAAAGCAGCCTGAAGGGATGGAGAGATGGCTCTGCAGCTATGAACACTTGACTGTTCTTCCAGAGGTCCTGAGGTCAATTCCCAGCAACCACCAGGAATGAGAACTGATGCCCTCTTCTGGAGTGTCTGAAGACAACTACGGTGTACTTATATACATAAAATAAATAAATAACCCAGAGAGAGAGAGAGAGAGAGAGAGAGAGAGAGCGCCATGGGGAACATGGCAGAAGCAGAGTTCCAATACAGTTTCTGCTTCACTACCTACCTCCTGGTTCCTGCCTCAAGCTCCACGCTAGCTCCCCTTGACGACGGACTGTAACCTATGAGCCAAATCGACCCTTTCCTCCACAGTTGTTTGTGGCCATGGTCTCCATACAGCAAGGCAAAGTAGGACAATGTCTTTCAAGTGTATGATTCTTCCACAGTGAGAATGGATGATTATAATTAGAAAAATATTCGTGTGATTATTTTAAATCTTGGACAATGAAAAATACGTGAATGTTAATTGTATGCCAGAATACTTCTCTAAAATTTAGCACTTACTTCACCTATTAGAGAATTTCAAATGAATGTATCAGAGATTGTAACTCTGTAAGGGCATGCTGAAGGCTTTACATAATGCTGTCTTCTAGCTGTGTCCCATTCTGCCTGTTATTTAGCAAGCAACAATAGCTACTCAGGGAATCAGTAATACTCCCAAGAACTTAAACAGATAGGATTGATGTATTCGCCAAAAAAGAACCTAAGTCATCGAATTGATGTATTACATCCATAATAACAGATCAATAGTATATTAGTAATACAACAAGCAAAATGTATATGGGTAAATGATGGCTTAAGTATAATAATTCAGGCAAATCGGTTATCTGATGAAAATAAATCAAGAAGTGTCCATATAGACTGTTAAGAGATGGACAATACCTGTGGAAATCCCTACCTGATTGCTACATAGAATAATGCACAGCAAAAATATGTTGTCTACTTTTATAATACAACCTGTAACTATTGCCAGCTTACAGTATTCTCACATTGTATAGCTACTTATTCTATTTAGTTTTTGTTTTATTGTCAGTACATTATAGTTCCTGTAAAAGTTAAATTGTAGTTTTTCATACTTTCAATGCAAAGGTTTATAATAAAATATTAAAAAACAAATTTTCAGAATAAAAAAACTACCAGGTTTGTAAATGTTTCCAGTTATTCCTTTTGAATATTATACTCATAGCTTTTCTGCTTCTACATGAATAAAGCAGAAGCCATATTCCTTGGCTAAAAACATCTTTTAATCATGTGTGAATGATGAGAGCATAATTTCTGTTGACACTGTGCAAAAGTAAAAAAGAAAAATGAGAAAATTTTACTTCTAAAATGAGAAACAATCTTTGTAAAAAATAATATGATTGGCTTAGACTCTTAACAGAATTTAATATATGATTATATTCAAAGGTTTTGTTTGACATGGAAATTTTCAACCAACTTTGGAATAATCTTCTCAGCTTATTCTGAATAGCTGGAGATTTTCTAAACCAAATTAAAGTTACAAAATTCAATTTTCAATAGACCTGATATGAACAGAATAATCAAGTGAACTCATTTTACATTCACAGAACAGAACTTAAAACAGAGCCATTTATCCAGTTCCTGATAATGTAGCTTTTAGTCCAATCCAAAATAAAACTTCTTTTCTCTTTTTTTTCTTGTATGAATTTCTATAGACAAAATAGAAGTTAATGTTTGTGATTTTAAGTACATTCCTCAGAGTTAAAAAACAAAACCAAAAGAGTGCTCTATTAAAGCGCACGGTCCACCTAAAACAAAAGATTGTCAAGATTTAATGAGGAATTTTTTTAAACCGCAAATAAGAGGGCTGGAGAGATGGCGGCTCGGAGGTAAGAGCACTGGTTGTTCTTCCAGAAGCCCTGAGTTTGACTCCCCGCACCAGCATGGTGACTCACGATCCTGTGATCTGATGCTGTCTCCTGGCATTCAGGCAGACAATAGAGCACTCACACCCATTAAATAGATAAATGAACCTTTAAAAAGTACGAGTACGTTTCACACATTTTTTTGTGGTTGGGAAGTATTTTGTTTTTGTTTTTGTTTTTGTTTTTTTACAACGTGCCATAAAAATGCTTTAACTGCCTGCATTACATAAAATGCATACAGTAGTTTTCTCTATCCAAAATATTTCACTTTTCAGTGCAAGTTTTCTGTATCTGCTTTCTAACATTCTCCATATTTTCAAAAATTAAACCATTTCCCCTAATTATACACCTGTTGGAAGATTAAATAAAACACTGTTTATACATTTTTATGCTCTCTTTTTTTTATCGAATATTTTCTTTATTTACATTTCAAATGTTTTCCCCTTTCCAGGTCTCCCCTTCAGAAGCCCCTATCCCATCCTCCTCCCACTGGCTCTATTAGGGTGCTCCCCCACCCACCCACTCCCACCTTCCCGCCCTGGCATTCCCCTACACTGGGGCATGGAACAACCCTCTAGATGGTCTTTCCTTCCGTCTCTGTTGCACACTTTGTCTCCATATTTCCTCCTGTGAGTATTTTGTTCTCCCTTCTAAAAAGCACTGAAGCATCCACATTTTGGCCTTCCTTCTTCTTAGGCTTCATATGGTCTGTTAATTGAATCCTGGGTATTTTGAACTTTTCGGCTAATATCCACTTGTCAGTGAGTACATACTGTGTTCCTTTGTGACTGCGTTACCTCACTCAGGATGACATTTTCAAGTTCGATTCATTTGCCTAAGAATTTTATGAATTCATTGTTTTTAATAGCAGAGTAGTATTACATTGTATAAATATAATACATTTTCTGTATCCATTCCTCTGTTGAGGGACATCTGGATTCTTTTCCAGCTTCTGGCTATTATAAATATGGCTGCTATGAACATAATGGAACATGTGTCCTTATTACATGTTGGAGCAACTTCTGGGTATATGCCCAGGAGTGGTATAGCTGCGCCCTCAGGTAGTACTATGTCCAATTTTCTGAGGAACCACCAGACTGATCTCCAGAGTGGTTGTACCAGCTGCAATCCCACCAGCAATGGAGGAGTGTTCCTCTTTCTTGCCAGCATCTGCTGTCACCCGAGTTTTCGATCTTAGCCATTCTGACTGGTATGAGGTGGAATCTCAGGGTTGTTTTGATTTGCATTTCCCTGATGACTAAGGATGTTGAACATTTATTTCTTTAGGTGCATCTCGGAAATTCGAAATTCCTCAGTTGAGAATTGTTTAGTCCTGCAACCTACTTTTAATAGGGTTATCTGGTTCTCTGGAGTCTAACTTCTTGAGTTCTATGTATATATTGGATATTAGCCCTCTTTCAGACATAGGATTGGAAAAACTCTTTTCCCAGTCTCTTGGTTGCCTTTTTGTCCTATTGACAGTGTCCTTTGCCTTACAGAAACTTTGCAATTTTATGAGGTCCCATTTGTCAATTCTTGATCTTAGAGCATAAGTCATTGGTGTTCTGTTCAGAAACTGTTCTTCTGTGCCCATGTGTTTGAGATTTTCCCCACTTTCTCTTATATTAGATTCAGTGTATATGGTTTTATGTGGAGATCCTTGATCCACTTGGACTTGAGCTTTGTACAGGGAGATAATAATGGATCAATTTGCATTCATCTACATGTTGACCACCAGTTGAGCCAACACCATTTGTTGAAAATGCTGTCTTTTCCACTGGATGGTTTTAGCTCTTTTGTCAAAGATCAAGTGAACATAGGCGTGTGAGTTCATTTCTGGGTCTTCAATTCTATTTCATTGATCTACCTGCCTGTCACTGTACCAATACCATGCAGTTTTTATCACTATTGTTCTGTAGTACAGCTTGAAGTCAGGGATGGTGATTCCCCCAGAATTTCTTTTATTGTTGAGAATAGTTTTCACTATCCTAGGTTTTTTTTTATTATTCCAAATGAATTTGAGAATTGCTCTTTCTAATTCTATAAAGAATTGAGTGGGAAATTTGATGAGAATTGCAGTGAATCTGAATCTGTAGATTGCTTTCAGCAAGGTGGCCATCCTTACTATATTAATCCTGCCAATCCACAAACATGGGAGATCTTTCCAACTTCTGAGGTCTTCTTCAATTTCTTTCTTCAGAGACTTGAAGTTCTTGTCATACAGATCTTTCACTTGTTTGATTAGGGTCACACCAAGGTACTTTATATTGTTTGTGGATATTGTGAAGGATGTCATTTCCCTAATTTCTTTCTCAGCCTGTTTATCCTTTGACTATAGGAAGGCTACTGGTTTCTTTGAGTTAATTTTATATCCTGAAACTTTGCTGAAGTTATCAGATGTAGGAGTTCTCTGGTGGAGTTTTTGGGGTCACTTAAATATATTATCATATCACCTGCAAATAGTGATATTTTTATTTCTTCCTTTCCAATTTGTATCCCTTTGACCTCCTTTTGTTGTCTACTTGCTCTAGCTAGTACTTCAAGTACTATATTGAATACATAAGGGAGAGAGAGAGAGAGAGAGAGAGAGAGAGAGAGAGAGAGAGAGAGAGAGCAGCCTTGTCTAGTTCCTGATTTTAGTGGAATTGCTTCGTTTCTCTCCATTTACTTTGATGTGGGCTACTGGTTTGCTGTATATTGCTTTTACTATATTTAGGTATGGGCCTTGAATTCCTAATCTAAGACTTTTAAGATGAAAGGATGTTACATTTTGTCAAATGCTTTTTCAGCATCTAATGAAACGACCATGTGGTTTTTTTTCTTTGAGTTTGTTTATGTAGTGGATTACATTGATGGATTTCCATATATTGAACCATCCCTGCACCCCTGGGATGAAGCCTACTTAATCAGGAAATTGGTTTCAAGTTCTCTTTCTTTGTTGGGTCTTAGTGAGGTTTTGGTATCAGGGTGTGATGGTTTGTATATGATTGGCCCAGGAAGTGAACCTATTAGGAGGTGTGGCCTTGTTGGAGTAGGTGTGTCGATGTGGGTGTGGGCTTAAGACCCTCCCCCTGGCTGCCCGGAAGTCAGTCTTCTACTAGCAGCCTTCAGGTGAAGATGTAGAACTCTCAGCTCCTCCTGCATCATGCCTGCCTGGATACTGCCGTGTTTCTGCCTTGATGACAATGGACTGAACCTCTGAGCCTGTAAGCCAACCCCAATTAAATGTTGTCTTTTATAAAACTTGCATTGGTCATGGTGTCTGTTCACAGCAATAAAACCCTAACTAAGACACAGGGTAACTGTGGTTTCATAAAATGAATTGGTTAGTGTTCCTTCTGTTTCTATTTTGTGGAATAGTTTGCAGATTATTGATATTATGTCTTCTTTGAAGGTCTGATAGAATTCTGCACTAAACCCATCTGGTCCTGGGCTTCTTTTGGCTGAGAAACTTTTAATGATTGCTTCTACTTCTTTAGCAGTTATGGGACTGTTTAGATGGTTTATCTGGTCCTGATTTAACTTTGGTATCTGTCTAAAAAATTGTCCATTTCATCTAGATTTTCGAGTTGTATTGAGTATAGGCTTTTGTACAAGAATCCGATAATTTTTTTTTAATTTCCTCATTTCTGTTGTTATTTCTCCCTTTTCATTTCTGAGTTTGCTAATTTGGATACTGTCTCTGTGCCCTCTGGTTAGTCTGGCTAAGGGTTTGTCTATCTTGTGATTTTCTCAAAGAACCAGCTCCTGGTTCGGTTGATTCTTTGTATGGTTTTTGTTTCTACTTGGTTTATTTCAGCCCTGAGTGTGATTATTTCCGGCAGTCTTCTGCTGTTTTTAGGTTTGAAATTTTATATTTGAAAATAAGTGATAAAGTTCTGCAGGATAAGGCACTCTCTGGGTGTGTGACCATGCTTGCACCCGAGCTTCCATAGCTAATATGCAACATCAGTCAGCATCAACACATCACGGTGACAAAGGAAAATAATCTCATTGAGAGTGAACGCTACTGCTCTTTACTGTATTCACTAGAGAGATGGGGTGGGGGTGGGGGGGCTGACTGATCTGCACAAACAAGAATCAACAGCCATACTCTGGAATAAGAGGTGGCACTGAACAGATTAAGATAGTAGTGGACTAGCTGCAGCACTGATATTTAGATTCTGCTTCTGTAAGGACTTTGAGGAAGGTCAATAACTACTTTTTTTTCTAATAAGAGAATAATTGACCCTTCACTAACCACTTACGAGAATGACAGCATTACAAAACTATTTCAAGTATTCATTATCACGGTGAAAATGCGAGATCAAGGTTGGAGAGAATGATCTGGAAACGCCTTGGATGAAAAAGGTAAGGGTACTAAATCAAAACTTACAAAATGCTTGAGTGCATTTCTTTATGTGGTACGAATAGAAAGGTTTTACCCATAAAAAGTTAGAGAAATTATATATTAGTACACCTTCCCAACCACAAATATGTAAAAATTCCACCTAGTGCACTGTTATTTCAATCTACACAGTAAAAATGCCTAGAAGCGGTGGGCGCCTTCTACCTCTGCATGTGGTCTCTCAGCACAAGGTTTACTTGTTGAATCACTGTTTTAAAGTTTTACTTAACTGTTAACCTTATTGAATCATCAGTACACCCAGCTAATTGGGACCCACTGTGGCTCCATCCTCAGTCTCTCAACGGCAGTTTGTAGTTTCTCAAAGGCTTTGTCTAGATTGTCATTTATGATGATCAAGTCAAAGTAGTGGTTGTATGCTGTTTGAATTCGGGCACTTTCATCCACTGTTTTCTTCAAGTCAGAGTCCGTCAAAAGCTTTTTACAACTTAGAAATAAACACTTAATTTACTTTTCTTTTTTTTTCTTTTTTTATTTATTCTATATTCTTTGTTTACATTCCAAAGGCTTTCCCCTTTCCCAGTTCCCCACACACACACCATATGTCCCATAAGTCCTCTCCCCCCCCCCAACTATTCCCCAATCACCCCACCACCACCATTTCTCTGTTCTGGTACTCTCCTACAAAACTGGATCCAATCTTTTCAGGCCCAGTGTCCTCTCCTTTCTTCTTCTTGGGAATCATTTGATTTGCTAATTGTGCCTTGAGTATTCAGAGCTTCTGGGCTCATTAATATCCACTTATCAGTGATTGCATTTCATGTGTATTCTTTTGTGATTGCGTTAACTCGCTTAGGATGATATTTTCCAGATCTAACCATTTGCCTACAAATTTCATGAATTCATTATTTTTAATTGCTGAGTAGTATTCCATTGTATAAATATATCACATTTTCTGTATCCATTCCTCCTTTGAGGGAGATCTGGGCTCCTTCCAACTTCTGACTATTATAAATAAAGCTGCTATGAACATAGTGGAGCATGTGTCTTTATTGTATACAGGGGAATCCTCTGGGTATATGCCCAGGAGCGGTATGACTGGGTCCTCTGGAAGTGTCATGCCCAATTTTCTTAGGAACTGCCAGACTGATTTCCAGAGCAGTTGTACCATCTTGCAATCCCACCAACAATGGAGGAGTGTTCCTCTTTCTCTACATCCTCGCCAGCACCTGTTGTCTCCTGAATTTTTAATCTTAGCCATTCTGACTGGTGTAAGGTGGAATCTCAGGGTTGTTTTGATTTGCATTTCCCTGATGACTAATGATGTTGAACATCTCTGTAGCATTCCTGTACTCAAAGGACAAGCAGGCTGAGAAAGAAGTTAGGGAAATAACACCCTTCACAATAGCCACAAACAACATAAAGTACCTTGGCGTGACTCTAACCAAACAAGTGAAAGATCTGTACAACAGGAACTTCAAGTCCTTGAAGAAAGAAATCGAGGAAGACGTCAGAAGATGGAAAAATATTTCATGCTCTTGGATTGGCTGGATCAATATAGTAAAAATGGCCATCTTGCCAAAGCAATCTACAGATTCAATGCAATCCCCATCAAAATCCCAATTCAATTCTTCATAGATCTAGAAAGAGCAATTCTCAAATTCATCTGGAGTAACAAAAAACCCAGGACAGCTAAAACTATTCTCAACAATAAAAGGACTTCTGGGGGAATCAATATCCCTGACCTCAAGCAGTACTACAGAGCAATTGTATTAAAAACTGCATGGTATTGGTACAGCAACAGGCAAGTAGATCAATGGAATAGGATTGAAGACCCAGAAATGAACCCACAGAGTTATGGTCACTTGATCTTTGATAAAGGAGCTACAACCATCCAGTGGAAAAAAGATAGCCTTTTCAACAAATGGTGCTGGTTCAACTGGAGGTCAACATGCAGAAGAATGTGAATTGACCCACTCTTATCTCCTTGTACTAAGATCAACTCCAAGTGGATCAAGGACCTCCACATAAAGCCAGACACACTGAAACTAATAGAAAAGAAAGTGGGGAAGACCCTGAAGGACATGGGCACAGGGGGAAAGTTCCTGAACAGAACACCAATAGCTTATGCTCTAAGATCAAGAATTGACAAATGGGACCTCATAAAATTACAAAGTTTCTGTAAGGCAAAGGACACTGTCAGAAGGACAAAACGGCAACCAACAAAGTGGGAAAATATCTTCACCAACCCCACATCCGACAGAGGGCTAATATCCAATATATACAAAAAACTCAAGAATTTAGACCCCCAAAGAACCAAATAACCCTATTAAAAAATGGGATACAGAGCTAAACAAAGACTTTTCACCTGAAGAAATCGGATGGCTGAGAAACACCTAAATTTACTTTTCAAAGTATCCCTGTTTCTTCCTGCAACTTCAACTAGCAGGCTGGTAGTGAGAACTGCACAATATCTGTGGAGTTAGAACAAAGGCTGCTTCACTTAATCTCTTGCTGTTTTAGAATGAGGTGTTAAATGCCAGAGAATCACAGTTTCTGGCCTCAGAGGAACACAGAAGGTAGGTCAGCTACAGTAGCGAAGTAACTTAGACTTAGATAAATAAAGTTTTTATTACTATACAGCAACCCTAAATATCTTGTAAGACAAAGTCCTACCCTCCATCCTCTTCCCCACTCCACTGCCTCAAGGTGAAGCTACAAGAAGACTCCGCCAGGGCTGGCCCCCAGCAAAAGGTATATACTAAGGGCTGAGACATCACCACTAGAAACAGGGTTTTTTTTTCAGTAATGAACACAACAATCTCTGGGTTCACAGCACTATCAAATATCCTGCAACAGAAATCTCTTTATGCTTATCATTGTTTCTCTGTCCCAAGTTTGAACTCTGAGGTATCTTAAAAGAAAAGCTTCACAGAAGCCCAGGAAAGGTGCTTGAGCAGGAACCTTGAGTTCCCTGGTACAGGTGAATCTCAAATTCAAATTCAACTTCTTCTAGACCAGTCACTGGAGGGTAGCAATACCATTAGTTTTTGACATAAAATGTTGACAATAAGAATCACCAAGCTAGGCAATGTTCTGCCAGTGGCCTACATCCCTAGCCATTGGTTTTTAGAAACAAGGTCTTACTATGCAGTTCAGGCTGGCCTCAAACCCATGATTTTTTTTTTTTGCCCTCCATATTTTAGATACTGGGATTAGTTTTGTGCCAGAAAGCCCAGATGTTTCTTGATTTTTGTTGATTTCTCTGAACAAAGAATAATAGTGCCTGAAATACTTTGTCAGAAAGTAAGGGGGCTGAAAGATGGTTCGGGAATTAAGAAAACTTGCTGCTCTTTCAGAGAACTAAAGCTCATTTCCTAGCATCAGGAAGTTCACAACCACTTGTAATCCAGATCCCAGAGGATCAAACACTCTTTTCTGACTTTTGTGAATACTGCATTCATACAACATACACCCACACAGACCTTGCACATACACATAAATGAATAGTTTAAGTATTTAGTCAATTCTTGAAGATGTTTCACTAGGTAGTATTCAAATATATTGTGGAATTTTTATAGACAGTAGAATACTAGAAGTCTAATTTCTGCAGCCAAAATTCTAGAAATGCTTCAGGAAATGTTAATGTGATGCTAGGTTACAGTATGCAGCCATCTCTAGGTGAATTAATAGAAGATTCCTTAGGGGGCTTGGAGAGGTGGCTCAGTCACAAGTCGGCACGTGTGTGCTGAGCAAGTATGAGGGTCTGAGCTCAGAGCCCCAGCACCCCCAGAAAAACCGGGCATGGTGGAAAGTAGTCAGATCCAAGCAGTGCGGGGAGGTGGGTGGACAGCTTGTTGAGCTGGGTCTGTATGTGCCAGGTCCAGTGAAAGACCACCTCAAAATGTAAGGTGGAGAGGGACTGAGGAAGACGCCCAGTGCTGGCTTCTGGCCTCCATGTGCATGCATGTATACACAGAGATAGAGGGAGAAGGGATATTTTAAAATTCCTCATTATAATTTTCCTCACATATTTTCAATTTATTAGTATACCTTAATACTCACTATGTAGAAAATTAAATAATACACCTAAAGAGATCAGAAACAAAATTCTGAAAAATGAAAGAATATTAGTCTTTGATGGACATTCTGCAATTAGAAACTGGAATCAAATCCTATAATTCACCTTTAATGGAAATAATGAAATGAGAAACTTGAAACATTGTGGGGACGCCAGCTTTGGAGAGCTGGCTCTAGTTTCAGAAATGACTCCTTTTACTACAATGAACATGTTATTTTGATGACAATACATGTGATTTATAAAGTTAAGAAGGAAGCTCTAAAGAATATTAATAGAAAAAAGCAACATTTCAAATAAAATATTGATTTCAAGAGAAAATCTATTATACATCAAAATGTTTTTATTGTGGGCAATAAAAGATATAAGAACTTTTTACTTTCCTGTTTATTGAATCCTGAGATTTTGATGTGTTTGGTAGTAGACTGCTTACCCAGCATGCATGAAAGACTTGGTTTTAGCCCTATGACCAAGAAAAGTAAAGACAGATAGACAGACAAACATTTAAAATTGTCTGTTTATTTGGACTACACATTAATTTAATTATTTTGGAAAACAACCAGGTACAATTTATTGAAAGATAAAATATCTTTTCACTTAACAAAATTACTTCTAGGACTCTCATTTATCTATATGGACACATATTATACATTCAAGTATATTCATAAGATATTATGTTTAGTATGAAAAACAAACTAACCCCCACAGCTAGGCAGAAAAATAAGTTAATATGTTACAGTAGCTATGGAAAAGAATGAGGCAGCTTACAGGTTGAAACTGACAAAAAATGAATCCACTTAGAAGAGCATGAAATATACATGTAGTAGGAATGTTTATTATGCATGTAATGAAAAAGTTCTAGAAAGTAAGATGGGGTAGACATGAGAGAACTTCGGGTATTTTGCATTAACTGAAAATGTTAAGGTATGTATTAATTTTTGCCTGTGTATCCATCATTAAGACATTTTTATATATTTAGAAAAGAAGGCTACCTGCTCTAATACTATAAAATGTAATGATAACTAACCTGGGGGAAAGAGCACACTTAGGAGTCATTCCAACTTTGTGTACCATTAACCTTTCACACACAATACACAAACCAAGTGTGTAAAGGTAGACGGTTGGGAATAGTAAATGGAATTTTAAGTGAAAAAAAAAAATCAAGCAACCTTCCAAATATGTTGATTGAAAAAGCAAGGTGTGATCCGGTGACATAATGGCATTCACACAGAGCAGTGGCCACGCCCAGCCTTGTCTGTGAAGACAGACTCTGTATACGTGGCTACATAGAAATATACCAGGAAACACAGCAGGCTAGCACTGTAGCATCTGACAGGACAGTACGGAAGAACCTGAGAGCTACGGGAAAAGAGAAAAAAATACTTTTCAAAATAGGTACATAGTTACATTTTCATGTTTAGATAAAATTATGACAGAAAAAGTGTCAAGCTTTTAAGGGAAAAAAACCTACCACAAATAATACATAAAATGATTTAAACTCTAGGTTGCCAAACATTTGGTTCAGAGTGACTGCCTTTGTCCCTACTAATTTTTGCATCATGTTCCTAGGCTAAAATAAATACCAAGAGTATGAGGCCCAAATAACTTAATAATGGCCCATATCCCAAACAATAATAGCCATTTAGAAAGATCATTTGCATAAATATTTTTTAAGGTATTCTTTATCACATGTGGGATCTGTGTGCCCATCTGTCAACAGTACAACCTCTCTAGCCTTGGAATCAAAATGGACGCCATCCTTAGCTACCTGTACCACACCACACTGATGTTTGCGGTTCTTGTTCTCTTTCACAACAACCACCAAGACCCAGCCCCCCAAAGACTGGGCCTTGCTGAAAAGAAGACAGCAAATTCTCACACTGAAACTGGGAAGTGCCTAGGGCTAGTAATACGCACAGGTGTAGAGTATTTTTCCCTGAATACTTGCAGCAATTTTACAAGGTTCCATGAGAGCCCCAGAGACCCCAGTGGAGTTCCAGAATGAGGTGCCCATCCTTGACAGCTTCCTAGTTCATTTGTCCTTATCTGTGCTCATAAAGTGCTGTCATAATGGCACAGTGGAAGCTTGCCACCAAGACTGACCACCCGAGTTTGGTCCCCCAGACCCACAGGACAGACGGATGCATGTGACTAGCTATCCCCAGCTCCTGGTGCCATGACATTCCTGATCCCCCACCAAATTAGCCCATAGAATTTTGAGGCCAAAACCGGTCCTTCCTTAAGTTACTTCTGTCAAAGATGTTATCCCAGGAACCTATTAATACAATTAGACCTAAGACAAATAAAAATATGCTCCCATACTTAAAATCTCTATATGGACTTGTCAAGCTTATTCAGTCATCTAAGATTGTCTATTCACGGGGTTTGCAACCTCATAGGAAGAACAACAATATCGATCGATCAACCCAGACGCCCCACAGCTCCCAGAGACTAAGCCATCAACCAAGGAGTACACATGGTTCCAGCTGCATATGTAGCAGAGGATGGTCTTGTCAGGCATCAATGGGAGGAGAGGTCCTTGGTCCTATGAAGGCTTGATAGATGACCCAGAGTAGGGGAATTGAGGGCGGGGAGGTGGGAGAGGGGTGGGTGGAGGAACACCTTCATAGGGCAGGGGGAGGAGGAGGGGATGGGAGGGATCCGGGAGGGGGGGGACCAGGAAAGGGGATAACATTTGAAATGTAAACAAATAAAACATCCAATAAAAAAAGAAGGTGAAAAAAAGAAAGTAGAAAGGGAATACTCAGGTTTAAAGGTTTAAGTAGGACAGGTCACAGTGGGCGGATAGAGGAAGAGACGAGGATCATCAAAACTAAGCCTGTATTCCAGATCCTCCACTACTTTGTAAGCTATTAAAAAAAGTAAAGGTATTTGAACACACACACACACACACACACACACACACACACACACACAAAGATTGTCTATTCAAGTTAAAACTTCAACATAAATATCTTAAATTATATAAATATGAGGTTTTTTAACTCACAGAAATAAAATGTATTTCTCTATAATTCCTAGTCACAATTCCTACAAGCATTCTTTTAGTTTTCTTCAAAAAAGAAAAAAAAAAAAGATTCCTGTACTGTTCGTGGAAAATGGGTATTTTATTATTTGTAGGTAATACAGAAATGAACAGAGCTGTCCTGCCACCTTGTGGCCAACGGGGGAACTGCTGCTTCAGCGCCAAAGCCTGTTTCAAGGATGCGAAGGTTGGTTGGTTTCCTACCCTCTCCAGGTAGTCTGCCTCTAACGCCACACCTCCCGATAGCGGTCAAATGCAGCCAGCCTTCCCTAACTGCAAATGCACACCACAAGTGAGATGCTCTACTCTAAATCCTTGCCACTCCTTACTTTATAATTCAGTTATCTCTTCTACTAGGCTATGGATTTTGAGGACGAGTGAATGACCTCAGAGGTGTGCTAAAATCAGCTCGGAAATGTCTGCTCTTACCAGTAGTTTAAAATTTCAAGTCAGTTCTCAAACCGTAGCTTGAAATTGGGTGTATTTATACAATGGAAATTAGAGTGCTTTCCCAGCTAGCTGTGGCGATACAGACCTGTAATCCCAGTAAGACTAGAGAAGAACCCGGATTACCCAGAAAGAGGTCTTCCCCTCCCTCCTTCCCTCCCCCTCCCCTCCCCTCTCCCATGTATCTAGTATGCGGTATATAATGCAAGGATTATACACATTAAAATGCATTATACACATGTTTTTAAATTTAACTTCTCCATATTCATTTTCTCTGCAATTATCACATACTAGAGAGTGGCGGTGATGTTGTGCACTGCACAAGACTGTCGAAAGAATTGAATGTCCACAATAAAGGGCTCTGCTTAGTGTCTAGTATCTAGTGTGTGCCCCCAGGAAACATTACAAGAACATTCTCGCACAACCCTATCATAATGCCTTGTAGGTAGTATACCATCAGTAAAATGCTCAACTATTCATATAAATAAAATCAAATTTTTCAATAGGATATTTGTGATGTATTAACACTGACCATAGGTTACAGGCTGAAGCAGGCCAAACCTTTAAACCAGATATAGCTAATATAGACATTACCTCTTTTGCTGTGCTCACATGAAGGTGCGCACGTGTGAACACACACACACACACACACACACACACAGGCATACACACGCACACACCTACACTCACACACCTTGAAATTCCTGATTATTCTCTCCTTCCTCCTCTCTTCCTCTATCTCCTGGTCCTTGCATTATATACTGAAGTGCTTTCCTTCTCTCCTTTTAACCACTTCATTTCATGCAAAATAAGTAATGTATGCCTCATTCTGCTCATAGAAAGTCTGCAGCGAATAACAGATCCTTCAGCTTCATGCTTAGTGAATAAGCATGTTCTCTCTCTCCGAGGGGAAGAAAATGAAGTCACGCTTTGCCGTTCCACTCTCAGGCCCCATGCTCTGGGAGCAGAAGGGAATGGGCTCTTCAGAGTGACCTTTGGGGAAAAACAAAATTAAGTTTCCAAACACAAAGTTGAAACCCAAATTGCCATGAATCCCAGACACTTTGCACAAAGAGAAGCAAGGAATGCCCCTGTGGTGGTTCCACAGACCGCCTTTGCGAAGGAAGAGTCCATATCTGTCTCTGACCTAAGGAGGCTTTCCCTCATCACCTTTTGCCAAAGGTCATGCGCATTCTCTCCTGCATGGGCTTCCCTCTGTGAGCCCCCCTCCCCTCCCCTCCCTGCACCTGCATAACATCCCTGGCACCAGGTTGCTTTAGCTTCAAAGTGGCATCCGAGGGCCACCTATGTGGAAAGATCTGCCAGCAGCTTCATTTAGTTGCTTGAAAGACATAACTGAACACGAAAGGAAAAAAAAAAAACCACTAGTTGTGAAAACAGGCTTGGAATATGATTTACGCCAGATGGTTTGGAACAAAATTCGAATTGTTCAAATGTAAACATATTCATCTAGCACAAATTGCCCTGACTCATCCATGATTAATTAGGACTGAGATGTTTTTTCAATGCAGAAAATAAAAACAAGTATTGGATTTTCTCGAAGATGACCATTTTCCCAGGAATTTATAAATAATGGCCACAGCCATCTTTGGGTTTAAAACACACAAGTGAGGCCAGGAGTGTAGTGGTAACGCACTTGCCTCACATGCCCGAGGTTCGGTCCCCAGCGGCACGCAGTGACAATATGAATTTAAATTTTTAAAACCATAGGCTGAAGCAGGCAACTTCCCCCAGGACTCTGGTCAAACCCAAGGCCATTTTGCTTAATGGAATTTCCTTCAACCTTGATTGACAGCCCTATCCAAGAACATACGGATAGCACCACCGTGCGTCACAGGAAGAGGCAGCATCCAAGTAGAAATCAGAATGCGCCATGAGTGAAAAGTCCCACAGACACGGATATATCTGCATTCCGTATGATGATGTAATGTATAGAATGTGATTCGCCTCTGGCTTCGTTCCGAAGAACAATGTCAAACATGATCATTTTTTTTTCCCTCTGCCAGCTGTCACCACCGAGTTGGCTTCCTCTGTACTTACTTGGCTTTTTGCTGTTTAATGTTTGAATGCCCACACTGAGCAGATGGCTGGACTGAACGCCAGACAAGTGGTAAAGCTGGCTGGCTCCCCTCAGCAGGTACTGCCGGATTACATGAAGGCCCAAGTCACAAAGGCCTACACACTTGGGGCTCTGGAAAGCGCAATCTGAACTTCGTGTCTAACTCGACAACTAAAAGCAAAAAATGTTGGTTCTGATTTTTCTCTTTTTTTTTTTTTTTTTTTGGTTTTTCGAGACAGGGTTTCTCTGTGTAGTCCTGGCTGTCCTGGAACTCACTCTGTAGACCAGGCTGGCCTCGAACTCAGAAATCCACCTGCCTCTGCCTCCCAAGTGCTGGAATTAAAGGCGTGCGCCACCACGCCCGGCCTGATTTTTCTCTTTAAGTTCACATATTTCATCTCTTGTTGGAGTAGCTTCCTGTGTCATCCACCATGTAATTTCTAGGCTCTGTATAAAAAAGCGAATTATACATTGAAGCCGAGGTTGTGGGTGAACTCCAAATCACAAAATGGAGCCTTTCAGAGATGAAACTTCACTAAAGACAATGTGTTTGAAAAAGAGTTGACTAAAAATAAAAAAAAATAAAAAAAAACCTGTAAATTGAAATGTGTGGCTTAGTGGGAAATCAAGTCTTTCTAATTGAGGAGAGATTAAGGCTAAAATTAAAGTAGAAAGGGAAGAGGAGGGGGTTAGATCCTTGAGAGATGACAGATTATCCAGGGGACATGGTTGTGAGTACAGCACACAGCTGAGTGGACAGGTGAAGACTGGAATGACACTGGATGTCCGCTTCTACTGGTGCAAAGAAAGTTCAAGTTCCCACACAAATAGCCGCCTCCTCCAGTCGGAGAGGCAGGGCGGAAGAGCCACATGGCCTGGCAGAGGGATGCCCACACAGGCCAGGACTCTTCCTCCACTTCTTTAAAAACAGCAACAAAGGCTGAGCAGATGAGGAAATTAAGGTGAGAAGCCATGTTGATAGCCATTCATAAGTTGATGGCTTTTTCTCATCGCTTCTCCAATTCCCAAGAGAGGCACAGCCATATATGCAATAGATCGGTGCTATTCAGCCCTTTTGATGTAGCTCACAGCAAATTACAGTAAAATCGGTTAAATGCCACAATGCGAACTCCTCTTCAGCTTAATGGACGGCTGGCAGCTGTGAGGCTCCAGGCCTGGGATATCCAGCAATGAGATCAAGTCCACCTTCGCAGCTGACTAATCAACCCCATTATATTTTCAAAGCATAAGGACACAGCCCTCTGGAAGGACATTTCTTAAGTTAAATTACCATACTTTCAAGTAAGATTTTTTTTAAAAAAATGTATATAACTTTGAATGCTTTGCCTTTTCCAAAGCAACCAGAAGAAAGGAAGTCTCTCAATGAGGATGTGAAGACAGGGGCTTCCTCGGAATTTTCTGGCCAGCCAGTCTAGCCAAAATGAATACGGTGGAGAGTGACAGAGAAACACACCTGACGTGAACCCCCTGGCCTCTGCTTACACCTTCACACACATGCATACACACCAATACACCACATAGACAATAAATTAATAAGTAAACAAAAATAAATAATTCATGGCAAAAAAAAAAATGTAGTAGGAGGAGTTGAAATCTAGCTCACCTAGAATAACCGTGCCTAACATCACAGAGAAAGCCCTGGGCACACAAAGAAACCTAAGTATCTTACATGTAATTTTAAAAGATAAAATAATATAATTTCCTACGGCTTTTAAAAACCATCCTCCATGTTACTATTTACCCCTCTTCCTCCTTCTCCCGCAGTGCTGCCCTAGCTCCGCCCTCCTCCATGAAAGCCACCTCCCCCATCTTCCCGCGTTCCCCCTGCATACCGACTGTGTCCTACCATTGCCCTCTCTAGTTCGTTCTTCTCCCTTCCCTGATCACAGTCCGTGTGTGCTTTCCTTACTCCTGCGGTTGCTCCAGATTATATACTCACAGCTGAAGCTCGCGAGCTAAGATCCACAAATTAGGGGAAACATACGGACCTCCCTCAGCTTAATATATACTTGCCAGGTCCATCATCCACTTACCCGCAAAGTCCGTGATTTCATTCTTCTGTTCTGTAGTGTACATGGATCACATTTTCATTACCCACCAGTGGAGGACGCTTAGGCTGCATCCATTTGCTGGCTTTTGTGAGTAGCGCAGCAGCACACAGCAGCTGAACAGGTATCTGCGGCGTAGAATGTGGAGACCATTGGGCAGGCTCCGAGGTAGTAAGGATGTTGAGCACTTTTTGAGACGTTTCTTAGCCATTTTAATTTCTCCTTTTGAGAACTTTCTGTTCAGATACATAGTCCATTTTTAATTGGCCCACTTATTTTCTTGACTCTTGTTGTCTTGAGTTCTTTACATAGTCTGGATATTAATCCTCTATCAGATGTATAATGGACAAAGATTCTGACCCACTAGGTGGGTTTCTTCCTCACTCATTGGGTTGACTGCAGAGCTTTGATGCTTTATGAGATCCAGCTTGTGAATTGTTGGCTTTGATTTCTAGGCAAATGGAGTCTACCCAGAAAGACCTTTCCTACACCCACATCTTATAGTATACAGCCTATGATGGAGGCAGAGGGTGTTATATAAGTTGCCGGTGGGGGTGGGGAGCAATCAGTCATCCCACTCAGCTGTGATGCTCATGACCGCAGCACTGTTGCCGGATAACAAGAAGTCCCCAAGGGTACGATAGTAGCACTTACATCCTGAAGGTAACCAGGAGCCATCCAAGCGCACTTAAGGCCCACTTGACAGGAAGAGATTCATGCCGGGGACTATAAATATCGCCAACTCCCTGCAACTAGTGAGGGGCTATGGAATCTATAGGAGAAACTCATCAGTATTATCTCTGACTCCATTCTTAATACCAAGTTTTAATCTCTACAGAGCACTGCTCTCGCCCTCATCAAAGAAGCTCCTTTTTGCAGCAGGCAGAGGCTACTTACAGAAAGCCACAAGCAACCAAGAGGCCAAGAGCTGGCTACGGAGTGCCCACACTTCACAGATACGTCTGCAGTACAGCCCCGCCAACCCAAGGCTCAGGGAAGATGGCAGGGAAGGACCTAGAAGAAATGTAGGAGCCAGAAAACCAGGATATCTGCTGTGATATTGTGTCTTCTATAGATGACAGGAAAGTTGCACCCAGGAAATATCCCAACCATATAGCTGCCTGAACAGGAACTGAATAATGACAAAACCAGTTGACATGCCAAGGTGACGGGCATAAAGTTCATATGGTTCCACCCCTGGGATACCCCTGCTTTAGGCAGTTAATCAATTAATGACCTTCTAATAGGGAGGCTCAGTCTTCCCTAGAGATGAGCCCCCAATTGGTTATCTAATAGCAAGTAGTCAGCCCTCAAAACATATACATACAAGCAACACTCAATGCCTGAGCAAATTGCACTTATATATTGATTAATTTATATATGTACTGTATGTGTGACAATAATAATTAAAGAAAAAGAGGCCATAAAATGAAGAGGGAGTCAGGGACACCTGGGAGGAGTCACCAGAGAGGAGAGGGAAGGCAGGAAGCAATGTACATAGAGTACACGCAAGATTTTTTACAAAAGGCGTAAGATTCCTGGCTCATAGAAAATTTTCATTACTCATAACTATAATGCTCAAAGCAGGTACCTGCTTGCCCAGGTCCCAGTTGACAGAGAACCAGATAATGTTTTATACGTGGATGGTTATATAATAGGAAAGGTAGGGCACATTCAGAAAACCTAAGCCTCACAGGGAGACAGCGTATACAGTGTGGTGATCAACAAACAGACCTACGATTTGGTCTAGAGGAAGACAATAGGCTTATCTTCCAAGACTTGATGCTAAATAGCTTGAAACAGGAACTTGGTGCCTCTGCCTGCATAATATGCAAAAAATGAGTGTCTCGACACATTTTTTTTAAAAAAAGGAAAGCTATTAGGTAATTAATATAATAAAAATAACTCCTACATAACTTGTGCCAAACAGTAAACATTTATTTTAACAATTAATTGGCATAAAACAACCTATAATGTGAAGAACAGAGGGACAAGCCCTGAGTTTTAACTCTCAGCACCACATGGTATATGATGCTTATAAACCTAGCACTCCGCAGGTAAAGGCAAGAGGAGCAGAAGTTCAAGACCAACCACGGCTGTATAGTGACTTCCCAGGATCATGGGACCATGTCTAAAATCAGGATTCTTACCATAAATACATGTATTTGTGTATTTATTATGGAGGCACTACAATCTGAAACTTTGGATTAAGAATATGTGGAGACTCCTAGGCATATACCCAGAGGATTCCCCTGCATACAATAAAGACACATGCTCCATTATGTTTATAGCAGCCTTGTTTATAATAGCCAGAAATTGGAAGGAGCCCAGATATCCCTCAAAAGAGGAATGGATACAGAAAATGTGGTATATTTATACAATGGAGTACTACTCAGCAATTAAAAATAATGAATTCATGCAATTTGTAGGTAAATGGTTAGATCTGGAAAATATCATTCTAAGTGAGCTAACCCAATCACAAAAGAATACACATGAAATGCAATCACTGATAAGTGGATATTAATGAGCCCAGAAGCCCTAAATACTCAAGGCACAATTAGCAAGTCAAATGACTCCCAAGAAGAAGAAAGGAGAGGAGCCTGGGCCTGTAAAGATTGGATCCAGTTTTGTAGACCCAGAACAGAGAAATCGTGGGGGGAGGGGATGATTGGGGAATAGTTGGGGGGGAGAGGAATTATGGGACATATGGTGGGGGGGGACTGGGAAAGGGGAAAGCCTTTGGAATGTAAACATAGAATATAGAAAATAAAAATTAAATAAAAAAAAGAAGAATATGTGGAGAAAGCATCTCCATAGTCCTTCTCAATCGGTAAATAAATCAGTAAGTAGAGATCCACCTACTTACAGCAGTGATACTGACTTCAGTCCGTACTACACCGAGACAGTGAGACTAAACACTTCCTGAAAGAACAGAAGTCCTGAGAGACACGACGGTCAAGTGAGTCTTAACTATCGGGACTGGCGAGAAAGTGGTTCCATTTGTGAGCATGGGATGCATGAGCGTGTGTGACTTCGAACCAAATGTGCTCAGGAGGGTGTGTGCTTTTGTATGTGGCGAGTGTTTCCAGCATGACTACGCATGTTTTCCTAATAAGATCCCCGTGCCTCTTGTTCTTGGGAAGACACCACGCTGGGAATTGCCTTGCTGCCAGCAATGAACCTTGCCATTTACAAATGCCAGAACCGACGCTGGGAAGTTATCAGAGTGGAAAATATGCTAAGGCTCTTTCTGGACAAGAATCCTGAACTATAAGGGTTCCCGTCGCAGCATCTGTTGAAATCATCTTATAAACACTCATACATGCGGGATTCCATGTTTAATAGATTTTTTTATGGCTAGGACTAAATTAACACAGAGAGACCAAACTTTACTAAACACCTGTCTTTGCTTTGAAACCTATGTAGAGAAGTGGCTAGCCGTGCACTTTACACGAGACCAGAAGATCCCATTAAATATTGGCAGGCCCTTTAGAAAAAACAAGCTCTATTTGTATATCAAAACGCAGAGATATTATGAAAATGTTTACTAGCTAGAACACGAAGTGAAGAATAAAAATACGTAAGCGTAAGTTTAAGCCATGCTTTTCAAGATCAAGCTGTCTAAAGGTCAAGTCCATCCTCAGAGCCTTAATGCTTGTATTCCCTTAGTACTGAATGCATGCACGTTTACCGTGACTGAAATGAATTGCTTTCTGATGATACTTCAGGTTAAATAAATTCATAATTTCCTTTTATCTCTCCACCTTTATATCATAGTATATCATTATTATACACTATCTAGCATTCAATCCCAAATATTACAACTAATGTGCTCAGGACAATTAATCTTCATGTTTTTTATTGTCTTATCAACAAAGAAGTAATGTATTTCATTAAACCAAGCTGAAAGGATAAAATGGGACAATATATAAGGTGGTTTACTCTGCTGAAAACATTTAGTATCTTTCTAATCACCAGGGCACAAAAAAAAGGCATCATGATTTTGTAAAATACAATTCTCAAGTTATTTTAATTGCTTGCTGTATTTTTCTTTGTGACCCATACGCCATTTATTATAACATAAAATTTTAATTGCTAAAAGACATAGTTTTCTGTCTAATTGATATTACTCTTTCTTTAATCTTTTTGTTGCTATTGGGTTTTTTGTTTGTTTGTGTGTTTGTTTTATGATTAGGTTTTACATTGTAGCCTAGGTTAGCCTCAAACTTGGGGCTATCCTCCTATCTTAAGAGACATCTCAATCTTTTTAACAAGAATCCTTGTCCTTACACTTGAGCCATCCTCTAAGAAGATGAAAAAATCGCAGACAATTCTGTGACCTACTGAAGGGATAGCTACAAGCCCTGTTCCCATAGGAAAGGCACATGTGGCATCTGTTAGTGGCTCTAGCCCCTAGCCTATAATTTACTTTGAGCCCAATGTCAAGTGTGGCCAGTGATTGTCCTGTCAGCCTGAACACCTAGCTGATTCTAAAACACTAAAACCCCTAATAGGTATTCCAATGACCATGCTATGGCTACAATGTAAAACCTAATTATAAAATTCCAGGGTCTCATTTCTTCCCTGGTCTATTAAAGTCACCTTTTTAAACTATGCTATTCTCTATATCCACAATTGTTCTTACTATCATTGCTAGTTTGAAGACAGGTTTTCTAATTATTTATTGCTGCTTAAAACTAGAATTAAGCCGGGCGGTGGTAGCACATGCCTTTAATCCCAGCACTTGGAAGGCAGAGGCAGGCAGATTTTTGAGTTCGAGGTCAGCCTGGTCTACAGAGTGAGTTCCAGGACAGCCAGGATTGTACAGAGAAACCCTACCTCACAAAAAAAACAAACAAACAAACAAACAAAAAACTAGAACTAAGTAAGAGGTAATAAAAATGAAAATACTATGAAGATAGAACCAAGACTTGTGCACAACTAACGCCTTATTATGCAGGCCTGGGGGATGGGTGGGACATAAGGACACTCTTGTGTTTGCTGCTTAGATGCGCTGTTAGATCACCAATAAAACAAAGCTTGCAGAAGAGTAAATCAGTTCCAGGCACTTTAAGCTTGAGGAGCCTACAAGTCAGAAAGTGAAAGCATCCTATATTCATAACTGAAGTAGAGAAGAAACTAAGGGCTGGAGACCACCATCCTAGCCCTTTAGGTCTGAAACCATATTGGCAGGGGAAGGTCATGCACCCGCCCTGGCTACGGCAAAGGCTGAAGAACGAGGATCCGTTAAACCTACACACTGAGTACCAGCCTTGGCAGAACACCAAGATCCTATATCAAAATAATGATAACTTCTGGATCCTGGTTGTCTACTTAATGTTTCTATTGCTGCAGCCAAACCCCACGACTAAAAGGCAATTTATGGAGAAAGGGCTTATTTGCTTTACACTTCCATGTTGCTGTTTATCATGGAAGTCAGGACAAGAACTGAAACAGGGCAGGAACCTGAAGCCAGAGCTGATGTAGAAGCCATGGAGGGGTGCCAGCTACTGTCTTGCTTCCCATGACTTGTTCAGCCTGATTTCTTCTAGAACTCAGGACTACAATCCCATAGATGGCATCACCCACAACTGGCTGGGTCCTCTCCCATTGATCACTAATTAAGAAACTGTCTTACAGCCAGATCTTATAGAGACGTTTTCTCAATTGCAGTTCCCTCCTTTCAGATAACTCTGGTTTGTGTGTCAAGTTGACACAAGACTAGCCAGCACACCAGGTAAGTTGATAAAGGAGAGAGAGAGAAAAAAAAAACATAGAGAATCCTGAATTATTCACACATTTTAGAGAGTGGGGCCAGGAGAATGAAAAAAGCACACTGTTAAATACACAATACAGTGTCCGAGGAGAATGGTCAGTGGATAAAGCATTGGCTGCACAGGGTGAGGACCAGTGTTCAAAGCCCAGGAACCAAAGGAAAAGACCAACAGGTGTGGCGGCTGTCTGCAATCCCAGCATGCCAGCATCAGAGAAGGGTATTCCCATCTCTACCACTAGGTAGCTAGATTTGCCTGGAATCCAGAGCTCTGGGATCAGCAAAGCATCCTGCCTCGACCAAGAAAGAGCTGACCAAGGAAACACACAATGTCAACTTTAGTCTTCCTCATATAGCTTTCACACATTGCACATATGTACACACATGCACATATGCACACATGTATGGCCACAAATGTGTTTACACACACACACACACACACACACACACACACACACACACTGCTTTGTACTATATTTCTACACTAGACCACAATAGAACAAAGAATAAATCAAGACAGAGCCACTTGTCACCAAGCTGAAACTAACCTGTTTATGTAACCTTTTGCAGAAATAAAGAATGAAAGAGATAACAGGCAAATATCCCAGGATAATAAAATTCCTCTGCCTTAATCTTAGTAAACAAACATTACTCTAGTGCTAAGCAATCATTTATTTTCCTACCGTTCTGTATTCCTGCCCATGCCTTTCAGGGATAGGGAAACTTTGAAGGGACCATTCTTCTGCTTTTCCATCGCTTCTCTTCCTATACAACCAATGTCATGTGCAGAAAATCATAATTCTTGCTCTATTTTACAGGATGAAATGTTGCCTTTTCCTAGAATTGAAAATAAAGCCAATTAAGATATTTAGATGCAGTGGTTCATGCAAGTAGTCCTTATATTCAGGAGGGTGGAGAGTTCAAGACCACACTGGGTTACATACTAAAACCTTGTCTCAAAACAAATCTAACTAAACACACACACACACACACACACACACACACACACGTATATATTTGCACACACATATACTTGTAATTTTTTTCTCTAAAACATGAAGATGAAAAACCTAAGATCATGCATTTTGAAAAGCTCCTCTGTTTGTATGGAACTGTAACAATTCCAGAAACTACAGTAATTTGGTGACTTTCATAGATAACTCAGGAATAGCCTACCTGCAAGCAGATATTATAAGCTACTCATCAGCTACTCCCTTCTTCCTCTGAAACCTGTAAGAAGAAATGCCTGCTCTGCCATGTAGGTCCTTTGTCTGCCTGTCTGTCTGCCTGTGATATCAATGTGTCTTCTAATAAATCTCTTACAAGAGCAATCTATTTCAGGGTTCCCTTTAGCCTCCAGCCTTTCAGTCAACAAGATTGGATGCCCTGTGGGACCCTGTTATCACAGAAAGCAGTGGGGAGAGAAAATTAGGAGAGGAGGAGAGGGCAAAGAGGAGGAGGAGGGGGAGGAGGAGGAAGAAGAAGAGGAAAAGAAGGAGGAGGAGAGGAAGAAGAGGAAGAGGAAGGAGGAGGAGGAAGAGGAGGAGCAGGAGGAGCAGGAGGAAGAGGAGGAGGAGGAGGAGGAGGAGGAGGAGGAGGAGGAGGAGGAGAAGAAGAAGAAGAAGAAGAAGAAGAAGAAGAAGAAGAAGAAGAAGAAGAAGAAGAAGAAGAAGAAGAAGAAGAAGAAGAAGAAGAAGAAGATTTGGCAATGTTAACATTTTCCACCAGATACAGAAACTCTGGGGTGATCAGTGAGTGACTCTACTCACGACTGGTTTTTGTTCTGTTTTGTATGATGGGACATGGTGAGCTTACAAGGAGAGGACCCTATCAAAACAAATTCTGCTACCAGTCATCCAACTTCTCCACGGGTTCTAGATCTTTATATACTCTGGACTGTATTTTCTCCCTCAGCTTAGGCGATACATTTCCAAACACCTACTAACCCCTCAACAAGCTGCTTCTAAAGGTTCTCAACCATGCTTCTCAAGGTTCCCCAGAAAAATTAAAACATTTTAAGTTCTCCAAATTGTGTACCTTTTGTGGTTCTGTAATTATCAGCTATGTATCTAGCTTTAAACAGTGGGATCCAGAGGAAAAGCACTCCAAGGACGCCGAGGGAGGTAGCTCCCTCACCTGCAACCTGTGGGAAGGGAAAACTACAACTCCCATGAGAAAGTGGGGCCGCAGAACCCACAACTCCCAGCATCCTCTCGGAGGCCCAAGATGGTCAGGCTAGTCGGCGAAGTGAGACCATAAATGTCTGCGGAAGCTGTGAAGAAGCTTTCTTTCCAGATAGCAGCATCTGAGGAGGACTCTGCGGCCCCGATAGAACAACAAGATGTAGCGTGCGGCCTGGAGAACTTGCCTGTGAGCTTGTGGCCTTTGGGGGCGGGGCCCAGGCCTAAACCTTTCCAGGTAGAGGCGGGACTAAGTGGCTGAAATGGCTGGGGGTGGTGCCCTTTCTTCTGGGGGCGGAGCTAGAGGGCTGATCACAGACCTTAGGGGCGGCGCTAAAGGGCTCGCCTATTTCCCTTCTCTCCCCTGGCGGGCCCTGCGCAGTTATGAACTGGGCTGGAGGGCTGTCCTGTAGCCCCCATAGGGGCTGGCCACAGGGCTCCTCTTAATTCCCCCCGCGGAGCCTGCACCCTTCCATGTTGGAAGGAGATAGAGGGCTGCCCACAGCCTCCTTGGAAGGAACCAGAGAGCTGCTCATATCTTGAGTAGTTGAGGCCAACGCCCTTGTAGGAGCGTGTCTAAAGGGTGGCTCACCACCCCGGGAGACGGGAAAGGTTGGGAGTGAGCGCGGAGGTAGGAAGGGGAGTGTTGCACCCTTCCCTGCAGAACCCTGCCCCAAGGGGGCGCCAGGGCTCCTTTTCTTGAAGCGGAGAAAGAAGGACACATAGCTCCCCCAAGTGGTAGTAATTGTCAAATCAGCTGTAACAACAGGCTTTTTTTTTTCCTGATATTTTTATTTTTTTAAGTATTAGCACACGGGTTATCTTTTAGTTTTACTCTGGCGTTTTAAAAATGTTCATTAGCAAATGTTAATTAAACATAATCATGAGTTTAGTGATGACATTTTTTCACACATGCACAGAATGTGTTTTGATGATATGCACAACTTCTGGTCCCTCCCCCTCTCCCAGTAATCTTCATCTTCCTGGCTAGTGCCCTTTTATCTTTCATCTCGCTCGTGTGTGTGTGTGTGTGTGTGTGTGTGTGTGTGTGTGAAGACAGAGCCAATGAGTTTCATCAAGGTTGTTTGTTGTTTACTGGAACTCTAGTCTCCTTGACTTTTTGTTTATTGTTATTTATTCTTTGAGAATCCCATACAATGTTTGTCGTCCTTGTTCCCTCCCCCAACTCCTCACAGAACCTTGTCCAGCTCGCAGTCCACCCAATTTCATCTTCTTTCTCTCTCTAGGGAGGAAAAAAAAAAAAAAGCTGTTGGCCTGAAAGGAAAGTTCTTAAATGGAAAGAATTTAATATTTTTCTATGAACCTGTAATAAGATCTTAACAAGGATTTTTACCTTTTACTGTCTGTAAAATGTCGATTCCTTAAAGTGTGTGTGACAGAGGCGTGACTTTTCAGAAAGAGCCTTTTCCCCTCTCTGGCTTGTACTCAGAACTTAGTGAGTGATCAGAGCAAACCAGCTCCCTGTGATCTTGACTATCTGACATGTAAGAAAGACCTGGTTATGAATCTCAGCCCCTGGAGTCAAACTTAGCTGAGGTCTCCTCCAAGCTGAGAAGTCCTGGGCACATATAAATGAACTTCTTCAAGTCCTCGGAAGCCCTCGAGTTTAAGTCACAGTCCCTCACTTCACAGCTGCTTTGGGAATTACTGTTTCTACTTCTCTGTAAGAACTCAATAAATACCCATGACTGCTACTGCCTCAAAGCCCTAACCCCTTCAGCCTTTAACCCCTCAGACAGTGGCCTAAGTTGCTTATGGAGTAGGGAAAGACCCAAGAGGCTGGCAGAAGATCGCCCACTCGGACGTCGGACTCAGACGATACTTCAGCATCTTAGCTACTCCACAGAGCCTTGAGCTTGTTGTTTTCAAAGTGAAAATAATTTAAAACTGTGTAGCTCTTCCCCATCCAGGATGAGTACAACTTAGGCTGCTCTTCCCTCCTTCTAGGGTTTTGTGAGCAGCAAATGGGGTAACAAATTCTATAGCAGATTCCAGAAGACAAAGCAGGATTTTACTGTGAGAGATAGCGCCCTCAGCCAGGCGGTGGTGGCACACACCTTTAATCCCAGCACTTGGGAGGCAGAGGCAGGCGGATTTCTGAGTTCGTGGCCAGCCTGGTCTACAGAGTGAGTTCCAGGACAGCCCGAGCTACACAGAGAAACCCTGTCTCAAAAACCAAAAGAAAAAAAGAAAAAGAAAAAAGAAATAGCGCCCTCTCCTCTATGATTTGCAGCCAGCAACACACGTCTGCATTTGCATTGACAGTTTATTAACAACACAAGTAGATAATACTCCATGTACCAATGAGACCTTAAGGCTTGGTCAAGATCAAACATTGCAGGATGACTGCTGAGACCACCTTTTTTTTTTCTTTATTCATCAAAGAGATGAGTGGCTATAATATACCAGGCACTGTATTAGGCAAGGCCTAGAAGATGACATCATTTGGTTAAAAAAGACAGCATCTGGTTGCTTTTGTTTTAAGCTAGAAGTATCTAACATGAAAGAAAAATAGTGCTCCATTCTTAAGTAACTTCAATAAATACTCATTAAGAACTAAAAGTACCCAAAAAAAAAAAAAAAAAATAGCCGGGCGGTGGTGGCGCACGCCTTTAATCCCAGCACTTGGGAGGCAGAGGCAGGTGGATTTCTGAGTTCGAGGCCAGCCTGGTCTACAGAGCTAGTTCCAGGACAGCCAGGGCTACACAGAGAAACCCTGTCTCGAAAAACCAAAAAAAAAAAAAAAAAAAAAAAAAAAGAACTAAAAGTACACCAAGAGATATGTTGGGATGCAGGAAACATGCCCCCTGCCCTCAAAGCACTAACAGTGTTCCTACACTCAATTTTAGCTCTTTGTGCTACTGAATGAAATTGTGTGTGTGTGTGTGTGTGTGTGTGTGTGTCTGTGTCTGTGTGTGTCTGTGTGTGTCTGTGTGTGTGTGGTGAACTCTGTAAAAAAAAATTCAGTCATAAATTATATATATTTTTTGCCATCTTCTCTAAGGCCTATCTATAAAAACAGTTGGTCTAATACAGTCTCTTAAATTAGCCTACTTTATTTTATGTACAAAAATAACTAAGAATAACTTAATTAACCAGACACCTTGCCTGTAATCTCAGCACTCTGGATGTGGAAACAGGAGAATCGTGAATGTAAGGGCCAACCTAGTAGACATAGCAAGACCCTGTCTCCAAAGCAAGTTACTAGGAAGGTAGCCCAATGCCAGGGTGCTTTGGGCTCAAGTTCCTGGGTGTGCTCTCCTGCAGCATCAAGAGGTTAAAAGATTCCATATAAGTATCTCCTTTAAAACCCTTACGGTCATTAGTGTCCGTAAACTCAGGGGATTTGATGTACTAATCATAGTTTCCAAATTAAAATAAGTCCCTGTTTATTTTTAAAAGGTGGGGGAGGGGGAAGGAAGAGCCATGTGATTGGTTCTGAGGCCAGCCATTGAGAGCATACATGGAAGACTTGAGAGCAAAACTATTGGAAACGGATATTCCTGGTGTCATAAAACGAGATACTAAATAAAGTAGAGGTCTCTCAGCCAGACAGTTTTACTTTTGCAAAAAGGTGCACAGTGGCCCACACCCGCTGAGCAAGCGTACCAAGGCCGGAGTTCAGTTAGCTAAGTCTCACTCCGTTGGTGACAGTTCAGCCTCACAACGTGACAGGATTGACTAGTCCCTAACGGGTGGGCAGGGAAGGCTGCTGTGGAGAGTTCCTAGAATCTCTACCCATCCAAGGTGTGTGGCAAAATGGACAAATTTACAAGAGGGAGGCGTTTATAGAATATTGGCATTTGGGGAGGCTACTGGCTATCTGATAGAAAAGACTGCTTCTCAGAAGAGATAATCCGCATCCTTACAGACAAGCCTCAGAGTTGCCCAGGCCGTCTAGTGGTACCAGTGATGTAGGATGAGTGTGTCACAGATACCAGGGATGCAGTGTAGACTCACACATGTGCTACCCAGATGCTCTGTTGCTGACTACAGTTCCAGCTCACCTTCAGCTCATTTGGGCACATACATAAAAGGAATTGAACAAAAAGTCAAACTAGCTTACTTGCTGCAAACCGTGACTCACAGGCTCACACAACCATTAAGGCATGAAAAAGTCAAGGCAAAAAATAATTTTATGTCTGTTCTGCTCTGGGGTGCCATATAAAGAGAAAAGGGCACGCTGAAACGTTCAGATGAGAAGCCAGCATAGCCTAACATCCTCGGGGGTGAAAGCCAAGGAGAAAACAAACTAATTGGTTTTCTTGAGCCAAGTCAGGTCTAATCATTTGTCAGGTCCCTCCGATCAACTTCAAACGTTATTTTTAAGATCTCTATTGGGCCTTGACCAGAATTATCTGGCTCATGGTCTCCTAATAGCTGCTAGAAGCGAAACTTAGACATGAAGGGGCAAGTCCAAGGATTCTTTTTTTTTTTTTTTTTTTGGATTTTTTTTTCTATATTTTTTGTTTACATTCCAAAGGCTTTCCCCTTTCCCAGTTCCCCTCTCACCATATGTCCCATAAGTCTTCTTTCCTCCGCCCATTCCCCAATCATCCCCCCCCCCCATTTCTCTGTTCTGGTACTCTCCTACAAAATTGGATCCAGTCTTTTCAGGACCAGGGTCCTCTCCTTCCTTCTTCTTGGGAATCTTTTGATTTGCTAATTGTGCCTTGAGTATTCAGAGCTTTGGGGCTCATTAATATCCACTTATCCATGATTGCATTTCATGTGTATTCTTTTGTGATTGGGTTAACTCACTTAGGATGATATCGTCCAGATCCAACCATTTGCCTACAAATTGCATGAATTCATTATTTTTAATTGCTGAGTAGTATTCCATTGTATAAATATACCACATTTTCTGTATCCATTCCTTCTTTGAGGGACATTTGGGCTCCTTCCAACTTCTGGCTATTATAAATAAGGCTGCTATGAACATAGTGGAGCATGTGTCTTTATTGTATGCAGGGGAATCCGCTGGGTATATGCCCAGGAGTGGCATGACAGGGTCCTCTGGAAGTGTCATGCCCAATTTAAGTCCAACAATTCTTGTAGCTGGGTTTTTGAACACACCCAAAAAGGGAAGGAAGTACTTCTTTCAGCATCCCAAGAATTCAGGAAAGTTCCTTAAGATTCCTGCTCGTGTTTAAAGTCCTAGTACTATGCAAACTTGTACTTGAGTTTCTGGGACTTTGATATACAGTGTTAATCAGAAGAGTCCCGACTTGCAGTAGAAGGTTATCAGGAGCTGCAGTGAAGCAATCAGAACAAAGTGGATGTCTGCTGTGTGTCTGTAACTGCAGATTAAAAGGACACTTCATGACACACCCCAGAACTCATGCTTTTCCTTCAGACACATTCGTCTGAAAGACGACACCTACCCATTTAACACAACCCAACATTAAAGTCGGTTTATGCTAGCCAAGTTCAAAGAAGGACAAAATCATCATGACCAAGAAGAGTCAAGATAGAGTGTTCATTTTTCAACATGCTATATGCTGTTTCTGCTTCAGCTGCCTAAACAATCACTACTTATAAATTCTTTCTTAAGCTTTTTGTGAGAAAAAAAGATTGGAATCTACCCAGGCTGTGGCTTATGGGGCATATTTCCCACTGTTCACGTTGCAGTCATTTCTAACTCTTGCTCATGACAATGCTAGACTGGTAAAGTCCCTTTTTTTTTTTTGCATTCATATTTTATTAGTTTATATATAACAACACAATTATACCATTTCAATAATTGGCAGATTTTTGAACAAATCAAACTGATATTTGACGAAAGGAAAAGTATAGCTATGTTAGCTTCATGTTCAGTGGCATAGTCTTCATGTTAGTATAGAAACAGTGACTAAGAGTTGATTAGCCTCTGCTAGCTAGCCTATAAGACACCCTTCCCAGGGCAGTACTGTGCCCTGGTATGTCTTATCCTTAATGGATGGATCCTAAGCATGATTTAAACCCTCATATTGTCCCTAAGTTCAAGAAATCTTTTTGGATTTTTTTCTTTCCTTTTTTTTTTTTTTATTATTTTCTATATTCTTTGTTTACATTCCAAAGGCTTTCCCCTTTTTTTTTTTTTTTTAATTTGGTTTTTTCAAGACAGGGTTCTCTGTGTAGCCCTGGCTGTCCGGGAACTCACTCTGTAGACCAGGCTGGCCTCGAATTCAGAAATCCACCTGCCTCTGCCTCCCAAGTGCTGGGATTAAAGGCATGTGCCACCACTGGTGTAAAGTCCCTTTCTTGTCCTTCATGTTTTTCTGCAGATCCTGACTCCCATTATACGCATCTGACCATTAGTGAGGCAGTGTTTGCTGGTAAACGAAAGAAGACTGTGCGGGGTCAGCTCTCATTCTCTTCACTCAAAAGGATGAAGTCACCAAGGATAGGAAAGGAATTCACAGACAGGGTTTTTTTCCGGATATTTGTAGCTAGGAAAGTTAACTCCACAACCCTTTTTTTTTTTTTTCACTAGCTACTACAATGCCTGTTGTGCCAGCCCCAATTGTAATGACATAGATCCTCTCTTTGTCAGTGAGATAGGTTGACTAGTTACGTAGTAAATAAATGAAAGGTGACATTTTTAAAGCAGCTGCCACACCCTGAGTAGCATTATTTCTCTAGGGGTTTGTGAAAATCACCCCCACTATGAGTATTTTCCCTAATTGTTCATCCAGAACTTACCAAATCCTTTGCAAGAGTCCCACTGGTAATGTGAGCCCGGCTTTTTACATGTGTCTCCAGAACAATCCTCGTTCTGCACTGAGAAGCCCCCATGGCTTGGCCCTGTGTTCCTGGCCACAGCTGGGAGATTTTCAGCCTGAACTACTGCATAGTTTGTTCCCCAAAGTCTTAATCTCTGTTGGAAACCTGGTAATTCCTTGTTCGTTTACATCTCTGACTACATTTTCTAGCTGATTCCTACCACCATTTCCAGCTTTTGTCCTACCTTTACTAGCCAGGATTCCCTTGAGAACATAAAACATCCCTCAAACTGGCTCAAGCAAAGGGGGTGGGGGGGAATTGCCTCATATAATGGAAATGTCCAGACGTGGCTCCCATAGGCCTGTCTGGACCAAGACTCTAACAATATCTAGTAATGTCTACATTCCCTGTTTGTAGAATGAAAGGTCCGAGGCCACTTCAGGGTTTCACAACCCACCAATCCCTAAGCTGGAAAACATAACAATCTCTGAACTCAAAGACTCACCAGTCTCCAAGCTTGAAAACCCACTGATTCCCAAGCCTAAACACCCAAAATCCCTGTGCCTGCCTACAAATCCCAGCAGCCCCCATCCTGGAGAACTCTCCCCTTCGAGAAGCACTATATATATAGCCTGCCTTCTGCTCGGTTCCCTGCTGCTTCTTGCCAGGCAGAGGTGGCCGTTCTCTTATGTCTCTCCCAATAAATTCTTGTGTGAGGTTTGTTGTGTGGTGTGACTTTGGGCTTCCTACTGCCAAGATACCTTTCCCCTCAGAGAGGTAACACTTGCACTATTCGAACATCTACTTCTCTTTCCAGTGCGTGGCTAGGTAGGAGGGCTTGTCTAAACCTTAAACTTGATACTGAGTGTTCCACAGAGAGGTCTTTCTACCCTCTTTGTATCAGTAACCCCAGACTTGTATTCCTTTGTCCTGGCTTAGATGGTGTGTCTGTTCACAAACCAAATACTTGCTGGTTCTCTTTAGTTGTTCTTGTTCTCAGGGTTGTTGGTTTTGAGGTGGGGTCTCTTATAGCCTAAGTTAATCAGAAACTGTCTGAGGCCCAGGGACGACCTTGAACTTCTACCGCGCCCCCCCCCCCTTGCTTCCATTTCTGGAATTCTGGGGACAACAAAGCTATGCGCCTCCCCTGGGGTTTATGTGGTACTGGGGATAGAACCTGTGGCCTGCTTTATGTAACACTCCACCAACTGAGCTGCATCCCCAAGCCAAAAACAAGCCCTTGGAAAGAGTTAGTGATATGCTATTTAGTCGGGTCAGCTTCTGGAACCATGTGGAACCCTCATCCACCCAAGAGTGGAGAGACTTCTGGGAGGAGCTGGGGCAAAAGCAGGTTTGCTAGGACCAAAGCCCTGCTCTGTCCTTGGTGTCCCATAGGCACAAGCAGCCTTCAGGGTGAAGAGTCCTTGTGGATACAAGTTTGTATCAGGAAGCAGGGTAGACATAGACGTTGGAAAGTGTTACAAGCTGAGTCCATTTCAATTAAGACCAAGTGGCTCCCCCCAGTTTGTTACTGACTTCCCAGCATCACAGTTGAACAGTTTCTGAACATAAACATTTGAATAAAATGTCCGATGCTCAATGACCTCAAACTGTCTCTGAAAAGATGAAGTACTTTTCCATTATAAACTTAAATCACAGAACAATATATTAAATTAGGCATGGTTTTTAAAAGGTTTGGGGGTTGGGGTTTTAGTTTTGGTGATAGGAAAGTTTCAACCTAGAGCTTTTTGCATGCTAGGCAAACTGTCACTGGATTACCTCCCTACCTCCAAAGGTCATTCTTCATGATAGTTATTTTTCAAATCAGTAAAATATGTTTCTTAGTATTTTTAATAACCTTTTGTGGAGTAGAAATATGAACATAAAAAATTAATAATTTATAATCATCACTGGTATCAAAGTCAACGATTACATCTTCTTAAACATATATATTTATTTATTTATTCTGGACTGGTACAATTGTTCAGTGGGTAGAGACAGTTGCTGCCAAACTGGAAAATTACCTAGCAGTCTGTATTGTCTTTTGAAAAATACGTGAAACTCATTTGGAATTTGCTGCCATTTATAACCCAAGTGTAAAGGAGTCCAAATTGTTAGAGAATTCTCCCTCCCTCTCCCTCCCCCTCCCCCCTCTCCTTTCCTCCTTCCTTCCCCCCTCCCCCCCTTCTCTCACACACATAAGGATCAAACTGAGCACATTCCTTGCACATGGTAGGATAATATATAAAAGAATGTTTCATAGTAAACTATGAACTGGAGAAGTAGCCCGGCAGTAGAGCGCTTACCTAGTATGTGTGAGGCCCTAGGTGCAATCTCCAGGACAGCAAAAATGAGTAAAATATAACAAATATTCTTGAAAATACTTTCTTTAAATTTCTAAGTAGAAATAAACAACTAGTTTTTAGGAAAAAGAAAAAAGAAAGTAAGATACTCTTCTGGTTAGATAACTACAATAAGTCAGACTTGATTTTAAAAGGAATCATCTGTGTTGGGGAAAAAAAATCATTTTCTAGTTCAGTGACTTAATACTGTACTTTAAAAGGATGTGCTCCTTGAGGAACAAATCAGTTTAAAAATATTCTTCATGAAAGGTTTCACAAGGAGATCATAAAGTCTTCATTTTACAGCTACTTCGCAAAACGCCCCAATAACCATTTACATTTCAACACTGAATTGTTAAAAAGCCAAAAGTGGGTTCTGAGTAAGACAGCACTGGGCGCGTTTGATGGACAGGAGTGTCTCTTTCATCCCTGTAGGACATCCCTGCTCAGCTCAAGTGGTGAGACACAATGCAAGAAGCAGCTCTTTACCTCCCCACTCCCCCGTCACTGTCTATGCAGAAGGATGGCCTGCCCCCCACCCCAGACTCCCACTCTTCTCCTTCTTAATCTCTCACCAGGAATGCCAGTCCTCCCCCAGTTCTGTGCTTTTTAAAGTATAGGCTTCTGCACTTAACCGCACAGCTCCGCCAAGCCTCTACAGGAACTGTCACTACAGGCTGTTCAGTGTTTTTCTAAAGATGGGCCAGGAGACGTCCTGTTAACAAGGGCCCAAGATGGGCAATTCCAAGATTCCTCAGGATCCTGTAACATCCTTACCCCCAAATGAAAAGCCAAGCAGTTGGTGCCTTGCAGAACCACTCTTATCCAACTCTGTTGACACATTGGCATGCCCCTTTACTAAGGGTCACAATAAACAGTCCCCATGAACTGCCTCCTACAGAAGAATGGGTTGGAAGGACACTGGTGAAAAGTCTCTGTTGTATCTGTACTAGAAAAGTCAGTGTTGCTTCTGATGGTAAGTTTGTTCCTTACGGTTAAAGACTTTCAGCTAATCATATGCCCTTTTGAACTAACTGCTTCCAGGTAAAGGCAAGCATCTGGGCTCTTTCTGCTGTACACTTTGTGTCTAAGCTCACTGGGCAGGTTGACTGCACCTGGATTAGTCAGCTTTCTGCTATTGTAACAAAATGCCCAAGATTATTAGCTTAAAAAATGGAAAGGTTGTTGGGCACGATGGCTTACTTCTGTAATCCACTTTAGGGGCTGATATGGAGGGGTCAGCAGAAGCTCACAGCCCCTGAACGCGGTCTTACCCACCACCACCACCACCACCTTCCTCACATGTGTTCCATGTGTATCTTATGAACCTGAAACTCACTGATAGGCTATGCTGACTCTCTGTGCGTCCTGGCGCTCCTGCTGCCTCCGCATCTCCCAGCGCTAGAATGACAGAGGCAGGCTGCCACACCAGAGTCATTTTTACGTGTCGGCCAGGGGATCAGAGCCAGGTCCCTGGGCTCCTACGGCAAGAGTCTACCAACTCAGCCATCTCCCCAGCCCTAAGAGACACTCTAAGCTTCAGAGTTTAAAATTATGCTTCTTAACAGCTGCAAGAGAATAATTACAGCAGCAGGCTTTCCAAGAGAATTGAGATTTGAGACTTTAATCTTCATATTTTTATAAATGTAATGTTTGAAAATTCAGGTACATTCAAAACACCAAGAAATGTTTCCAAATCATCCTTTTGTCATTTAATAAGAATAGAATTGCATCACATGTATCTGATACATCTATATATTGATACCTATTTTATAAATTGCATTTTATAATTATTTCTATGGTTGAATTAACATTTATGACTTTCTAACCCAAAATTATTCATAATGAACATATATATGTGTATATATATATATATATATATATATACATATATATACACATACACACATACATCATCAGATAAAGCTAAAAAGAGAAAAAAAGCTAAGGATAAACTATTGAATTTCATATAAACATCAAATTCAGTAGTTTTTGGTCAAAGTACTTGGGAATAAATGATCATGAGTGCTCAGCCCTAAATGGAACATTTTCATCAATCCTCCCACCTGTGCCAAGGCTCGGGAACAGCACTGAGAGGCGGGGAGAGCGCCAGAGCTGGAGGATGCGGAGGAGCTCGGGAAAACGGTCCACGGGCGTCATGTGCCTGCTGAACTCAGGAACTCACAGCAGCTGTGGTTACCTGTGAAGACGCACACAAGATCAAACCAACTGAGCAGCATGGGTGGGGAGGTGGCTCGTCAGGCGCCTCCCCTAACTTGGGCACTCCGTGGCGGATGACAGCTGCTGAAGGAAGGAAAACCGTTCCTTGGGGTGTGGCTACTGACAGGTTGCCCCTGGACCAGGGGACAGCCCGACATTGTGCACACGTGGGCAGCACTAAATGGACTTAGTAAGCTATTTAAAAAGAAAAAAAAGGACGTGAAGATGGGAGGTTGGGGTGCAGCAGGGGCTCTATGATCCTACTACATCATAAACATATGCAGTTCTCAAAGAAGAAAAAATAAAATGTCAGTTCCTGATATTCAGAACTATGAGGGGGGAAAAGCAAGCTTCGAAGATTACGATTTCTGGTTATAGAAAAAAAAAATCCTATTATTTTTATTCCTGTAAGACCACAAAACTTTGAATTTTGGAAGGGAATTTGTAGGCCTAGAGAGAGGTCTCTGCGGTTCAGAGATCTTGCTGTGTCTGCCGAGGACCCAAATTTGGTTTCCAGCACTCGTCAGGCAGCTCACAACCTCCTGTGACGTCAGCTCCAGAGGATTAAATGTCCTCTTCCACTCTCCATGGGTACCTGCATACAGGTGACATACACACACACACACACACACACACACACACACACACACACACACCACAAGTAAAAATCAATACAAACAAATCTTTAAAACCTAATTTCTTTTAAGTAGAAGAGGGTCTTCTAGGGTAATGTTTCAGAGGGTTGTGTCTTTGCAGGTTTGCCTTGTCATGTTTCATATGTGCTGGAATTTGAAAGTGTCCTTCACAAAAAGCTGCACACATCCATATGAAAGACGTGAATACCACTCTAACCAGTGTTACTAATTTTTGCAGTATACTCCTGACCATGTAGCTGGGCCTGGAGCAGACATCGACCCCACACAAATAACCTTCCCTGGATGTGATTGCATCGAAACTCCATGTGTCCCTGGCTCTTGTTCCTGTCTTCGCCATGAGAATAACTATGATGACAATTTATGCCTTAGGGATGTGGGATCAGAAGCAAAGTACGCCCAGCCAGTATTTGAATGCAACGTGCTGTGCCAGTGTGGGGAGCACTGCAGAAACAGGGTGGTCCAGAGCGGCCTACAGTTCCTTCTCCAGGTGTTCCAGACAGAAAAAAAAGGCTGGGGACTTAGGACCCTGGAATCTATACCAAAAGGAAGATTCGTCTGTGAGTATGCTGGGGAGGTGTTAGGAGTCTCTGAAGTACAAAGAAGAATTCACCTACAAACAGCACATGACCCAAATTACATCATTGCCATCAGGGAGCACATTTACAATGGACAGGTCATGGAAACATTTGTCGACCCTACCTACATAGGAAATATTGGGAGATTCCTCAATCATTCTTGTGAACCAAATCTGTTGATGATTCCCGTCCGGATTGACTCCATGGTACCCAAGCTGGCACTTTTTGCAGCCAAAGATATTTTGCCAGGAGAAGAACTCTCTTATGACTATTCAGGAAGATTCCTTAATCAAGTAAGCAGTAAAGACAAAGAAAGGATAGATTGTGGACAACCAAGAAAGCCTTGTTACTGTGGTGCCCAGTCATGCACCACTTTCCTGCCCTATGACAGTTCACTATATGGCCCCTTAGAAAATCCAGGCACCAGTTAGGAAAGGAAGTCCTACCTGCTGCCCCTTTGTGGACAGAAATCAGAGGGGGCCAAGCATTAAGTCATTAAATTCCATCTGGGGTCATCTCCTGCCAGCAACCTACTCTCAAGGGAAGGCGACCTCATAGTCCACTTCTGCTCATCCCTGTAAGACAAGGGGTTGCCCAGCCCCGCCTCTGCCAGGTTCCCAGGATTCAGCTCAGCAATATGGCCCAGACTGTAGAATGTCCAGCAATACACTTTCTCCCAGAATACTTGTATTTGTAGCTAAGTGTGGGTAAGTGGCTATGTTGAAACTAGTGGAATACAGCGAAAAGGATGAATCCTTGGGCGTCATCCTTGTATTTCTTCTTCAAAACCAGAAACCATACTTGATGGCTAGAGGTGGAACAGCCATCCTGAAGCCAGGACAGCCCTGGCAAAGAGTCATTCAGAGCAAATCAACAAGATATCTGGCACTGGAGAAAGTACTGCTAAGACCTGACTTGGGGCCTCTGCTCTTGAAGGTGGGGAGCCTACAGCATTGAGCCATTGCTGCCTCACGTTTGAGCAAACCTTACATATGATTCAGCAGGACCTCAGCCTCGATTTCCAGCTAGTTTTGCTAGCAGTAAAGCTGTTTGTCTTCTATCTATTTGACTCCTGGTCTTATTACTTGTTTGTTTCTAAACATGAATTAAGGAAGGATGGTTGTTAAGTTTACCTGCTAAAACTTGATAATCACTGACAATAATGAAGCACAGCCAATGATTTCCATTTCTAATCAGGTCAAGAGAGGAAGCCTATTGTAAAGGTTCTGCTATACTCTTGGCTATGTTGCAGTGCTTGTGAAGTTAAGTTCCAAAACCCCAAACAGCCTCACTCCTTCATTTATTAGTAACAGAAGAATAACCTTGTCAACACCAAGAAGCAGGTGGGCGTTTTATAACTCCACTTAAACTTGTGGAGCGACAAAGGCATCTATCTAACTGCCCTTGTTAAAAAAAGGATAATAGAAAACCATAGTCAACTGCAGTCTGGAAAGGATAGCCCAACGGAAACCTGCCTAGCATGCAGAAGCTCCGGGTTGCAGCATGTGTACCACACGATGAATAAATAAGCAGACAGCTCTTTGAAATAACAGGTTCATTCTATGTGTATTCTGTGGGAATTAAATATCTTAGAAGGCAATTATTCAGTCATGTTTACTATTAGTAAAAAGAAATTGATTTCTGTAGAACATATAATCCATACTACAAGGAGGCTCTGCACTTTAAAAAGAGATTTCTGTTATTTATAACACCCTATTCCAGTGTAACAACCTAAGTGTTAGTTGTCCATTCGGGGAAAAAAAATATGTGAATTATCTCAGTAAAGGTAGTGTGAACATATCGGAGTGTATGTTCTCACAGCTTCAGACATTATTCCCTGGGAACAAGATAGTAGATTGTACATAAAATGTCTCAGGTTTCAAGGGTCCATTGTCAAAATTGCCTCCAAATTATTTCTCCCTGCCAATCTTTCTAGTACTCTGATTTCTTGAGTGTAGTGGGGAATCCTACTTTTCATAAGTCAGCTTGTATCTCTCACTCCAAAGTGGCTCTTTTTGTTATACTCTTGCTAAAGGACCTAAACTGCATAAGAAGCAAGAAGGAAATCTTTGGGCGGGGATTTTGGCTCACTATCTGGTTAAGCACTTTTGCTGCTTTTCACTGGCACTCTGTTGAACATCTTCATCTTGACTCAGGGATATTCACAAAGAACAATCTGCTCAGACACATCAACACCCAGCCCTGTGATACTTCAACTACAGGGAAAACTGAATACAAGAAACTTAAGACTTGTGCACTCGTGTGTGTGTGTGTGTGTGTGTGTGTGTGTGTGTGTGTGTGTCTTTTGTCTTGTTACTTTATATTACTCTGATAAAACACCATGAACAAGGCGACTAATAAAAGAAAGTTGGGCTTATGGTTCCAATGAGAGTCCATGATGGCAAAGGCATGGCAGCAGGAACGGTGGAGAGCTCACATCTTGATCCACAAGCACAAGACAGAGAAAACCAACTGAGAATAGCACGAGTCATTGAAGCCTCAACGCCCACCCTCAGTGACACACAAGGCCACGCCTCCTAGTCCTTCCCTAACAGTTCCAGCAACCGGAAGCCAAGTATTCAAATGTATGAGCCCATTGGGGTCATTATCAACTTAAACTGCCGCATCCTCGTGTACTGTCTTACCCTTAAATAAAACAAACTCCTGAAAACCATAGTCCTAAGGTTAAAGCAGAAACCTGTAAGTCTGATACCTGTGCCTTTCAGAGAAAAATTAAAAAGATTTAAAAGATGTAAAAATCCTGATTGTGATTTTAAAAATGTATTTATATGATTCACATGGTATGATAAGGATAGCACTTTACTTCTGTGGCCTTCCTAAGTCCAATCACCTTACTCTGGTCATGGGGGCAGGGGGCAGTGGGGTGTAAGATAAATGCAATAAAGAAGCATTCTATAAAAGTTCTGGCCATAACTCCTCAGAAACTGCCAAGGTCATCAAAGACAAGGAAAGTCAGAGCAGGAGAAATGGCTCAGGAGTTATAAAGCACTGGCCATTCTTCCAAAAGACCTGGGTTCAACTCTAGCATCCATCTGAACTCGTTCCAGAGTATCCAGTACCCTCTTTCGGCCCCCTTCAGCAAAACACCCAAATTAGACCTTTTTTTCTTGAATTATAAAACTACAAAGACAGTGAAGTCAGAAACAGCCACAGCCAAGGCAGAGGAGAGAGGACATCTAGGTGTGGCGTGATGTCCCGGAGCAGACGACAACGGGGAGAACTACAATGTCGACTCTAGACTTCACTTACGAGTGACGTGTCAATGTTGGTTCAGGAACTGTAACAAATGCAGCATGTGAGTATGGGTAAATGTGCTAGGATGATAGATGATGGCTGTGGGTACCAGAACTCAGTTCTCAAGTCTTTCCATAAATCTGAAACTATTCCTTAAAAGTCTACAAATAAAAGTAAATGCAAACAATTTGAAAAACTATTTCTCTGATGAATATATATATACATATATATGTGTGTGTGTATGTATGTATGTATATGACATACATACACAGCAAGGAAGAGAATGAAAAGATGCTTACTTAAGGTCATTAATAATTAGAGATATACAAGTCAAAGCCACAGATACCACTCCAGATTCACTCTAACAGCTAAAATCAGAATGACCGTGATAAAACTTGACTAGGATATAGAGCTATTGGAACATCATATGATTAGTGGGCTTACAAAATTATATAGGTATATTGCAAGGCAGTTTAGTGTTTCCTCACTTAATGTAACTAGGTAGAACCCCAAGAAACCTCAAACAGAGCCATGACAGATTCGTGGTTGCTAAAGGCTGGACAAAGGCAGCATCAGGGGATTGTGATGAACATTCTTGGCCATCAGCTTGATTGCATCTATATTTTACTTAAATTCTAATGTTTGGGCACACCTGGGAGGGATTGTTCATTAATCAAACCTCTTGGTTTATTTATGGATTTATTTATAATATTTAATTCTGAGGAAATTGTTCTTCAGGATTGCAGCATATACTGAAGACCAGCCAAGACATCCAGCCTTTTGAACTAAACAACTACAGGATTCTTAGACCTTCCATTGGAAGACAGCCATTGTGGGACTAGAGGGAGCATAGCCTGTAAGCCATTCTAATAAATACCCTTTGTATAGGTAGACGATAGACAGACAGGCAGATAGATAATGTTCTTTCTATATGTACTGTTCTTCTAGAGAACCCTGACAAAAACAGGGCTGCTGATTGCTAGAGATACATTAGCCTGTTTGGGAAGGATAATAAAATATTTCAGCGTTATTCAGGACTGCTGTGTAATTTGTTGTGCTTTTTTAAAGGGGAGAATTGTTTTAATTCTAGCTCCACTAAGCTTCTGCCAGAAAAGGAGGGAAGAAGAGAGGAGGAAAGAGGAGGAACCTGAAGCCTGAAATCCTGTACATCCAGGTCAGGGGTGATATCCTTAGGCCCTAGAAAATGCCTGTCTACTTGCTTGGGGTTGGTTGGTTTGCCTTTGTTTAGATTTGTTTATTTTCTGTATATGAGTGTTTTGTTTACATGTGTGCATGTGCAGCACTGTGTATGCACAGTGCCCAAGGAGGTCAGAAGAGGGCACTGGATCTCCTGGTACTGGAGTCACAGATGTTTGTGAGCCACAGTGTTGATGCCGAGACTCAAATCTGAGTCCTCTGCAAGACCAAGAGCTTATAGCTCACTTCCAGCCATCCCCACTCCCCCCAAGTTCCTTTTTGTTTGCAGAATAAGACACAGCGTTGCCTAATGTTGTAAGATGCTTGTGGCGAGAGCCATTATCACCACTACAAACGGATGCTGCTCTGGGATGCAGGAGGAATGTGAACTGCAGAAGTGTTTGGGTTGGAAAGAAAAGAATCCAGTTCATTAATGCACTAAATCCTGCTCTTCAGCACGAGCACCACTGGGTCTTCAGGAGCAGTGTATTGTTTCCCTAGAGTGTGTTTCTCTTCCTGTTCTCATTTAGTGGCCAAAAGCTGTTCACAAACCACACAGTATTTTCCATGGCTGCCTGGAAACAGATTTTTCAAACTCTTATATAGCTCGTGTTATTTTGCATTTGTTCATGTGTGATTTTAAAAGTTTTCTATTGACTCTTGTCAGTATCGTATTTAAGAGATGGTGAAAATGCCCCCCAAAGTAATAGTTTATATGATTAAATTACTTGTTTTTCTGCAGTAATGATAATTTATTGTATGTGGCCCCATTATATTTGAGCATGATAAATAAATTGCATGATTTGTTTTCAATGCCACCTCAGCAGAATGAAGCTCTGATTTTTAAACACTAATGCAGAACTACAATGGCTCAGAAGTTTCTCCTATTTGATGTTAATAGAGCAACTATATGAAAATCTTATTTGTTATAACTCAATTTATGGTTTTACTGAAAGATGAGAAAAAGCAAATTTACAGAAATTACATAGTAATTTATGAACCCAGGAAGATCATTATTTTATTACCCACTCAAATATCACCACCTCAGCGAATGCCAAGGCATGAGCAAAGATGGTGGAATTTAGAAACATTCAGCGTGTCTGCCAACTTTCACTCATATGACAACCAGCCTTGAATGTGGCTTTGCTCACTGGGTTATGAGGATACTTTCATCCTTGCCTTGATGCTTATAAAGGAGGCGAGGGAACAACGACCCTGGCAAGCCTAATACAGTTGTCAAAGTATCGAAGTATTCCTAGAGACCCTACCCTCCTTGCCACCTTACCCCATGCTTCTTTCTGGCCTACGCCCTTGGTTGCCAGCTTGGCATTCCTCCCATCCCTTCCCACAAGAATCCCTCTTCCTTTAACATTCAGCGTCTTATCATCATTTAAGATGGTCGCACATAGCCAGCCTTATGACACACCACTATACTTAAATGGGGAAATACAAATGACCTGATCTACCCTGCATCCATCTGTGCTATGTCATACATGGCTAACCTGATAATCCTCTGGTCCAGGTATGCTGAATATGTATACCAGTTGACAAAGACAACCAATTACTGAGCAATGACATCACTCGGCCCAAATCCATACCCAATGATGTCTTACCACTGTTCGTGCTCTCCACTCCTCCCTCCATCGTTTGACTGGTTCCATCCCTTCCTAAGCTACAAATCACTTAAACATTTAAACAGAACATAGGGGAGGGTAGTAAGATACAAATCTAGATTGCATCTAATCAAAGCTGAGCCATTGTTTTTGATTGATGATTGATGTCTGAAGGTCCAGTCCACTCAGGGCAGTGCCACCCCTGAGCAGGTGGTACTGGGGTATATGAAAAAGCAAACTGAGCAAGCCATGAGGAGCAAGAAACATTCCTCCATGGCCTCGACTTCAGCTCCTACCTCAGCTTCCCTCAAGAGATTGTAATATAAGACACATAAGCCAATTTTTTTTTCTCACCAAATTGCCTTGGTCATGGTGCTTTATCACAGCTTCAGAAACCAAACGAAGACAAACCACACCTCCTAGTTTACATCTGAACATAACTGGATCCCTTCTATTTGAGTTTTGGATTTTATAAGAATTGTTTGCTGGCCACTGTGAATCCCTTATCTACCCAACTCCTGCAAACAGCATGAGATCCACTTCCTCTCCAGTAGCCAACTCACCTCCTTCCCAGCTCTCCCCAGACAAACCCTTGGTGTTCAAACACAGCTCAAAACTGTAGATCCTTAACAGACACTCCCCTCCGGCATCCACTCCATCCAAATGTGCTTCACAAAAATGGCTTTCAAAGTTTTGGCTTGTTCAAAGTAAGTTGGATATTAGCAGTCATATTATGAGCCTTTTCCCTAATGTCTTCAAAATAAATGAATCAATCATTAAAAGTAATAAAAATAAAGTTTTAAAAATTCTGCTACTTATTCAGTCAGCCAATTAATTCACAAATGGTTGTTAATTATTCTCATATATTCAAAGACTTTTAAAATTAGTACCCTGAGCTCATAATTTACTCAGCAAATGGGTTTGAGCCCCTAAACTACTGCATCCTGGAGAAGTCAAAAACAAAAGCATTCTTTAGTCTAAAAGCACTTAGTCTCCCCTAATAGAAAATCTACAGATATTCTGGATGACCGCCATTGCATATGGTCTCCGGGTGCCCACTTAGTACAGGACCTGCGCATGCCAACTCGGCACCTCGCACAAATGAGTGACCTGCAGAGGGGGAGCTGTCGGAGAGGCCCAAGAAGACCAGACACAAGACTGCTCGTGGCAGACCATGAGAGTCCATGGCCGCCAGAACTAGTAAAGATGCGAATAGAAACAAGAGATGGACAAGATGAAGGGATGGACAGTTATACAAGCTGAGGCAGCACTGCGCTGTCCACTAACACCGGATGCATTAACGTCAGGATGCCCTGAAACGCCTCTGCAAGCACTGGGCAAGAAACAGCTGCGAGAACACGGAGCCTCAGATACAGACATTTGTACATGTTTGAGTTGTTTGGTTTTTTTGTTGTTTTTTTTTTAAGTCACAAAATTCAAGTGTTAACTCTAAAAGGAAGAAAAATAAACAACAACAACAACAAAACCCTTGACTGTGATGCTGGGAAGAGCGCTCCTTGGGCAAAGTGCATGCCGTGTACGCAGAAGGCCATAAGTTCAGATTCCCGGAACCGAGAAGCCAAGCATAATACTGCAAGTCTTAGTGCGAAGAGGCAGAAACAAAAGGATGCCTTGTGGTCAATGGCTAGTCAGACTGACCAATCACTGAGCTCCAGGTTCAGTGAGAGATTCTGTCTCAAAAAAATGAGGAAGAGAGCAATGGAAGACGGCGCCTAACTTCAACCTGAGGCATGCAGATGTGCCCTCACACGTGTGTACAGAACCCTCCCCAACATCAACCTGAGGCATGCAGATGTGCCCTCACACGTGTGTACAGAACCCTCCCCAACATCAACCTGAGGCATGTAGATGTGCCCTCATACGTGTGTACAGTACACTCCCCAACATCAACCTGAGGCATGCAGATGTGCCCTCACACGTGTGTACAGAACCCTCCCCAACATCAACCTGAGGCATGCAGATGTGCCCTCACACGTGTGTACAGAACCCTCCCCAACATCAACCTGAGGCATGCAGATGTGCACTCACACGTGTGTACAGAACACTCCCCAACATCAACCTGGCATGCAGATGTGTCCTAACACGTGTGTACAGAACCCTCCCCAACATCAACCTGAGGCATGCAGATGTGCCCTCACACATGTGTACAGTACCCTCCCCAACATCAACCTGAGGCATGCAGATGTGCCCTCACACATGTGTACAGTACCCTCCCCAACATCAACCTGAGGCATGCAGATGTGCCCTCACATGTGTGTACAGTACCCTCCCCAACATCAACCTGAGGCATGCAGATGTGCCCTCACACGTGTGTACAGTACCCTCCCCAACAACCTGAGACATGCAGATGTGCACTCACACATGTGTACAGTACCCTCCCCAACATCAACCTGAGGCATGCAGATGTGCCCTCACACATGTGTACAGTACCCTCCCCAACAACCTGAGGCATGCAGATGTGCACTCACACATGTGTACAGTACCCTCCCCAACATCAACCTGAGGCATGCAGATGTGCCCTCACACGTGTGTACAGTACCCTCCCCAACATCAACCTGAGGCATGCAGATGTGCCCTCACACGTGTGTACAGAACCCTCCCCAACATCAACCTGAGGCATGCAGATGTGCCCTCACATGTGTGTACAGAACCCTCCCCAACAACCTGAGGCATGCAGATGTGCACTCACACGTGTGTACAGTACCCTCCCCAACATCAACCTGAGGCATGCAGATGTGCCCTCACATGTGTGTACAGAACCCTCCCCAACAACCTGAGGCATGCAGATGTGCACTCACACGTGTGTACAGTACCCTCCCCAACATCAACCTGAGGCATGCAGATGTGCCCTCACACGTGTGTACAGAACCCTCCCCAACATCAACCTGAGGCATGTAGATGTGCCCTCACACGTGTGTACAGAACCCTCCCCAACATCAACTGAGGCATGCAGATGTGCACTCACACATGTGTACAGTACCCTCCCCAACATCAACCTGAGGCATGCAGATGTGCCCTCACACGTGTGTACAGTACCCTCCCCAACATCAACCTGAGGCATGCAGATGTGCCCTCACACGTGTGTACAGAACCCTCCCCAACATCAACCTGAGGCATGCAGATGTGCCCACACACACATGCATATACTACCTTCCTTCCACACACAATAAAATGGTCTGATTTTTCTTCTTCCCACAAACACTGATTTTTTTTTACCCCAACCCTGTATTCCTAGTAAAAGATGTATGCACTGTAGCTTTCATATTCAGAGACTGCCTCTTTGACAATTTGACCACCAAAACTGACTTAAAGTTTCACAAGAGCACATCTTGTTCCGAACTGGCTGTACCCAAAAAAGAAAAAAAAAGTGACAAAGAACATCACACAGGCTGGCATTGTTGCCAGAAAGCACATCTGCCAAATTTGTTCTCGTCAAATACAAGTCCTGGCCATTCTAACAGCATTAAAAAGGAGACAAACAGGAGAGGAGACAAAAAGAAAAACATGATCAAACAGGGACTTGGGCAAGCAGGTCTCCCCACAGGAAGCAGCCGGTCCTGGAATGACGATACCCAGGAGATCAGGGTGAGTTCTGGTATTTTGAGGGGAGTTAGATCCCTGGCTTTTATTTATAAGGCTTAGGCATATTTTTTTCCATTCTTGCTACAAACTTATATATAAATACAATGTGTGTATTTATTTATGCATACCTCTTTCCTTTTTTTTAATATTCCAAACAGATAAAAATGTTTTCTTTTCACCACATAATAGTACAATATCAGATTTAAAAAGAGCTTTACATTTTTTTCAGAGTCTGGGGACTAGGGAAATAGCTCATCCGAGGAAATTCCCTGTAAGTATGAGTTCAATAATGTGGGAATGAACCAGTGTTCAGTCCCCATAACGCACATAAAAAACCCAGGTGTGATGAGACATACTCATAATCCCAGAGTGGGGGGGGGTTGGGGGCAGGGACAGGTGAATCTCACATGTGAATCTTGGGCTTGCTGGGATAAATGTTACTTTTACTTTTTTCTATCTACAAAGAGAAAAGTTTGAAATACTCCAGTCCCAGTTCCAGTTCATAAAGACTGTTTCTCTGGGGACACAGAATAAGAATTCACCTCTTGTCACAGTGCCAACCTGATCATAAGAGTCTTGCAGAGATCACGAGACATAGAAGTTTGGGGACCGTGGTCATGGGGCAAACCCTCCAGTTTCCAGCAACAACAACAAAAGCACATTCTAAGTATAACCTAAAGGGCTACATGGCATCAGGAAGCTGCCAGAAGATCCAGTTTGCCCTCAGTCACACAAACATCAAAACCTTTGATCCTTTAGCAATGCTCAGTAAGCAGCCTCTGCGTAGGAGCACCACAGAGGAGTTCCGACCTGTACTAGAGTTTACGTAGCTACTGGTGCTTGACGCATTATAAAGCCTTGGTTTCAGGGACTAGAGAGAAGACAACGCACCCTGCTCACTTCCAAGTGCCCACTGAGGTCACTCACAACCACTTGTAACTTCAGCTGCAGGAAATCTAATATCTTTTTCTGGTCTCCACATGCAACTGCAGTAAAGTGTGCATGCTAGCACATGTACACACACACACACACACACACACACACACACACATACACACATGCTTTAAAATAAAATAACCTTCTTAACTCCCAGGGGGTCTACAACAGGTCTGTGCCAAGGGTAATGACCCTTCACAACTGTTTTTGTTTTGTTTTGTTTTGTTTTGTTTTGTTTTGTTTTGTTTTGTTTTGTTCTGTTTTGTTCTGTTCTGTTGCTACTCAAAAAGGAGGCAAGAAATAAATTCTAGGGAAGTCCCAAATAACAAGACCACCAAGATGATCCAGGAATAACTCACTTAATCTAATGTCTCTAAGCAGTTTTCCAGGAAGCCCTCCCTTCCATTTCTCTGTAAGAGAGAGGGTTCAATATAATTCAAATCCACTTCTCACACATACCACAACCTAATCTCCCAAGAGGCAAGAGGTCCCACAACTAAAAACTAAGGTAAGAACAGAGACTTAAGGTTTATAGTCCCAGGACTCATTTTGAGAGAACACTCAGGAAAATGTATTTTAAACAGTCTCTTGACAAATGCTTCTAGTACAACAAGTTGGGCCCGGTCCAGTGAGCAATCCCGCAGATCGTAAGATGGAATCAAGAGTGAGGTGCTGGGTTATGATGAGACTAGGTAGCAGGCTAGGCCTCTGGCTCTCAGACCATGCTTGCTAACTGTCCGAGGCACATGAGGTCAGAGCCAGCCTGAATGAGCCACACATAGGAAAAGCCAGCTTTATTAACTTAGCAAGGGCCCCAGCTTACCAAGCCACAGGCAGAGACGCAGTATCAGAAGTGCAGGCACTTAGGAGGTCACTGTCAACTGTGGGCAGAGGGAAGGGTGGAAAGAATCTGCTCCTGGGGGTGGAATTGATTAAATGTGCATCACTTCTGCAAACTGGAGTCATCTGCAACCCAGAGTGAACCAAGCTGCATACCCCAGGGTAGTATTTCAGCCACGGAAAGCTGAGAAGATGGTAGCATTGGACCACAAGAAGACCTAAGCTGAATTTCCCCACCACCGCTGTCCAGCCCCGTGACGGTTAGTCCTGAGCCCTGCATAGAATTTCCCCTATGCCGAGCTCAGCTGGCTCTTCTCAGACTCAAAGTAGGATAAAGAACTCTTGAGGTGCAGCAGAGTCCCTGTGCTGGGGCACATGACATAGGCACACCCTTTCCTGTGTGGTAAGTTGCTACAGAGGGCTAGCAATATCCATCAGTATTAAAATAGTCGTGTGTTTTAATACACCATGTGGACTCCAAGAACTTATCCCATCAACGTGTTGCCACATATTGCCAAAAATAAATAAGAACTGGTCTGCTGAAACATTTTTTTTTAACAACGAATATTTAAAAAAAAAAATGACTCTGATACTTAGAGTAAAGGAATGTTTCAATCAAATCAATTATTCTAAAATGAACTATACCTGGGCTGGAGAGATGACTCAGAGGTTTAAGAGCATTTGCTGCTGTTTCAAATGACCCAGTTTTGCTTCCTAACACCCAAGTCAGATGAATCAAACCACCTGTGTCTCAGCTCTAGGGGATCTAACACTATATTCTGGCCTCACAGGTACCCGCACACACAGACACACACACAGACACACAATTTAAAGCAGCAACAATAATCTAGGAGAGAGAGAGAGAGAGAGAGAGAGAGAGAGAGAGAGAGAGAGAGAGAGAATATTTTATGTTGTTTGTTTTTTAAAGTCTCTTTACATAGCTAGGGCCAGCCTCAAATCAAGTCTCCCTGCCTTAACCTCTACTTACTCCTTTGAGTTGCTAGTTTTACGGAATGTACTGATTACGCATGATAAATTTTAAAAATACAGATCATTCTGAAGAAACTTGATAAAAAGCTATTAATATTTTTTAAGATTATAATATAATCCCATCACTTCTTTCCTTTTCTCCCTCCCAGATACCTCTACTTGTCCTCTTTCAAATAGATAGCCTCTGCTTTTCATTAATTGTTGTTACATGCATATATGCACATACATTCATTTCCCTAAATATAACCTGCTCAGTCTCTATAATGCTACTCGTATGTAAGTTTTCAGGGACCTCTGGTACCGAATAAGCAGTTGGCGTGTTCTTCTCTGGGGAAGACTGTTTCTCCCGCTCTCAGCATTCCAACATTCTTCGTGCAGGCTGAGGCCTCGTGGGCTTCCCCCTATGCACGTTGGAATGTCTGTTGTTGTCCCTGTTCAGCTCATGTTGCATAGTCGCACTGGCGCGACGTTATGGGTGTAGCTTCTGACATGGGAGACAGTTCCACAGCAAATCCCCTCCTCGTCTATCTCTTGGGACCCTTCTGCCCCCTCCTCTGCCATGTTCTCTAAGCCTTAGGCTGGGGATGTTCTGTAAATTTATACACTCAGACTAGGCTGCACAACTCTGCACTTAATTGGTTATAGTCCTCTGCAATGGTATCCATCCATCGCAAAGACACATTTCTTTACTAAGGGATGATATAATTCTTTTGTTGTTGTTGTTGTTGTTGTTGTTGTTCTTTTCTTCAATTGAGCATTGTGTTTTTTTTTCTTTTTTATTGGATATATTTTATATTTACATTTCATTTCCCTTTTTCTGGTTCCCCACCCCCCAAAGGTCCCACATGCCCTTTTCCCTCCCCCTGCTCCCTCATCCACCCCTTCCCACTTCCCTGTTCTGGTTTTCCCCTACACTGATGCTTTGATCCTTTCCAGCACCAGTGTCCACTCCTTCCTTCTTGTTGGACATCATTTGGTATGTGGATTGTGTCTTTGGTATCCTAAGATTCTAGGCTAATATCCACTTATCAGTGAGTGCATACCATGGGTATTCTTTTGAGACAAGATAATTCTTAATAAAAGCAATGTTTCCAAAATCCCAGTCGAAAAGATGAGGAATCATTTCAAAGCTCTCTTTCTGTCTGTCCTTTACAAAGCTAGCAGCTGGAACAGGAGAGATGACGGCTCAGCAGCTAGGAGCACCGGCTGTCCCTGAGGTGGACCCAGGTCCGGTTCCCAGCGCCCGCCAAATGCTCACAACTGTCCTGGAGTTCCGGGTCGAAGGCATATGACACTCTCTTCTGACCTTGGTGGGCACCAGACACACTTGTGGTGTACACACACATGTAGGCAAAACACTCTCACACACAAACTAAAAACAAACAAACAAAAGCAAACACCTGAACATTGACTCAAGAGAAGAAAAGATGTACCCCATCTTGTTTAACTCCTTCCTCTTATCAACCTTAAATCCACAGCACCCCTAAATGAAAGGTTCTCCAATTTTACAGACAAAAACGGTAAGAAAACAATAAAATAAATAACTACAAAGGCCATCTGGCCACTAGAGGGAGAACGTTCCACATAAAAGCACTTTGGCAGCCACCTTACAGACGACTGTGGCCACAGAAGGAGGTGCAAATGTTGGCACCTGTAAACATCGCTCAAAGCTCAGAGACCACAATGACCACTGTGTTCCAGTCTTTGCCTTCCCTAATATGTCCTGCAGCGAAGGCCTCCGCTAATACGATTATACACATGATTGTGATTGCCGTGATGGCGGCTTTCTACCACTAGCACTGAACTCTTTACAACTGTTCTAGAACAGAAGCAAAGGGCAGCTGGAAGCTGCCCCCAAATGATTTCTTAAGCAACAATGCTCTATTTGGAGCCCAGCAGCGGAGGTGAGAGAGTAGGAAAGGTCAGCCTTGTTTCACAGGGACCAGGAAGCTTAATCGTATAGTTTTGCAGACTTTGAGCACAGGGAACACACTCTTCCCTTGTTCTTCAAGCAGAGGACATTCTGAGTTGGGACTGGATTTAAGGCAAGTCAAGGGTCTATGTGTAGATCACCCTACACTACCTTACCAGCCCAGCCTGGGTTCTAGGTCGTCTATACATACTTTCCGCTTGGTTTTCAAGCCTTAAATGGGCTGATGAACTCAAAGTCATAGATCTAGCAGGTGGTGGGACCAGATTTAAAATTATTGAATTAGACAGCCTGAAGCTCATATTCTCCGACCATCTCCCGCCTGCCTGTTTCTCCATGTGGACCTCATCATCTCTCAGACTCTATCCATGCTTCCTGTCACCAAACACACAATACAGTCACAGATCCAATCCCCTAGCAGCGACAAAAACGGTTAAGTCCTGATGCTACCTCATCCCACAGCTGCCCCAGGGCACCCTGCAGACACTCAGAGTCCTAGTTTCCTACATGCCCATTGGGAATGATGACCCAAAACATCTAGTTCCTCCCACCACTGTGCTCCAGATCAAACTAGATCATGGACATTAAGCATGCCAATGCTGAGTACCTAGGAGGTGCCTGAAATTGCTAGCAGGGAAGCAACCCCGAGGAGGTGCAGTAATCACAATCCGTAGCGCCAAGGTCTCCAACCTCAGCTGGGAAGAGCGAAGTGGGTGCTTCAGACAGCAGCAGCCTCGCCCCTCTCATTGGCTTTGTTAAACAGTCATCTCCTAAAAAGAAGACATTAAGGATGCACAGGGTCCCAGACCATTGTCCCCTCGAGTGAAGGCTTCCATGTTGAATATTACTTCACATGTACTGAATACATGTGGAACACTTGTGGAAGTCTGGCGTTAGACTGATTCAAGCTACAAGATTCCTCCATACACCAGCTGATGTTTCAAAGGCTATGTGGAAGATGGGACATGCATGAGTTTCTTGGAAGGTCATTTAAGCAGTTCTTAGAGAAATTTGTGCCCAGTCCTTGCTGGCCGTCTTCAGAGGGGTTGGAGAAGGGTGAGTCACATTCTTCAAAGACAAAGACAGTTACTACAGGACCTTACTTTTCTCCTAGAAAATTCACTCTCAAAGGTCTCACTCCTAGAAATGTCGGAGAATTCCAAAGAATCTATATACCATGAGGTCTCTCAAAAATTCTATAGTACACTAATGTGATACTAGGAATTGATAATAATAATAATGTTAATAATGTTGAAAATACCACCGACTCACTGACCCTGATGATGCTGGAGATTCTCAGAGCCCCAAACCATACCTCATGAACTGCTGAGCTAGGAAAGCCCTGTGCCCTGCGAGTCCTTTCTCCCAAACCCTAATTGTTCCCTTGAACACCACCTTAATCTTTAGATGTGGGAGGTGATGAAGTTAGACCGGAGATCCTGGACTTGTAATCACAGCGAAAAGGATGAATTTAAATCATGAGGCTGAACAGAACCAAAATCAACTCAGCTCAGAGAACAGTTCACCCCGGCTGACCAAGATCTCTCTCACCAACTGACACGCCGCCCTCCCTCCCTTTCCTGCTCTTTGCTAAATTGCTATGCTCATGAGTAACTTCTCTTTTAATTGAGATGCTGGGAATCAAACTGAGGGCCTTGGACATGCCGGGTAAGCACTCCGCCGGTGAATTACAAGGCCAGCCCCACAAGAGGCACGTTCATTGTGAGGGAGGTTAAAGAGGATGAGCTTCGGAATTACAGACAACAGCAAAGACCAGGTCCAGCCTTGCTTTTGTAAATATACTTTGCGGAGCAGACAGACCATGTAGCACAGGAGGGATATTTGCGAAGTCAGGGCTCTAGAACACAAGTCGTCAGTTAATGGGGATCTGAGTCACACTTTCATGGAGCCTTGGTCCATTTCGCTCTTTGCTTATAGATATAACTATAGTTGACCAGTCCTACCTGACCGTACCTATCTCTTCCTCTGCTTTAACGTGTTTGTGTGTATGGGTGTGTGTGTGTGTGTGTGTGTGTGTGTGCGCGCGCGCGCGCGCGCGCACATAAGCCACAACATTCTAGTAGAAGTCAGAGAACATTCAGCAGAAGTCAGTTCCCTTCTTCCACAATATGGGTCCAAGGTATCAAACGTGGGTCATCACGCTCAGCAGCAAGTGGCCTAACTCACTGAGCCCTTCCTCTGCTTTTTTTTTTTTTTTTTTTTTTTTTTTTGGTTTTTCGAGACAGGGTTTCCCTGTATAGCCCTGGCTGTCCTGGAACTCACTCTGTAGACCAGGCTGGCCTCGAACTCAGAGATCCGCCTGCCTCTGCCTCCCAAGTGCTGGGATTAAAGGCGTGAGCCACCACCAATATAACAGATTCACAACAGAAATGAGGACCTAGGGAACCGTGATGAAGTACAGCATGCTAAACACTTGAGTTTGACATTCTCTTCCTTGGTTCATAAGCCCCATAGGCGGGCATTATCACCAAATATATTTTACCATAAGGAACATTACCTGCCTAAAGGTGGGGCTCAGCGAAGTAGACAGGATCAGAGGGGCGTGGTCCCCAATGGCCTTCTTCAACATGATGCTGAAAACATTACTGAAGGAAGAGATTCAAGACACAGTTTCCTGTGTCCCTTAAAGATAAGATCTTATTTGGCAAGTGTATAAAGAAAAATGACTTGTAGACTTTGAGAAAGCAAACAACAGGCATGGATAAAATGCAGGCAAACCTTTATCAGCTCACAAGGACAGCCCCGCCTCTTTCCCTCTGGCAGCCGGTGAGCTGGTTTCATTTTTCTCGTAGGCTGATTCTGAGCTTCGAATAGCATTTTGCTGAGGTGCCAAACGGACATGCCAGCAGTCACTCTGATAGCTTCCATTCCCCTCAGCAGATAAAGCACGGAGTTTGTCAAACATGGCCCAGATTCAGGCCAGGAGAAATGCTATCTGACCTTCAATTATTCTGTAATTCCAAAGACCCAAAGAACTCCTTGTGATGAAGGCTTTGGGGTCAGTGACCATTTGGGGACAGGTCAGAATCTGAAGCTGACCATTTCAATCCCTTGGGGTTAATAACTTGAACTCTCTGAACTCAAATGGGGCAAGCTTCAAAATCCAGTGTTTCTTACCTACCTAGATATCATCTGTAATGATTTTACCCAATCAAAAAAAATTAATTAAACTCTGGCTCTAATGCTCTAAGCACAACAGTGGGAAAAAGCAGCTCTGGCTCGCTGCCAAGGTTCTAGCCCAGGCTCGCAGAGTTAATCATTTCCATGGTGTTTCAAGCATGAGAAACACCAAAGGCCAAAGTCTGACAGACCTGGGGAACTAAGGTCTGTTCTGGGGACTTTGTATTATAAGAAGCAAGTTTCAACCAATAAAAATGAAGCCATCAGTCAGGAACCTAACATCTGTGGTACAACCTGGTACTAACCGGAAAACTTAAGTGATGAAGGGCGGGAGGGAATGAAAATGTACTGTCAGTGTGTCTACCGATCACACAAGTCTGTGAACTCAGTCTAGGTGTGATGGGGTAGGGATGGAGGCACGGAGCTTTCCAAGGGACTTGTGGATAAAATGAGGTCCTCAGGCAAGCTGCTACCCTTTCTCTCTCACACACACTCCTTGTGTTCTAGTCAGGATCTGTCATTCTTTTTTTTTTTTTTTTTAATTTTTTTCCTTTGTTTAAAAGATTTATTTATTACTATATGTAAGTACACTGTAGCGAAGGGATCAGCAGGTCCAGGTGCTTGCAGCCAACCATCACTACCTGAGCTTGAGCAGCAGGGCCAGAGCAGAAGATTCCCACACATGACCTCCCTGTGTATCGTAGCACATAGACACACAAGCAGAAAATGTGATAAGAGATGTTTCTTTAAATGCAAATATCTAGCTCTTCCCTAGCATTGGACAATTTAGCAGTTCCGGCCTGATCTCTCAGCCTCTTTAGAACGGCCCTCATGGGGCTGGAGAGATGGCTCAGCGGTTAAGAGCACTGACTGGTCTTCCAGAGGTCCTGAGTTCAAATCCCAGCAACCACATGGTGGCTCACAACCATCTGTAATGGGATCTGACCCCTTCTGCTGGGTGTCTGAAGACAGCTACAGTATACTAGTATACATTAAATCAATCAATCAATCAATCAATCAATCTTGGGAAATAAAAGAACGGGCCTCACTTACACACAGCCTGCTCCACCCGTGACATTTCGGGTGTGCCCTTGTTGTTTGGTGTGACTCCCCGACCCCTCCTCCCATTACACTTCCTTTTCCGGATAGCTAGCCCACAGGTCTGTCCTTTTGTGTTAGGATAACTGCCCATGGAAGGGAGGAAAAAATATGTACGTATAGCATCATTTCAAGATGGAAAAAAATCAATTAAATAAAAATCCCTCTATCGTCCCTCTTATAAAATCCCTGCAGTTTTGGGACAGAAAGTCAATGATGTTTGTTTTCAAAATACCCCCTGTCCTACAGCAGCTATAGATGTAACTGCATGGAAAAAACTCTAAGTGCCACTGGAAAACTGGAGAGATAACCAGAGAGTGGGAACGCTAGGGTTCCCATGGCTGAGGGCCGTTACTCTGTTTTCTGTCAACATTCCGTTATCAGGGAAGACATGGAAACAGAAGTGACCCACTCTGACATGCTTTTTGGAACCGATCACCATGCCCATGCCCATGCCCTAATCAACACCTCCGGAAATAAATGGCACCTTTCATCTCACTCTTTTCCTGAAGAGCAGTGAACAACTATGTTGTTTCGTCCAAAAGAGGTGGGAGCCTGGAGGAAGAAAAATCTGCATTGCCTCAGAGTTGTGTTCCCTTTAAACGGTGGGCTGAGCCAAGTGACATTTGTAACCCATCTGCAATTCAATATTCTCAAGAAGGAAATGTCACTCTTGGTGGCCACCCCCATCTCCTGCCACCTCTGGGTCTCTTCTAATCATGTTCTCTAAGGTCTTGGGAAAGACGAAATGCCCACCTCCCACTCAACTAAATCTGTAAATAAAACATGGAAATCAAGGCCAAAACAGACTGAAAAACACACCCCAAATTCCTTCTCTGCATCAATGGAGACAAGGAACCAAAACTGTGAGAAGGCAGCCCAAAATGAGGGAAACTGAAGGAGACGATAGATAAACTGGCTTTCCAGGCCGGAACTGGCCCCCCAGCACTCTGTCTGCCGCCATATTTATTTAATGCAAAATGACCACGTGATTAACAAGCAGGAAGTAAAGGGCGGGAAGCTGTATTGGGCTCTGTAGGAGTTGCAACGATTTTGAAATAAGCTAGCACAAACTTCCTTTCAATACAAGAGAAAACCTTATCAATTTAGGAGGGCCTTCAGAAGATAAAAATGAAACAACTAAAAGTCCTTTGGAGGTCCCCTTCCTTAATGCAAGGAGTGGTTTTAGTTAGGAGTTTAGGAAATTGTTACGTTTCCTACTGTGTTAAGCTCTCCTGGGAGCAGAAAATGCAGCTAAGAAACAACACAGACACGCTTCTTCATATGGAAAAAAAAGTGGATCTAGTCCCTGGATCCGAGTTTAACTGTTGACAGAAATGGCCTCCATTAGAAGCACAGGCCTTAAGAGCTTACATCCTAAAGGGATAGAGAGTCAGAGGATAAAGGGACAAGAGACTAAAGAGCTATAACTCTAGTTACAAACCGCAATAGGAACCTCATTAGGGTCCTGGTTTCCTCAAGACCTATTTTACAAGTGCTGTTGTGAGAGTTTCCTAAATAGTCAGCCTCTGTCTGAGGTGTGTGTGTGTGTGTGTGTGTGTGTGTGTGTGTGTGCCTTTTCTGTACCTGTATGTACATCTGTGTGTGTCTGTTTCTGTGAATGTGTGTACATCTGTGGTGTATGTATGTGCCTGTGTGCATGCTTACGTGTATGAGTCTCTGTGTGTATTTATGTGATTTTGTGGAGATAAAAACCTTCAGTCTTAATGGTTTGATTGTCCTACCCAGGCACATGTGTTGAACAGTTAGCCCCCAGCTGGTGGTTCTATTTGTGAAAAACTGCAGACATTTTTGGAGGTGGGAATTAGGTCAGTAGAGGTGTTTCTGCCAAGGTTATACCTGGGGTCTCATCTCTTTCTGCTTCCTGGCCTCCTCTTCCACATGCTTCTGCCGCCATGATGTAAGCCACCACAAGCCCAGCATGAGCAGGTCCAAGGAGAAGACAAGCAAGTAACATATGCAGAGTCACATTTTTGGCGCGGAAATGCAGAACTGTAATTGTTACATTCTGTCTGCCTGCTCTTATGCCAGTCTGTAACATTAGGAGAATATGGTGTAGTCACCTACACATGTGGTTCTTAAATCCTAGAACATGCTAGGAGCTGCTAAAAATGAAGTCCTAAGTAATGCCCAAAACCACTTAAATGTTTATGATACTTAACTTTAATTAACAGGGAAAGAGACCAAAACATATGCATTATAATGTAATGATATAAAACACATACAGGTGGTGTGTACACTCACACACAGGTGGGAGCTAATAAGTAAAAACAAAAACTTTACAGGAGTAAAGGGGATGTTAAAAAAATAAAAGCCCTATTTCCTATATAAGCTTTGTTTGTTATTTTTGAGTGGGGTTAATCATCACATAATAAATTCTTAGAGAAATGGTTTATATTCACAAAGTGACCGTAAATGTGTCTATATATACAAGCAACATGACTACTTTATAAAGAGGTCATACACAGACACAGACACTGTCTGACACGGTGGTACATGACAATAGCCCCAGTCCTTGAGGGACTGAGGCTGGACACAAAGCTCAAAGTCAACCTAGTGAATTTCAGACCTAGGCTACAGACCCCTCAAAAACAAAACGAGGGTTGGTAAGATGATTCTGAGACTGAAGATGCTTGCCCCCAAACCTGAGGACTTGCGTTTAATTCCTGGCACCCATGGTGGTGAATGAAGACATGAGTTGTCTTGTGAGACCTGGCGCGCCTTAGCTTACCGGGGAACCCGAGTAAACAACACGGAGCCGGGAACTGATGCAAACAGCAAGAGGATTTTTTTTTTTAATTTTTGTTTTTGTTTTTGTTTTTGTTTTTTGAGACAGGGTTTCTCTGTGTAGCTCTGGCTGTCCCTGAACTCACTCTGTAAACCAGGCTGGCCTCGAACTCAGAAATCCGCCTGCCTTTGCCTCCCAAGTGCTGGGATTACAGGCGTGCGCCACCACGCCCGGCGTAAGAGGAATTTACTGTTCCAATGCATTGGGGTTGTCCTACACCAGAAGAAGGGGGGACACCCCACAGCCCGTTTGGTCAGTCTTTATAGGACTCCCTTCTTTGGTAGCCAAAAGTCTGGTCACTTCCATATGTTACTTGACTGACACTGTGAGCAACTACCATAAAGATGAGTTTTGCTAGAAAATGGCTCAGGGACTCGGGGCTCTGGAAACCTGGGTGGATGCTAGCAACAACAATCTTGAGTTGAAAGCCTTCATTCTGAACAAAGTGCTTTCCCGGCACTGAAGCATCTGTTCACCAAGGCAATGCCCTTGACAGTTGTATCATGTATTGTGGCAAGAAGTAGCAAGGCTATAACAGGGTTCCTGGCAGAGCGGCCTTGCTCTAGGGAATAAGAACCGCTTCAGACGACCCATACAGCAAAGTTATCAACTAGCTTCTGTCTGGAGAACAAAACACAGGAGCATCACAAAAGGAAGGTTTTGGAAAAAAAAAAAAACACAAAGGGAATAAGAAAGAGAGTCCCAGTAAGGAATGAAGAAGTGAAGTCTGACTGGAGAGGTACTAGTTTATTTGCATGATTCAAAGCATGTGAAATTGCAAAACGAACAGGACTTCTCATCTCTCTGGTATAATGTACCAGATACCCTGAATGGAGTCTATTCGAGGTCCTGGCTCTTCTTCTCCCACGTGGTACCAACACAAGCCTATCCCCAACTAGCTAACGAGTGAGACGCCCACTCCACTCCGGTTAGTTTATGTGGCTTTGGCAATCACTGGGGGTAACCCCTAATCTCCCTCCTAACTGCCGCCTCTCCAGCAGGGCTCCCCAGGCACTTGCTGCTTCTCCTGGCCTCAGCTCCCTCATGGCTGCTCCCCCTATCCTCTCCTTCTTCCTCCTTCTCTCCTTGATCTCTCTTCATTCCTCTCTCCACCCCCAGCCAGGTCACTCCAAACCCACTCACTTCTAATCCCTCCAGTAACTGGCTGTAGCCAATTTTATTTAACCAATAGTTTTAAATTAAGGAACAAGGTTTGCACAACAACTTGGAAATGTGAGAATTCTCTCACAGGTCAAGACCTTCAGGTATAGGATTTAGCATTACAATATATAACATCTGACTAAACCTCCTCATGCCTAGAATTCAATGGTTTCCCTAATTAGTACACATTTCACATTCTTTGAAGGCTTAGGGGGCAAAGGGAAAACAAGGCCTTAAACTGTCCCTCTGAGCCAAAGGCACTTAATGTCAAAAGAAAAAGGACAGTAGAGTCACTCCACAGGCATTCCTGTGTGTTCAGAACTCCAAACTTAAGTGTCCCCTCACTGACCCAATGCGATTTGTCACAACAATGTAAAAGACACTGATTTCCTTGAAAGAACAAAGTGCAGTATGATATATAAGACTCAAACCCCACCCTTTTCTGAAAATAATATGTAAGAGAACTCTCACCTTATATGATTAGTATTACTCAAGATTTACACATGGCAAAATAATAGCTAAAAAATAATCTGTCATAAATTCTCACTATGCAGTCACAGTACACTCTGTGAGTTGGAGAGAGCCTCAGGGATCATGTCATCCATCCCTCATTTCATGAGGAGACGTGTCCAGGCAGGCCAGGTGCTGGACTCCAGGGTCCGACCCTGTGACAAAGCCTGGCCAGGACTTCATGACTCTCAGCTCTCTCCTCTTCAAAAGGCTTTCAAAGTAAAACATGGCGATGATCCCCAAAGATACACCACACAATAAAGCGCAAGCACTGACACACGCCAGCAATTTGGTCACACGAGACAGTTCCTTTGGCCACTGGGCAGACTTGTAACTCTTCTCAGATGGGAAGATCAGTTCAGATTTCCGGGGGGAGGCCAGCTGCAAGGAAGAATCAACTTCTTGGACCTGGAAAGGCCCCTCTTGGCTCAGTCTGTAGTGGGCAGGTGGTCTGCTGCACAACGAAATCCCAGGTTGGATGCAGAGCTATCTGGTGTGTTCTGGCTTCGAGCTGCACAGCGGTACCTATAGCAATAAGACTGTAACAGAGAACATGCCGTAAGAGATCCTGGAAGCCTCGGCTTAAGGCTTAGGTTAGATACAGCTTCACAAAAATATCACGTACGGAGAACTCAGAGCTACCTGAAGGAAGAGCTGCCCTGGGCTGCCTTAAGATATTCTGTGTGATGTACACTTGGCAAAAGGCAGCACATTCCAGAGTCAGCCAGCCAGTATCTTTTACCTTAGAAATACCACCTACATATGGCAGAAAGTCCACCACCACTTATAACACCCCAAAAAGCAAACAGTAACCTCCCATAGTTATCCATGTGATCGCAGAGTCAGCAGGCTACTACAAATAAGAATCATGTTTGTGTGTGTGTGTGTGTGTGTGTGTGCATATAGTATGATATAACCTATATAATCATATGCTTAAAAAAAGAAAGACTAAAAGACCTATGAGATTATAACATGCACACACTCACAATCATTCTTGCATGCACAGCTTCTAATTTTTGGCATATTATGTCAATTTTTGACATTGTAACAACAGATATAAATGGCAACAAAAAGATTAACAACAGCAGCAAATATCATGGAATATATTAAACACTGGCAAAAACTTAAGAGTCATCACAGGAACTTAAAATACATGAAAAACTGTGGAAAAATCACTCTCTTCCCAATACCTCAGGATTTTAAATCACAGTAATAATAAAACTATACGTGTTGGGGTTTGGTTTATTTCATTCTGTCTAATTGTGAAAAGAGCAGAGAATAAACACTCACACAAACATGGGCCTTGATTTCCTAGTACATATTCGCATGGTAGCAGGCACTTTTGTCTGCTGTTTCTTTGTTTGTAAAAGCACGGGCAAATCAGACATGTTACAGAAGGTGACACAGTTGTTAAAAGGAGCAGGATTCCACTCTGGACAAACTGTAGTGTGCTTCCTTCTTAGCAAGAGTCTAGACTCATGGTGCAAAGAGAACCATCCATCCATCTCACGGCTTCTTTCCTACCACTAAGACACATCCTACTTACACACACACACACATATAGCATATGTATATGTGGACTATTGACACAGCATTTTATTCCAAAATAACCATGCATGGAACTCATGAACGTCATTCTGCAATTCCAAATAGCATGAAATAAAAACAGACTAGTCATCCTGGGAGCCATGAGCCTAAGTCCAGAGTTAGCCCGCTGAGCCCACTGCTGCAGGCTGCTAAAGACACTTGGAAAAGAATCATGGAGAAGAAGTTGGCAACTTGCACAGAAGAGATAATTTTCGGGAAGGGAAAAATAGGTCAGCATGCAAGACATTTTTTTTATTCCTATTATTTCTTTTCTCTCAGAAAAAGTCAGATGCTTCTAATCTCCATAAAAATTATCTCCAAGGCTGACATGGAAATTCTCTGGTGCATTTTCCCCATAGAAAAGAAGGAAGATATAATGCTCTATCTTCTATAGATAACAAACAATAGCAACCAATTTTCCTTGTGGAGAGTAAGGAACAGAATGTATTACCAACTCGCAGGTAGGAAAAACAGAAGATGAAGTTTGAACGTGATTGAAATAATAAGGTGATGCTTCTGCATCTGTGTGATCGGCATGAGCAGAAGCTTCCAAATGTCTGGCAAGAAGTGTGTGAGGAGACACAGCAGAATCATCAGCACAGGCACAGGCTGCTGAGAAAGGACAGAACGCCGACACTTCCAGAATCAAACTCTGATAACTCAGAGCCCCTATGAGCCCACACGCATTCAGTGAATTCCACACCACAGCAAAGGTCAAGCTCAAGCGGAGACGCCCTGAAGACTCTGGCAGTCCTAGCCCAGCACGGGGCCACACACGATGAAAACAACCAAGCATTCCATTTCCTGACTGCATACACCAGGAGAGCATGCCCAGGTCTAGGCGCGGCCCTGGCCTGGCTGGTGGGAGGCCACGGGCAGACGAGAGAGCCATGAGTATGCATCAAACACTTACAAATAGGCTCGAGCTATGCTAGTCATATCGCTTGCAGAGTGTCAGCACCTCTAGGAAGTCCCAGGTGATACATGTTTATTGCAATGGTTCTCAGAATGTGGTTGTGATGATTCATGCTGTCAATCTGATAGGATCTAGAATCACCGAAGAAGAACATTTGCCCAGGCCCGTGAGGGATTATTTTGATGAGGTTAACTGATGTGGGAAGACCCAACCTAAATATAGGTGGCTTCATTCCCTATGTTATAGTTCTAGACTACATAAAAAGAAAAAGCTGGCTGGACACTAGTATTTGTCCCTCTCTGTTTCCTGACAGCGAATACAATGTGACCAGCTACTTCAAGTATAAGCACTATGACTTCCATGTCATGAGAGACTACTGTGGCACTGTTAGCCAAAATAAACCTTTTCTTTCATAAGTTGCTTTGAAATTATTTATTCTGTTTGTGTGCTGCATACTCCAGTGATTCAATGACAGTCACCAGTCCTGGCATATACTTCTGTCCACCCACTGAGTCTTCTCACGGGCCCTTAGGTTGCCTTAACCAAGGTACTTTATCACAGCAACAAAATAAGTAACTAATATGCAGGAAATAGACAGACAGACAGACACACAGACACACAGACACACACACACACAGACACACACACACACACACACACACACACACACACACGGCGGGGGGGATGGGGGGGGAGTAGACAGACAGACTGAAGAGGTTGTCCAAATACACACCCTAGGCTATTCACCCAGACATCCAGGCACGCTGCTTTCATGGTGCTTTCGTGGTACTCAAGGTACATTTCTAACAAGCTTTCCGTCCCCTGCTCAAGCCCCAGGGTACACTTTGAATAGCAGCAATTTATAAAGGAGGATAGCCATTACATGGCTAAAGAGTGGTATCAGAAGCACAAAACAGGCAAAAATTATGCAAAACAACGACCAGACTATCCATAGGCTGATCACAGCACAGCACAGCAAGGTTCTACTAACTATATGAGCACTTACAGTAAACCAGCCGCAAGTCTAGGCATGAGGAACACAATCAGAGCAGACAGACAAGGAACCTGTTATCAGAGAGCTGCCATCCAAAGGGTGGGGTCAGACTGCAAACTGACTGAAGCATTCAACACTGCTCCCAGCAGTGGCCAGCTCTGAAGAAAGGAAAAGTGGAGAGGGATGACCGTAGCCCCAGCGGCTGCTTTTGGGAGGGTGGTTTGAAGAAGACTCAGAGGGAGTTGAGATGCCCAAAAACTGGAAAACTGGAATTCCAGAGAAAATTAGCTAAAGACGGTTAATGTAAAAAGCAAGATATGTGAGCAGATAAATAAATAGAATTACACCACCATGTCCACAGTCTGAGGAGTTTGGACTCAACACAAGTGAAAATAGTGATAAATATTTTGCTAATTTTTTGACCAGCGAGGAAAAAAAAAAACCCCAATCTCGGTGGCTCTTTAACCTTAGGCAGAGCCTTCCAGAATCTGGTCTCACTGATAAAATAAAGCCATCCGTAAAAGTACCTAAGAACACTGCTCTGGTCTGGAGCCTGAGCTCTTTGTTAGACAAGTGCCTAGTGCAAGCGAGCAGTCCCCAGCACCGTACCCAGACACAGCCATCCAGAAGGAACAAACAAAACAAGCCCTGGAGGGGAAGCACGGCAAAGGCTTTGCTCTGGGGACACACACTCTGTCACTGAACCTCAGCTTGGCTGACCTCGTCCTCACGGAAACGAGCAGCACTGCCCAGCTTAGATCAGGCCTCCGGGGTTCTCTGGGTTGTCTGCAGGGAAAAAAAAATGGCACCTCTCCCAGCTTCCGGCTGTGAGCTACCTGGATGGGAGGGAACAGGTTATGTGCCGCATAAACCAGCAAGCTGAAGGACAGCTCTGGAGATAAGGCTCGGGGCTGCAGTGTTCCTTGGATGGATTATTCTATATGTTACAGAAGCCAGGCTGCAACAGCTCAGATGAATTTTTAGTGTCTGCTCAGAACTGTGTTGAAAAGGATTCTGCATTGATGACACAAGAGACTAGAAAAAGATTGGTGATATACAAAATTGTCAGTATGACCACAATTGAAAACCTTGAGTATAATACAAAATAATTCAATTTTGAAAAAATAGATATTAAAGTATATAAAATTCATGGCAGAATACCACCTAATAGTTTTCTCTAAGACATAAGATATCTGATTTTCATTGTCTTTCTCATTTTATTTCTTTTCTAAATTTTATGCAATGAAATTGTTTTGTTTGTATACCAAACACTTTTAAAAAAAATCAGCAACCACAAAAGGTTTTACTACTGGGTCACAGGAGTTCCCAAGGCCGTCCATTAACCAAACAACTATGAATATCTATATCCAAAAAAGAAAGCCTCACCACACACACGTGGTGGTGGGATGGGGACATCACTTGGTGATAGAACACTTCCCCAGTGTGCGCAGTGCCTGGGTTTGATCTGGACAGGAATGCATGCATGTGAGCATGTACACACACACACACACACACACACACACACACACACACACACTGAGAGCTCAGGCCCAGCACTTGCAAAGAGTCAATTCATACTACTATCATTGTACTTACACACATCCATTCACTCCGAAAATATGTATTAATAAGTAGTTCTCTTAAACTTCAATAATGGGTCACTAATGAGACACAATTAAAGAGCAAATGTCCTGGTTATGAATGTTCTAGCTGTTCTTTATATCTCTCTACTTCTATTTTCAGCATGAAAAGTGGTTCTTAAAGGAAGTTAGGTCTTTGGGTGGCTGGAAAATGGGTCATTCTATTAATTAAGAACGGAGTAGTAGGAGGGACCTGTTTCAGCCCGATTTCATCAAAATGGCTAATTACTTTGTAGAGTGATCTCAGTATCGGTGCTAAGGATGTGCTCTTGGCTCAGGAAACAAGCCATTTAAGATAATGGCCTACAACCCTGGAGGCCTTCAACTCAAGTGGGACAGAAATATGGCTTTCATGAGAAAAAAATGTTTCTCAGATAAAAGCTTTTTTTGTTTGTTTGGTTTTTGTTTGTTTGTTTTTTCAAGACAGGGTTTCTCTGTGTAGTCCTGGCTGTCCTGGAACTCACACTGTAGACCAGGCTGGCCTCGAACTCAGAAATCCGCCTGCCTCTGCCTCACAAGTGCTGGGAGTGCCACCACTGCCCAGCTGATAAAAGCTATTTTTAAGGCAATTGTATCTCATATTGAATCATTCTAGGGAAGCCTGTACCGGGACCCAGGACTTACCATTGCTCTTTCGAAAGATACTAGACCAACCCTTTGCCATTCTGGTAGAAGGGTAGCCCTGATGACATGGACTAGAATGAAGATCCCATATTGGAATGTTACACATCAACCTAACACCACCAACAACCAAAGTCTGTACTTGAGTACTTATTATGTGATCTGTTCCATCAACTTAACATATACTGACTCTGCACATTCTTCCAATAACCCTATGAGAAAGATATAAATAGCATGTACATTACACACATGAGGAAAAACTAAGGCAGAGAGAGAGACATGTGTCTAAGGCCTCACCATGGAAGTAGCGATCAGGGAATGATAGCTTAGCTGGTGGCTGTACTACCTCAGAGCCTCTCTTTCTGTCTCCATCTCCTTCCCGAAGCTGTAACTTGACAGACTATTAACAACTAGGAATGAGTGGCCTGGAGAGACGGCTCAGCAGTTACGAACACTTATTCCCAGGAAACCCAGGTTTGATTCCGAGAACTCACATGGTGGCTCACAGATATTAGTAACTCTAGTCCCAGGGGATCTAATGACCTCTTCTTGCCTCTATGGTACTGAGAATAAAAGTGGTATGCAGACATACATGCAGGCACAACACCCATACTACACACAGACACAGACACAGACACAGACACAGACACACACACACACACACACACACACACACACACACACACAGATTTTCTTAATAAAATCACTCTTTTTTAAAAAACTAGACATGATTTACTTAAACAGTACAAAGTGACCTTGGTTTGTGACCAAAAGTATGTTGGCTTCTAGTCAAAGAATTTTAAATATGAATATGGGGCTTAAGAGATGGTTCAGTGTTTAAGTTGCTTTTCTAAGGGATATGGGTTCAATTCCAAGAACCCACATGGTAGCCCATAACTCTCTATAACTCTAAGGATCTTCAACACACAAGCTGTGCATAGACATAATGCAGATAAATTACTTATACCTATAAAATAAAAATATTTTAAAAATTAATTATAACATTTTTATACTTTAAAATTTAATTATGATTCTTTTAATTTATTTCTGGAATTGCCATTTTTCTCTGTAAAGATTCTAATTCCAGCCGGGCGTGGTGGCACATGCCTGTAATCCCAGCACTTGGGAGGCAGAGGCAGAGGCAGGCGGATTTCTGAGTTCGAGGCCAGCCTGGTCTACAGAGTGAGTACCAGGACAGCCAGGACTATACAGAAAAACCCTGTCTCGAAAAACAAAAAAAAAAAAAAAAAGATTCTAATTCCATCCAGTTTTGTCATTCTGTTGTTCACAAGATGTATTCTACAGGCAGACGAGGAAAAGATAATCATTAACTTGGCTCTACACCGGCCATTCATTTTAAAATAAAGTCTCAGATAACAAGCTTCAGAAAATGAAGTGATATAAATACCTTACCCCCCCCCCCAAAAAAAAACAAAGAATAAAAAGGAACAGATAAGGCAAAGGAAAAAAACAAAACCTCAAGAGACCTATTTCAAACCCAATAATATTAGTAGTTTCATTAAATATAATTGGTTTAAGTAATGAATGAAAATGCAGAATTAATAGAGTATACCCAAGTAGAAACAGATAATCTACAAAGTCAAGCATCTATTAAACAAGAAAAATTTATTTCCATATGGTTTGAGTGTATCCCTTAAAGCTATGACGGGGTGGAGGCCTACCCTTATGTTATTTAGAGGTGCAGGCTTTGGGGTGGGTGGTTGGGATTTGATAAAGTCATTGGGTAGAGTCACTGTGCCTGCATCTCATTGACTTTATAGAAAGAGGAAGAACAATTAATGAATGTGGATACACAAAACACTACACACACACACACACACACACACACACACACACACACACACCATCACTTCCCATATGATGTCCCTAAGAACATAAGCCAAAATAAGTCTCTCTCTCTCTCTTTTTTTTTTTTTAAATAATCTTCTTGGGTTTTCATTATAGTAATGAAAAAGTGGGCTAAATTCACTAAGTCTAAATGCCTGTAAGAGGGAATTCTACCAAGCACTTCAGAAAGAAATATTAATTTTACATGAACTTTTCTTTTCTTTTCTTTTTTTTTTTTTTGGTTTTTCGAGACAGGGTTTCTCTGCGTAGTCCTGGCTGTCCTGGAACTCACTCTGTAGACCAGGCTGTCCTCGAACTCAAAATCTGCCTGCCTCTGCCTCCCAAGTGCTGGGATTACAGGCGTGCACCACCACGCCCGGTTGAACTTTTCTTAATTATTGAAGATTTGAAAAAACCTTAAGATTCAAGACTACTTTGCAATTAAATTTATGAACACAACAACATACCAAAAGCACACAAAAATTATTAGGAACAACAAAAAAGGCTCTACTCACCATTAATTACACGCAAAAGTTCTCAATGTTTTAGAAAACTGAATCCAAGATATATAAAACAGCACATCGTGACTAAGCGTAACAGTCAGCAAGAGTGCGGTGATGGCCTAAGAGCTGAGACCAAGCTGGACGTGGTCGGGTGCTACCGTGAGAGTCTGGGCTCCCCAGGATTCAAACTCAGTCCTGGCTACACAGTGAGACGCTATCTCAAAAACAAACAAGTAAACAAACTAACAAACGAAGCAGACCACGAAGATGGAAATCCATCAGTGTATGTCATCATATTATACTGTATTAACTGACTAAAACGGAAAAGACAATCACTTCAACAGATGTGCAAAAAGCATCTAGCAAAGTCTACCTCATTGTTGACTAAGAACTTGAATATCCTCAATCTGGTATGAAAAATAACACGTACAGTAGCATAATACTTAATTTCAAAAAAAAAAAAAAAGTTGTATTTCCTATGAGACATGAGGGCTGGGCATGACGGCACAGACCTTTAATCTCAGCACTAAGAAGGCAGAGGCGTGTGGATCTTTGTGAATTCTAGGACAGCCTGATCAATGCTGTGTGTTCCAGACCAGCCAGAGATACACAGTGGGACCGTCTCAAAAAAAAAAAAAAAAAAAAGGAAAGAAAGAAGGAAGCAAGCAAGCAAGCAAGCAGAATGAGGCATGAGCCCTTCAAGGCAGACCAAGTCCATGTTCCTATTTAGGGAGGGTTTCTGGCAGAAAGAATGCTTTATTTCGGGAGTTGGAGACCAGTTTGCCTAGCATACCAAGCCCCTGAATCAAAATTTTAATTAATTAATTATGACTCCATAAAGTTAAATTTATCTACATCTTATATTAATGTACATATGTTGTCCTTTAAAAAAAAAATTCAGATTTTAAGTTAGGGTGTCACGGCTGGCTAGCCCTGGCTGACTTTGAACTCACAGAGCTCCAGATGCCTCTGCCCCCTGCAGGAGGAAGTTAAAGGTGTGAGCCACCATGCCCAGTCAAATGTACGCTTGAGACAAGAATCCAGTTGAACTGAATGAACTTCCCTCCTGAATCGCATGGCCAAGGATTCTAAACTAAGAAATGTGTAGAAAACACATACCAACCAACTCGCCCGCATATGTCTGCTAGAGCTTCTTGAGGCCATTACCACACTCTGCTGTGTTTTCAATACTTGTAGAGCTTTAAAACATCCTGATGTCCAGGTGAGACAGCAGAAAAATCTAACCAGATGGTGGCATTATCTCATACATATGATGATTCTGAAGTAAGATAAAGTTTGAGGGCTACTGCATTAGGATAAAGTTAAAGTTTGCTAATGTGTCTATTACAAATTAGTAACTTAATTATAGTACCCACTATCGATGGTTTGAAATCTCAAGGACTGAGTCAGTTACCATGCAAAGATTCTAGGTAATAATAAACTGCAAAATGCTTCTTAGTAGAGACAGACAGACAGACGCTGAGTGCTCAAGGCACAGAAAATGCATGACTCAAAGAGAGAGAGAGAGAGAAAAAAAAAAAGAAAGGTCAGGTTCTATTTCCAAATTCCTTATGAAGGCTACTTGTGAGGCACCGATCACTCAGCAGAACCAAGAATTGCCAGTTTGGACACTGAAATCACAGATCATGGAGCAAAAATGCACGTTTACACCCGACATGCTTGGGTGCTTCCATTTTGGTAAACCACAAACCACCCTCCATTTATAACTCTAGCTTGAGTCTCAACAGAGAACTCAGAAATTTACAGACATCTGAAATTAAGGGTGTGGTCCCAGACTTAAGCATGAAAGAGGAAGAACCTATTTCACAGGCCAACAGAAAGAAGCCTCTCAGCAGTGGAAGAGGCAGCGGCTGATCTAGCCGACAGGATGCGATTCGCAGGCTGCTTCTCCTGTTACCATCCCCTGTGCCTCTTAGAAAGCTGAAGACTCTCCGTCTTTATCTCATTTGGATATGAAGACGGTTACATTAGCAAAAACAAGTGGGCCATGTGGGGCAGTGTGTCCCAATGACTTTGTGACCCACAAGAACAGCTCGGCAGTCTCACTGACCTTATGGCACATGTAGGATCCACCCTTCTTCACTCGGTCTTTCCCGGAAGTGGGGCCTTTCTGTGGAGGAAGAGAAAAATCATTTGTTAGTCTGGACAACATGAATCTTCCTCACAGAAAGGAAAGGAGTCCATTGGCAGAAGCAGTCATCCCGTGGCTACCCAGACTCTCCATGTGTCTCTGTCCTGGGCACTGTATATGTTCTCACACCCCTCTGAATACCCATGACACTAAATGTCCAACTACCAATTTTCAACAATCCACCTCAAGACCCTGCCTCTGCATGAAGACAGTACTGACAGAAAGCTATCTACCTCTCATCTCCTAATTTAATTTTTTGCCTATAAAGCTGCTTGACAGCATCTCCTGTCTCGTCAACTTACCTTATTATCACCGACTTATTCATTCTGAGAGCAAGGGTGAGTTATGTTGTTGCTGGCTAGTAATTGACTGTGCATCTCCCAGGATACCCTTAAACAGTCTCAGAACCATGTAACTGTCAATGTAATTCAGAAACAAAACACTATTTTCTTTAAAAAATAAGATACTTTAGACATAGTGCTGTTCGGAACAAAGCACTGTTGTAAGTATTTTGTATTTATTCTTGTCACATCAATAACCCCTTTGGAGAAAGGAAAATGAAGAACGAAGAGTCACACCCAGGCTCTGCTCCAGGATCAGTGCTCTGAAGCTCTCTGCCTTAGCTCCCCTCAGAAACCAGAAAGGCAGGAAGTTGGAGAGAGCCTAATGCTGGCAAGAAGAAACAGCAAAGAGAACAAAGACACGGAGAGCGAGAGCAGCCAAAAGGTATGTCTGTTTCTTCTAGAAAGAAGTTCTGATAAAAGGGCAATGGAGATGAAAATCCTGGCGCTTCAGCTGCCAAGATAAAAGCCTCAACACCGAGTGTGTTCTCCAAAAGGCACGTAAGAAGCGCCAAGAGACTCCCTAAGCCAGAGCTGGGGAGTGGGGGTGGGAACAATTTGTTTTTCCTTTGTTGTTCAAAAAGAAAACTAATCACACAGCCATCTGCTCTGTTTACTGAAAATAAGAGAAGTCGGGCACAATCCTCCTCCTGGCTTCACTTTCCCATTTCTAGCTAAAAACCTATTTGTCAAAGACTATTGATTAAAAGACAAAAGGTAAAAGGACGACTATGCCCATCCCACTCTCAAAGAGGGGCAGGACACATCATCCCAGTCTTGTCAAGGTGGAGAGAAGGGCAGGTTTCTTCCAAGGTGTTTTATACACTGTCACTCAGTCCCTGACTCTACATAATTCCTCTGAAAGTTCAGGATATACCTATGGCCCTAAACATTTAGATACATTGATAATATTACTATCAAAATTGGCATGCTGAAAATGTAAAGTCTATCAGTGAAAATAAAGGCTTGAACCACAGCTTTCTCTTCAGGATTTCTAGAACTAGACAGCTATTACATCAGAATCTCTGGGTGAAGTTTATCAGTGTATAAAAGGAAGGCACTTGGTCTGGAGAGACAGCTCAGCTGTTAAAAGCATTGGCTACTCTTCCAGAGGACCCGGGTTCAATTCACAGCACCCACAAGGCAGCTCACAACTATAGGGAACCTCAGTCTCAGGGGACTAGAGGCCTTCTTCTGGCCTCTGTGGACGCTGCACGCACATGGTACACCAACATATGCAAGCAACACATCCATACACATGAAAGAAGATGGGAAAAGGGTAAGGCATCAGACAAGAATTCACCTGAAGCATGTGTAATTACCTATCTACCCTATATGATGACCACATTGCTTAAGACTCTTTTTTTGCTTGGAAATCCCTGCATTTGCTGTTTTTGGAGGGTCTCCACATTCATTCTGTCAGACAAGAAGTTAATGCCAATTCAGTTCTCAACACAACTGTCATAGTATGTGCTAGAATATAAGATTAATTTTGTTTTGTCAAAATACATGTAAGAAGTGGGCACTCACCAACGAGGAAGTGTGAAAACTAAAGGCCCCTCTCCGCTCCGCCAGTGCCCCAAAGTTGCAGTCGAAAACTATGTCACTCTTCATGGTGGTGCAGCACGAGTAACCACTGCAGCTAATCCAACTGCCAAGCCAACACAATCCTGGACCTAGAAACTGCTCAGCTGCTTGCTATATATGAGACTGGTTTTGCTATGAAACAAGGCACAGGTACAACTGTTTGAAATGTTTACCACTTTGCCAAAAAGGTGGGAAAATTACTAAGAGGACGCAGTGGCTAAAATAGTGACCCTAAAAACTCACGTTCAACAGAGCCTTCAAAAAGTACTAATTTGGGTGGATGAGATGACTCAGGAGTTACAGGGCTTGTCACAAGTGTTATGATCTCATTTCTATCCACAAGACCTATATGAAAGAAGGAGAGAACTAACTCGGGCGAGTTGACTTCTGATTTCCTGACACACACTGGGCACAGATGTGTGCACACACAAACGCACAGATGTCCCATAAACATACAAACAGAAGAAATAAGTGGGTTAGTGATGACACTGTTCTCTCTGTCTTTAGGTGGTAAGAGCCTGTTGCTGAAGACACCACTCCTTCTGGGTGCAGGACACAGAGAAATCAATCTCAAACTGACCAGTAAACTCGCTCCTAGATGGCTAGCCTACACAGTAACAGAGGTGTCGTCAAGGCTGCTGGGGAAAAGCAACATCACTACTTAGTGCAGATTCCTGAATGCTATAGTACTGACATGCTGGCAAGATGTGCCCGTTAGTCCAACAGTGGGATGATGGTTGTAGGAGTAACCGACTGCTTTCCAACTGGATATGAACCCAGCTCCACAGGAAGAATTTTATACCTGGTCAAAAATCCATTACTGAGAAGTCCATAGGCCTAAAGGGAAGCCTACTGATTTTGTTTGGCTAAGTGGCCACACTGTCACACTGCCTTCTAAATATTTATGTTTACACAAATGGATTTGTGTTGTTCTTATCTTTGGTCAGAGAAGATTCTTATGTAAGTCTCATAATTGGTCAAAGTTCATAGGATGAATAACTCTGTGGATGTGTCATCTATATCAGAGTGCCAACATCCAAAGCTCAAGAAATGTCATAGAAGAGGGATGGAAAGAAGTAAGAGCGAGCAGGTGAGTAGGAGCGCTCTAGTGCACTGACTCCCGGGAAGGACATGGTTGTTGCATGTGTCATGGTTGCTGCATGTATCGTGGTTGTTGCATGTATCATGGTTGTTGCATGTATCTGCTCAGTTTCACAGGATCAAGTAAGTCAAAATTCTATAGCAGATCAAGGAAGAGTTCTCAAGACCCACCTCTTCTCAAAGAATTAAAAGTATTATTTAAAACTTCTACCTTTTCTAGACACATACTGAAGTTTTTAGGTAAGATTCATAGCACTTGGAAATATATTATTTTATAATTATTTATTGTAATGATATAAAAATATATTCTTTTAAAATAATATAAAGGTATTTAATTAAACTAGATTGGATAATTATTAAATAGACAAGCTTTACAATGTGTTGCCTGAGCTCTATTCAACTTAATTCCCAGAATTCTGTTCCTTCTGGCTTTTGGTTAAAGTGAGCTATGAGAAACATTTCCTAGGAGGCCTGGAGCATAAAAGAGCAAGAAGAGCTGTAGTGTTTGCATGACCTAAGGAGACCAAGCTGGCCTACAGCCGCTACTCCCTCCCTCGGACCATCCATCCATCCATCCATCCTTCCATCCATCCGTCCATCCATCCACCCATCCATCCATCCATCCATCCACCCACCCATCCATCCTTTAATCCTTCCTTCCATCCATCCATCCACCCACCCATCCATCCATCCATCCATCCATCCATCCTTCCTTCCTTCCTTCCATCCATCCATCCACCCACCCATCCATCCTTCCATCCATCTATTCATCCTTCCTTCCATCCATCCATCCATCCATCCATCCATCCATCCATCCATCCTTCCATCCATCCATCCACCCACCCATCCATCCTTCCACCCACCCATCCATCCTTCCATCCATCCATCCATCCATCCTTCCTTCCTTCTTCCTTCCTTCCATCCATCCATCCACCCACCCATCCATCCATCCACCCACCCTTCCATCCATCCATCCACACATCCACACATACATCCATCCTTCCATCCGTCCATCCGTCCGTCCGTCCATCCATCCATCCATCCATCCATCCACCCATCCATCCACCCTTCCTTCTTCCTTCCTTCCATCCATCCACCCACCCACCCATCCATCCGTCCCTCCATCCATCCTTCAGCCTCTGACTCCAGAGCACGTGTGCTCCAGGCTCAGGGATGAAGGGCGCTCCTCCTGGCTATAGTAGTCCACAGTCTCAGAGTTGAAAGCAGCGACAGATCGGCAGTCTTGGTCTGGCTTCATAAACTTCAGGTGCCAATCCTAAGTGCCATATCTCCTTTGCTCTTCCCAACTAGGTGTGCATGTTTCTTTTCCAGCTGTGTTCTCAGAGATCTCAAGGACCCACACTACACTAAGAAAAACACTAGTGCAGAATACAGTATACATATGTATGACAGAATCAAAATTTAAATTTAAAACGTCATCATAGCCACTTGGTATGATAAAAAAAAAGTCAGTAATAAATTTATTTTACACATGTAAAAGTACACACAGACACACACTCACTAATGTTTGGTCCCATCTCTGAATGAACCATACTGACAAAGTTAATAGCCACTGAGTTTGTGCTGTGGGATCACTGTTTTCATTTGTATTTGAACATTTCCAAAAAAGAAACTTCAAAGTAACATCTAAAATGCCACTGAGCAGAGTCATTAAAGAAGCATTCACAGCTACAGGGTAATTATTTATAATAATAAATAAATCTTTAAAAATAATGGGCTGGAGCCGGGCGGTGGTGGCACACGCCTTTAATCCCAGCACTTGGGAGGCAGAGGCAGGCGGATTTCTGAGTTCAAGGCCAGCCTGGTCTACAGAGTGAGTTCCAGGACAGCCAGGGCTACACAGAGAAACCCTGTCTCGAAAAAAACCAGAAAAAAAAAAAAAAGGCTGGAGAGATGGCTCAGCAGTTAAGAGCACTGACTGCTCTTCCAAAGATCTAGAGTTCAAATCCCAGCAACCACATGGTGGCTCACAACCATCCATAATGAGATCTGACGCCCTCCTCTGGTATATCTGAAGACAGCTATAATATAATTATTTATAATAATAAATAAATCTTTTTTTTTTTAAAAAGAAAGTATTCATAATATTGCTTGAAGAAGAAAGAAAACAGAGGTTAAGAGGCAGGAGTGCGAGGCCCTAGAACTGCCAATCATGAGCTCCTTCTCAAATTCTTTTAGTAAAAATGGAGGAACAGACTCAGGGCAGTAAAAACTAAAACTCTCAGGACAGTGGTGGCGCACGCCTTTAATCCCAGCACTTGGGAGGCAGAGGCAGGCAGATTTCTGAGTTCGAGGACACCCTGGTCTACAGACTGGTCCAGAGTTCCAGGACAGCCAGGGCTACACAGAGAAACCCTGTCTTGAAAAAAACAAACAAAACAAAAAACAAAAAAACCTAAAACTCTCTGGCATAATAAGGATCTTCTGCACACACTCAGAGATGGCTCATTGGAAATCTTAACTGTATTTTCCATTGTGATTTTCAGAAAATGTCTGACAGCGGCCACACCATACCATGGACGCATACTTGCAATATAAGCTCTTTTGTCTCTAAGAAACTAAAAAGAGGGATCATGAAACTATTCAAAATTTCAAGGACCCTTTAAATGGCCTCATAGCTCCTCTGTGAAATGCCTGCTCAGCTCACCCAGACAGCTTCCTAGAAGCCTGTGCTCTTCCTACTCACCGACACCACTTCGCCTCCCAGGTCATTACACTCAAGATTCACCTCCAATGTTATCTCAGGATGAAAAACATGGGCTCAATCAAACTAGATTCAAATCTGCTCCTGACACTGAATGTGCCTTTGGGATAGTTATATAACCCGTCTATGCCCCCCAGGTTTCTCCTTTGAAAAACAGAAATAATAACCATCCTGGCTTTTTTTTTTTTTTTTTTTTTTTTTTGAGACAGGGTTTCTCTGTTTAGCCCTGGCTTCCCTCATTCCGGCTTCTCATCCCGGCTTCTCTGGACAGATGTAGGGACTGAAGGAGATAATGTGTAGGACACATTAAACAAATGGCAGGAGATCTGTGTCATGCTGATGTTACTACTTCATATTATTAATTTATAACTAACTTGGATTTCCCAAAGGTGTTCATGAACTTAATAGCCCTGGTAGTGTATAACTTCACATTCAAACCCACAGAGACCATTTGATCTAGTTTGTCTAATGCCCAATTCCCAAGTAGAGTTATCCAAGTCCTAATAAAATTCATGGTATGTTAATAACCCTTGTAGACAAAAGACAGACTGTTTTTATACTATAATAAAATTACTGTAGCTAAAGTACCATCACAAAGTACAATCTGATTCAATCATGGCATCAGACTTGGTTGAATTGATCTTTTCATCACTAAAACCAACACAGAGATCTGTGGGTCAAAGATAGCAGAGATAATGTCACTTCAATATACAGTGAAAAAAATCCAAAAATATTCACCTTCATTCTAAGGTCTTTCTACTAGCCTGCTTCAAATCATATCCCAACACCAGAGAGAAAAATTGAAATTCATGATTTTCTATTGGAAAAGGGAAGCTATTCTTTGCTTTTAAAATTATTTAAACAGCAGTTTTGTGACTATCTCAAAATATCTCCCAATCCTGGGAGATAATATGAATTCCTCCCTCTCTTTCATCCTTACATCCAAGTAGTCCAATTAGCTTTACCTCCAAAGGAGAGTTCTAATGAGTGGCAGCTCATCATCTCCATGGCAACCTCTCTGGTTCAAACCACCATCATTTGTCAGCAGAACCAACTATAATAGCCTCCTAACAGGCTTTTATAGCTTTCAAAATGGTACCTGGTAGGAGCCCAATAACATCTGTAGAATAGATAAAAGGCTGGCATTATGAAAAAAATCTAGACAAAATGGAATGCATAATATATAATTCCATTTATCTAAAACTGAAAATGATACCATGTAATCTGTGCTTTCTAGAAAGAGGACTACAAATTGCTAGGGCTTGAGACCCAGAGGTTACAAGGTGGCACAAGGTGCCTGCTACAGTCACTATTGTGATTGGAATTATTTCATGGACAATCACCAAACTGATCTAAAATGAGAACTTGAAATGTATGTGGTTTATGGCATATCAATATCAATTAAACTAAGATAATCTGGGGAGTACTTGTTTATTTGCTTGTTTTGAGCCTAGATCTCATCAGGGTAGGCCTGGCTGGCCTGGAACTTCCCATCTAGACCAGGATGCCTGAAATTCATAGAGATCTGCCTGCCTCTGCATTCCAAGTGCTAGGAGGTATACATGCCCAGTCACAACTGGGGTTTTTTTTTGGGGGGGGGACAAATAATGATAAAAGTCAGAGTGAGCTGTAAGTCAGTAGAAGACTAAGCCATTTTCAGTAAATACAAATCTGAAGCAATTACTGCAGGGGTCTCTTCAAGCACATGGCCCCCGATCTCTGTGGCTCCTGCACATCACTAGAGACAGGAAGGAACAAACGTGGAGCCAACAGGTCCACTGTGAGCTGAGTTTGTAAAGTTGACTACTGAGAGCCCAGGGCTCAGCGGAGCATTTGTTTCTCCTTTTGCATGTTTGGAATTTTCTATTAACAAAAACATTTTTAAAGTCAAAGAACACAAAAGTTTAAAATAAATGAAAAGAAAGACTGTGTCTTCAAGGACCCCAAATGCTGGTCATCAAAGATTTCCTTAGAACTGTAAATGCAGAGGAATTCAGATTAAAGGGTGAGATTTTATTCTCTACGCCCTTGAGAAGTGCACTCAGTCGAGTGCTAAGAATTGAGAGCTAAGTTGCCCTTGCCCTGGTTAACTGAGTGCTGGACTCCCCGGCACACTTAACTTCTAGGCAAGCCTTCCAGCTGGCAGATGACGTGGACTCTTACAGGCAAGGTTCCAGCAGCCCAAAATTCAGGGCAACAGAAAAAATCATCCATTGCCTGCATACTAACATAGGGGCGTCATGTGTGTGACTCCGCTTGCCGTTCCTAGAAGTTTCTTCAGCCACTTCTGCCATCTTCTTCTTTAGGCAAAGTACCACCGTTGTAAGCCAGGATGTCTCGACACCCTGAGAGCTGGAGTGATGGGGGTAGAGCATCACACCAGCCGCTCCACCACCCCCTTTAAAGAAACGCACTCTGCTTTCAAACATCCCTTAATGTAAAACAATGGCTGCTGACTGTTCCACATCACAACTACTGCAAGTACACTGACCTTTTAATGCCATTTGATCCCCAATGATGACCCTGAAAACAGGAAGTACTACTTTAGGAGAAGGAAACTGGAAGCCTGGGAGCAATGAACTGTGTGCATGTCCTGGGCTCACAGCTCTCAGCAGAGGGCTGGGCAGTAGGAGAGCCCGCGCTGTCAGAACACCAAGGAGCCCTCACACCTACCTCACCTCTAAGCAATCACCCATCTTACAGATGTCACAGAACCTCTTCCCAAGGTACAAAATAAAGGGTCCCAATAATTGTTTTATGCTCAGCATTGACATGAAAAGGGATTTTAAGGGTAAGTACACAAAAGCATTACTGAAACTAAAGCTTTTTTGAATTGTGTGAAATGCTATTAATCCCCTAGGAAAGAGTCAATGAAAAGGGTCTGAAAGCTGGGCATGGTGGTAAACGCCTTTAATCTCAGCACTTGGGAGGCAGAGGCAGGAGGATCTCTGTGAGTTAGAAGCCAGCATGGTCTATATAGTGAGACTGACAAAACAACGAGAGAGAGAGAGAGAGAGAGAGAGAGAGAGAGAGAGAGAGAGAGAACATAATTAGGTTTAATCATTGCATTGAAAGAGGAAAGAGGAAGGCGATACCATAGAAAGGTCAAGGGAGAGGGAAGCTCAGGTGAGAACCACAGCCTATCAGACACACACACCCAATGAGCAGCTGCCCAGGTTCTCACTATGAAGGCACAGAATGCGGCAGCGGCCAATTCAAGCCGTGCACCGGCTTCTGGCGTGAAGGAGAGCAGCTGTTTGTCCTGCTCATGCCAGGTCAAAAAGGAAGAGAACCCAAGAAGAACCCAACTTCATCCAAGCTGCTCACACCAGGGTGGATGGCTCAACATCATCTAAGAACCTACAATTTTTGCTTCTGGAATAATGCATAAAACATGGTATTTAACATACTAATCCTACTCACAGAATAAGCAGCATATAAGTAAACCTAGAGGTTGATACTTATCACCACATACGTATCACATAGTGCTGTTTTATGTCTTACATCTGTAAAATAGCCATTCACTGTAATTCAATTATTATCATTGTATAAGGTAACTGCATACTGTATCATTTTAATAAAGAAGTGTTTAAAGACAGAGGAAGAACTATTAACAGTCACGCCAGCACAGCCGCGTGCAGCCACTCAGTCATTTGCCCCATTTCAAATAAAGAATCAAGGATGAGATAAGGAGAGAAGTCTACAAGGTCACAGGCAGGTAGGGCCGGCGTTCAAGCCCAGGCTGCCTGTGAGGCTCCACTTGGTCATGCGCTCTGCGGGCTACCACATAGAGCATCAGAGTTTTGCCATCAATGACGCAGCTGCTCAGCTGAAGCACATACGCCTTCCTTCACAGATGCTTTTCGGGATAAGTCCTACAACTCACTGAGAAACATGAGTGAACAGTTCTTGGGGTTTGTTGTTGTTGTTGTTGTTGTTGTTGTTGTTGTTTTAAGGACACTGATTAACTTCACCTGTCCCACATCCCCATTTGGTTGTTTTGTTTTGTTTTGTTTTGTTTTGTTTTGTTTTGTTTTGTTTTGTTTTGTTTTGTTTTGTTTTGTTTTGTTTTGGGGGAGAGAGGCTCATCCCAGGAAAGCCTCAACCTTTTTATAGATGAAAAACTAGAGTAAGTGGTTACGGGGATGAAAGAAAACACAGGGGCCAGGGGAAGTCACCTGGCTGCCCTAGTCCAGGCTAGTGTCTGGAATGGGGACAGTCTCATAAGGCTAAGATCTTAATTCGTGGGGTCTCGGCGGATGCCAGGAGCTGTTGTTGATGTTAGAACTCCCCACCTGATGATCACTGGTGTTGGAGAACTGGCACAGTAAAAGAAGACGTGCTTCATGTCAGGAGAAAACATACATATACATGTTTGATGTCAGAAGTATCACACCAGGTATGATGACACAAGTCCATAATGACAGCGCAAAGACAGAGCAGGAGGATTTCCAGTTCTGGACCAGCCTGTACACATAGCAAGTTTGTGGTGGCACAGGGATATATAAGACCCCCCTCCCCATCAGCAAACAAAACTGAGGAAGAAGAAAAAAGAAGTCAAAGAGAGAGGAGAAAAAAAAAGAGGAAAAGGAAGAAGAGACAATGACAGCAGCTACAAGAGACAGAAAAAAAAAAATGAGACAAACTAGCATTTGCCACCTCCTTCTGCCTGTGTTTCTGGTAGCATAAGGCAGGCTCCTAACAGCGCGGGCTTGGGTCTGGTCAGCACTTCACCATGAGCGTTCAGCAGCGTCTGAGTCTGGGGATGTCAGCAGATACTCACTGGCTCCACAGCAACCACTCTATACTTAAATGTCTGTGGAGTAACTGTCGCCAGCGATTTGGGATTTGGCAAACAAGGAGAATGAAGATCAGAAACAAACCAACAAACAAAAGATGGAAAGCATCACTTTAAAACCCTACTTCTACAAAAGCACAGAGGCAGTTTGGCCTTAAACACACTGCGAAGGAACCAGAGACATCTGCAGCAGGAGCTAGGCAGAAGCCAGGGCAGCCCCTCGAGGACCAGGACCCGGGACCACAGAGCTCCGACCCTCACCCTTGGTCTTGCGGTCCCACATTTGTTAAACTCGGGTGCTTCAGAGAGGCCGGCGGAGCGGAGCGGGTAGCTGAGCTCTTAGTGCCTTTACCAGTCCACGCTGTGTCTCCACCCCAGAGAAACCTTGTATCCATTCTTCCAAAGATGCAAGAAAAGCAACTGCAATCTTCCTTCAAATGCCTCATTCAAGGACTTCAACTTCCACAGCTGCTCTGCACTTGCGCCAGGTAGGAGGAAGAGAAGAGAAAGTGCAGCCAGGCTCCAGGAAAAGAGTTTAATGTCTCAGACAACCCAGCAGCATATGCATACACGCTCTGGTAAATGAGAGGTAATTTTCAAAATTAAGGATATAAAGAATCTAAGTGCTAAAAACCAGTCAGCCTTAAAACAGAGGTTTTTTTCAGCCATTGCTGAAAGAAGACAAGTCACATGGATTTCCGTACCAAGGAAACTGCTTTTGTTAGTGGACTAACAAAGTAGTCCACTGTTCTGTGGACAGCGTCTCCTAAAGTGTAGGTGCTTCCTCAAGCTCAGAAGGCTGGGCTGATACTGTACAGCACAATCCTATCCAATCCTAACAGATTCACACTAAAGTGTATAGAGATGAGTTTCTTTCATTGTAAACATGCATACATCTTTTTAAAAAGATTTATTTATCTTATTTATATGAGTACACTGTAGCTGTCTTCAGACACACCGGAAGAGAGCATCTGATTCCATTACAGATGTCTGTGAGCCACCATGGAATTTAACTCAGGACCTTTAGAAGAGCAGTCAGTGCTCCTAACCACTGAGCCGTCTCTCCAGCCCACAACGCATATATCTTAAAGAACTGTGACTTCCAGTTGAGCCCAAATGGAACCATGGAAATCACAGGGTACCGGCTACACTGACTTAACGACCTCCTCCAAAGTCCATCACTTCTACTTCACAGAATAACACTGTGAAAGCCCTGGTCCTGCAAGCCAGGTCAGATAGGGTTCTTAGCATCCCTTAAAAAGTGGAAACGATAAACAACTCCATTTTCCTAGGGACTCAACACATCCTCATGCAACCTCAATGTTCTGCAGGATACTTCATCAACAACTTAAGGGAGAATACAAAAATTAGCTTATACCAAACGATATTTTAACTTCAACATTATTTTCAAAGAACTACTTAAAGATTTCTGTGATTTTATTTGGACAGTCTAAAAGTAGGTAAGTGCTAAGCGCCCAGCACTGCGAGCTGCCTACTGGATGCGATGCAGTGTTTACTTCCTGTCCTGGGTATGAGGTGGAGGCTGGCGGCCCACGGGGAGAAGTGCTATTCATAGCTGCGTGCTACCAGATGGCAGAGCGCTTCTCCACATCTCTAAAAGGGTCCAAGAAATCTCTTCCATGTATTAGATTTCAGAGGAAGGTGTATGCTTGTAGCTTACAAATATTTCTTTTAAGCTTTGATTACATTTAAAACACTAGTTAGAACTACCAGTTATGAAGTGCTTACTACACGCCAGCCTTCGCAGTAAACATCTTCATAGTACCATGGAAACCTCTCAAGACTGTTTCTTTACTTTTTCCGACTCCTCTTACTTACTTACTGTTTGTGTGTGCACATATAGGCGAGCAAGGCGGTGACACAGCGTGGGGTGGTAAAGGCACTAAGAGTCCAGCTGCACGCTCCCTTGGAGTGGAGTGGAGGCAGCTCCTATGGAGTGGAGTGGAGTGGAGTGGAGTGGAGTGGAGTGGAGTGGAGTGGAGTGGAGTGGAGTGGAGTGGAGGCAGGACCTCCGCCGGCCTCTCTGAAGCACCCGAGCTTAACAAATGTGGGACCGCAAGACCAAGCGTGAGGGTCGGAGCTCTGTGGTCCCGGGTCCTGGTCCTCGAGAGGCTGCCCTGGCTTCTGCCTAGCTCCTGCTGCAGATGTCTCTGGTTCCTTCGCAGTGTGTTTAAGACCAAACTGACTCTGTGCTTTTGTAGAAGTAAGGTTTTTGAGTGATCCATTTCCACAGCACACATGGACATCAGCGGAAAATCTTTAAGAGTCTGTTGTTCTTTCCATCCACAATATAAAGACTGAACTCTGGCTATCAGACTTGAGGACAGCAACCCGACCCCCTGAGCCGTCTCACCAGCCCAGACTACTATTTCTTCACTGATAGACAAAGAAACTAAATAAGTGCATTAAGAACTTGCCCCAGTCTATTCAGCTAGTGGGTGGCTATACTAGGAGTCAACTAAACTGTTCCAAACATCACGCTATACTTTGTCCCTACACACGATTAATAGACACACATTCCTACCTGCTTACCTTGCTTTTCAAACCTTCATGAATTAAAGACGCTATGTCTACAAATGCCCAAAACTTTTACACACAAATGTGACATGAGGAGATTTCTGATAAATGTTGTTTAATAGATGAAAATACAACACTGCTCAGTATCTGGAGCGGACTGGACCCAGGACCTCCTGAGGAACTCAAATGCACATCCTTTATACAAAACAGAGCAGTGTTGGCATATGACATACAATCCTGGCATGCAGCTGGCATCATCTCGGGATTACATATAATTTCTGATATATCACAGACATCACCCTAATCTCTATCATGCTTCATTATTTGAGAAATAATAAGAGCAAAAGGTCTGGGCAGGTTTTGATACAATTTCTCAGGTTAGTTAATGGAACCCTTAGATGCACAACTTTTTGATATCAAGGGCTACCTCTATGGACTCACACCAGAGTGACGTGTGATGTACGTATACATGTATTAAAAATGGGTCCACAGAACCACGTCAAAAAAAAAAAAAATCACAGTATAACCTGATTAAGAAGAAAAGATAATTTGACTGTTCTATTTTCTCATCAGGCTTTATTTCAGAGCCTTGAGGGAAAGAACAAATGAGTCACAGTGTGGCAGAGGGAAGGCACTACAAGTAAGACATGGAAATGGAATGACACACTGTTACTTTATCCCTCATTAACAAGTTAGGTGCCAGAGCTAAAACAACAACAAAACCCAACAATGTGCCACATCAGAAATTTTAATAATAACCTAACAGAAATAAGAGATGGAGATGGCAGAAAGGCCAGGAATCCAGTTTCAAAATTCAGAATCTTAGAAACCGTAGGCATAATTTCCCACTTCTCCTTCGCATTTGGAAAGAGCTGCTGCATGACACAGCAATTCAGGCCTCCTAAATCATCTGCATATTCTTCACACTTCCTGGCCTAACATATGTAGCTTGTGATACAATATTACTACAAAGAAGTAAGTAGCCCTTTGTATTTTGTATTTGAAATAACTCTTAAAAATCCAGTAAACCTCAACAAGTCTGGAGACTGAAAAGGCTGGAACTGAGTCCTAACTACATATGAGGCTCAAAAGCCAGGTGAAGTCAGGACGTCTCTCCGCTCCACGAATTACCATGAAAAATGCACTCACTGAGAAGCAGATATTAGCCTAGAAGTTTGTAATACCCAAGACACAATCCACATATCAAATGATGTCCAAGAAGAAGGAAGGAGTGGCCCCTGGTTCTGGAAAGGCTCAGTGCAGCAGTGTAGGGGAATGCCAGAACAGGGAAGTGGGAAGGGGTGGATGGAGGAACAGGGGGAGGGAAGAGGGCTTATAGGACTTTCGGGGGGGGGGGCATCCAGGAAAGGGGAAATCATTTGAAATGCAAATAAAGAATATATGGGGGAGGGGGGAGAATGGTTCTGAAACACAGACCTTCTTTCACACTGTTAGATTTTAAGGAGATGATGTGTGTGTGTTCGTGTGTATGTGTATCTGTCTATGTGTATGTGTGTGTGCGCGTGGAGAAAGAAAAGGGTGGGGGAGGGAATGAAGAAGAGATAGAGGTCGATAGCCACACAGATGGACAGATGGATGAATGATGGATGGATGGATGGATGGATGGATGGATGGATGGGTGGGTGGGTGGATGGGTGGGTGGGTGGGTGGGTTGATGGGTGGGTGAACAGATGGATGGATGGACAGGTAGATAGATAGATGGATATAGATAGTGTTAGTATTCTAAGATCCACCCCACATCATCTCCTTAAAATCTTGTGTTGCTTACATCGTCAGCAACACAAAACCAGCAAACCAAAACCGAGTTCACCATCTTCAGCCACATAGAGGGATAGGAGCTGTTAGGTCCAAATGAAATTCCAATTCTAGACTCCAAAGGCTCCAAAGAAAGGCTCAACTGGATGTTAGGAGGGTTTCTGGTAGTCACATAAACACCAGCATTCCTCAGGAGCCTGTGAAGTCGGTCCCCTCTATCAGAAGGACTCATTTCCCTTATCACTGGCAGAAGGGACAAATGGTGCCTATTAACATACTAAAGCAGATGCCAGCTTCCAGGCTCCCTCAGTCTCAGTACCTGTAGCACATTTCAAAGTCCAGGCTAGCACCTCCCCTTCTCACCTCCTCCCTACCTTAAACTCCCTCCTCATCACTACTCATTCCTCATTCTCCTTATAACCCTGCTATCCATTCTCTCTATATATATATCTCTGTCTGTCTGTCTATCTCTTACTCCCTCCCTTTCTCTTCTCTCTTCTTCCCTCTTCCCCTCCCTCTCTCTTCCTCCCCCTCCTCCCCCTCCGTTCTCTCTACCCCCTGCTGTTCTCCCCTCTCTCACAGCCCAGCCCAGGCCATCCTTATTCTGTTTCTTTCTCTTTCTGCTCTGGACTCTTCCAGAAGCCTCTAGCTGTTCTCTCTCATGTGTGTGTGTGTGTGTGTGTGTGTGTGTAAACCTCCTCTTTAACCATTCCATGGAGCAATTATGTCATCATTTTTATACAGAGGCCAGCCTGGCCTGCAAACAATCCTATCTCAAACTAACAAACAAAACTCCAAGAAGAATGAAGACGAATGTATAGGCTCACAGAGGCCTGCTTCCAGCTGAAAGAGATAGCTGCTTTCTGCAATGATACCACTTCTGCTGATCAGTACTCAAGGAAAAATGTCCACAAATATGAGTTGACCATATGTGTGTATGTATATATATAAGAAATTATAAAGAAAACATAGGTCAGAATCTAACATATCCTAATCTCTGTTGACTTGAGAATAATAAAACAGAGCTCCATCTGCAAATGTAGAACAAAAAGTAAGGTTTGACAAAGGGTTGTAGACAGAAGTTGTCTATATAGGACCAAGTCAACAAGACCTTTCAACAGTCTAACAAGAAACACTAACTGAACCCCCTGGGGTACTGGTGGGAGTGCTCACATGATGGGATGAGGATTGGGGGTGCCCAGGGGGTATGGGAGAGGGGAGTTTGAAATGAACATGGCCAAGATACATTATTTACATGTATATAACTGACAAAGAATTTTAGAAAGGCATCCTATTAAAAAAAAAATCCATGTATCAGCTTTCAGAGTCTAGTGTATGCCACTGAGGAAAGTGGTATGTTGGGTGATTGACTGAAACATTGAGAAAAAACATCCACCCACTGAAGTCCCAGATACCAAGAGAGGGTCAGGAGGCCCACAGGATAACAAGTCTGATGGAGACAGTCTGGCCCTCAGTATAGTACTAAGCTGTCACCCCACTCTCCATCCATACCATGATAAGACAAAGCAGCCTCAAGCAAATGACCCAAGATCTATGCCCAAATTCTACCCATAATTCAACATGCCCTCCTGTCAAGTTATAGACACAACTAAGAGGGCCAAAAGTCAGACGCTCTGGTCACCTTTGCTGGTCCCCATGAGCCTATTTAGGTTCAGAAAGGGACAAGAAAGGCATAAAACACCTTCAAAAGGAAACTACGTATCTGGGTTTGGGGTCTAGCTTCTAGGCTAGGTCTAGGTCTAGATCTAGGCCCCAGTCAGGGAAAAATCCACCCAATGCTGTGTGAATGATAAGGTCCACAGTCAGGATTCAGCCCTTGTGGGCCAAGGCCTGGCATGCTGATGTTTACCACCAGCTCAGACCAAGTGCCCAGTAGGCCTGCTCAACAAACACGGGTAAACAACACGATCTGGCCTATTAAACAAAAGGTGTTTCTGAGAAGAACTGACAAAAAGAAAACATTCCCACTCGGGGATACTTAGAAATACTAATTGGCTCTCATTTGCTGAGTGCATTTGCTGAGTGCTGACTGTGCTACAGGCACGGGGCTCAGCACGCTAGTCTTTAATATAAGAATACGATGTTGAATTTTTTGCTCGTTTTCTTTCACAGAGCAGGAAGCAGAATTAAAGGATTTCAGCCTCCTGCCCTAAGGCTACTACATCACCCAGAGATAGCTGTATGCAGACCTCCACTTACATCACTGACAGGCTATCCTGCCAAGGGCAGACCATCGGCTGTCCCGTCTCCAGTGGCTCTCTACTCTCCCAGTCAAAAGCAGGAGCTGCCCACTCTGCCTGGTCCCTGAGAACGACTTGCTACATCCTTAATGCAGTTTCCTGACATCTCAGTCAGGGCTTCCACTGCTGTGATAAAACACCGTGACCAAAAGCAGCCTGAGGAAGAAAGGGCTGGCTTCACTTACAACAGGTCACATACATCATCACCAAGGGAAGTCAGGGCACAAACTCAAGGGCAGAGCTGAAGCCGAGGACTGCTGCTCACCGGCTTGTCCCATGCCTCACTCAGCCTGCTTTCCTACACAGCCCAAGACTCCTGCCCAGGGTGGTGCCAGCCCCAGGGAGCTGGGCCCTTCCACATCAATCATCAATTAAAAAGATTTCCATCCCATCAGCTGGTCTAAGGCCAATCTGATGGAGATATTTCTCAATTGGAGTTTCTCTTTCCAGGAAATTCTAGCTTTTTGTCAAGCTGACAAAACCAACCAGGACAACAGATGAAGGACTAGTAAGGCCAACAAGGGTGAGATGACTCACCTCTGGCCTTGTAGCATTTTAAATACTACAGATGGAGACCCAGCTTCTGACCTGTCTATTCCATGACTTAACCCCAGTCGTTACTGAGTACAACAGAGAGCTCACGACTGAGAACAACAAACACCCACTGGCAAGCGCTGCTCTCTTCATTCAGCATTGCCAGTCCTACCAAGTGTCATGCTATGAAAGACAGAGCTCATAAAAGCGCTCTGATTGAGTACGGAACATAAGTTGTAAGTCATTCTCTAAAGCCCCTAACTGGTTAACCAAAAGAAACCTATGTTCATTTCTGATTCTCCCATAAGAGGGCAGATATACAAAGCCAGAAGAGGAGAGAGAGGAAACAAGTGTGCTCACCCTCGGGGAGAGCTAAGGGACTGGGTTTCAGGGTGAGGGCAAACTGAAGACAGTGGCTCCAGGCACGGAAGGAACTGTAAACCTTTGTGTGTGGCTGTGGTAGGGGACCTTCGCTTCTCCTAAGTTCCTTAAAAGGCCCGGACGGCCCTGCCCTTCTTCTCTTTGGATCTCACTGGTCAAGCAGGGTGATGTGCCTCTTCTGGAGATATTGTCACAGCTCTCACAGTGAAGAACAAACGGCTCACCCAGGCCCCAACACACACACAGAAGTCCCGTCACACTGGACCTTCATTTGCTTAGCATCCGAGGCGCTCCTCCAAAGAACCTTCCTGACAGCAAGCCCTGTCTACTGTATCCCTGTGTCAACCCCACAGCAGGGACGGTTCCAGAAGCCAGGGAGAACTGGGGCAATGTGGGCTGACTGGTGCTCCAGAGCTCTCGCTCCAGCTCTCTCTGTTCAGTGTCCTCTTCATGGACAAACAGCTCTACGGAAAGGAAAGCTACTACAAGCTCAACACCTCTACCCTAAGGTTTAAAAAAATTTTTTTTGTTTGTTTTTTCAGTTATCGGTATACTGAAAGCCTGATGGGTCAATTGCATAAGCTGTTTCATATACAAATTTGTTTAAAATATTATTTAAAATCACCTTCAGGTTATTATGTAAGCTATGTATATATGGAGGCATTTCATATACACACTTGGATTCTACCCTTGAGATAGTGCAAAATGTATTCATAAATTTCCCAAGGTCCAAAATTTAAATACTTCAAGCTCCAAGCAATTCAGTGTGCTCTGGTATGTGCTCCGGACATTCTCCCCACTGATGTGGTTCAGAAGGCACCTGAATTGCCCTGAATTGTAAGTTATACCAGATATAATAGAAGAAAGGGGAATGCTTACCCAGAAAAAGAAAGACTAAGAGGCAAATGCTATGGGGCCTTCAGGAGCTTGAAAAGCTTTCAGGTCAGGAGAGAGCAGAATAAGAACCAGAGTTAGACTCTCAGGGAGGGTTTGGCTGGACACAGCACCTTCAGACAGAAGGCTCCAGAAAGCAACTTTCTTCAGCTTTCAGGGTTGTCAGTGAGTCCTGCATGGCTGATTCCCTAACAAAGAAGGCAGGGAGGACCCCATTTAGTGTCCCACTCCCTGCTCAGGAAGCTGCAACAGGAACTTGTGAGAAAGTATTTTTATGATGAAGCAGAGGCAGTGCTTATTATGAAGACGGAAGTAAACATCATCTCAGCACTAGAACTGGCGGTCACCCTTTCACTTAAGAACGCCCACTCGCCCCATAACATGCTTACACATGTAGTCAAAGGTGCCAGGTACTGGAACTACAGACATCCACACTGACTTCTGAGCCTCCGTAGTTCTACCCAGACTCACAAACAGCAGTGGGTACCCACAAGCCCTTCTTCCAGAAAGATCTCCAGCTTCTAGTAGGACAAAGTTAAGATTAAATGTTTATTTCATTTTTGAGATTATAATTTAACTACAATATTTCTCTCTTCCTTTTCATCCCTCCAAACCCTCCCTCCCATATGTCCTACCACACTCAGAAAATCTCGAGAAGCCAACAGTACAACCACTTTGCTTTGCCCTTGGCATCCTGCAGACAGACAGGGACAGACAGACAGTCGGCAGCATGTGGTTTTCTACATGCAGTGGAAGGAGGCCGCAGAGGGCTTGTGGAACAGCGACAATCACACACAGCAGTTAGGACCTAAATCTGGCAGAGCTATAGGACTTACAAAGTAAAGCCAGTCTGAACCCTAAGAACAACAAAGCAATAGTGAAGACGTATCTGGGCAGATGCAGTAAATCAGCAAAGTTACTATCCATGCTGCTCTCAGACCAGAAGACTGGTGTGTGTTCCAATTTACTTAGTGTGCCCTCTGCTGAGAGGTAAGTATTTAGAGAGGAGTCCTTTGAAACAAGCGAAGAACAAACACTCCATGCCACAGAAGACGGAAAGGATGAGCTTATAGCCTCCCTGATCAATTCCCTAAGACAGCAAACAGGCCAGAGAAAAGACACTTCCCAACTGTCTGCAGCTATACAGTACGATATATGGTCAAGACCCATGTTGAAAGAAAGCAGACAGATGTCTAGCTAAGCCTTGGCAGGCAGGGGAGGAAGAAGGTGTCTGGACTGTGTCAGCATGGAAGCATGAGTGAGGCTTGTACGTAAGGATGGCTAAGGATGCACCAGCCAACGCTAAGAGGGTGAGAAGAGCGAGCGAGTGGGATTCTCAGTGATGATCTTCTTCCCCTTTGCTTGCATGGGCTGACACCCTCATTACCTCAGCTGACAGCAGCAGGTAGCACTCTAACCAGACAGGCGAAACACAGCAAGAGGAAAACAATGCTTTGAGACAGAGGCGTGGAAAGGGTTTCCTCACAAAAGGTGCCAAACCTCCCGGCAATCTCATCAGCTGTGCACACGTATCCAGAGTGAGTTGTATTTTTCCAACTCACACATAAAGAGGCTCAGGTGCACTCTAGTTGATATGCATTCCATTGTTGTAGAGTTAGAAAAATACAAATCACTCTGGAGATTTCCAAGACTAGAACTCTCTCGCTGGAGGTACGGCAGGAGGATGGATGGCTGTCTGAGCCAGATGTGATGTACACTCCTAAAATTGCAGCAGAGGCTGGAGATTTCAGTTTAAGGCCAGCCTGGGCTACAGAATGAGATCCTGTCTCAGAACAAACAAGCAAACAAGCAGCCCTGTTTAGCTACAACTGTGTTCCTCTTAGAATCAGAAAGATACTATAAATCATACTGTCCCATCACACTATCGGCGCCATAGCAGCAGGGTACCGGGAGCCACAGTGCCTCAGCAAGCACAGGAATCAGAATATTAAAGAATCTCTTACCTTATTTTAGCTCTACAGATTTTTGAATGCACTACATATTGTCACAGATAATATGGGGTCCAGATGTAAGCAAATGAGAAAAAAAATACAAATAGATTTTTTAACTTGCACATTTTATGTGGTTAAGATATATCAAAGCAAATGTCCACACTTTGGGTTTTCTGTATGGGTGCTCTGGGGACTGACAGATGGACAGATGCACATACACACACAAAGCAAACTGAACTGAACCTCATGGCACATGGCCAAATATCTCATTTTCTCTTAGGACTCTGTGTACAAAGTATGCCAGGCTGTTTCTACGGACTGCTTTGCCATAGATGACAGCCCAATAAAATAAAAAACTAATGATTAACTTTTGCTCCCTAGAAGCCACTGAATAAGAAATATTTTCTGAGTAACCTGTGCACGGGGAAAGCTGGGTTTCCCAAGCTCTCCAAAGCAGGTTCCAGAACGCTTTGCTGTGAGGCAGTCTTGGAGCTAGCACACGCACAAGGCTCTGGAGGGTCGGGTTCTGAGATAAACGTTTACATAGGCACTTGGGGGCAAAACACCCCATGAGGATGTCTACTTCTACCTTTGCTCTGGACCCACCTGGAACTGGACAGCGACAGAGTCTTCCCGGTCTACGCCTCTGGGACTGGCATGACGGTGGAATTAATGGTTATACTCCAGGCTCTGTGCCAGGCACTAACAATATCCAAGCCATTAGGGAAGACAGGCACACAAGTCAGGCCCTCACAGGGAAACAGGAATTGGTCAAGCCAGGTGAGCCTCTACAGCTGTGAGAGCTGCAGAGCCCAAATCCCAGAAAGAAGAGTTCCCTAGAGATCTGCAGACTCAAAGAGTAGCAGATGCTGAACACCTTCCAACCCACTCACACCCTAAGGACACAAAATTTGGAGTTCAGAGCCCTCCAAGAAGTCTCCATGGCGAATCCCCTAGCCTCTCAGCTGGAACCTTGAAAAACTAAGGGGAACTGGCAGTGGGCTTCGTACACTTCCGTTCCTAACTGGTTAGGCTGAGACGGCACAAAGACAAAGATAAAGACTCTAGAGAAAGACTGACCAGCTAGAACTCAAAAACTCCCCTCTGTTACCCACAAGAGATATCTGGTATTCAGCCAGAAATAACTATGTACAAATGAAAACAAGACACGGCTGAATAACAAGAACAAGAGAAGGAGATGAAGATAAGGCTGATAGGCCAACGTTTCTGAACCAGTGCGCACACTGCGAATGCCGACTGTGGGGCCGAGAGTCAGGTCACCAGTTGTGCTCTCTCCTCTTCCAGAGGGCAAGAACTTGAGTCCCAGCACTCACATGACTTTCAATAGTCTCTAATTCCAGTTCCAGGAGACCTGATGCGCCCCCTTCTGACCTACATGTACACAACATACACACACTTGGTGCACACACATACATGTACGTAAAGTACTTGTACACATAAAATAAGAGTAAAAAAATGTTTTAAATGACCAAAAACCACAGTAAAATAGCACTAAACACTAACCAGAGCAGTTGAAGTGTCAAACACTGACAACACCAAGTGATGATAAAAACAGCTCTTGTTCTTTTATCCTCTTTCTTTAATTATGAGAGAAAAACAGCTACATAGGGTCCAATTATTATATTTCTTTCTGTATTTCTCTGGTCTTATGTAACATTTCATAGTTAAAGTTTTAAAAGAAACTGAAAGTTGTGTCTAAAGAAGAGATCAGCAAAGCTAAACCACTTTTTGGCTTTCAAAGTCATATTTATTTCTTTATTTTGCAAACAGTAAGAAGCCATTCAGAACCAAGTATACTGGATCCGCCTGGGCTATATAGTGAGCTCTAAGACAAACTGGGCTAGGCAATAAGACTATATCTCAAGAGGAGGAGAAAGGGTGAGGGAGAGGGAGAGGGAGAAGCAGAGGAAGAAGGAGGAGGTGGGGGGCGAGGGGGGAGGGAGTGGCACCTTATGCATGAATCTGAGTGGAAAAGTAGCAGTATTAGACTTAGTCTGTACAAAGACCATTCGAGATGCAAGGCAGCAGAGAGAGCGAAGGCAAGGAGCTCACCTGGGAGACTGAAGACAGACACTGATGACACCATGTCTGCTGCAGAGAGAGCGGTAAAGATCCCCACGGGGGCATCAATAATTTGGGGTTTAATGGGAAGAATGAAGATGTCGGCCAGCCAGATCCCCAGGGCTCCCAGGGACTAAGCCATCAACAAAGGGTACACATGGTTCCAGCCCGAAGAGTGGCAGAGCAATGCCATCGTGGGAGGAGAGGTCCTTGGTCCTGTGAAGGCTCAATAGATGCCCCAACATGGGGAAATGGAGTGGGTCGTGGGAGTGGGTTGGTTGGAGGGGCATATTCTTGGAGGCAAGGGTGGGAGGATGGGTCGGGGGTTTTCGGGGAGGGGGAAACCGGGAAGGGGTATAACCTTTGAAATGTAAATGAAGAATAAATTCAATAAAAAAATTAAAAAATTAATAATTTGAGGTTTAGTTCTCAAAATGGCTCAACTACAACCCCATCAAATCAGAAGCAAATGAGGCCATGTAACAAAGACTAGGATAAATGGGACAATTTCACAGAACAAGAGTGACATCAGGAAATAGCCTGCAACAGCTGAAAGGAAAGATGTGAATTCTCCTACAAATCCTTAGGAGACAGTCAGGCCGCTCCAGGAGGGACAGCTAATGAGCCCTGTGCCCCACACCAGACGCTCAGATAGCTACATTCACAACGTGCCAAGATCCGGCAGCCTCGCACAGCCCCTTCCAAGCATGCAGATGCTTTAATCTGACAGGGAAAATCTATTTCTGCCTCTGACAGCAAACGCCAAGTCACGCCTTGCCAGTGGGGAGGGGGCTGCTCCAAGCACAGGCGCCCCAGTCTGCACAATCTTACTCTCCCTCGGAGACACGGGTGGGTTGACCACTACATCCACCAGTGCTGCCAGGAGGGAGAAGGAAGGGCGGGTAGACTTTCTAAAGAACCCGTCCTCTGCCCGGCAGTGGTGGCGCACGCCTTTAATCCCAGCACTTGGGAGGCAGAGGCAGGCGGATTTCTGAGTTTGAGGCCAGCCTGGTCTACAGAGTAAGTTCCAGGACAGCCAGGGCTACACAGAGAAACCCTGTCTCAAAAACAACCCATTCCCCCCCCCCCAAATTGTCTTTTTCATCTGAACTCCCAAAAAGGTAGATATGTATCTCTGGTTTATTCATGAACAGCCCACACATTTTTCTGTGAAAACAAATTAAGCATGTCAAACAGAAACTTATCCGAACAGTTTGAAAATGGCCTGAGGCACGGAGTCCAACAGGTTTGTCAATAGCTCTAAACTAGCTAACCTTTGAGCGAGGAGCAACAGAAGGATAAATGTCCCTTATCCTCGTCCTCTGGGCACTGTGAGGGTTAAGCTCAGGGCCTGGTTGAACACTGTCCTTCAGTCAGCTTCAGGAATACCCATCCCCAACCTCCTCAAGGACAACAAGTATGCAAAGATGTCCTTTGTAAAGGACATCTCGTGTCACACACATGCGCACATCAAAACTGTTATGGTACTGGAGAGCATGGTTTCAGAGGCAAGGAGCTTGTCCATGAAGGGAATGGGAACCCCACAGGAGGACCAGCAGAGTCAACTAACCTGGACTTCTGGGAGCTCTCAGACACTGAGTCACCAACCAAAGAACACACACAGGCTGGAACAAGGCCCCGGGCACACTTGCAACAGACACACAGCTCAGTCTCCATGTGGGCCCCCCCAACAACAGGAGCAGAGGCTTTCTCTAAAGCTGTGGCCTGGCGGTGGTATCTGTTCCCCACGGGGCTGCTTTGTCTGGTTTCAGTGACAGAGACTTGAGGCACCAGGGTGGGGGATAGCCAGGGGAGCCCCACCCTCTCAGAGGCAAAAGGGAGGGAGGATGGGGAAGGGTCTCTGTGAGGGGGAGCTAAGGGGGCAGCATTTGGGATGTAAATAAGTAAATATTAAAAAAAAAAAAAAAAGACAGGGGAAGTAAAACTCAGAGAGACAAGGAGGTCTTCTTTTCCAAGGAATAGTTCCATTCTCCCGTCACAGGAACAGACTCATGAAAACAACCGCTAAGCGGCTCAAGTTCCTCAGTCACAGGTACCTACCCACTCTCTCTCTCCAAATAACACTGCGAACTCACGAGCTGAACCCATCACAACACAGGCGAGGGGTTTCATGGAAAATACCATCTAATGTATCTTAACAGTTAATACTAAAACATTAGTGAATTTTACAGCCATTTATATACCACACTTTGCTCAAATTTATGAGATGAAGCAGAGGTAAATGCCCCAAAATAGTTACCATTATCAGAATAGAGTGGCACATAAAAGAAGACATTTTTATAAAGGGCTCTAAAGCTGAAATAAGAGACATGCACACAGTAATCCTTCAGAGAAATGTAAGGTTAATGTCAAAACTGATGCATGCTGTCTGCTTAGAGGACGTTTCACTCCATCAGGATTCAGCCTATTCTACAAGATACTCACTGGGTTGAGCGTTTCCTCAACAGAATGGTGAACGGTCCACCAGTCTGAGGTCCACTCCCATGCGTTCCCCACTATGTTGTATAAACCATAGCCATTGGGAGGAAAGGCATCAACCTAAAAATAAAAGGAACAACATTGGCCAATTATTCACCACGCTATAAAAATCTCTGCTACATGAATGAACCAAGACCTATTTATTTCAGAAAATGAGTACCAATTTTCATAACCACCTACCAAAAACCAGTCTGGAAAACTAAATATAAAAATCTCGGCCTCCTCTGTTTTGTTTTACTTTAAGCATTCAAAGCGAGTTTATAAACCTAAGAGGAGTTTATTAAATAGCCTACTGGGGAGGTTATTTTTAATAGAAATAATAGTAACTAACACTAACTATAAGTACCAAGACTTTACTAGTATGGGAGAGAGGGTGCATATGAGAATACATGTGTGTGTATATGTGGGGATATACAGACAAACAGTATTTAGGCCTTAAAAATCATTAACAGAAAAACAAAACAAAGAGATTATTAACAGAAATGTTCTCCTAGTATCAAAGTCTTGTCTCTAAAAAGCAGCTTTTCCGGGCAAATAGCGTCTTTCAGCACCATAGATCCCACAGTAACTCTGCCTTCTCCACAAGCTCCATCTAAAGACCACTTTCTCTTTGATCGTCAGTCTCTGTCATTAAATAAGGAAAATGTCAGCTCATCAACCCATGTGTTTCTAACAGCAGGTCTCTGGAATGCAGCAGTCTGCAGTAAATTATACATCCACCAAGGAATCATGGCACAATTCAAAGGCAGGTCAGACAGTGCTGGATAACACCCACAGGCCTGCAAGCAAGGTGCAGTTTATGTAAGACAGGGCAAGACGAGAAAACACACTCTAAACACTAGGAAATTCAGGCCACTGGCCAGTTTCATGACTTAAAAATTTTCCCAATCAGGACTGGGGGTTTACCTCATTGGAGGAGCGTGTGGGGTGAGGTTCCCGCCATAGGCAGGGAAGAGGGGGATATCGTAAAAAGACAAAGTCACAAAAACAAAACGATACAAAAAAATCTTTGGGGAAAAATTCTTTTAGCCTTCTTTTCAATAGACATTTTTTTAAAAAAAAAATATGTTTGTAGTGTAAAAGGATGTTATTTTCAGAGATATTTTTTCTCTTTTCATAATTCATACTTTTCCATACTGAAGAAGTAAGACTGTAAGAATGAATAAACTAACATTCATGTCTAAGTGGCTTCAGATGGTTTTACATCTACCCATGAATACGGAAGCATCTGCCATTGGGCAATTCAGTGCATTTTAATCCAAGTGAGGCAGCCACACTGAAAAGCAGTTCATGGAGATGAGCTGGGAAGTCAACCCCCTCCATGCTGCTTCCATAATGAGCGCACACTATGGAAACAGCCTTGGCTCATTCCGAAACGCCATGTGCGGCCAGTACGGCAGGGAGGGGCTCCGAGGCGAGGTGGTTCCTCAGGAGCCTAATGAAGGAGGCAAAGGGAGAATGCCGTGAACTACAATCCAGCGCTAAAGAGCTGGGCAGGGCAGGCTCAAAGGCCAGCAAAAGCAAAATGGGACAGAGAAAGTATGAGGATAGGAAAGGCCACACAAATTCCAAGGGGCAATCTCCAGTGGGAGCATCTACGCATGCTCTGGAACAGGGCTCTGCAATCCAAATGTAAGAGACAAGGGGGAGGAGAGGCCACAGCATAAGCTGTGAAACAGGGCGGGGACAGAAAGAGCCCCTGGACTAAGCTGGAAGGAATGAGAAGGAGGAGAGGTGAGCAGCTGTGGGCAGAGTGGAAGGCACCACGAGGCGGAGGGAATAAGAAACTGAAACATTCTAGAGGAAGATCCACCTCCAGGCTTCTAGAAGGTACACACGGAGGTGCTCTCAAGAATCCGTGCTAACCTGCACAGGTGCTGCTAGTCCTCCACAGGGACGTAGCAGTGCCGATCAAAGGTTTGCCCTCCTTCTTTAACTAAGAGAATATCTGAAGCAAAATCTGGAGGTTAGCGCCCTCTTAGTTCCTAGTATATTATATGTGAGCATGTCAGTATGGGAAATGAAATTTCCGCTGCTCAGTGTCATATGAATCACACCAACTAACCAAGCTTCCTCCCAGGAACCTCTGATGAAACAAATGGACAAGGCAAATCCTTCCTGAAATGCTAATTTTCGGGCACATGAGCCACTAAGCATTAAAACCAAAATGAATTAGTGATGGTGTGACAGTGGAATAGCAAAATTCCACTCCACCACCCAGCTCTCTAGACTCACAGTGGGCGACACTCAGAGCCTCCAGGCAAGAGGACTGTGTTTGACGTAGCCTGGCCCTGTCTTAAAAATGAAACAACCCACTAAGTTAGCTTCCTGTCCTCAACTTCGGAGAGAGCGTGAAGACAACTATGGTGGTTTGTACAGTCCCCACAGATCCATGTGTTTGAATGCTTGGCCATAGGGAATGGCACTATTAAGAAGTATGGTCTTATTGGAGAAGGTGTGGCAATTTGAAGGAAGTATGTCACTGTGTAGGTGGACACAGATCTCCTATAGATAGACAGGCTTTGCCCAGTGGTGGAAGATAGTCTCCTCCTGGCTGCCTTTGGATCAAGATGTAGAATTCTCCTCAGTACCACATCTGCCTGTGTGTTGCCACGTTCCCACCATGATGATAATGGATGAAACCTCTGAAACTGTAAGCCAGCTACAATTAAATTTTGTCCTTTATAAGAGCTGCCTTGGTCATAGTGTCTCATCACAGCAATGGAAATCCTAAGACAACATAAAGGACAGTTCGAATCAACCCAAGGTCATTTTTGTATGCATCAACTCAACTTAAAGACACCTAACACAAGCCGGGCGGTGGTGGCGCACGCCTTTAATCCCAGCACTTGGGAGGCAGAGGCAGGCGGATTTCTGAGTTCGAGGCCAGCCTGGTCTACAAAGTGAGTTCCAGGACAGCCAGGGCTACACAGAGAAACCCTGTCTCGAAAAACCAAAAAAAAAAAAAAAAAAAAAAAAAAAAGACACCTAACACAGATGTAGCCCATCTGAAGCCTTCCTCATCCCTGACCAAGTCTAGTTTCAGAATGGGTTCCTTCAGAGCTGGTGGTAACGGTAACATTTTATATTGGTAACTGCACTGTGGAGCAATGTCCTTAGGGAAGTTCTGCAGACACCTGCTGACCTCTCTGACAAACACTAATGCCAAACTATGGAAGGGCAGAGAAGGAAGGGATTTCTGTAGCTTAGTGATAGTGTGGTCCTTAAGTTCAGTTCCCAGAACCACAACAAAGGTAATAAAATAAACATCTGCAGAGAGTGCTTATCTCATGTTGATCTCTCTCTGTCTCTGTGTCTCTATCTCTGTCTCTGTCTCTGTTGGTGTGTGTACCAGGACCTCTGAGGTTAATGTTGTTTACAAAGGTACCCAGAAATGACTCATTATTTCTCCTCCTCCTGCTCCTCCTCCTCCTCCTCTTTTCAGCTCACCTAATTAAATGTACACACAATATTATGGTGGTAATCACAGGAAATATCTGTAAGTGTCCAAAGCAGCTTTATCATAGCCTCTTACTAAGATTGACTAGGGCTTACATTATTGATCTGGTTCATTATAGCTACCACAGACTTCTTCAAACAAGAGAGACAATGGTAGCTGTGACCTGTGCCTCTGGGATGGAGCCTGCTCATCTCTTAAGGACAAAACGATCCTGTTCAACAGCAGAGCACGTGGACACTTCTGCCCTTTGGCCTTCCCAGCTCTCGTGTGAACGCTGTTACTATAACAACTAAGATCTACTCCATCTGAGCAATGCTCTGGATTCAGGTTTATTGCAGCTGCTGTAGGGGGCACCACACGCTTTGAGGGAGACCCCTCCTGCCAAGGTCCCACCTCCTGCCAGGCTCCTTCATGTGTTTTTTTATCCAGAGAAGGTTGGGAATGAGTTTGACAGGCAGTGCTTTCCATTTCAGTGCTACCTGCACCAATAAGTAAAGCTACTGCCCTGCTCTGTAACAACTAACATCTTTTTAATTACATTTTTTGAGAGAGAGAATAGAAGTGTGTGTGTGTGTGTGTGTGTGTGTGTGTGTGAGAGAGAGAGAGAGAGAGAGAGAGAGAGAGAGAGAGAGCCCACTCATGTAGCACAATGTGTATGTACGAGTCAGAGGACAGCTAACGAAAGTCTCTCTTCTTCTAACACACTTACATCCCAGGGATCTAACTTAACTTAGATCATGATCCAGGTGGCAAATATCTTTACCCACTGAACATCTGAGCAGCCCAGACAACCAGGGCCTTTGCTGGAGTTTGACATGCACGCAATCAGACACGACCACTGTCGTTTTGCTCCAGCACCACTTCTGCTGGCCAAGAGGACCCCTACAAGTCCTCACTCCATGCCCTGCTCCTACCAAACAGCTTGGCTTGTTATCCATTAGCATGAAGAAAAGTAGAAATCATTGCCTTCTAAGACTTCAAGTGCTTTACAAACAAAACTATGTGTCTGGGAGAGGAGCAGCTATCCTGAAGGAAACAGGAGGAACCCGCTACCAGATGGCTAGATTTGCCTTTTCTGCCTTACTGAATAATGCATCGTCTCCCATCAGTTTGTGTTGGCTTATCATATATGTAACTCACATACATGGAGTTGGATACAAACACGAAGGCATCGTGTGCTTATGGACTACTGAGTATCCTCAAGCAACTTGTTTTTAACTCACTTCCGCTCCAAATGCTGCCGTGCCAACAGCTCGAATGGAGTCCCGCCGCTCTCAGATCAGGCGCTCTGCACTCTCCCTTCCCAGAATTTCTTGGTCTTTTACTCTCATTTATTTAGTTTTCAAGCTGAAACTTTCTAACTATTTGGTCACATTCCAAATAACATATCTGTGTCAAATGTATAAATACACTCTGCAAGAAGATTTTCTCGAGGAAAAGATGCAAATTTTAAGAAGGAGGGAGGGAGGGGGAGAGAGAGAGAAAGAGATCTAACAAACACAGGCAGTTATGGGCTATTTCTACATCATAAATCTTCATTCTTCATTGTCTTAAGAGAGAATAGAGATGTTCTTTTCTGGTCTGAAGATTGGTATCCCTTCAGAAATCATGCTGACACTCAGGCCTCAATCCAACAGGACTAAGAGAGTGGCCTACGGGAGGTGCTAAGGAATGACTGATACGTGAGTTCTTTTACAGACAGGCTCACAGTTGAAGGGAGTGTGCTATAACTCTGCTGGGAGAAATGACACATTTTTGTCCCTTCAAAGGGATACACAATGCCGATCTTACTAAGGCTTCCATCTTGGACTTCCTAGTTTCCAGATCTGTGAGACATGTTCTTGTTTATCAGTGACCAAGTCTACGGGATTTTGTTATAGCAGCACAACTAAACCAAGATGATTCTTAAACATAGCTTCATTGTGTGGGAAAAGCTCCATGAGAGAAGAACTCTACAATATTAATAAAGGAAACATAACTTGGGTACTACTGAGCACAGTTTAGCCAAGAAAAGTTCTCTAGGGTGAGAGTGTATCTCAGTGGGAGAACACATGATTAGCCATAGGCAAGATGCTGGGCTGATTCCTGGTGGAAGAGGAAGTGAAGAAGGAGAATGGAGAGACGTTTTCTAACAGTTAGCCACTGATTGCTGCTGGGAATCTGTCTTTAAAAATCAGACATACTCAGTATGAATATACCAAATGTCCACTGCAGTGTTATTTAAGTAAAAAATAATCCAAATCTACAACAATCAGAGGTAAATTAGGACTTATTTATTCCACAGGTTGGTGATCCAGCCAGTGAAAGGCAGTGTGATCATGATCTATGAGTGACAGATAAAATGCCCCCTGCAGTAAAGGGGAAGTAAAGGGGAAGCAGTGGGATTTCAAGTCTTCCATCCAGAGGCCAGAGAGGAGGATGGCTGTGTGAACACATGCGCTGCTCTTCCACAGGACCCAACTTCATTTTCCAGCACCAAAGTTTGGGGGCTTAAAACCAACTGCATGTAACAACTCAAGTTCTAGGGGACCCAACTTTCTCTTCTAGCATCTGTGGATGCCTGCACATACCCTTAGACAAATAACTAAAAATTACATCTTTAAAATATTCTATCCAATATGATTTAAAAGGAATTTATAAAAAATATATTTGCTACATATATACCAGAGATACATGTGCTGGCAACAAGAGTAGTTAGGATCATGGGATTTGGGACCAAGCCAAGCTGGGATTTGAATCAGCTGTGGTCACTTTCCCAGTTATGTAATCTGGAACAGGAGTTTACATCTCTGTGCCTCAGACTGTCACAGGGACACTAATAGCCATCTTAAAGAGTTAGGTGAACATTACAAATGAGCAGATCTATGCATGATGATGGAGCACTATGCCTGGCACACTGCAAAGATGGCACCACAATCACCTTTAACCCCAGGATGAGTGGAAGGTCAGGGACCAATGTGCTAATAGACGTTAACCTGGGAAGTAGAATTCCAGGTCAGCTCTGCTTTCTCCTCTATCCTGGGAATCTTTCTCTAAATTTTTTATGGTGTGCATTATATAATCATATAAAAATGCACCCTAAAGGAAACATCTGATGATTTCTAGCATTTGCCAATCTTTTTTTGTTGTTGTTGTTGTTATTTTGTTTTTCGAGTCAGGGTTTCTCTGTGTAGCCCTGGCTGTCCTGGAACTCACCCTGTAGACCAGGCTGGCCTCGAACTCAGAAATCCACCTGCCTCTGCCTCCCAAGTGCTGGGATTACAGGCATGTGCCACCACACCCGGCGACATTTGCCAATCTTGAGGGTGGATAATGTAGGAAGTACAGCGTCAGTCAGAGAGCAAATGGTGCCTTTCACCCACACACACACATGTACACACACAATATATTTGGGCATGTTCATGCCACACTGTGTGTGGAGCCAGGAGACAACTTATGAGATTCTGCTCTCTCCTCCCACTATAAATGGTTCTAGGTGGTAACTTGGGTCAGCATACTTGCTTGCAAGTACCTCTCCCCACTGATGGATTTCTCTGGCGCTGGCTTTGTGTTCTTAAGATGGGGATTCCTATAACTCAAGCTAGCCTAGAACTCACTAAGTAGACAACCTGAAGTTCTGATCCTCCTGCCTCCAGCTCTAGATGCTGGTGTCAAGGCATGTATGGCAGACCTGGATCGGTCACCCCAGCACCAGTGCCTCAGCACCCACGGGCACACCCCTTCTCTAGAAGCCTGCTACTCACGGGTGCAGTTCCTTGGAAGCCATCCTCGCCAGTGTTGGTCACAGGAAACTTGCCCTGCCAAATGTTGGCATAATGCTGTCCTTTGGGCTGCAGTTTGTTGCCCCAGGGGAAAAGCCTGTGAGGAGAGACCCAGGCATCAGATGGCACACAGGCTTCTAGACTGCGGTCAAGGGAGAGGATGCAGTGGGGGAGATCAAACAATGCACGTTTGTCCCGGGTGAACTGTTTCTTTAAAAGATACACTCATAAATATGACTTTCAATTGGGACTTTTAGAAATTTCCCTATAACAACTCACCAAGTGTACAAAACTTCAGTCTCTCCTCACTACTGAGAAGACCTGAAATAAATGATATGACTGAAAGAAGCCTTCTAGAAATCTGAGAAATGAGGCATCATTCTGGACTTATATGGTAGCATGAGCAGGCACGGCACACCACACTTTTTTTTTAAGCCCTGGCTATTTTAAGGAGCTTTTCCTAGAAGATGTGACCCAAACATGAATTTTCTGTCTTATGGCTGTAGAAGCAGAGAATACCATGGCTTCAGAAGACAGCTAAAATAAGAAAATGCTCAGCGCAGGGCAGCCTGCCAGGCAGCTCTGAGGAGGGGTACACAGGAGCAGTGCACGCCAGAGCTCACTAGTCCGTCTGGCCTCATACCTGGCTTTAGGAATGGTAAAGAGTTCGTGACTCACCCACTAGTGTCACCAAAGCACCTCCCAAGGGAGAAGAAAAGCCAGCTGTTATTAATCACCTTCCTGACCACAGCAAGCTCCAGAGAGCTAAAGAGAAGAGGGAGGGGCAGAGGACGATGGGGTGGAAGAGAACTCCAGCACGGTGTGGACAAGGCAGGCCCTGTGGGGCGAGTACCTGTTCTGCAGGCCTCCCCTGCAGCTGTATTCCCACTCCGCCTCGGTGGGCAACCTCTTCCCCACCCATGTGCAGTAGGCCACAGCGTCATTCCAGGAGACATGGAGAACCGGATGATTTGACCTGGAGAGGAACAAGTGCAGTTAAAAAGAGACAACGGCCTGAACAGAAAGCAGGAGGTAGACTCAGAACGCGACCGCAGTCACCCACCATCTGCTCATGATTTCAAAGCCTCGCTGTGACACACCTGGCCTCTCCAGTGGGCAGTTCTGAAGTCTGAGATGCCCAAATGGCTCAGAGCTTCTGCACTCAGGCGTCTTTTCACACTGCAGCGTTGAATGCGCACAGATTCCATGGGGAGGGCAGGCACAGTGAGGCTCTACCCCAGGGCGGGGGTGGGGGGGCTGGGGGGGCGACTCCCGCTTCCCGCTCCTTCGGCATTTTGCAAATGGTTAGGGGAACCTTAGAGCCTCCAGCGACTATCAGAGCAGAGATGTAAGGCCCACAGAGGCTTAGCATAGTCCGTACATTCCTCAGAGCTCCATGCAAAGTAGCCTGAACTTTGTTGGGCCTACATTGTGGCTTTGATGTCCACTCCCTTACACATCTGTGGGTCCCAAAAGACATTCTACACGCCTAGCTCTTATCTCAGCCTGTTTCCAGACGCCTAGCTTTGAACTTTGCATGTTTCTGCTATCCTAAGGGTCAGCTAGCACCATCTGCCTCTCCCCAGCAGTTTCTCCTGAGAGGATGGGGACGTCACTGGAGCTGAAATCACCACTCACCTTTAGGTGGACGGGTCCACCTAACCCCTCATGCATCTCTGAATCCCTACAGGACATTCATTAATTTGTTCAACAAATGTTCCTGAATGTTCCGAGTCTAGTGCATAAAACTGAAAAGTATATTCCAGTTTGGGGGTGCAGCCCAGTCACAGAACAGATAGCTGTGAGTTCAAGTCTTAGCACCACACACGGAAAAGGCAGTCTCCTTTGGGTTCTCCTTCTGCTAGCTTGACAATCAACTTTGAATCTGGAAAAGAAGTAAAACTGGGAGCTAGAGACCCAGTTCACCCCAAGTCCTCAAGGATCCTACAACTTTCTACCTCACTGTCTATTTCTAGCACAGAGGAAGCCCGTTCACACCTTGAAAAGTTCTGTATCTATCAAGGGCCTGTATCTCTAGAGCTGAAGTTCATATATATGCTTCCCGCTCCCTGATTGTAAGGGGAATAACCTTGAATGTGATTAAAAACAAAGGCCCAAAGCCCTGTCTTGAAGAACGGGGTTAGGTGAGCAGCTTCCCAGCTGTTGGAGACAACATTCATGATGTCTGACGTACCTGAAATCCCCCCATCCCCCCAGGGTTTAATGTGCATCTCTATTTTTGCTTAAGATAATTACCTCCTTGCCACCCTAGAGACCTGCTGCCACTCTGGTTTGTGTTTTGCTTTGTTTTTTGTTTTAGTCAGATCGTGGCTTCTAAGTATGTCAGTCCAGGACTAAAAAGCACATGGATACTATACCCAAGGCCACCTGGCAAGACTCAATGACTTACCCATAAGAGACAGTCTTCCACATAAAAACTCATTCATAGATAGACTGCTATGAGTAAACGTGTCATAACATCTGTGATAGCCTGTCCAAAGCAAGGAAATCTGAGGAGGAACTCTGACAAGCCAAATGAAGCAGGAAACTGTCCATCTATTCAAAGCCTTCTGTGAGTAGGCACTGTGACGTCATATATATTATGTCCCATCATCTCCTTGCCTTCCCAAGAGTGGCTGATTAGACTTGCCATTCATTTCACATATGAAGATAGATGCTGAGTTCTGCAAGAGCACAGAAATTTTCACTGGGATGAACCATATCAGCTAGGCATGGCCTGACTCACCTGTGCAGAATAGTGGAGTCTGGGCCCTCTGGGTGTCTCCAGTCAGCGCCCTTGACAGGTAACCACCAAGGAGCAGCTGCAACCTCAAAGCAACCAAAGATAGGCCTGTCAGCTACTGGGACTCCAGAAATACACTGGACTCATACACGCAGCCAAATAATAAACAAAAATCTTATCTAGGGGCATGAGGTCTATTTGGGTTCTAAAATATATGCTTTTACAGAGTATTAGGACCACAGACTTACATGTGACCACATATTCAAACAAACAAACAAACAAACAAAAAAAACCTTTTAATTCATACAAGTCTATTTAAGTGATAACAGCTACAGGGATTTTCTAAGGCTGTGCTGCCCATTAATCCTCTACAATCCCCGACAAGTGGAAGATAGAAAGTGAGGTATGTCTCCATCTTAAAAGACGGAGAAACAGTTCATCTTCACACAGGAAGTTGAAGGCTATCCAAAGTGGCCAGAGATCAAGTGGAATTCAGAAGAAAAATAAGAAACTATGTTTAAGAGGTCATGGTTCAGTCTGCAGCTCAACATCCATGATGTCTGACAGACCTTCCTCTGTTGAACAGGATCTCGATCCAGCCTCAACTAACCCAGACAGTAGAGGACCAAATCAGGCAAGACTGTGAAATACTCAGGAAACTGTTACTAGAACCTTAGCCATCTTTGGGAGGTTCTGTTAATCGTGCTCACCAGGGTAATGGAGGTGAAGAGGGAACCCTGCCCAGTGACCAGTTAGCCCCTGAAGCTTTGACGGCAGTCAGAAGTAGCTCTGAGCTGTGGCTCTGCTGTTCACAGCACTCCCCTCTCCGCGGCTGCTTGCTCATTTGCAGGTAGTCAGCAATGGTGAGGAATTCTAACACAAAGGACTTAAGGCTCTGACCTCAACAACTTAGGGTAATGACTGAGCAAGCAGTAGGGAAAGGAACCAGTTTCACTGGGCATGGCCCTATGACAAGCAGTCACAAGGAGAGCCACAAAAAAAAAAAAAAAAAAATCAATCATTGCTGCTAATACTGAAGAGCAGAAACATGGGAATGATTCGTCTAACATAGACTCAAGTTTGGCCCCATGCCAACTGTATTCTCAACACACTGCATCCCTATGCGCTGGTGGGGTGGAAGTGACAGGGACTATGTCCCTGCTGACAATGACAGCTGTCACTGTGAACACCAAGACTACCCTCATCCACTTTTTTCCACATTAACACAATCAAAACATTTAAGATATCTCCACAACAACCTGATGGAAAAAGACATTTGGTTTAAACACTTCAATAGAAAAGGCGTTTTGTCCTTCAACATGACTGACTGCGAGGCATTAGATTTCACAGCACGCAGGAGCCGAGGGCATGCCATTCATCTGCAGCTAATCTGGGTTTGTTCTGTTTGGTGCCAATGACAGGTAATTCGCTCGGTGTCAGGGAAGATGTGCACAGAAAGCTCAAGTCATCCCGCTTCTGGACTGCCGGAAAATAATCACGTGACTCAACCCGCCCAACTCCACTCCCAGCACAGAGCACTATCGATGGGAGATTCTAGCTCTTAAACTAAAAAAAAGAAAAAACAAAATATATTAAATCTGGATGGTAGATACTGGGCTGCCTTCGTTCTTTTTTTTTTTTTCCCCTCGTGACATTTTGTATTTTGAAATATTTCTTCCACCTTTAGCAATGAAAACAAATAGACAATCTGTTTGCATCCATTCTGCCCACTAATGCGCATTTAGACATTTCTAGTGTGGAGCTGTAATAAACAGCAGTTTGGATCTTCTTCAAAGAGCGTGTAGCTTTGGGTGATGCCCGTGCCTACCCACTCTCCGAAGAGACCCAAACGCCAGCTCAGGAGGAGGCTCGTCTAGGCCCACCCTGCGAGGAGAGCATCCACAAGGCTGAGCTCTTCAGGGAAGACCCACACCCCGAGAGGAGAGCATCTACCAGGCTGAGCGCGTCAGGGAAGACCCACACCCTGAGAGGAGAGCATCCACCAGGCTGAGCACATCAGACCCACACCCTGAGAGGAGAGTATCCACAAGGCTGAGCTCTTCAGGGAAGACCCACACCCTGAGAGGAGAGCATCCACCAGGCTGAGCGCGTCAGACCCACAGGCTGCTGCAGCAGGGCTCGGCAGGCCTTTCCTCACCCCGAACGCTTCACTGAATTCATCTGCCAAGTCCCCCTGAGGCAGGGTAGACCAACAGGAAAAAAAAGATGTGACAAAGGAAGAAGCAGCCCTTGTCTTGGGGTCTACTCTGCCTTTTCTGCTGAGTCAAAAACAGAAAACAAGCAAAAAGTCCACAACTGATATTGCCAGAACTCCCTCTAGGGCAATGGAGGTTCTAAAGATATGGCAAACAAAGACGCTAAAAGCTATAATCGAACTCTGCTTGCCTGGGCCAGAACACTGAAACATTTTAGTCTTACCATATTCTCAGCCCTTCCTCATCTCTACATCAAAACTGGTAAAACTATCTTAGAGTATTAAAAAGAAAAGTCTTTCCAAAAAAAGTAAGTAAACCAATTCATACATTTTTGCTTCACTTTAAACTTTGTTATAAACGACTTCTGTTGTGGCATGTAACCTAGAAAGCCACAGGACCATACGCACCCAGAGGAGAGCCAGGCACGGCTGTCCAACACCCGCACCCGTGTCTCGGTGTTGTGTGCTGTCCTTTTCCCAGATGGCTTACTGTCTAACACTGAATGAGCTCACTAACTCCACTTTACTCTGGCTCATCCTGAAATTCTTTGCTGCAGTGTAATCCAGGATCTGGCTTTACCAGGTGGGGGTCCCTAACGCAGAAGAAAACGCCTCAGGCTGGGGGCGGTGTCGGGCTACTATGTCACCAGAAATTACCAGAGTGCAGTTTAAGATAGTCTACAGACAGGTTTTTGTCTCCAGAATGAACCCTTGTACCCAGACACCTCCTCACACGCATCAGGCCGAGGCTCCTGACTTCCCTCCCTCCCTTTCTCTGCTTTTCACTTTCTTCCTTTGTGCAGTGTGACATTAACTCTAGCACGCCACCCAAAACGAACCACTGGTTGACAGGTTTTAAGGTAAAGGAGCTACACAGTGATCAGTCTCACTGATGTCTACCAAGAAACAAAAGAACTCATCATACAGGCATAAGGAGGGGACACAGGGACCAAAGACCACAGACTCCTCTTCAGTTCCAAACAGCAAGCTCTGAGTGCAAAGGCATAGGTGGACTATACAGAACACAAGCAAGGGATGCAGGGAGACGTGCAGACTACAAGAACTTCTACATTAAAACTACAAAATCACCCAGTCGTCCTACAGGTAGTTAGCAAAACTTACTTTAACATGGAAATATATCATGTACTGTTATAAAGGGAACCTATAGAGTATAGGTCTAACTTTGTTTCCATAAAATAGTGCCTAATAATGTATGTTAGTATAGCTAAAAGTAATAAAAAAAAAATTCCTGAGACTATGCATTCACTTAACGAGAGGGAAGGACAAAGAGTTAATGAGCATGCATCACAAAACAGGCTTTATCAGCCTCGGCACTCTGGACATTCTCTAGGCCATACAACTCTGTCCTGGTTAGGGCCTCCTGAGTGACATAAGGCAGAGAGTGAGGCAGCACTTCTGGCCTCTACCCACAAGACCCCAGCTTTATCTCAGCTGTGGCATACAACAAATGAATCTAATTGCCATGTGCTCCTCCAAAGAGCAAATCGTCTGCTACAGTAACAACCGGGAGGACTATTAGTCATTTTAAATGTTAACACCTACTTCACATTGGCACAGCAACAGAAGCCCCTGACATGCTACAAAACCTAAGATCTCAGGCTCTCTGTACTCTCCAGGCCCCAGTTTACTTATCAGTGGACATAAAAATTCCCCATGTTTACCCCTCACCAGCCGTCTAGCCACTCACCTGGGCAGCTCGAAGAACTGTTGCCAGTGGCTTAGGTGCCAGAGAGCTGGCAGGATGACCAACTTAGCTGCCACACGGGCCCAAATCCAGGGCTCTCAGTTGTCCAGCCCAGCATCTACCCATCTATGAGCTGTTAGAGCGTGTGACGGGGCCGGTCCTACAGAAGCGAAGGTGCAGGATACATGACACAGGGCAAAGGATTTCCGAGATGAGTCTACGTGAGGATCCAGATTGATGGTGTAGCAGAAGGCCCAGACCCTGAACCAGACCAATGACTCATTCAAAAGAACATTTGCAAGTAAAGCTGTTTGGGCAAAAGGGTGTAACGTGTGACACACCGTGACACACCGCAGCTTCCACAGCAATATTTTTTAGGGGGCAGGTTGAGGTTATTTTTGTTTGTTTTTCAACTTTTAATTTTTAATTTTTGTTTTCTTTTGACAGGGAGGCTGCAAGAGCAGAGGGCAGACATAGAGGGACTGGGAGTTGAGAGGAACAGGGGTGCATGATGTGAAATTCACACACAAAAATCAATAAGAAGTTATTTTTCAAAATCACTGTGTTTCCTAGGCTTGTCATAAGGATTATATAACAAAATACACACAAAGCATTCCAATAAAGGGTCCAAATAACCCACGTTAGTTATCAGTCTTCTTATCATTTATTCATGTTACTGCATGTTACAAAATTGCAGTAAGCTTTTACAGCGCACATATTCCAATTAGTAAAACCTCCCATCAATAGCTCTCCAGTCAGTCTGTGCCTCAGACACCCATCAGATTACCCTTCCAAAATATGGGCAGGCTGTGGGAAGGGCCCAAGAGGTATAAAGTCAAGGAACAGCATGTATCACATCAGAGCATTCTCAAGAAGAGTACATAATGGCAGTCTTTCTTCACAGCCTTGCATGGAGAACCATCTACACATAAGGCAGCCTGTCCCTCCATAGCAAGATGCACTATGGAGGGGCGAACAGGAAGATGCCCTCCCAACTAGACAATGTCACAGCATGCATAAGGACAGCAGTGACATGCAATGTGAGAGACTGACTGTGGTCACCACTGTGATTTTCAGATGCACAAAGTCCCCAAACGACACAAGAAATTAAAGTCACCCCATAATAACTGTGATGAGATCAAGCATGACCAGTCAGAATATTTTCTGATTAAATTCATGGCGTACTCCATCCAATGTCGCCACATAACTTCTTCTTGCAAATGTCAGTTGCTTTTTAAAGATTTTTTTAAAATGTATATATAGTTTGTGGAGGTGAGAGGAGGACATCAGATCCCTGAGACTGGTGTTACACATAGTTGTAAGCTTACATGTGGGTGCTGGGAATTGAACCTGGGTCCTCTGGAACACAAACCAGTGCTCTTAACCAGCAGTACCAGTCTTTATTCCCAAATGTCAGAGTTATTGATTTAATGTTTTAAAAAAACTTTTCCTTGACCTTCTAGCTTTGTCTTGAAAACAAAGCTATGCTACCATACAACTTTTATGAACAAAAACACTTAGAAAGTTATCCAAACTCATACTGCAAATGACCCTACCCCAAGCACTGGCCTTTACTGGGTGTTTTGCTTACTGAGTAGAAGCTGCAATGTTGGACAGGCTGGCATAAAAACATAAAAATCGCATCATCCTAAAACAAGAAAGTGTTGGATGCAGTTGTCCACCTACACATTGCCTGCTCAACCAAGACACCCTGAAGTTACAGCACAGCTTTATGTTCCAGGGAAAGGACTTTAAACATGACCTATTTCTACTCAGCCATTTCCATAGCAACTGCCTTGGGTTTAAGTCAAAACAGCTGTGCCAGCCTGCCAGTGACCAATGGCAATATAAACAGAAGCGATGTGAGTCTCATAGCCCCTTGAGAAATGGACTTGAGTGAGCAAAGACATGGTTTCCACCTTTCTCATAAGACATAGCCAGAATTGTAGTAAGAACTTGAAAAGGGGGGAAAGGGAGAGACAGCAAAAGTACCTTTATTCTTGCCAAGGGTGGGAAGGGACGCTTCGTATGCACACACAGCCCAGAATAAAACCCACATGGAAGACACAATACTGTGTAATTACGCATACTCAAGTCTAAAGATGTCAGGATCACAATTTTACAACCGCTTTCTCAAAAACTAAATGCAATTAGATGAGCGGATTAAAAAGACAGAGGTCTCTTGAGATGCAGTATAAACATGACAGCTATCCTTACAAAAACAGACAAGGAGAATTTCTCAACTGGCACCAGTGAACAATGAGCAATTACAGACCTATTCAGATTCACAAAGTATAAATAAAACAGAAGGAGAATCTAACAACTGCAAGAATCAAAAGGAATGGAGATCATAGTGACGAAATGTCTCTGGCTTCAGCAATTTGTATATATGCTGAACATCAGAACAAGGCTCTAATGACTTCTGATTAATCCTAAGTCAGGTACCTTGATGACTTCATAGACCGCATGCAAGAGAACGATACTTGCCTTTTCAGACAGGACACAAATATGTATGAAATATAAGGTGAAACTAAAAACCATTTGCTTCAGTTCTTACTGAAATCCCCATACTGGAACATTATACTCACAATTAGCACACATCACATTTCAGGTCATCACAGGAAGAACAGAAACCCTGGCAGGAGGGAGCATTACAGGCACTCTGTAAGAACAACTCAAGGGATCCATGCATCCGTGCATCCAATGGTAGCTGACACTTGACTGTTTTTACTCATTTTTCAGTTGAGATGTAGACAGACACAGGGAATGGTACTGATTTGGGTGACTGCTTAAAAAGAATAATAAATTTAAAAAAAAGTTTAATTTTGACAGGGGGTACAAATAGGTGAACGCATGACCTCTCTTTAAACAATGTGACAGAACTCATCAAGTCTGTCTGACGTGTACATCCAGCAAGTAGACTGACACTTATATAGCCCGGCACTGTTGTGATTTGAATGAGAACTGCCTCCTGAGTGCTGGGATTAAAGGCATTCACCTGACACATATGTTTTTATTCTGTAATCTACCTTGTTTCTATAAGGGAATTAAAGATATAAAGACCAACATTCAGTTGGGCGACTGAGGTTGTATTCATTCTTTTCCTTGATCCAAATTGAGCCTTAAGAGACCTACGCCTTGAAAACAAATGTAAGAGACTTTACACAGGCACTGTGCTCCCCACTGACCCCATGCACCCTTATCCTATCTGGCACCTAGCCAGGCTGGAGGAAAGCCACTGTGCCCTGTTATCCTATTACACTGCCTTCTCCCCTTCCAGGGTTATCACAGTTTTCTTCCTGAGCCCACACCACACACTGATTCCTGAGTCAAGCAAACAACTATTCTTTTCAATACAGCACAAATGACACAAGTACTTTATCTTATCCAATCATCTAGCCCTAGACGTTCCTTTCCAAATAACTCTGGCGCTCTGAACCCGCCTCAACCCGGATCACCAAACCAGCATCTCAAACCAAAGAAGAGCTGACTTTGCAGCCTGAGAGATAAACAGGTCACACCAGGTCTGACTCCTGCGCTTCCGAGAACTAAATGCTCTACCCCCCACACACACACACACCTGAAGGATAAGCTTTCATTCTGCCAGACACATAGCAACTACCTATTAAGTGACAGTCACTGTACGAGAGACACAGCAGTAAACTACACAGTGTAAAATGAGGCATAACGGTGCACACTTTTAATCCCAGCCTTGGAAGGCAGAGTCAGATGCATCTCTGAGTTTGAAGCTAGCCTTGCCTACAGAGTGAGTTCCAGGACAGCCAGAGCTACACAGAGAAACCCTATGTCAAAACAAAACAAAACAAAACAAAACAAAACAAAACGAACAAAAACAAATAAATAGCCCTCCGATGCATTCGCCCCACCTTCTGGAAAGAACCCTAGTAAGGTAAACACTCATGAAATACCTACAGGAACCCGGCTGACGACAAGCGGTATGACGGCAAGCGAGAGAGACAAGCAGAGTAACGAGCAGCACAGAAGGCGCCAGAAGCCACGGAGCACCTAGCAGACAGGGAGCACATCACCTTGGGATGAGGGAGAAGGATGGTGTCCACGGGCCTCCCAGAGGAAGCTTCCCTGATATCTGCCCAAAGAGACGACGGTGGGCAGTCAGAGCAGGTGGCCACCGCAGGCCCCCACCAAGTGCTCGACCAGAGTTGCTCCTAAGACCAGTTTCTCCTCACCAGTGAGGGTCCACTAAAATATTCTTTCACACCCAGACTTTCCAGGATTAAAAGCTGTGGGCAATTCCTCAAAGAGCTGACAAGCATTTCTGGAAAGCACAGAGAAACAATTTGAGAAAATCAACTAAAACTGGAAGGAACTGTAGGCCCCTATGAGTGCAAGGAGCCGCACGGGAAGAGTGAATGCGCTCGACTCTTATCCCACAAACTCTTGACACCAACCCACCATGGTTCCCTCCAGCATAGAATCTCAGACCAAGCAGAGCCACCTCCCCAAAGCAGAGTAACACTAGGGAGAAAGGGCAAGAAGGATCTGAGCAAAGTTACAAAGCTACTCTAAACATACCTCCTTCTAAAACTTAAAAGCATCGTTAATGAGCAACAGAATCGACTCCAGTTCAAGTGCAACACTGTTACTATAAGGAAAAACAGAGATGGAAAAACAGGACAGAAATCAGTGCAAGGTGGATGCATCCTTTTCCCAGTGTTACAACAAAATATGGCATGCTGGGTAATGTTGAAAGAAAACTAGTTTGGATTCAGAGTGCAGTTCAGTGTCTACCATATAGAAAGCTCATTCCCTATCATCACAAATAAAAAGAAAAGGATGATTACATAGCTAATGATTCCTTCCATTCATGAATGTATATATAGAGGCCAGAGGTCAGGTATCTTCCCCATTTGCTTAACATCTTTTTCAGACAGAGTTTCTAAGTGGCCTGGGGCTTACCAACAGTACCAAGAAATAAAGAATAAAAAGTCATGACTTTTCAACAGGACCACTTTATTCCAAAAGAAAACCAAATAAGGTATATAGCACTCAAGAAAAACAAATGTGAACCAAATATTTCCTCTCCAGCAAAACGGGACCTGAAGGTTAAAACGTGAGTTCTGCTACCGACAAGCAGAAAGGAAGGAGTCATGCTCCGGTGGCTGCTTCCTGACGAGCCTAGCAGAGACTAGTGTCATCAACAGGAAGACACTGAACACAAACTGATTCTTAGAACTCACCTAAGGAGTTAAAAAGCAGACCTCACTCTATGCAGTAGACCCTGGGCTGCTATAATAATAATAATAATAATAATAATAATAATAATAATAATAACAACAACAACAACAACAGTCTGCCTATTTCAGAGCCTGGGGAGAAGAAGCCACAGTGAGAATGTGAGTTTTCTTTAATACGTTCTCTCAGTAATCATCAGAGCTGATGTTGGCACGGACGTGTGTGATCTTGGATGACATCCTGAGCAGCTGCAGGCTGTTCACCTCTGCCTGTCCTAAGAAATGGGATTCTTATCAGTGATTGCATTTCATGTGTATTCTTTTGTGATTGGGTTAATTCACTTAGGATGATGTTTTCCAGATCCAACCATTTTCACTGATAAGTGGATATTAAAGAGCCCAGAAGCTCTGAATACTCAAGGCACAATTAGCAAATCAAAAGATTCCCAAGAAGAAGGAAGGAGAGGACACTGGTCCCGAAAAGACTGGATCCAGTTTTGTAGGAGAGTACCAGAACAGAGAAAGGGTTGGGGGGTGAGTGGGGAATGGGTGGAGGGAAGAGGACTTATGGGACATATGGTGAGGGGGGAACTGGGAAAGGAGAAAGCCTTTGGAATATAAACAAAGAATATAGAAAATTTAAAAAAAAGAAAAAGAAATGGGATTCTTGGAGTAGAAATAAAGGAAAGGATGGAATACAGAGCAGGCTAAGTTAAAAGTACAGAAATGGAATTATCAGCTTGAAACTGGCTTATCGGCTCTAAGCTCTGCCCACAGAAGAGGAACTGCAGGGGCACTAACATGCCCTGCAGGGAGACCCAAAGACCCTCCTTCATCAAGATGCAGTTGTGATTTGAATAGAGAGCATTCTTCCAGCCTCCTGTGTCGGAACACGTGGTCCCAGCGGGAAGTGCAGTTTGGGAAATTACTAAATCTTCAGAAGGTGGTGGTGGCTGGAGGAAGTGCCCCAGAGGGCAGACTTGGAGGTTTTCAGCCTGGTCCCACTATCTTCTCCCTGCTTCCTGCGTGTGGATGCAGGTGATAATCCTGCTCCTGTCACCATGCCAGGATAGACACTTCCCTCTGAAACTTTAGGACAAAATAAAGCCTTCTCCCCATCCCCGACTTGCTTTTTGTTTGGACATTCTATCACAGCCACAAAAAAGAAACTAATGGAGAAGCCAAGGCTTCTTACAGCAAAAGACAACACTAGTCTGCAGTCGGGGCAGACACTACCATCAGAAAAACCAGAGAAGCCACAAAGGACTCCTAGGTTCAGTTAAAAAGGACCCAGAACAAAGGTGAGGAATGACTTACAAATAAGAACAAAGTTCCTTTATGGGCTCATGAAAACAACTTAAAATTAGCCTGTAGGGGTGGTTACACAACTCTAAAAATATACCAAACCAACACTGAATCGTACACTTAAAAAGGTGAACTGTACAACACATAAACAATGCAACTGTTTAAAGCAGAAAAAGGGAACAAACAGGACCTACACGAACGTGAAAGGCATCGTCCTGTGCTCAACAATAGCAATGTGTGGCTTTCTAAAACGATCCTGCCTCCAAGTGAAGGAAATCCACAGCAGGCTTAAATCCAGGAACTCTCAAAGATGTTTTGAAAAGACAGTAGGTAACATAGATCTCCAGTTGCATCAAAGTCATAGAGAACTAAATACGTGCACAAATGAATACACTAAAACTGTGATATCAGGACGAGACGGAGGTTGGACCACCTGCCATTTCTAGCTGTGAACTGAACAAGTTAAACAAGATACTCTTACCACAGGAAACTCAGTGAGGACACACCCTCTCTTACAACTCCCTAGAAAATATTAGTATCTTTAAAGGAGATTTTGTTTGAGGTTGTTTTCTGTCTGTCTGTCTGTCTGTTTGTTTAAGGTGGGGCTTATGCAACCAAGGATAATCTTGAGTTTATTATGTAGCAAAATTTAGCCCTGATCTAATGCTCCTGCCTCAACTTCCTAATTGCAGAGATCACAAATGTGTGCTAATATGTCCAAATAAAAAAATAAAATTTATAAGTTAAAAAAAAGTACTTTCTCTTTCTTTTTATTCCTACAACAGGGCAAAAGGAGCTAGAAAATTACAACACCAAATATGGTAGGTTTGAACACCATGTGTAGTTGCATCTTATAAAAGGAAAGAAAAGTAAAGACACTGAAAAAAATTAATTTGCATAGGATAGGCATGAAAACTACACACCTTGAAAGGAAAAAAAATCAGTAAAACAAAATAAAAATAAAAAATAGAATGTTTTGCTGGGCAGTGGTGGCGCACGCCTGTAATCCCAGCACTTTGGGAGGCAGAGGCAGGTGGATTTCTGAGTTCGAGGCCAGCCTGGTCTACAGAGTGAGTTGCAGGACAGCCAGGGCTACACAGAGAAAGCCTGTCTCAAAAACAAAAACAAAAACAAAAACAAAAAAGGAATGTTTTATTTTAATAAATTGAAATAAAAGAAATTCATGGATTTAAACGTTATGGATTTCTTGGGATCATGATCTTTTCTAAAGGCCACACTTCGCTATTTTTAAACACAGGAAGTCTTCTCAAGTTCATGACTTGGTGATACAGATCAGTGGTAGAATGTTTACCCAGCATCCACAAGACCCTCGGTTCCATCCTAGCGCCTCTCGCTCTGCCTCTCTATCTCTGTCTCTGTCTGTCTCTGTCTCTCTCGCTCCCTCTCCCTCCCTCTCTCCCTCTCTCTCTCTCTCCCTTTCCCTCTCCCTCCCTCTCTCCCTCTCCCCGTCTCTCTCTCCCTCCCTTCCCCCTCCCTCCCCCTCTCTCACACACGACCTTCCATTCTATCACACACCTGCCTGGTGGGATGTGAGAAGTAGATCTATCTAACCACCTTTGAAGAATAATAAGCAACCAATTCGCTTCTATGCTTTATTTTATGGGTATGTTGCCTCTATATATGTCTGTGCACATACTCAACAGAGGCCAGACGAGAATATCAGATCTCCCTGGACTGGACTTAGGATGGCTATCAGCACATGTAGAATCTGAGAACCTGGGTCCTCTGAAGAGCAACCGGTGTTCTTAACCACTTAGCCATTTCTCTAGCCCACTAATTCACTTTCTTGAAGCTAGTAAACAATCATGCATTTGCCTATCATTCTTGTGTAACCTGTAGCGATGAATTAGAAAACAGTACGTGGGAGGAACTATCACTTTATGAATGTATTCCCATCAATATACTAAAAACTTCTAGGTTCCCATCATCTATGACCCTAGTAAATTCATAGACATAGCCATTAAGCATAGCATCAGCTGATATGACAAAAAAAGATGAAGCGACAGACACCTGCTTCCTGCCGGAGCAGTGGCTCTCAACCTTCCTAAAGCCGTGCCACTTTAACCCACTTCCTCATGTCCTGGTGACTCCCAGCCATAAAATTATTCAGTTGCTACTTTATAACTGTAATGTGGTTACTCTTTTGAATCATAGTGTAAATATCTGATATGCAGTATATAGGATATGCTGCCCTGTAGGATGGAGACCCACAAGTTGAGAACCACTGCACTAGAGGAAGATATCACTGTGACATTCAAGACAAAGTACACCGTGAATTTGATCACATTTTAGAACACAGCTACCATCTGCAGGAAACACAGCCCAGAGACAACAGGTGAACTGTACTGAAGCTGTCAATCAGCATAATCCAGACTAAGAAAGTCTACAAGCTGGCTCTGTGCTCTTTGGAGGGTAGAATTAATGAGAAGATAGATGGGGGGTGGGGGGGTGATGGGAAGCATATTAGCAATGCCTACAACAAAAAGCCCTTTGGAGGGCATGGTTCTACTTAAGGCATAGCCCTAGGTGGCAGTACTACAGGGAAGCACACGGACGAAGCCGCTCAGGTGGGAGAAGGCTGCCGGGGCAGGCAGCAAACCGCACTCCTGATCTAGGTCACAGGGACAAGTGTGCTCCACCTCAGGATCATGTCCTAAGTAACACATTTAAATCAGGTGACTTTCTGTATTTGTGTTTTATTAAACACCAAAAAAAAAAAAAAGGACAATTCATACCAATAGTGTAAACCAGTATAGACAGAATATAACCCTGAAAATAACCACATAAAAATAAACACGATTACTACATTCTTTTGATCAGCTCCTATAGCTTCAGCAAGGTTCCTACACCTTGTTCTTATGTTCAAAACAAACTACTGTGAAATGTGAGGACACGGCAGAACTCCAAAGAGCCTTTCTTTTGACTTAAGGCCTGAAGACCCATGGGGGGAGGGGGGACACTGTAACTCCTGCTCACCCACTGTCTCACCCATTCTGAAAGGCGGCCTAACTTCATCCCATGGACATCTCACCTTAGAGAAATGTGAAGTTACAAACGCGCTAGTGAGTTGAGGGAGGTCAGGCCAACAGGAAATGCCATAAAGCCCTCCCAGACCATCAACAACAGACCTCTTTACTTAGTCAACCTTTGCAAAACAACCTTAAAAGGTTTGCTTTTCCATTATGAGCATTTAAGCCTGAGCCCAGCCCTGCAGCCAGGTGAGAGGCGCTTGTCCTCGTCCTAGCTACAGCACACACACTTCTATGACTCAGGGCACCTGTGAGGCCTGCCAATGCTCCACGTCTGCCTTCACGCCTGATAGGTCAGTGGTTCCTAAGAGACATGACGTCTTCCATCAGAGAGCCAAATTACAGAAACGGGTGCAGATGGGCTTCCGCATCTGAACCCCAAATCATCTTAACACAGGAGCCACCCCTCTCTCCCTGGGTCATCACCACTACCTTAAGTTGAACTCAGATGCTTATTTAAAAAAAAAAACAAAACAAAACAGTGGAATATCAGATTATGTAGGAGACAATATTAACTAGCAATGAGAAAACTGGAATCCAAAAGGAGTTCCATCATATCTTTCATTTACTAAAACAAGCAAGGAAATTGGCCTGACTCGCCAGAGTACCATTTGAGACCAAGTCGTAATTACTCCGTAATTACTCCGTCTCCCCCTACCCCAGGTTGGGCTACAATAGTTGGAACAGGAAGAGAAAGCACGAGACAAAAGGGGTTCACTTCCTGAGGCTGCTACTCCCAGGAAAGGACACAGTGAAACCAACACTTTAGGGCTTTTTGTTATTTTATTATTTTCTGTGGGGGGTGGGGGCACTGGGGGTGGGGGGTCTTTGCCTGCCTGCATCTCTGTGCACTATAAGCATGCAGTGCCTGTGGGGGCCAGAAGAGGGCATCAGATCCCCCAGAACCAAATAAACGGTTGTAAGTCTTCATGTGAGTATGTGAATAGAACCCAAGTCCTCAGCCAGTGCTCCTACCCACGGAGCTAACCCTCCAGTCTCCAGGCTAAATTATTTAAGGTAACTTGTATAGGAGAGGAAGATCAAGGTGCGAGTCCTTTATCTTCACCCTCCCTATCTGTCTTCTTTGAGCCGCGGGCCCCACCCCCACCCCCCAGGCCTACTCTCTGTCTCCTGCTCTTCAGCTCGGTTGCCCTGAGAACTCTCAGTATCCCGGCTAAGCTCACTTTCTCTCGCTTTTACATATCCATGGGACATGTATACAAACAAGTATCATTTACAGACCTGCTAAATTGCCTGAGCAAAGGATCCCAAGTTCTGTGTGACACACAGTACTTACAGAGCCTCATCAACAGCCTCCATGTCTGAGAAAAGCAGACTTAGTTCCCACCCTTGTATTCCCTCTGTACGAGATGGCACGCCCCCTCCTCTAAGGACTAGCTCCAGTTCCCATTCGTTATGAACATTCACAGCAAGGGTATTCCTTCCACGGACTTTCGTTTGCACAGAGAGATCCATGAATGCTAATGAAACTCTAGCTCCACACCAGCCCCCGCCAAGAGGAAGACTTTGAAAGCAGAAGTCTGCAGCTCTCACTTATCCTCCATAAAACTGGCTGCAAATAAAACACAAAGCACAGGGCTGAATTCTACTCTGAAGTACAGTGCCACTCCAAGGCACAAGCAGAAACTAAACATCTTCCTGAGCCTGTACCTTTTCGGCCAGAGAAGGTACCCTGGCCCATGGACCTGTGACTCAGAGGAAAATCTTCAGTGGGAGAATGGCCAGGCACCCGCAGGGAGAGGAAGGCAGTACTTATGTCTCTGACAAGCCCCAGGGAAATGAGAGCCTGTTTAAACATCACTTACTGCCTGGTGGATGTGCGTTTTTACTTGCTCACTCAACATGCCTTCAAAGACGAAAGAGTCTCCAAACTTCTCGGCCTAGAAGGAGAGTAAAAAAGAAAAAAGCCAGAAAAAGTTAGAGTCATGGGCGTCCAGGCTCCCGTTTTCTTCACAATGCTACTACGGTGATTCTTCCTACCCAAATGGACGCGGGTTTTCCCTATGTGTTCCCAAAATGACTTTAAAGTATCTAAGTTCCTCTTGAAGCAGGTCCATGTCTCTCATGAGACTGTTTTCATGTGAAACCTGATTAGCTGATAAGACTGCGAGCTGCACGAGATTAGATTCTAAGACAATGAATGCCCCCTGGGAAAAAACATATTTCCCCCAGTATTGTAAACAGCTCTGAGAAGAACATTACTTGGTACATGTGACATTACACAGCAAGCTGCTCGTTCTCTGCCCTGCTCCTGAGATCTGCCTGAAAGAAGTAAACGGCGCTGCTCGCTGCTCGCTGATTCTCTGATATGTTCTATGTGTTTACAGTTGTCAAGGGACCAATCTAAGCAGCAGGTGGAAATCTGTATTTTAATCATTTTTTTTGACAGTGGTATCACGAATCTTCATTCATATCTGCTCTGACAGTGTCGTCCCTCGTGCTTTAGTCCCTGTGATTGTACTGTTCTAGTTTTCCTCCTACATGGTCTACTGTTCTTCCAAATCCATGTAACATTAAGGGCTGCCTTCCCGGGCTCCCCAGAGCTCCCCACAGGCCTGTGTAAACTTCTTACACTAGGCCAGAGGCTCCCAGGTTGCCCAGCTGAGTTCATACAGCAGCTTGTTAAGACTCAGATTGCCGGAAGTATCATGTCCAGTTTTCTGAGGAACCGCCAGACTGATTTCCAGAGTGGTTGTACCAGCATGCGGTACCACCAGCAGAGGAGGAGTGTTCCTCTTGCTCACAAACCCCAGAGTGTCTAATGATGGAGCTGGAGGGAGGCCAGACACTGCCTTGGGTCAGTGTGGTGTTCTAACATGACGAGATCAAGATAAATGCACGGAGCTCCTCCAGTCCCTTCACTGCAACCAAGACCAGTACTTGGAATGTCCCCAATGTCCCCTTCTAAACGGATGAAGTTAACTGAGTCCTAATCCCTATACACCAGGCCTCACAAGAGCCTGCAGACTGTGTGCACTGACTAGAGATAAGTTTTCTTCACCCTGATAGTATCCGTGTGATGCCTAGGAATCCAAGCCACTTAGTCACTCAACAAACACATATACAACACCTACCACGTGCCTGGTCTAGGGCTAAACCAGAGACTACTGTTGTCAGTATTTCATGGTTTCTTCCTTTTTTGTGGATACAGTGTTTTCCATCCTCGTTCTCAGATACTTTCCATTCTCCCCTGCTGGCTAATCTTCCAGAAGAACTCTGTTCTGTAACGCCCTCCTTCGTTAGAATTCCTCTAGGGCTGGAGACATGGCTCGGTGGTTAAAGCACAGCACGAGCTATCTGGATCTAGTAAGAGCCAGGTGTGGCTACGCACATCTGTGACCCCAGTGCTAGGTGTGGCTACGCACATCTGTGACCCCAGTGCTAGGTGTGGCTACGCACATCTGCGGTCCCAGTGCTAGGTGTGGCTACGCACATCTGCGATCCCAGTGCTAGGTGTCGCTACGCACATCTGTGATCCCAGTGCTAGGTGTGGCTACGCACATCTGTGACCCCAGTGCTAGGTGTGGCTACGCACATCTGTGGTCCCAGTGCTAGGTGTGGCTACGCACATCTGTGATCCCAGTGCTAGGTGTGGCTACGCACATCTGTGACCCCAGTGCTAGGTGTGGCTACGCACATCTGTGACCCCAGTGCTAGGTGTGGCTACGCACATCTGTGGTCCCAGTGCTAGAGGCTTGGGCAGAGGTCGGTGGACTCCAGGCCCACTGGTCTGTCAATCTGGCCACAGGTTCATTCCCAAGGTTCAAACAGAGACTCTTTCACAAAATAAAGTGGAATTCCAGCAGTCCGCAACCACCAGGACCTCTACCTCCAGGAGATCCAACACCTCGCCAGGCCTCTATGATCACCAATTCTCCCTGTCCCTGTCTCTCCCTCTGTCTCTCCCTCTCCCCCCCCCTACTCCCTCTCTCTTTAACTTAGATTATGAATTGAGCTAAGAATATGAAATAAAAAGAATAGAGACTTTAGCTTACTACAAATATCTACAACCAAGATTTACAACCACTTGGTATATTTTAGGAAATTCCAAAGAAATGAGGCTGTGCAGAGCTGACCCCAAAGCCGGTGTGCCTTTGCTATTCACTCCCAAATGAAGTTTTAAATATAAAGGGGGGGATGTTAGGAGCCAACTTTTTTTTGTTTGTTTGTTTGTTTTTGTTTTTGTTTTTTGAGACAGGGTTTCTCTGTGTAGCCCTGGCTGTCCTGGAACTCACTCTGTAGACCAGGCTGGCCTGGAACTCAGAAATCCACCTGCCTCTGCCTCCCAAGTGCTGGGATTACAGGCATGCACCACCACGCCCGGCAGGAGCCAACTTTTTTTAAGTTGGGTCTCTACAAACTGAGTAAAGAGGTAAAGGTTTTAAAGATTAAAAAGGACAGGATTTTGGAACCAAGAACATTCGAGATGCTCACAGAAACAACCACAAACTAGAAAATCAACCCCCTTGCATGAATTCAGTGGCCCCTGGAAAAGGCTGCTGAGTCACAGACAGCTGGAATAAAGCCACAGAAGGAGAAGCTGCAGGGGCACTTGACCATCTACGCAATGCATAATGCCTGTGGGCCAGGCAACCTGAGATGCACGGAGAACTACCCGCCACCTGTGTTCTCAGACAGCCGAGTGAGCAGCGGCCCCCTCCAGTGGATTAAGACACCGCCACAGCACCACATAGGGCTAGGACCACGGCCGCGGTCCACACTGCTTACAATCACTGAGTGGTATACGGTTAGGTCACATCAGTGCTGACTCTCAGCTTATTACATCATGGAGCTTCTGGGAGAAAGTAGATCAAAGAAAGAAAGGACGCGTCCATCACAGTACTGGGCTCAAAGTACGATGTGTTCAGTGTCTGTAGCTGTGAAACCCTTCCCGAGTGTTCTGGAAAGCAGCCAGCTCTCGCATGCGCAAGCCCATTACCTCCGTCAAATAGCCAGTTGAGTTCACGAACTTCTCAAAATCGGCATTGCTGACTTCATAGGCGTCCATGTAAAAGGCATCGACTGTGACTCTCCTGGCAGGGGCTTCTCCATCCTGCTGGATCTGAGGATCATCGGTGCCCATCGTAAACACCCCGGCAGGGATGAGGACCATCTGCAGAGGAGGGAAACACAGCGCATCATGCATGAAAGGCAACGTGTGTCTGTCCGTGGGTCTGTGTAGCCCAAGGTTCTCAGCATATATCAAGTGCCCACTGCTTAAAACCCCCACCACAGAAATCTCTGGAAACCTGGTAAGATCAAGGTTGTGGGAACACGGTTCAACGGTAAAGTGCTTGCTGCACACACATAGGGACCTGAGTGTGACCACAGTGACCTACGCTTAGCGGCCACATAAGAGAGAGGTGTGGTGGCTCAGCTCTGGAACACCAGAAGTGTGTGGGGAGGGGGGGAAATGCAGGGTCAGAGACAGGAGAATTCCACGGGCTCAATAGCCAGCAAGTCTGACTGAATCAAGGATCTCGAGGTTCAGTGATAGATGCTCCTCAAAAATAAAATGATAAAATGGAGCAGCAATTGAGAAAGACACCTAATGTCAACCCCTGGCCCTCCACGTATGCATTTATTTATAAATGCAGCCACACATACAAACCACACGACACACACGCACTTGCAAAATCGCTCCACATGTCAATGACAGTGAATCACAAGTCAGAGAAAGAAGGGAAAATTCTTTTGAGAAGTGATCTTTCTAGCTGAACCCCACAACAGATGGGGGGCATACAAAGGACACAGTCCTGGAAAGACTGCACTAGTGAACTATGGCGGCAAGGGAAAACTGTATTCTTTCCTTTTTAAAGATTTGTATCGTTTTTTTATGTATGTGTGGGTGTCATGTGCGTGCATGCTCATGTGTGGGACACCTGGGAGGACCAAGGTGCTGGGTGCCCTGGAGCTGGAGTTATTCCAGGCTCAGGAGGTGGAGAGAGGGGGGCCATACTCAGAGAATGCCTGCGACGAAGTGTAGACATACCAGAGACCCTGGCTTTGACTAAGCTCCTCTGCACCAACGAACAAGGTAGACAGACGAGCAGCTGAGGATGATGTTGAACACCGCCCTCTGACCTACATTCAAACAGATGCAAACACAAATACAGACATGCACAGCACACACATACATGAAATGTTTTAAATAAAATACTCAAAACGGAACAATGCAAGGACTCAGAAAGTAGGTCTGCAACGGGGTCAACTAGCCTGGACTCTTGGGGGCTCCCAGAGACTGAACCACCAACTAAAGAGCAAGCAGGGGCTGGGCCTCACTCCTCTACCCACACATGTGCAGCCTGGTCTTCATGCAGGTCCCCCAACATCTGGAACGGGGGCTGTCCCTGACTCTGCCGCCTGGCTGTGGATCCTGCCCCCCTAACTGGACTGTCTTGTCTGGGCTCAGTGGGAGATGTACCTAGTCCTGCAGTGACTTGATGTGCCAGGGAGGGTATGCAGAGGGGCCTCCCCCTTCTCAGAGGAAAGGGGAGGGGGTTGGGGGAAGGTGATGTGTAAGGAGAGGTCTTGAAGGGGAAGGGGCTTCAATCAGGATGTAAAGTGAGTAACTAAAAAATTAATGAAAAAAAAAAAAAGTAGGTCTGTAGTAGCCAGAGGCAAGGAGGTATCAGGGATGGGAAATTGCTGCATAATGGATACAGGGTATCTTCCAGAGACACTGAAATGTTCTGGAATAAGAAGAAGTTTCACTAAAAACTAAAATCACTGAGTTATATACTTCAATAAAATTCAAAAGGATGAGTTTTGTGATATATGAATTATATCTTTATTAAAATAGGCTTTCAACTATACTGTCAGAACACTGTGGACACAAAGTATAGCTTGAAAATTGTGAGGGGGAAAAAAGTCAGTTTACGGGCCTCTCAGATTTTGTGCACTGTCAAGGCTCTGACCTAGAAACAAGAGTTCCAACCAAAGAAAGAGAAAATAAAATCAAAGCGGTAATTAGCGGGGGAGGGAGGGTTGCAACACGCATAGAAAAGTTAGAACACACAAAAACAGAAGCTGGGAGTCCGAGGACTACCTGCTCTGTCTTCTGTTTCTACACAGTCACTTTGCCAGAGGTTATTTCAATCATGTGAATGTCCTTTCCAGTCATGATGGTGTTGTTTTTTTTATTGGATATATTCTATATTTACAATTCATTTCCCTTTTTCTGGTTCCCCACCCCCAAAGGACCCACATGCACGTGGAGGCTGAACAATATTCTACTCAATGATACCTTAGTCAAGGAAGAAATAAAGAAAAAAATTAAAGATTTTTTAGAATTTAATGAAAATGAAGGCACAATATACCCAAATCTATGGGACACAATGAAAGCAGTGCTTAGAGGAAAACTCATAGCCCTGAGTGTCTCCAAAAAGAAACAGGAGAGAGCATATACTAGCAACTTAATGGCACACCTGAAAGCTCTAGAATAAAAAGAAGCAATTTCACCCAGGAGGAGTAGAAGACAGGAAATCATCAAACTCAGGGCTGAAATCAATCAAGTTGAAACAAAGGAAACCATACAAAGAATCAACAAAACCAGGAGCTGGTTCTTTGAGAAAATCAACAAGATAGATAAACCCCTAGCCAGACTTACCAAAGGGCACAAAGACAGTATTCAAATTAACAAAATTAGAAATGAAAAGGGAGATATAACAACAGAAACTGAGGAAATTCAAAAAATCATCAGATCCTACTACAAAAGCCTATACTCAACACAACTGGAGAATCTCGAGGAAATGGACAATTTCCTAGACAGATACCAAATTCCAAAATTAAACCAGGATCAAATAGATCGTCTAAACAGACCCATAACCCCCAAAGAAATAGAAGGGGCCATAGAAAGTCTTCCAACCAAAAAAAGCACAGGACCAGATGGTTTTAGTGCAGAATTCTATCAGACCTTCAAAGAAGTCCTGATACCAATACTCTTCAAACTATTCCACAAAATAGAAACAGAAGGAACATTACCCAACTCATTCTATGAAGCCACAATTATCCTGATACCAAAACCACACAAAGATCCAACTAAGAAAGAGAACTACAGGCCAATTTCTCTTAAGAATATCGATGCAAAAATACTAAATAAAATACCTGCCAACCGAATCCAAGAACACATCAAAACGATCATTCACCATGATCAAGTTGGCTTCATCCCAGGGATGCAGGGATGGTTCAATATACGGAAATCCATCAACGTAATCCACTACATAAACAAACTCAAAGAAAAAAACCACATGGTCATCTCATTGGATGCTGAAAAAGCATTTGACAAAATTCAGCATCCTTTCATACTAAAAGTCTTGGAAAGAACAGGAATTCAAGGCCCATATCTAAACATAGTAAAAGCAATTTACAGCAGACCGATAGCCAACATCAAGGTAAACGGAGAGAAACTTGAAGCAATCCCACTAAAATCAGGGACTAGACAGCGCTGCCCCCTCTCACCATATCTCTTCAATATAGTACTTGAGGTACTAGCTAGAGCAATTCGACAACATAAGGAAGTCAAAGGGATACAAATCGGAAAGGAAGAAGTCAAACTATCACTATTTGCAGACGATATGATAGTATACTTAAGTGACCCAAAAAACTCCACCAGAGAACTCCTACAGCTGATAAGCAACTTTAGCAAAGTGGCTGGTTATAAAATCAACTCAAGCAAATCAGTAGCCTTCCTATACTCAAAGGATGGCGTTGTTTTTTAAATAGTGTTTTGCCTGCATATGTGCCTGTGCACCACAGGAGAAGCATGCAGCGCCAAGACCAGGAGGGGGAATCAGATCCTCTGGACCTGGATCACTGGTGGCCCTGTGGCTGCCTGGGTCCTCTGCAACAGCAGCAAGCGTCTTAACCATTCATTATTTTCAGCTGATTTATACCCTATGTGTTTGTCCGATGTATCAGTCCTGCTCCAAGAACAGACCTTGCCTCCCTCTGCCCCCAGAGCCCAGCACCCACAGGTCTCCTGGCCTCACTGGCTCTCCTCCATCCACCCCGTCCTTGAATCTCCCTCATCTCCACCCTCAGGTGCCCTTTCCCGTGGTCTCCCTGGCTCTAGTTTCACCCGTTCACCTCTCCCCGTTCCTGAGCCATTTACTCCTCCTAGCCGTTCACTTCACTTCTCACGTACGTAGGTCCCAGAACACGGAAAATATCCTTATTCCGAATCCAACACAGCACCACAGATCTGGTGCGGAGAAAGACAGGACAAACTACAGCATCAGTAGTAGACTGTTGCAGAAACGGTAGGTCATGCAGAGACAGAAAACAAAGCAGACGTAAAAGGAAACGAGGAAACTTTCAATGAGAAGGCAGGGGGCAGCTTGAGCAAGACAGAATGGTGGGAGGAAGGCAGGGGGCACACGGAGGATGTGATGTTACCCGGTGTGTGGGAGGAGAGGAGGTTATCTAAAGGGGACTGCGGGGACCACAGAGTTTAAGATTGCCTTGCTCTGTTTGGGGGTGAATAGTGAAAGTGAGTAATTGCTTTTCTCACTCTACACCCATTTTTTTTCAAACTTTAGAACCAACCATGTAAATGTAGCATCTACTTCAAAAGAATACAAAAGAGGCAAGCATGGTGGTCCATACTTTAAATCCCAGCACTGGAGAGGCAGGGGGAAGTGGATCTCTATAAATTCAAGACCAGCCAGGTCTACACAGCAAACTTCAGGATGGCCTGTGCCAGTGAGACCTTGTCTCAAAGTAAAAAAATAAATAGACTCACTAATCAACAAATCAAAGTATGAACTTGGTCAAATATACTTCCCTATTTAAAATTATATAGGCGGCTGGAGAGATGGCTCACAGTTTAAGAGCACTGACTGCTCTCCCAGAAGTCCTGAGTTCAATTCCCAGCAGCCACCTGGTGGATCACAACCATCTGTGATGGGATCTGATGCCGTCTTCTGGTGTGTCTGAAGACAGCTGCTACACTGTGCTCATGTACATGAACAAATAAATATTTAAAAAAAATAAATAAGACTATACAGGAATGTCTATCATATTTCGGCATGCAGTATAGTATCAAAGCATCAGAGTCTATCGCCACCTCGAACTTGCCCTCGGCTGTATAAGTTCCCTAAGCGATTTTGTCTCTTTGGAAATCACGTCCTTGTTCACGGACCAGCCCTTCTGGGGCCTCTCCTGCCACACAGCCTTCCCTTAGCTGTGCTGGGGTATCTCATTTGCTTCCTCTGATGAATATCTCTTCTCTCCTCTCTCCTCTTTCTCACTGCCTCCCCCCACTCTGTCTCCTACAAACACACAAAGTTTCTTATAGTTTCTTAATACTTTAATTATTTATTTGCATGCTTGCATGTACATTTGTGTGTGTGTGTGTGTGTGTGTGTGTGTGTACATGTAGACAAAAAAAAAATACCTCGGGTATCCTCTTCGGGATCATGATGCAGTTCCACTAAGACAGGATCTCTCTTTAGTCTGGAGCTTAACAGTTAGGCTAGTCTGGCCTCGGGTATCTTCCTATCTCCTTCACCACATGGCACAAGATCCACAGTCAAAGTGCAAATGATCTTCACTGAATGAATGTGTAAGACCATGAATATGAAGACTAAGTTACTATTGGAATTATTCATAAGTAAAGTGATCAAAGTCCACTTCATCTGTCAGGCAGTCTCAGCCGTGAGCTGCATGCCTGCGTCAGCGCGAACCCCGGAACAGCCTTGGCTCAGCAACAAAGCCAGATGCGCCCGTTATTCTTGATGCTCTAGAACACCTCGGACACAGATTCTACTGTCCTTAGGAAAGCATGGCATTTTCTTAAAACAGCTCTGAAAAGAAGTAGAAAAACTTAAGATTTCAAAGAGCAGTTTCTATAATAGCTTTGAAACAGGAGCTAGAAAGGCGGCTCTGTGAGTATGAGCACTTACTTTTAGAGGACCACAGTTTGGTTCTCAGCGCCCGCATCGAGTGGCTCACAACCCCTAATGCCAACTACAGGGGATCCAATAGCCTCTTCTGGCTTCCTGCTGCATGGCGCTTTCTGGCTAGATTAAAACCCTCCCTCTGCCTTTGAAGGAAACTCCTCAAAATACAGGATGCAGCCAGGCGGTGGTGGCGCAAGCCTTTAATCCCAGCACTTGGGAGGCAGAGGCAGGTGGATCTCTGAGTTCGAGGCCAGCCTGGTCTACAGAGTGAGTTCCAGGACAGCCAGGGCCACACAGAGAAACCCTGTCTCGAAAAAAAACAAAACAAAAATACAGGATGCTTACAGAGAGGTGGAACAACGGGTGCTGTACAGAGACGAAGCATCCCTTCCTTCTGGGATGCTCAGTGAGGAAGGAAGGAAAGAAAGAAGGAAGGAAGGAAAGAAGGAAGGAAGGAAGGAAGGAAGGAAGGAAGGAAGGAAGGAAGGGAAGGGAAGGGAGGGAGGGAGGAAGGAAGGAAGGAAGGAAGGAAGGAAGGAAGGAAGGAAGAAAGTTAGTTAGTTGGTTAATGGAAGTCCCTGCAACTGACCAGATTCCCACGGGCCCTCTCTCCCTGGCACATTTAAGTAGTGAGAACTGCTCAGAGACACCATCAAATTAGCTGGACGAGCCTGGAAGAAGCAGGCTCCAGCCAACGCTCTCCAACTGCTGAAACTCCATGCAGGGCATGCAGTGTGCTCCAGGCTCCCTGTTTCGTGAGCTGCCTCCCAGGCTGTCTTTTGGTGATCCAGCTGTCTCTGAGCCATTTCTGCTCCTGTAAGTAACCCCAAGCTGGATTTTGGTGGTATCCTTACTTTGGTCTGTCATCAATTCTCTCTCAGGGGTGAATAGATGTTTAAGTCTCCCTAGGAATAATGTCACACAACACTGTTTGGGGCACTTGAACTCATGTGTGCATACCCACACATACACATAATTTAAAATAATAAATATTAAAATAGTCTTAAAATTAGTCTTAAGAGCCCATCAAAGTTTTTTTTAAGCTGTATTTGGTACTGATATCACAGCACTTGGAAAGGCATGAGTGTCATGAATTTAAGCCAGCCTGAGCTACATTGTAAGTAGCTCCCCCCCAAACAAACAAAAAAACAAACAAAAAAACAAGGAATATGTCATAAAGAAGTTAAAGAAAGTGAGAAAGAGAAAAAGAAAAAGTCAAGTCTACAAATGACAAGGTCTTGCTGTGAGAATAAAGTTCATGTCCTTGTCTATTCCTTTGTATCAAGAAATAAATAGTAGCTGAGCCTTCCTTCTGGGAAAGAATCTCCCACCAGGATTCCAGGATACACCTTTTCGCCCATCCTGGAATAAGGGATCTTAAAGAACACTCTGAAGACAAACATGCTTGGGTCTAACATGGGGAAGTCAACATCACCCCAGAGCAAACTTCTCAGTGAGTTTAAGTAGCATAGGACAATTTATTCATGTGATGTATCTATTCCATCCTGGCCAAGTCTTCTGACCACAAAGATTCAACTGGGAACAGGACGATGGCTCAAAGTTTACCTGGGAACTTTTTCTGGGGCCACTAAGAAAGAACTCTTCCTCTTCCAACTGGTTTAGGAGATGGGCTGTTCTCTATAAAACAGAGCTAAAGGAATATAAGAGGCTAAGGGGCAGCCAACAATGGGCCTGGGGATGTTCTGATCCCCTGGATCCAGCTGTGTCTACAGTCATGGGCTGTCTCAGCTTCCCAAGGATACAGAACCCATAAATCTCTCCCTCCCGCACTTGAAGCTATCCTGATTCCATATGCTACTGTGTGATATTTTTTGTTTTGTTCACAAAAATAAAATAAACTCATATAAAGTTATTTTTGTAAGACTCTTTTTTTCCATTTTCTACTTTCTACTCCTTGAGCTGAATTAACACAAAAGGCTCAGGCAAAAGACATCTGTATGCCAACAGCTACATTTGCTACACAGAACTCAATCCAGTCACACTATACAGACGTTCCTCGTACTTGGAATACCATCCAAATTCCAGCACTAAGATGTGATTCACAAAGCTGCAGTTGCCTCACCTATGAGCTGGAAGATGATGCACTGCACAGGCTTCTCTGGGCGAGTACAGTAGAAGTATATATTTACAAAGGCTTTCTTTGAAGAATACCGGATAGCCTTTACCCCTGAAATAGCCTCTCAATAGTGTAGCTACCAAAAAACAAAACATTGCTCAAGGGATACTATAGAATGCCTAAAATAAGTTAGGCACTGGGGTGGCAGGAAGGGGGGGTGTAAATCCATAGAGAATAAAACAGAACTAAAACTCCATCATCAAGTAGGTGGAAAATAACACTAGAGTAAGCAAAATAGACAAGTTGCCATTGGGCAGTAACTGCCCCCGCCCCCCAAAAATGTTATGGGGCTTTATAGATGAGCGTCTTTAGTTGTTGCAGGGCTAACTACCACTGGGTCACTCTATGAAAATATTGAAAGGGAGGGAAGGGAACGTCAGGTAAGACCCACTGGAGACTTTACCCCCTCACCAAGTCCTGAACATTAGTGCCAATTAACAGAGAGGAAATAAAAGCGAGATGGGAAACAAGGACAGTCTGGATATGAAGACACAAGAGAGTTAGTTAGTGTTATTCAGAGGACCTGAGGTGAATTCCGTAGAGCTCGCAAGTAGAATGAAGGGCCATTTCTTTATTCACTGTTTTCATCCCTACATACTAACATCTAACACACCTGGGCACTACACAAGACATAAATAAAAGCAATAAAGTACCCTTGGCTTTAGACTTCTTTGCACCCGGAGTGCTAAGCACAACAGTAATAAATAACAGAAATAAATACAAGTCTGCCGAGCAGAGGGAGTTTAAAGCAGTGTTGGAGGCTCAGTTTCCACAGGTACTAAAACAAGAGCTGAGAATTTAAACCCGAATCCATCAGAGTTTAAATTCGGAGCTCTTCAGCAGGAGGGCAGAGTGGAGGAGGTGGAAGTGGACAAGGAGACGTAAGAAGGAATGGACAACACTCTTCAAGCTAAGCTCTCTAAGTTTCAGGGATAAACACAGCCACAAACCCCTGCCCATCTCCCAGTGGGGAGGACAGGGGGGAGGACTCCTGTCAAATGAGATCTGTAGCTGAGAGACTTTGGGGTGTGGTTAGACCCTTTCCAGGAGTTGCTAATCCCCCCATCTTCGGGCCCAGCCAGGCCTCATGCCGCAGCCCGACGGCACCCACACGCCCCAGGAATGGAAGGCCCACCTTGGTGAGCGCGAGCGGTCGTGGGCCCGAGGTCAGGCCCGGGGCGTTCGCCTCCCGGGAGTAGCGCTGCGCGGCCGCCGAGCTGCCGTGGGCCCCGGGCCTCTGGGGCGTTCCGCAGCCGCACGAGCCCGCGAGGGACGCCGCACCTTCCCCGGCCTCGGCCTCATCACTCCCGGACGCCCCGCACGCCAACACCAGTAGCAAGAAGACCCGAGCCGGCCAGGTACAGCAGCGGAGAGCCGGCTCGCGCGCGGGCGCAGCCATGTTGTCCCCGGAGTCATGTGATCCGGGGGATCATGTGACCTGCGGTGCTTCCCGCGGTGGCTTTGACTGACTTTGGTATAATAGCCTGAGACAGCTTCCAGGTTGCCTGCTAATGTTAAAAGTATGCAAAACACATCAGAACTCTACGATATTCAAAACCTTCCGGAGACAACGTGTTTCGTGGTTGAAAACCAGTATTTGTTCTGCATTTGCTAAGCATCAGTACTTTACTACATGAACACTCATTTTTTAAAAGTATTTAATCCTCACAGGGATGCTGCTATATTGGGTTGACGGGACAGTTAAGTGGCCTGCTCAAATCATGTATCAAACATGTCAATGCCAAAATCTAAATCCAAGGACTCTAGTCAGAAACCCTGAATTTTAAACCCTATAAGCAATTCAGTAAGTGGACTCAAACAGGAAAATGGGCATAGTGAAAAACAGTACACCAGTGAGCAGAGTTAGGGAAATCTAGATTATGGGGTTGTGTAAAATAACACTTCTCAAAGTTTGGACTGATAGGTTATTTCTCCACTGGTAAAATAGACCAATAAATGCCAGATTAGAATGTATTGAAGGGGGCTGGAGAGATGGATCAGTGGTTAAGAGCATTGACTGCTCTTCTAGAGGTCCTGAGTTCAAATCCCAGCAACCATGGTGGCTCACAACCATCTGTAACGAGATATGACACCCCCTTCTGGTGTCTGAAGACAGCTACAGTGTACTTAAACATATAATAATAAATAAATCTTAAAAAAAAAAAAAAAAGAATGTATTGAAGACAGGTTTATTGGGAAACTGCTCTTTGGTGACTTCATTGGCCCCAAGGACATCACCAAGGTGGGGGAGGAAGAAAGAAAGAAAGAAAGAAAGAAAGAAAGAAAGAAAGAAAGAAAGAAAGGGCACACAAGCAGAGAGAAAAGAGGAGGAGGAAGAGGGAACGGGGGAGAGGAGGGAGGGAGAAAAAGAGACAGAAACAGAGAGACAGAGAGAGAACAAATGTATGGATTATATAGGGAAGAGCAGGCAGCCAAAGGCTTACCTGGGGAAAGGGTATGCCAGGTAGAGACCTAAGTACACTGGGAGAACCTGGAGGCCAGGTCTGCTTTGTAAAATATGCACTTCAGTCCCTTGTCCCCGGTCCAAAACCAAACATGGACCATAACAACAGTAAGAGCATCACCTGGTAACTTACTAGAAAGACAACACTTGGCTAAGAGATGTTTTTCAAAGTGGAAGAGGAATGACTGCTCTTCCGGAGGACCCGGGTTCCATTCCTAGCATCCACAAGGCAGCTCACAACTGTAACTCCAAGATCTAACACCTTCATACTGATATACATGCATGCAAAACACCAATGCACATAAAATAAAAATAAACAATTTTTTTAAATGCAACACTTTATCAGAATCTATGGAAACAGGACACAGCATAAAAGGGGCCAGCGCAGGTGGGTGCCAAGGCCAGGAGATAGCAGGTATCCTGATCTATGACTCTGTGTTTGAGACACTGTGTTTCCCCTAACTGGGAACTAAACTGGAAGCCAGGAAGCCCAAGTTCTGATCTATTTTGAAGATTCTATGGGATTTTGTTTGTTTTTGTCTTGATAAAGTTGTGCTACATAGTTCAGGCTGGCTTTGAACTCCTGAACCTACTGCCTCAGCCTACAGAGAGCGGCTGTTACATGCCTATGCAACCAAGCCTAACTCATATTGAAGTTTAGTAGTGATTGTTCTACAGATCTATCAGCAAATAGATTGTAAGACCAAAAAAAAAAAAATAATAATAAGATGAAGGGGGAGCCTGTAGATTAGAAGTCACACAACAATGGTCTTATGTAGTGGTATCTTAGTCAGGGTTTCTATTGTTGTGATGAAACACCATGACCAAAAAGCAAGTTGTGGAGGACAGGGTTTATCAGGCTTACACTTCCACATTGCTGTTCATCTCTAAAAAAAAATCAGGACTGGAACTCAAACAGGACAGGATCCTGGAGGCAGGTGCTGATGTAGAAGCCATAGAGGAGTGCTGCTTTCTGTCTTGTTCCTCGGGGTTTCCTCAGTCTACTTTCTTAGAGATCCCAGGACTACAGGCCCAGGCATGGCACCATGCACAATGGATCGGGTCCTCCCCCATTGATCACTAATTGAGAAAATACCTTCAAGTAGGATCTGTGTAAGGCAATTCCTTAACTGAAGCTTCTTCCTCACTTATGACTCTATTTTGTGCCAAGTTGGCACTAAGCTCAAGACAGATCTCTGTTTTGATGAGGTACCTAAAGGCCTGAAGGGCTTAGCCACCTAAGCTTTCCTTCCCAGACACTCCTCCCTGCCAAAGGTATTTAACCTCAGGCCCCCATGAGAAGTGGGGTATGGTTTTACTTATCCACTTCCCGCCATGTCAATAAATGTCTTAAAAATCTGAACTGTCTCTTTTCATCGGATACACCCTGGGGAGTCATGGAGAAGGCTTTTGCCTAGAGAGTCGCTGTCTAATCTCCTATACAAGGTCTCTCTGTGCCCCCAGCCACAACCACCAAGCCAAGCCAGCCACTTACAAGCCAAGGACTTCCCCCGGTCCCGCAGGATCCAGCCAGAGCTCTCCCTTCTCCCCGCCGGGGCCCCACTCCATTCTCAGCTCTTCCAAAGCTTCCAGCAGCACCTGGGTGCCCATGAGCCTGAAAACCAGATAATCCCAGCCTCCCTGCAGGCCCGGGGACGCCCCACCCCCCCCAGCCAGCTCTGGCATCCCCACCCCCAGAGTGGTGTCCCATGGCTTCCCACAACCCAACCCCCGCCCAGGAACAGTGTAGAGTAAGCATAGTCAAACCTTCCCATGTCTCAGCTCTGTAGTAGAGCAGATAAGGGGCCCCACTAACCCTACAGATGAGCCTGTGGAGAACATTTTTTATTCAGAGCACCACAGGCCCTAATGTCAGCATGGGTTCAGCAAGATACTTGCTGGGTCCACAGATACAGAACACTATGCTGGGTACCAGGACCTTCAACTCTGCAGACAGCGTGAATAGAATCCCCCCAGTGCGTTAGTGGAAGTGAAAATGGAGGGCCTATTTATACTGCTTCCTTAAGCTTCCTGTTCTTCCCATTTGAGAGTGAAGTACCATGCAGAGTCTCTGGTTGAATGCACATGCCACATCCTAATAGGTGGCTCCATCTTTACAGAGAGCCACCTATGCCACACTCTAGATACAGACTGTCTTCGTGTGATGGATGCTTGGTTACCAGGGTGGCAGGGCTGAGGCAGTGAAACCCATTAGATGTGGGATCTGATAGAAGTTAATAGGTTAGCCGGGCATGGTGACGCACACCTGTAATCCCAGCACTTGGGAGGCAGAGGCAGGCGGATTTCTGAGTTCAAGGCCAGCCTGGTCTACAGAGTGAGTTCCAGGACAGCCAGGACTACACAGAGAAACCCTGTCTCAAAAAACCAAAAAGAAGAAGAGGAGGAGGAGGAGGAGGAGGAGGAGGAGGAGGAGGAGGAGGAGGAAGAAGAAGAAGAAGAAGAAGAAGAAGAAGAAGAAGAAGAAGAAGAAGAAGAAGAAGAAGAAGTTAATAGGTTTTGTTCTTGCATGGAAATAATGTTTGTGATGGACTGAGTAGTTATAAATGAAAACCACCCCATTCACTTGACTCTTTCTGTACATGACTGTTTCCTTTCCCTTTTTGCCATGAGTGTGGTCAAGAAGGGCCCTCAGCAGCAGCTGACAGATGAGGCTTTGGTTAATTTTTAATTGTATTATTGTTGTGGTGAAGGAAGAGAACATATACCTTGAGTGAGTCGGTTCACTTCTTCAGCCCTGAAATCAGAGGATCAAACTCAAATATTGTCAAGCTTCTGTGGCAAGCAACTTCACCTGATAACTTGTCCTAACAGCCTGTCTTGGGTATATACCAAGATGGAGACCGCTCCATCTTAGGGCAAATCTATGTTTACACTTTAGCCTTGAAAAGACTGAGCTAAATAAATCCCTTTGTTTATGACTTGTCCAATCTTGTTACTTTGTTGTAGCAACAGAAAAACTAAGGCAGTCACCAAGCCAGCATTTCTTAGGCACTTGCCCTAAGTCACCTTTACCCTTTATGAGATCAGTTGCTCTTTCTCTCTCTCTCTCTCTCTCTCTCTCTCTCTCTCTCTCTCTCTCTCTCTCTCTCGACATCTGTGGAGAACATTTTTCATTCATAAACTTACCCTCGCTATAGCTTAACCCCTCACCTCCTTTGAGAGCTGGGTCTGCTGGTTAGATAAATACATGTGAGTAGCCTATATAGCAGGCATTCTGCAAGCTCCCACGGAGTTACCCTGGATGAAGCTGTTGGGAGCAGGGGTGGGGGGCTGGGGAATCTTAGAGCTGGAGAGATGGCTCAGTAGCTAAGATCATGACTCTTCTTTCAGAGTCCCTGAGTTCAAATCCCAGCAACAAGATGGTGGCTCACAGCCATCTGTAATGGGATCTGATGCCCTCTTCTGGTGCGCCCGAAGAGAAAATTTATGTATATAGTTACATACATAAAATAAATAACTCTTTTTAAAAAAAAAAATCTCAAAACTTTGCACGGTGACTGTAAAAATAGCTCAGGGTTTAAGAGTGTGTACTGCTCTTACAAGTTTGATTCTCAGCATCTACATCAAGTGGCCTGCACAGGTTCCTATAACTCAAACTCCAGGGAACCTAATGCCATTTTCTGGCCTCCACAAGCACCTGCACTCGCCTGAATATGCCACACATCACACACACACACACACACACACACACACACGAACACCTACACAGTTAAAAATAAGGCTTACAATAAACTAATCATTTGGTTAGAATTTTGCCTTTCATGAATAATGTTCTTGCTTCCCATATCCACTTTTCTTGGGACCTGAGTTTTATGTCTCTTGGGAACATACTAGAATGAAGGCTGCTGCGTCTTAGGGTAAATCTGTTTACACTTCTGGAGAGCTGTCAAACTGGTTTCCGACGTGTCTGTACCATGTGTCCCTTCCACCAGCAATGCGTGTGGGTTCACCTTCTCCATGATGTAGTTACCTATTGCATCTCCTCTAGAGTAAAATCCCATTTGCCATCACATTCCTAGCCATTTTATACCGAGATTGGATCTTGGATTAATCTAACATCTGAGAGAGAATGTAGAGGCTATTCTTTTGGGAAGGGAGTTAGGGTGCAAAGCCATTAATGTTTCGAACAAAAAGACTTTGCAGTATTCAGTATTTTACCACAGGAAGGAACTGCCTGCCTTCAGAAGAGAGGGTGTTTCCACCAGCTCCCTGCATGGTCCCAAGGGAGTACAGAGAACCATCTTTTTTTTTTTTTCTTTTTGGTACTGCATGTGTCGATGCCCCCATCCTGCTCATTGCTTTTTATTGTGGCACATCTGCTCCATTCACTACCATAATAATAAAATTAAATTTTAACCAAAGTCCCATCTGTCAGTCGCTGCTCTTAACCAAACCACAACATGGCAAAGAGGGAAGGAAAATAGCCCTGTGCAGAAAGAGTCAAGCGAATGTGGGTGGTTTTGATTCATAATCACTCCGTCCTTCAAAACCATTGTTGAAATAGCCAAGGGAGCGGGAACGAGAAGGAGCCAGTAGGAAAATGCAAGCGTGGCGTCTGGGGGGAAGGGGAAACAGAAAAGACACTGGGTAGGAAGAGCTTCTGAGTCTGGGGCTGTGTGGAGAACGCCAAGGTCAGTGCAGTCAGGAGCTCCAGAACAAAGGCCATATTGGGGGGGGGTGGGGGGTGGGGAAGCACTGAGCCCAAACAGCTAAGCCCACTTTCCCCTTCTTGTTCAGTCACTGCCTGGGCTGTCCAGGAAGAGTGTTGGTCACTGCTTTTAGTCTGAACACTGAAAATGGCTGTACACTCTGCTCAGCATTCTCTCTTAAAGATCCATCTCTGCACACACCTACTGACTACCACACACACACATCCAGCAACGCTCCGGTCTATCTTTGCGCAAGTTTTGTTCTGCTCAGCGGGTCTCAGCCACTGTCTTCTCGGTGCTCCCGTGGCACATCAAGTGTAGTGCTCCCTCCGGGCCTCTGTCTGTGCTGTTCTTCCTACCCAGCCGCCTTAACCTTCTCATGGTTGGTCCGTTTTTGACCATCATGCCTCCGCATTAAAGTATCAGGTTCAGAGAGGTTCTTCTTGACCGCCAAATATAATCATTCCATTTTCTGCTCCATCGAGACCCCCCCCCCTTCTATCTGCACTCCGCTTGTCACTCCCTGCAAGGATGGTGTTTGCTTTCTCCATTTTCTATGGAGACAGAATTCCTTAGTATTCAATGCTGTAGTCTTAATGCCTTAACACACTTGATATCAGGTCTGGTTTGCTTGTCGGCTGCTGCAGTAAATAAAATACCACAACTAAAACGTAGGGATTGCACATCGAGGGCACAGTTCATTACTGAGGGAACTCGGGGGATACTGACGCTTGCTGGCCCACTCAGCTAGCTTTCGCATACAGCCTAGGTCCATCTGCCTAAAGACGGTGCCACCCACAGTGGGCTGGGCCCCCTTTTACCAATCATCAATTATCAATCAAGACAATGCCTTGCAGACATGGCCATGGGCCAATCTGAATAAGGAAAATTTTCAGCTAAAGTGCTTCTTTCTAGGTCACTCTAGATTGTGTCAAGTTGACAACAACAACAACAACAACAAAACAAAAATTGACCAACACAGTGTGTATAAGTGTTAAGTAAACATTTGGTGAATGGATGAATAAATATCTTGTACCCTTCCTGCAGCCCTTGAGGGGGAATTTCAGAACTCCACTGCCAGCTACTACCTCCCACCTAGGGTGGAGCGCTCAGACCAAGGTGAAGCGCGTTGTTCACCAGGGACCTACAGCTTCCTGAGAGACACTAGCCGCCCCCTGATGCCAGCCTCCCGTGGAGCAAGCGAACCAGTTCTGCAGACCTGTTTCCAGCCTTTGGGGGAAGTGTTACCCAACACTCGCGAGCGCACGCGTGTACACACACACACACACACACACACACACACACACCTGCCTATATATTTTGAGAACCTCATTAACCTTTGAGCTTTGAGCACGAAATCTTGTCTTGGCCTCATGTTTCTCTTGCCATCCCGTTTCTATCCCCAGCTTTCCTTCCAGGAAACCCAACAACCTGTTTGAATGTAGCTGCTGGCGGCTAAAATATATAGTCACTATTGTAAACCTTCATTACTATCCCAGGCACAGGAAATGTACACGGAATGAAATAAGAAGACGTTCTTATTTCATATAAGACAAACTTATTTCATATGAAAAAAACCCAAGAATTTCAATTTACTTAAACAGGACATTTTTTTCTTAACATTTTGAATGAAAGAAAGAGGTGGGAATAATTAAGGGTAAAAAAAATCTTGCTATGCAGTTCTCTGACCAGGATCTCCTTAAAGTCTTATGTGGTTAGAACAAATTATTAACTTTGACACTTTGTGTTACTTTTCTATTTGGGACAAGGTCTTGCTAAGTCATCTCAGATTCCTCGGCTCAAGCAAGCCTCTGCCTTAGCCTCCCGAAGTAGACTGAGTAATAGGAGTCCAGCACCATGCCTAGCAGTAAGCTTTCTAGGTTTGCCGACTTTGTGCTATACATAATGTGAGAAAGTTATACATGGAGAGCCTCATTTGTGTTTAATCTCCTCTTATTCAAGTACTTAAGGTCTTCTTTTTCCTTGAGAGTGGGCACACAGGGTTGGGGGAGGGGAGGGAGAGAAAAGCTTCTTTAGAATGTAAAGAAAGGATTAACTTCATTTCTTTTTAAAATCTTATTTAATTTTTATTTTATGTGTATGAGTGCTTTGCCTGCATGTATGTATGTGTACCATGTGTGTGCCTCATGCTCTCAAAAGCTAGAAGATGGCATCAGATCCCCTGGAATTGGACTTATAGAAGTAGCTGCCACGTGGGTGCAAGGAAATGAACCCAGGTCCTCTGGGGGTGAAGTAAGTGCTCTTAACTGTTGAGCCTTCTCCTCAGCCCCCTCCTCCCTTTGAGACAAAATCTCACTATGTAGCCATGGATGGACTAGAACTCCACATATGGACCAGGCTGGTCTTGAACTCACATCCAAGTGCTGAGATTAAAGGTGCAAGACAGCACATTTGGTCTCTTTGTTTGCTTTGCTTTTTATCTTATGATATTTTATTAATTCTTTGAGACTTCCAAGTCACATATTTTGACCTTAATCACTCCTCCTCGACCTACCCCAGCTCCCTACCTGTCCAGCTTTGTGTTCTCTCCCTCTTCTTCTGTTGTTGCCTATTGTTTGTGGGATGCATCCCGATGTATGTTCATATACTGAGTGCCACACCACCAAAGACAAACGACTCTCTCCCAGCAGCTATCCAACGTCCACAGTACCTTCTGCCGGCCGGCACTTTGTCTTGCTCATGTCTGCTGCATCCCATCACAGTTGCTATAAGTTTATATGTGCAACGGCCCTGTTGCGCCCAGAAAGCACGGTTTATTTTAAGTCATCCCCTCTCATACTCTTTGCACCCCCTCCTCCATAAAGATCCCTGGACTCTTAGGGGAGGGGTTTGCTATAGACCTCCCATTTGGAGATAAGAACTTTGAAGTCTTTTACTCTCTGCACATTGACCGGCTGTGAGTTACTGCAAGAAGATCCTCTGGTGAAGGTTGGGAGATACAGTGATCTACAGGTATCATGATAGGTCATTAGGGGTCGTTTTAATATTGTATTCATTTGACAGAATAATAATAGTGGGTTTTCTCTAATGCCTGTGACCTATCTAGGCACTGTTCCTTGGCCTTGTTAACAGTACCAGGTATTAGTTCCATTTAATTGAACAGAACTTAAATTCAAATAGAAAATTGTTGGTTACTCCCAAGACATTTATGCCACTGTTGCATCAGTGGGCATACCTTGCTAGGCCAACTGTTTGAATAGCTCAGAGTTGAATGAGACTTTTCTTTTCCAGTAGTATGCATAGTACCTTCCAACACTTTAAACTATCCAGGAAAGATTATCCTTCTGGGATAATATCTCTATGTCAATTACTCTGTAAATAAGAGATGTCTTCACCAATATGGTCTTAGCATCAATTCCTGGAGGGTAACCAAGATCAATGGCAGTAGCTGGAAGTCTTTGAAGATCTATGTAACCCCATTATCCAACTCAGAGAGAGTTGTAACCCATTCCTGGGGCCTTGTCCTACTATGGGTAACTCCATATATCTGGAAACATTACAACAGTAGGTTTCCATTTGGGGTTTTCAAAACAGTGTTAGGTATTCCATATTCTTTTCCCTACCATTTCTCCCAACCCTATTCCATTTAATCCTTTCTGTTTCATTACTACCTCCACTTCCCTTTACAATTCTATATTCTACAGGATTCCTTTTATTTTTTTTTAATTTTTGAAACTGTTTCATTATGTAGCCCTAGCTTTCTTAGATGTTACTACTACGTACCCCAGTGAGGCCTGGAGCTCCTTAACTCTTCTGCCTCAGCCTCACAAATGCTGGGCGATGAGAGCAAAATAATGAGCCTAGATAAGGAGATACAGATTCTGTTACTTAGAATGGCGAGATTTCAGGGCAGAGGGTGTGGTTAGGTGCTAGAGCACTTAATTCAAGGTTCTGGGTCCGTTCCTCAACACCACAAATGTCAAAGAAATGCTTTGCTTAAGGAGCTAACACACTGTGAAGAACAGAAGTGTGAATCAAGGCTGGTCTGGGGTATGCACCAGCTCCACAGATCCTCACAGCAGGTCCTCTTCAGACCCGCGGGGTGGCTTCCCTGTGTCCCTCCCCGTGCCACCAAGCTCTGCATCTCCCTGTCCACTTGTGTCTTTGCCCGCCTTTCTTCTACTTCCCCCTCTTTTGCATTAAAATTTTATTTAGCTTCGTAGCTTCTACTCACAGTTCCTGTTTCAAACACCCCCTGACCTTCCGTGGCCTCACTCTGCCTCTCCTCTCCTTGCTACAGCGACACTCAAGGGATCAATTTCCCTATTTAGCTGCTGGGAAGGGGAAGCCTGGTTTGCTTCTCTTTCTCACAGTACACAGCACCATAAACCCAAATGGGAGCCTGTGGTTTGGCTGCACTTGAATAGGAAACCCATCTCTGGCCCAGACTGCTGTAACTAGGTCAAGAGGACACCTCGCTTGCATTAGAAACCACCATAGTGATTGTTTGAAAGCATGGTCTGTAAATCTGAAGTGGGTCTCAAGAATTCACATTTGTCCCATATTGGCCTGTGCCACTTATTTTGCTGATCCAGATGTTTTATAAACCCCTTTCATATGGTCCTTAGTGCTAGTCCCCAGCTGGGGGAAGCATTTTTCTATTTGCATTATTGAAGGTGTGGCAAGCACGTAGCTGACTTCTCCAGTACAACCTAGAATTATCCTTTTCTTCCCATATCTTTATCTTCCTGGTGTTTCTGGAAAGTAGTGATTGAAGAAAAAGAAAATGAGAAGAACCATGATCTCCCCCAAAAGAAATGAAGAAAAGAGAGAAAGAGAGAGAGAGAGAGAGAGAGAGAGAGAGAGAGAATAGCATAAGAAATCACGAGTGTCTTTAAGATCCTAGCTTTCATGATGTTTGAAGTCAAGGAATACCAGAGGTAAGAATAGGAGTAACTTTTCCAAGAGTAAGAGCCCAATAAAGATGAGACAGGTAGCTATCTCAGATGTTTCCACAATTACAGTTTGACTTTTGGTACCCATTTATCTAGACAATGAACTGTCGAGATACCGTCATGAAAGTCATGCATCAGCCAAGGAAATTTCAGATTACACCATGCAAGGGCCCTGCATATCTTTGAGAATTACTATTGCACATCAACTTGCAAGCTTTGGCCATTGCCAGATATACAGTGAACTCCCACTTCTTACAATCCTTCTCTGAGTTACTAGAGTGTGTAACCACATTGTGCAGGCTCACAAATGTTTCAGAGCTGTCTTATCTCCTAGAAGAGAAAGAGAGAGAGAGAGAGAGAGAGAGAGAGAGAGAGAGAGAGAGAGGCAAAGATCAGATTTAGATTGCAGTTTATTTGTTACTCTTGTGTAAGCCTGTTTCCTACCTTTGCCTGCTCTGTTGTACTGCTTTATGGAGGTCAGGTATGCAAGTATAAGACAAGAAATAAGCACAAGATAAGCCAGTCTTAGCAGTGCAAACCTGCAATCCGAGGAACTGTGAAACGGAGGCTGTAATTCCAGCACTTGGGAGGTCGAAGCAGAAGGAGGATCAGGAGTTCAAAATGCATCTTCAGTTATATAATTGGCTTAACACCAGCCTGGGACACATGAGACCTGTCCTTGTTAGGTTTTTAAATTGGTGTAAAAATAAACCACAACAAATGCAGTTTGGGAGAAAATGGTTTATGTGGCCTACCCATCACGATCACTGTCCATCATGAATGGAAGTTAGAGCACAAATTCAAGACAGGACCCTAGAGGCAGGAACTGAGGTAGAGGCCATGAAGAACTGTGGTTTACTGGCTTGCTCCCATAGTGTGCTCAGCCTAATTTGATGAGGGGGTTTCTCAATGGAGGCTCCTCCTTCCAGATGACTCTAGCTTGCATCAAGTTGACAAAATAAAACAAAAACATAAATAAACTAACCAAATCAATATCCTATAAAAGTCAAGGGAGTTGGGGTGGCTAGCTTGATGGTTCAGCAGTGAAAAGCAAATACTACTCTTTCAGAGGAACTGAGTTCAGTTCCTAGAGTGGCTCACAATTCTCTGCAGTTCAGCGCCCTCTTCTGGTCCCATCAGACATTGCGTTCACATTCACACTTCTGAAGTACCGTTTTGTTTCTGAGATATCTTATGATTTCTGGAATCTTCCAAGCTATGGATACCTATGCTTTTCTAGCTTTTCTCACTTTTCATCAAAAGATTTTATTTTAAATATCGATATTATGGTGGTTTGAATAAAACTGGCCCCATAGGCTCACATACTTAAATATGTATTCACCAGGGAGTGGCACTATATGAAAGGATTATAAGGATTAGGAGGTGTGGCCTTGTTCAAGGAAGGGTATCACTGGGGGTGGACTTTGAGGTTTCAAAAGCTGATGACAAGCCCAGAGTGCATTTTTTCTTTCTTTCTTTCTTTCTTTCTTTCTTTCTTTCTTCTTCTTCTTCTTCTTCTTCTTCTTCTTCTTTTCTCTCTCTCTCTCTCTCTCTCTCTCTCTCTCTCTCTCTCTCTCACTGGCCTGCAGACCAGGATGTAGTTCTCAGCTATTGCTCAAGTGCTATGCTTGCGCCCATGCCCCTCAAAGATGAAAATGGACTAAACCTCTGAGACTGTAAGCCAGGCCCCAGCTAAATGCTTTGTCTCATAATACCTGCTGTATATGGATGACATTGGTTGGCAAAATGAACTTTGCAGATGTGATTAAGTTAAATGTCTAAGACAAAGGGATTAAGTCGGATTCCCCAATATTATAACAAGTGTCCAAAGAGATAAGTGAAAGGTATACAACATTGTTGGTTTCAAAGAGAGCCCAGAGCCAAAGAATGTGACTTTTCTAAACTGGAAACAGCAAGCAGAACACACGAGATCCTGCTCAAGAGCCCCAGAAGGAGCACAGCCTTGCTAAAGCTTTGAATTTATCTTAATGAGAGTGATGTAAGGACTTGTGTCCCACAGAACTGTAAAATAGTGCATTTATACTGTGAATGCTCTTAAGTTTGTGATCCTTTGTACAACAAGAGGACATTAGACCAAATGTACATTTCAGTTTTACCATTTTACCAGGTGAAGATTGAACTCACAGGCAAAGAGGCCAGACGGTGCAGAGTTTGCCGTTTTCACATCATCCTTGGAAGAATGAGGCAACTTGGAGGGACTCAGGCCTTCAACCCCTCTCACCATTTTCCCCCCTAGTATGAGAGTCATCTAGCATAAGTAGTTGTAACAACCATCTCGGGATCTGATAGAGTCTGGCCTCACTCAGATTCCAGCTATTTAGAATTCAGAAGAATGTCAACGTCCAGTCCCTGAAAGCTCTGGGGGAAGGTCTCATAAACCATAGGCTATTCCAGTCATCTTGCTGAGAAACAGAAAGCCATAGGCTCTCTCTTGTTCTGGCCAAGCAACTCAACCATCGGGAGTCATTTCCTGGCGGTCTTCACAGTTTCCTAATTACAAGTGTCATTCCTTTGTACATAGATGGCAAAGCACAGCTGAGTCTTTAATGTTAGCATCCATCAAGAGACACGTGAAATGCTGGCTAAGACACAGACTGCCTCCCACCTGCCAAGACCCTGGGGCTGGGACTACTGGTTCCATCCATCTCAAGTGTAGGTTGAGCTACTGCATTACACTCCAAATGATTTTTCTCTTTCTATTGTTGGATACGTTTTCACAAAAAGAGTTGAAAACCTTCGGCTTCCTCTTCCTTCAGTGTGTGGATGAAGCAGTTTCTTCAGACTCTTCCTCTGCAAGTCTTCCCGAGGAAATTTAAATGAGAGAGCTTGCATTTCTAGCAAGTCCCTGTGTAGCAGGTGCTGCTGCTGCTGCTGCTGCTGCTGCTGATCTGAGGACAGCACTGTGAGGACCCTGGGTATTTCTTAAAAGTCAAGCAGTCCTCCCTACTTGCAACTGAATGGTCTTAAACAATTTCCCTGAATTTTAGAATTTAAATTCTTCATCTGCTGAAACGGGTGATAAAGCCCCTCTCTTAGGATGGCAATGAGAATCAGCCAGGTGATCTATACTGAGGATGCTGTAAGACCTCAATAAACGGTTTCTATGGCTGCCAAGATGGCTCAGCAGGTAAAGACACCACAGAAGCACGATGGCCTGGGTTAGATCCCTGGAACCCACATAATAGTGGAAGGAGAGGACCAATTCCGCAAAGTTGTGCTCTGGTCCTTCACACAGCTGCTGTGGCATATGCAGACAGACAGACAGATATGCAGACAGACAGACAGACAGACAGACACACACTTTAAAATAAAGGGTCTCTAATATAATGTGTTGATAGGATCAGTGAAAAATTACTAAATGGAAGAACCCTAAGAGGCCTCAGATGCACTGCGATCAGGCAAACCAAAGACAGACGGACAGTGTGCTGTCTGTAGTGCTCTCCTTCCCCACAAGTCAAAATGTCCTATTAGTGATGGATTGCATTTAATTTCCTCAGGAAGACTTCCCAGAGGAAAAGAGTCTGAAGAAACTGCTTCATCCACACCACTGAATGAAGAGGAAGCCGAAGGTTTTCAACTCTTTTGTGAAAACGTATCCAACAATAGAAAGAGGAAAGTCATTTGGAGTGTAATGCAGTGGCTCTAGAAATGGAGAGAAGTCCGCAGGGCCAGGAGCAAATTAATATGGACATAATTGGAGAGAAGAAAAAGGAATGGTGAAAAAAAAGGAAAAGTCTCCTTTGGGAAATCTAACAAGAATGTCAAGGTTTGGGTTCTTCTTTTTCCTTCCTGGTCTAGAATAAATAATTGATAACACCATCATGTGAACAAAAAAAGAAGTCGCCCCTGGGAGAACTCCATTTTCTTGTCACCTTTAGGAATTCTTTGTCTGGGTCACAGTGACAGAGTAGGTTAGGTCACTGGGAAAGTAGGCTGTTCCTGTGATTCTGCACGGAATGTTTTCACGGTGAGGACTGGCCGCTCTGATGGGCAAGAGAATGGCTCAGCAGGATAACGAACGTGCTGCTACACGAGAAGTGGATATTGCGGCGTGAGGATACCAATGTGGAGATGCAAGCGGCCGGAGGACGCTCACCACATCTTCTGTTTCAGGGGGAAATGAGCGAGATCTGATAGGCAGGACAGGAAGGGATGTGAAGTCGGTTTAGTAGTTTACGATTCCAGTGATCTGTGAGCTGATGAAGTAACCGCAAGCCTGACTTCTCATCTCAATATAGCGTGTGTGTGTGTGTGTGTGTGTGTGTGTGTGTGTGTGTGTGTGACTGCATGTTCAAGTGTGCAGTTCTTATGTGGGTAGTTCCTGTGTAAATATGGTTAGGAGGGCAGAGAACAACCTTGGGTGTCTTTCCTCAGGCTTTGTCCTTTTCGTTTGTTTGTTTGGTTGTTTGTTTCTTGAAACAGGGTCTGCCATTGTCCTGAAAATGGTAGACTAAGCTGCCTGGCCACCTGGCCCCAAGGATCCTCCTTTCCTGACCTCCTTAGCATCGCTGCTCTGAATGCAGGCTACCTCAGCTGCCGTTTGTTTTGTTTTGTTTTGTTCTGTTTTGTTTTGTTTTTTGTTTCTCGAGACAGGGTTTCTCTGTGTAGCCCCCCGGCTGTCCTGGAACTCACTCTGTAGACCAGGCTGGCCCTGAACTCAGAAATCCTGCCTCCCAAGTGCTGGGATTAAAGGCGTGTGCCACCACCGCCCGGCTAGCTGGCTTTTTAAATATCTATTCTGGGGAATGAACCTCCGGTCTCTGAGCTTCCCAGGTCTGCACTTTACCAAACACACTCTCTCCCCAGCTAGTGTTTTCCATCTCATTGAGAAAAAATAAGGTACAGAAAAATCACTGAAATTCATAACACTTTTATTATTGAATGAATACACACACATTATATATATTGAATGAGTATATATATATATACATACATATATATGTGTATACACACACACACACACACACACACACACACACACATATATATATATATATATATATATATATATGTACTCTCTTGAGACAGTCTTGCAGGCAAGACTGGCCTTGAACTCAGAAACCCCTGCTTGTCCTCCCTTAGTGCTGGGACAGATTATAGCGACATTTCAACCATACCTCACTTGAACATCCTTTCATGAAAATCCGCTGTGCACCCAGATATGCTATGGCACACCTGTAGTTATAGCTCTTGATAGGCAGAGACAGGTGGTTCTCCGAGGCTTTGAGGCCAGCCTGGCCTACATAATGAGCTCCACTCCAGCCAGAGCTACACGGTCATACTCTGTCTTGAAAAAAATTACCTTTCAATCACTGATCATCATGGTAATCCGAATCTAACAACTGGAGTGAGATGTCATTTCCAGCAGTCAGAACAAACAACGACCACGGAAAGACCTGAGGTAGCAAATGCTGGCCAGACTGGGAAAAGAGAGGAACTCTTAGCCACTGCTTCTGGAAATGCAGTTACAGCTATGTGGACACCGTAAGAAGTTTCTTCAAAAACAATTCTCAGAAATATTATATATATATATTTGAACCCACTAGAAAATGGGTTAGTGTTTAAGAGCACTAGTTGCTTTTCCAGAGGGTCTGGGTTAAATTCCCAGCAAGCACATGACAGCTCACAACTGCCTAACTCTAGCCCTGGAGAGTCCAACACACTCTTCTGCTCTCTGTGGGCACTACATATGCATGATGTACAGACATCCATGTAGTCAGAACATCCATCCACACACATAAGACAAAAAATGAAGATTAAAAATATTTTTAAAAACATCCAAACTACAACTATCATATAATATTGATCAATATGATATCATATTGAGCAATCTAAGAACTAATCATATGCCAGGCGGTGGTGGCACACGCTTGTAATCTCAGTACTCTGGGAGGCAGAGGCAGGTGGATTTCTGAGTTCGAGGCCAGTCTGGTCTACAGAGTGAGTTCCAGGACAGCCAGGGCTATACAAAGAAACCCTGTCTCGAAAAAACCAAATCCAAAAAAACAAAAAAGAAAAAAAGAAAAAAGAAAAAAGAACCAATCATATGCCAGTTGTGGTGGTGCATGCTGGCAGGATTTGCTGAAGGAGGTAGAGGCAGGAGGATCATGAGTTTGAAGCCAGCCTGGGTAACGTAAATAAGCCAACGTATTTGCACCCCATGTGAATTGAAAAAAAAAAAAAAAAAAAAAAGAGCCAATCATATATCCGAAGGAAATAAAATCAGTTTATTGAAAAGATACCTGCATGGGCCAGGAAGCTAGCTGGCTGAGGTAATATGCATGCCCACTGCTAACATGCCTAACAACCTAAGTTTGATCCCCAGGAACTATGTGGTGGATGGAGAGAACAAACTCCTGAATCTGATCTCCTTTGATCTCTACATGTGTGCTATGACTGGAATATACCATACACACACACACACACACACACACAGAGAGAGAGAGAGAGAGAGAGAGAGAGAGAGAGAGAGAGACATACACACACACACACACACTCAAATAAAATGAAAGAAAACAAAAAGAACGTATTTGCACCCCTATGTGAATTGTAGCGTTAGTCACAATAGCCAGAATTCAATACCCAGCAACAGATGAATGGATAGAGAAAAATGTGAGACATTTGCAGTGGGCTATTACTTAACCATTAAAAAAGAAATGATCCTGCTGTTTGCTGCAATAGACCAGGAGGACATTCTGTTAAGTAAAATAATCTAGACACAGAGACATGCAGTATATGATCTTGCTTATGTGTACTAGTTATGGAAGGTGACCAGACAGACAGAAGCAGTATTCGGTGCATATCTCTGCAATTGGCAGAGATAGGGAAGAAAAGGCGGGGAATGGGTTAGTTAAGGAGTGTGAGTTGGCCTTGTCAAGGAGCCCAGCTTCAGACCTATGGAGGAACGGCAATGCCTTGTCCCTGGGGTAAGGCTCCGAGGCATGGCCAAGCATTCCTTTGGTCCAAGAGTGGATACTGACAGTGTGTGCAGAAAATGTCTACCGACATTTCTCTTTGTGGGTGTTTATGGCCTAAAGACTGTGCCCTTAACAGAGACTGCTTCTACTGAGATTAGCTAAACCTGTCCTTTTGATCCAGCTGTATCCCATAAACCTTTTTCCTTGTTTATCTGTATGCAATAACACCATCTCTTTGCTCAGCTGTATGCGATAACCCCCCCCACACACACACACACTCCAGCACCCAGTCTGTTCAACCCTGTATAACAACCCTGCTGACCTTCTAGGGTGCTGAGGCTTCTCCAGTTGAGAGCCTAGGCCACCAATCCCAGATTTCTGTCTCTGTGCCCTCTGTTATTTCTTCATTTCCCTCACTACCCTACTCAGTTCTGTCTCTGGACCCCTGCTAGATACAGCAAAGGGGGCTGGGGCTGGGGAGGATGGCGAGGGTAGCAGTGCTTACTGCTCCTGCAAAGGACCTGGGTTCATATCCCGGCATCCATAAGATGACTTGCAAGGCTTGCAACTCCAGATCCAGGGAATTCAATGCCCTCTTCTGGCATGTAGTGCACATAAAGTATGCACGTGTGTGCATGCAAATAAATAAATAAATAAATAAATAAATAAATAAAAATAGAGTTGGGGAGAGAAAGAGAGAAGACTCACAGATGGGCGTTTGGATTGTTCTCACTTTTTGCCTATTCTGACTAGTGTTGCTGTGAACATTTATTTGCAACCTTTTATATAATGGCTACGCTTTTCTTTCTCTTGTGTAGATATCTAGAAATGGAAAGACACAGGCATTTTGGCTCCCCATTACTTCTTCTGTGCATGAGGCTTCTTAATTCTGACCTGCCCAGGATACAATCAATCAACTTAGTACTACAGGCTGTATCCTAACTCAATATTTTTTTTTAAAATGAATGAATTGATCTTAACACATACAGTTTAATATTAAATAACATCACTAACTAGTTTGCTTAAAATCTATCAGGGATCTGCATAATCCCCTGAACTCTTTAGAGACATGGACATTCTACACAGATAGCAGTGCTAAGAAATATGCTGACTCCACATTTTTAAACTATACACACACACACACACACACACACACACACACACACACACACCAAGAACCCCCTATGTGCCAGACACAGTGCTCAGACTGGAGGACTTAAAAAGCAAATGATCTAAGATCAGAAATTATTTTAAATCTTACCCCATGCATGCTAAGTTCTACTCAAATCCCTTTATTTGAATACTTGCGGATGTTACTATTTGCTAAATACACACCTCAAAAAGTGTGCCCTGTCTCACAAAGTTTTCAGAAACAAACAAGCTTCAGCTTTTCCAGAGAATTCCAGAAGACCACAAGCCCCTTTATCAATAAGTCTTTAAAATACACTCTGCTTTGCCCTTGTCTCAAGAACTTTCTGCTTCTACATTATTTGTAAAAGAAAAAAACAAAAACAAACAAACAAAAAAAAAACCCAGAAGATGAGACTTACAATTTAACAACTGTTATTAATCAAACTTGTGGCCTGGGCATTTCCGCATAAGCATATGAAAAGCGTTTGTTTTCCTCCATTTCATAGCATGGAGTAACATGTCATCAGACCTATTATTGGTTCAAAACATAGTTCATAAATAGGTTAGCAGGATGCCCCCCCTTTTCTTTCAATATTGGTGCCTCTTCCCTTGGGATATGCTCTGAAAATAAGTGAAGCAGAGGAGAATGAAAGGCTAATTTAATCTGAGAACCTACTTTTTAATACTGATTTGGGGTCAGGCTGAACATATCATTCTAAAAAAAAAAATTAAAAAAATCAGAAGCAAGGACAGACAGCTAATTAAATGGCAAGGTTTTCTATTCTAATGAACTGTTCCTCCCAAGTCTCAAGCCTAAACCGCATGCGCTTAAAGATTTTGCCTTTTCTGAAGGTCAAACCACTACCCAATAACACACAAGTTAAAAGTTAAAAATAATTAGCAAAGTCTTACCAGACTCTTTCTTTTCAAAGACAAAGTAGATTTACTTACCACTAAATGGAGTATTCTCTTTTGCCATGCAATGTTTTCTCCCTTTTGGGCAGAAGAGGGTATTCATAACCTTGGAGTTGAAAGGGCCTTGCTTTTTCTAGGAATAGAAGTCTTTGGGACACAATCATTTTTTCTTTTCATTACCCTTTTCATGATAAAAGCACCATGTGCTTGTTTAAAGCTTTTTTTTTTTTCCAGTACAGAATGGCTCATTTGATTGTGGATAGATGATGTGGTCTCTTTCTTACAGTTTTCCAGATGTTGAGTAAGGCTTAGTCTGGCTTTAAAGAGATTCACTTTTCTTCCTCCTCACATCCGCCTTCTCCCCCTTCTTGTCTCCCTCCCCTGGCACCCTTTACTCTTCCTCCTCCTAAGAGGTACCACAAGTATATATGCAACACATACAATGCAACACAACACAACACAACACAACCAAAACCAAAGCTAGTTTTGAAGGAGAAGTTGACTGAAAATACCTCGAACCACTCCTTCACTCGCTGTATTAAAGTTAATATAAACACTTCAGTGACTTAGAGCCATGTTGTGTGTGATATATTATTACATGTAGTGTGTAATATATTAGTGGAGAAACACTGTTGCGTGCACAGACAGGTACCTCGTGGATAACAGTCACCAAGGAGGGCAGAGTCTGGGCTGTTTGCTGGGCCACAGCTGCATACTCTGTACTCTACAGCTGGAAGGAAACCCAGAGTATGGGGGAGGGGGGAAGACCAGCTGGCGACTGTGGTTTGTGAGTTCCAAGCAGTGAGTCTTCCTCCTTGGTGTCATCCTCTGAGCCTCGTGAAGAGATGCCTCTGAAAAGAAGGTTGTGATGAAGAAAAAGGCAGACAGCCAAAGCTCTTGGCACAGCACCATCTTCTTTCGTCCCCAGTGCCCCACAGAGCACTTGTAAGACAGGAGGCAACTCATCCTGTAGCAGTCTGATAGGGATCACCCAGCGTTAACGCACCAAGGCCTACACACACCCCTAGAGCTGCTTCTCTGGGCTGTTCCTACCCAAATGATCCTCACTGTGAGACATGAGCCCCCAAGGGCTGAACTCATCATGTAGGTGAATCATCGCCTAGACCTGGGAAGGTAATGAATTGGAGAGAAAAGCAAGTAGTTGATTTGCTTCAATCTTTCAACACATAACCATAGCACAGGAAAGAGAAAAGCTACAGGCTTCACTTGATTGGTGACGCCTTTAAGTAAAATTTAATGCTGTGTTAGTGACTAAATTTACTGTGGTCTGCAAAAATTCTCAAGTTTTTGACTATCCTTTTTTTTTTCTTTTTTTTTTCTTTTTCTTTCTTTTTTTTTTTTTTTTTTTGTGGGTGTTTTGGTTTTTAGAGACAGGGTTTCCCTGTATAGCCCTGGCTGTCCTGGAACTCACTCTGTAGACCAGGCTGGCCTCAAACTCAGAGATCCGCCTGCCTCTGCCTCCCAAGTGCTGGGATTACAGGCGTGCGCCACCATCGCCACCCGGCTGACTATCCTTTTCTTATGCACAATATCTTTTGCTTTTCTAGTTGATTTGGAAATTATTTTATAGCTTTAAGTATTATTGAAATACATAGCATACTCATGGCCTGGAGACTATTGGCATAAAAGTTGCTAGGTTATTGCTAGTTTGTAAGCTAAATAAATATTTTTAACAATTTATTGAAACCTAACTTTCTTCAGCATAACTGCAAAAATGTTACAAAAGAGAATCTACTATCAATAAATATTTCACATAGGGTCCTCTGCATGGCTTTTTAATGAGATTGTTATATATAGATAAATGTATAATCTTGTTAGGTTGCATAATAGTGTAGGTTTGGGGACTGAGTTTCAAATGCTATGAGACATAACTTTGTGACATTATAAAGAAATAATTTCCCTAGAAGCTGCAAAATAATTAAGTTTTAACTATCCATATATACGATTCTTTAAAAACATAGATTCCTGAATTCTTGCATAAAGTACATCTTTGGGTAAGGCACTGTGGAATATGCCTGTTATTGCAGCACTGGCAAGGAGCTGAAGGATCCTGAGGTCAGGGCAGTTGGGTTAAATAGAGAGAACCCATCTCAAAACGACCACAAAGTAGCTTCCTGAGTCTCCTTTGACCCCTGGATTTCATTTCTGCAGTAATAATAATAGTGTAATAATAATAAATCAGCAAGGGTCCCGGTCCAGTTTGTCTGCCCTAGCAGGTTAGGATAATAGTCTTATAGACGGGAGGCAGGAAGTGGGCCTGGCTGGCCTACTTTGTGGTAAACTCCTGACTTTGCATGTTTCACGGGAAAATGTGTAAGAAATTAATAGTCCTTATGTTTTTGAGATTCCAGACAATATTGACAATAATACCACCAGGGGTGGCACAGTTGCCTTTTCCATATAGAAAAAAGCAGTAGTAACCAGTTTTTGCCTATATCTTTTAAACGCATTCTAAGTGAATCTTCTACTACAGAGCTACAACCCCAGCCCAGTTTTTTGCTGACTTTTGTTAACTTCTGTTTTGCCTGCCTGGCGTGGTCACTGACACTTCATCCAAATTCCCTCTAGGCCCCAGGTGAGTGACTAGCAGGCGCTTCTAAATTCTAGAGACTGGACAACAAATGAAGAGCCTCCAATTTGTGATGTTTTCTCTTGGCGGAACAGGATGTCCTGGGTCTGGATACAGGAAATGCCTTCCTTTTCTAAGCTTCAGACCAACTCTCTTTCCTGTTTTTTGTTTGTTTGTCTTTTAAATTCCAGCTCCGTTTCATCTCGTGTAGGCTGTTGAGTGTCTGCAGGCTATCATTTCTCCTGGCCATTCTTAGAATGCTAAGACCTCACGATTCAATAAGTGCTAAACACCCCGTCTTTACCTAGTGCCCAAGTTAGAGCTAAAAGGTACACAAATACTCATCTTCAAAGACCTTATCTTGCCTGTAAGAACAAAAACAACACAGAAATCTCAAACACAATATAGTTTTGTGGGTGTGCCTATGCCTGGGTTTTGGACCACTCTGCAAAAACTCCAAGGACTGATGCTACTGTCATTCGGAATATCTGTTGGTGTTTAGACATGCATGCCCAAGAGTTTTATAAAATTATCAAAAAAGAGTTATGTCCTCTTTCTTCTACCACAGAAGGTTAAAAAAATGACCAGGAAAGATGATCTAGTACAATAGAAACATCAATAGACAATATCAATTTCTCTTTACTGATATTTCTCATGCTCAATGGTAGTCCATCACACCAGGTTGAAAAAAAAAAAAAAAGAAGTTTTCTCTAAGACAGAATACATTCTATGATTTGAGTATCAGCTTGCTGTCTTGCCATTTAAGGGGGACTTGGAGACGCTATTATCTCAAGCATTCAAGGCTCACTGTGATACTCAAGTATGACTGGACTTTGTGACTAGAGGAAACTAGGAATTTGTGTTCCAACAAGCTGACACTTGGTTTCTGGCCAAGCATGGGTTTCAGGGTGAACGGCTGTATTTTCCTGGCCTTGGGGCTCACATTTTTGTTTTGGTAAAGCTCAGGTGAGTTTTGAAAGCTCTTTTATGTCCTGTAACTCAACGACCCACTGAGCTGACAAGGTGGGGATTAGTCCCATTATTCTCTCCGCAAACACACACCTTGGATATTAACGGTGCAGCTGGTTGCCAACCTTGCTTTCCTGAATCCTGCTTTCCTTAGCACATCTCGCTTTCTTTAGTAGGAGGGGATCTGAGGGTGGGCTTCTCAGCGGATGAATTGAGAATGTAGTCCAAGTTTGCAGTCGTGCACTGCTGACAAAAACTGTTTCTATTTGTAGGGCTTCCCTGGAGTAAGCTGCTGTGCTAGTTTTGGATTTTCTTCAGACTCAGTCTATAATCCTGTCCTGACTGCAAAGTCCTCTGACTTCCCTGCGTGGGCATTTCAAGGGTAAAGTTACTCGTGGCTACTTTTATGAAAGATTATCATTTCTTTTTACTGGGCACGTGCACGGTATGTGTTTTCCGTATACATGTTTGCCTATGTATAGGATATTTGTTCATGGTATGTATATATATATCTGTGTGTGTGTGTGTGTGTGTGTGTGTGTGTGTGTATGCATGCCAAGGCCCAAAGGTGATACTGTGGATCTTTTATTATGTTCCTTTATATTTAGTAGGCAGGGTCTCTCACTATACCCAAAACTCACCAATTCCAGCCAGTGCAGCTAGCCAGAGTGCCCAGGGTGTCTGTTCTCTGCCTCTAGACTGATGGAATTACAAGTCACCACATCTGCTAGGCTTTTATCTGCATTTTGCACATCAGAACCCTGGTCTTCATGCTTTCATAGGAAGGGCTCTAACCACTGAGCTATCTTCCTGGCCCTGCTCCGCATCGCTTGGCATTGTTATTTTAGTAATCCGAGTCTCAGTTTTCTAGACTAGCACCATCCAGTAGAACATAACATGAGCTGCAGATTAAATTCTTAGTCAATTTAAAAAGTAAAAAAAAATCAGGAAAGGTAATTTCAAGTGTCTGATCCAACATATCTGAAGCCTTCCGTTTGAAGTTTAGGTCTTTGAAACTCCCTGTGTATTTTATAAGTACTTCACATCTTTAGAACTAGCTGCATCCTCGGTGCCTCCATGGCTGGTGGCTACTGGATTGGAGATGCAGGTCTAGAAAACATTCTTTCCAAGAAAAATTATAACAGAGAAGCAACAGCTCATGCCCCACCCCCACCCCCCGCCCCGCACCCTCTTCCCAGCTCATAAAGGAGTATAAGCCACTCATTCTAGCATCTATCACTGTTAGTATCGCCACACATCAACTCTCCGCCACAAGGAATTTCTTTGGGCCGTAGTAGAATTAACAGAAGTACTTTTCTGTGATCTGGCAGCTTCCAGAACTTACCAAACGTTGAACAGTGCCATGTGCACACACTGACAAAGAAAACTGATCTGAGCAGCTCAAATGCGCAGAAAGATAGGCTTCTGCTGCCTTCTGTCTGCTCAACACACTTTCCATCACCTTGTCATGGAAACCCTTTTTCCAGATCTATAAAAATGTGCAGACAGAAGAGTAAGCCTTTGTGAGTCAAGAGTAACTAGAGTATACAAATGTAAGACACGGTCTCTCACCGAAACTTGCAGTTGGGGAGGGAAGACCGTGGATAAACTAGACAAAGAGCTTGTGACTACGGTGTGGCGAGGGTGAAAATGAGCTACCTCTCAACTATGGTCAAATATTCTTTGGGAACTCCACACTAGAAGATCATGAAGCATCCCCCCACCCCTTCACCAGTTATATTATGGTGGGATGATGTGTTGAAATTGCTTGAAAGTCAAAGGGCCCTAGAAAGGGCAACAGGTTGTTTTTTAGCAGGGACAGGAGAAACAACAGTTATGAAAGGTGTGGAGTCCTCTGTTGTGGCAAGTTGGGGTTTTTCCTGAGGGCAAAGAAGGGCAGCCTGAAGCATCCGCAGATGCTTCCAAGATTGCCAGTGGTGCCTTTTGGAAACAACCCAGCACGCCTTTAACTTCCCGTGGGCTATTGATGAAACGATCTGCTTAAAGAGCTTAGAAACAGTGTCTGGGACACAGCACGCACCCATGTGATGTCTGTAATTGTTAGGTTGAACACTTAATATGTAATAATTCTTAGCTATTTTGCCCTCTATTGTTCTTAAAGTTTCTCGAGGCTTTAGGCAAGGCTGTTGAATCACATAATAGGAAAAGAGAACAGGCAAATACTAATGAGTATCGAATCCCTCTCTAGATGGCAAAACTGGGGTAAAAAGAGACAACAGTGATTTGCCTAAGGGCTTAGAGGCTGCTCCTAAAATGCAAGGAGGGGGTCCTTTAAGGAAGTGGTGATGGAGGTCCCAAAGGGCGAGTGCTTCCTATAGCTACAGGTTGGAGTTGCAATTAAGACCTAAGTTGACCTGGTTTCTCCTGGTCCATGGCCTAATACCTGCTGCGCAGAGATAACAAACCCAGAATCGGTAGAACTCAATAGCATGATGTACAGAAAGTGCATGTAGGCTGAGCTCTGTAGAACCATTTGTTTTCATTACAAGGATTACTGTTAGTGGGTCTTTAGCGGTAGCAGACAGACCCCATTTAGGATGTTATATTTTGGCGCGCTCGCATATCCTGGCACAGTGCCTGGCCTGGCACCCAGATGACACCCCGGGAACGTGCGGGGGGGGGGGGATGGGGAAGGAGACAGTAGGATAACTTTGCCTGCGATGCAAGCTCTTCTTCCAAAAGCCAAAGTTCTAAGCACTTTGCAGCCTGGAGCCTACATATTTCGTGATGTGTTGAAACCCATTTCAGCCCAGAGGCTTTGGGGTGAAGACTTGCAGCACGCCTCGCCTAGACGCACACATCTTAGTAGGAGCAGCTTTCTCCGAAGCCCTTATTTTTCTGGTTTGCGGTTTATTTACTTTAGCGTTTACAGATTCCAGGAGCAAAGGGGTCCTCGAAGCGGGGTCAGGACCGAGGTCGCGGTTTGTATTTCTTTCCTGCTTTGCGATCAAAACATCGGCAAGTCACAACATGGTTCCTGTATTTGCTCACTCGACAGGGTTGCGTTTCTTTTACCTCCCACCGGGCGACGAAAGACAGACCCAGCTCAGATTCGGAAAAGGGCTCTCACACAAGCATCCTCGATAGCAGGGACCACCCCATTTCCAGACTTAGTTTTTCATGCAGACACTAGCAGGATCCAATAAAGAGCTACAACAGATTTAATAAAGACAAACTTGTTTCTTTAATCCTTGACCGCAAACACTGGCGGTTTTGTGCCTCGGATTTCTGAAATTCTTGGCTCCAGGACACAGAGCGCGCGGGGGTGGGTAAATAGCTTGTAAAAACTTCCCGAAGCAGTAATCCGAGCTCTTCCTCTCTCTCCGGCCCCTAGTGACACCTGACTTTAGGAAAGGGAAGATACGACAGTCAAAAGAGAAGGGTTCGCAGGGGTAGGGGATACCCTGTGAGTCGGGCTTCCCAAACCTGGGGAGTCCGGTGTTCTGACACAGGTTCGCATCCCGAGCCTTCCCGCTTGGCGCCCCTCCCCCCAAACCACCGGGTCAGCGCGCGGGAGTCTATTTAGAACCCAGCCCCGGAGCCAAGGGGATTCTGGGACTTGTAGTCCCTCTGCGCAGCCCCAGGCACCGGCACGACCTGGGACTCGGACTACATTGCCCAGGGAGCTTCCCGGCCTATATAAGCGTCCGGGAGCCGCTTCAAAGTGCAGTAACCATGTGGATGTTCTGCTGAAGCGTTTCCTCAAGCCTGCCGGGGTGGGAGGAGAGGAGGAGGTGGTGGTGGTGGAGGAGGTGGAGGCAGGGGGTGGAGAGAGAGAAAGCGCACGCCGAGAGGAGGTGTGGGTGTTCCGCTCCCATCCTAACGGAACGAGCTCCCTCTTCGCGGACATGGGATTGCCCAGCGGCTGCTAAACCCCTCTCCTGGTCCTGATCCCCCAAACCGGCGCGGCTCCCCGGTCACCAAGGTAGCTGCTGGGGCCGGGCAGAGGGCGCGGGGAGTTGGCACTGGCTCCCGTGCGCAGAAGTTTTTTGCCCTGATCACTGGGAGTTCTTGGTGGCTTTGCATGCACTTGGCGAGTATTTTGGGGCTGCGAACAGTTTCGGGAGGTCTGATTTTTTTTTTCCCCAGGCTTAAGTAACCCCAAATGTCCTCGACTCTAGTGACCGGCTTCAGCCTCTTTCCCCGTACTGAAATGGCATTCCCCCAAGTTGGAAACGGTTGGAGTGTCTGCAGGAAATAGTTTTAGCCCCCCCCCGGGGGGGGTATTTGAGGGGGTGTCATATGAGTTTGCTCAGGGAAATAATCTTTCTAAAAATGTAGCTAGCCCTGTTGCGCTGCTCAGCTGGTAGGATAATGCATGCGTGGGGGCCCCGTGGGTTTAAAAAAAAAAAAGGAAGAAAACCGGAGGAGGGGGGGGGCGCGATGAGGGAAGAAGTGTGGACGGAGCTCGTGCCCAATGAGGACGCGGGTTTCACATACTTGGCTTCCACGCGGGGAAACAAGTGCTTTGGGATCTCAACACTTCCTTTACTTCCACCCCGCACGCCCGCACCCCGCGTGTTCGAAGTTTCTGCGTGTCTGATCTTTCTGGTCAGCTACGGAACGGGAAATAAGCATGGACGGGTTTGCTTTTATCTGGGGGCAAGAGATCCCTCCGACTTAGCTGCTAAATTTGGAGGTGAGGAGTGGGATCTGCAGGAAAAGCGGAGGCTAAAAAAATAAAAAATAAAAAAAAAATCGAAACTTGGTTTTGAGGACATTCTGATAGACCCCTCGGGAGATCCCCTACTCAGTCTTCCTTCTTTGTAAATATTTAGGAGCTGACTACAGGGGAGCAGGATTTGCATCCTCAGCTGGGCGTCCATTGGCTACAGAGTGCCTGACCTGGGTCAGGTGAGTATGGGAACCAGGGAGTGCTGGAGTCAGGAATGGGTTTTTGTCATAAGTGTTTTGTAAGTCGTCTCGTAGCAGCCATAGAGGTACAGTAGGGAAGAGAAAGGAACCGTGGTCAAAATCGGTCATGGTTTTGGGAGAATAAAGATCCAGTGACAGCCGCTTTTGAAGGTCGCTTCGTGAGGGCGTGGGGGGTGTGGGGGGCGTGCAGGAGGGGTAGGGATGTCGGTAAGCAAAACACGCGGTTCAAAGGTCTGTAAAGTGGGTGGTCCATTACCAGCGGAGAGGAGCCCTCATTATGTAAATTCCTAAAGATGCAGAACTTTTCATCTGCCTAGATCCCTGAGCAAAAGTGAGAGACGACCCCCCCCCCCCTTTCACAAACTATCACTTGGTTCTGTTCTGTTGTGGACATGTCTGTAAAGAGAGTGGGCTGGGTTGAAGAAATGAAAGTGACAAAATGAAGGAATGAGAACTTCATAAGGGGAAGTAAGAGCTTATAGCATAACAAGATAGATAGCTTCCAGGATTTCCCTGGAGCCACCTGCTTGTCAAGAAACCCAGCGCTTCTCTTGCTTTGGTGCCTGTTCCTGGATGAGGACAGCATTTCTGTCACTATGATGGCATATGTAACATCGCCACGGTTCATTTCTAGAAAATAAAGCCTTTGTAGGCGCACAGATGCCCCTATGGTTTCAGGTTTGTCCACAGAGTTGTTTTTTTTTTTTTGTTTTTTTGTTTTTTGTTTTTCTTCTAAAATGTCTGGGAATTGAGCAAACAACAGGTTAATAGGGGTGGGAAGCCGTGGGCAGCTGGTCCTTGGTAACTTCTTTAATGTCCTAAATATTTAGCTGTTCCCTGGGCTACAATCTTTGGGCTTTTCTAATTAGTGAATAAAAGCCAGATACTTCATTATGGTAGTATAATGCTTTTGTTTCCTGTTGATAAGATCCTCAGGAGTACTGGCGGAGAGGGAAGCATTTGGTTGAGAAGGCTAGTTCTTCTATGGACTTAGGCCTGCGTTGAACAAAGATGGGGTTAAGTCTTCTCTGAAGTATGTTATAGATGAGGTTAACAGGTCCACAGACTCTCCTCTATCTTCTGCCTAAAAAAAAAAAAAATTAGGAGGCTGTCCCATTAGGTTGTAGCAAGCCAGGTGTGGAGCTGTATATCACAGAAGACCTTAGATGTAGGTAAAGGAACCCTTAGATATAGGTAAAGAGATACAGAATGAAATCAGTGGGCAGTCCAGGCAGTAATGTGTTTAAGTTTATGGAGTAGTGGGGAGTGAGATGCTAGGAAACGTAGTAAACACATTGCTGTTAATGCGTTAACTGGTATTTATGTCTCGCCGACGATGTACTAGCTCTACTTAGTTTGATGTGTGAGGGAAATGATACAGCCACTGGCAGGGATAAGACTGCAGGTATTTGTAGGAGGCTTTAATGTTGGGCTGAATTCATTTTGGAAAGCTCTGTGTTGAAAGCTTAAATCAGGACGGTTAAGAAGGAAACCCAGCGTCTCCATGTAGCGTTAGGCCTTGCTCATCTTTGAAGTCTATGGTGGTCATTCACATCACGGCACCTGAGCAGGTTGAGAGAGTCAGGTGTGTCTCTCTCTGAATAGTTGGAGAGCTTAAACTGCTTCAGTTCATTCTGTGGAATGTTGGTCGCTTGTCCTGTGGCCTCTGGTTCGCCTGGTAGCTAGTTGTACGAAGTGTTTTCTTCCCCATTTCTTTCTTTCTTCTTCATTTCCATCAGTTGTGTGGATGTGTGCGTGCCGGGAGTATACATTGCCAATACAATCTGCTCTTGACTAAATCAATTCGGAACAGAAAATCCCAGCAAGATTTCCTTCTAACCAAGCAGGGGAAGTTCTTTATGTTCCAGATGAATCACTCTGGCCTCTTCTCCATTGAGGCTCAGGGAAGTCACTGAAGCATTATCACCCATTCAAACAAGGTGGCTCCTTCCGCCAGTCTTCCTTCAGGGATGGGGGGTGCGGGGGTGGTAGGAGAGAAATAGGTTAAGGCCACAAGAACAATCTGTTGACTTTGCCCTCAAAGTGTTTTCAGCTGCAAAAACACTAGACTGTGGAGGTGGGGGGTGGGAATGGGACACTCTGGAACTAATTCACTGGTGTGCAAGGAATGGACTTGAGAAAAATTCACGTGGCTTTTTAGCTAATAATGATCTCATGGAGTTTCTGTCCGACTTTTTTTTTTTTCTTTTATACAAGCAGCTCTTCTAAAACAAACCAAATGAAACAACAGATACCAAATATGAACAACAGACCAAAAAAAAAAAAATCCTCCAAAATAAAAGCAGGGCTGAAGTTAGGTTTCTAGGTCAAGCTGTCCTTGGGTACTTCTAATTAAGGAATCTACACAAGGACGGTGTCCTGTCTTGTCTGCTATTGGTTTGATGTTTTAAAATAAAATGCGTTGCCTTTGCAGAGCTCTGATAACTAGAATTGCATGCAGTTGTGTTAGCTCTTTTTTATTTTTATTTATTTATTTTTGCTGTTGAAGTTCGAGGAGTGCGGTTAGGCTTGAAGGCCACGGTATGAATTCCAGTACTTTTATGGGTCATTCTACCTGTTAGAGTGTCTAGAAGTGTTCTGAGAAGACTCCTAGTGAGGAATGAGCTGAATAAACTCCTGAAGCCCCCACCGGGTAAGCCACGTCAGAGTTGAAAGCGGTTGGTGAATCCATGGACCTCCCAGACTTTGAGCCTGTTGAAACTGTTACCGTTCAAGTGTTTTGCGTTACTTACTCCACAGATTTCTTGAATACCTGCTCTGTGCCAACTGTGTTCTAGGTGCTTGGGGCATGGCCCAGAGCAATCAGGTTGGTCCTATGGGGGCTTTACATTGCGGCTAGTGGGAACGGATCAATGTCAACAGCCAAGTATAGTAGTGTGGCAGGTGCAGAGCATTGTGGGAAAAAGCTAAACAAGGAGGGGATGAACACAGAAGACCTGGAAAGGATGTAGAAAAATGGGAAAGCTTGTATATTGTTGGTGGGAATGCAAGAGGTGGCAGCTCTTAGATACAACAGTATGGTAGCTCCTGAAGATACCAAGCAGAATTATCATATGATTTGGCATTTTCGTTTGGAGTTATCTGAAGAAATTTAAAGCAAAAACGTAAGCAGTTGCGCTATGTTGAAAGTTGCCTCAGTAAGGTTAGCCTAGAGGCCAAAATGAAACCCCTGAGGTATCTGTGGCTATATGAACGAAAACCAAAGTGCTGTTTATATGTTCCGGGAACTATTAGTAAGCCCAGAAAAGGGAGAAACTTGTCTCACCGTGTATTCGAGCCATGAAAATATTAGGTAACTGAAAGAAGCCAGGCATCAGCAGACACGTATTGTATGATTCTCACAGGGTGAAGTGTCCCTGTGAGTATTCAGATGGATAGGGCCAGAATGTGGACCGATGACGTCTCAGGGGCTAAAGGACGGGGAAGTTGCATTGATGGACAGCAGGCTTTCTGTTTGTAAACATTTAAAATGTCTGGGAGTTGATAATGTATTATCCAAATAAAAAAATGAAAAACGGACGCTTGAAGGGTGTTAAGGGGGTGTTTTGGGGGTTGGGAGGTTAGGCAGGAGAGCTCTGAAGGAAGGGAGCCAGGTAACCCTGTAGATGTTCACGGAGTCCAGAGTAGAAAGTGCAAAGGCCCTGAGGTGGAAGGAGGCGGGGCATGTTGGAGGCGGGGCTGGGCAGCTGGAGAAGCTGCCAGCAGGGAGCAGGGGTAGGGCTTGGGATGGGAAGGTAGTCAAGGTCCAGTGGCAAAGGCCAGATGTTGCAGATCAGCAGTTCTGAGGATTCCTGAACCCTGACAGGGTCCTCAGTGTGGTTTTCAGCACTGCTGAACTCCACTGTGCTCTAAAAGAGACTGGCCAGGCTGGCAAGACCACATACCAGCGGGAAACTTGATACAGGGGCCATGCGGGAGACCTAGATTTCCAGACTGGTTTGTCACGTGACATTTCCTGGCACTGAAGTCCGCTTTAGTAGGAAAGGCGTTTCCTCTGCTGAAGGATAGAGTGTGCCTTTGCTCTGCTCAGCATGTCCTAAGAACCATCTGGTGGTCCTGGGGTTCCTGCCCATGGCCACCCTGCGCTCCACCAGATGTCACCTGGGGATGTCCTGACGATGAGTGCCATGTTCTCATCATCCTTGGGTGTGGGAAGCTCTGCAGTAGTGATTCTCCTTGATAGAGACCCCCTCACGGGGTTAGAACTCAGATCCCTCCCTGTATCACTGCAAAGACTATGTGTTCACTGTCAGACGCTGGGAAGCAACGGACCAGCCACATCGAAAAACAATAAATCTGTCTCAGCCATCCAAGACTCAGTTCCCGGGCTTTTCACCATGTGTCAAAATTAGGGCTGGAGAAATGGCTCAGCAGTTAAGGGCGCTGACTGCTCTTCCAGAAGATCCAGGTTCAAATCCCAGCACCCACATGGCAGCTCACAACTGTCTGTAACTCCAAGATCTGACACTGTCACATAGACATACACACAGGCAAAACACCAGTGCACATAAAATAAAGGTAAATGAATAAATGCATATTTGCAAAGTTAGGTGTGTGCTTGAATCGTGCAGTCACAGTCCCCCCTCCCCCCATGCTCGCTTTCCTTCTGTTCACAGTCGAGCCTCTTTCCTCACTAGCCTGAAGATACCTGGTACCTGTATTTTTTTTTTTTTTTTTACCTCCAAAGGTCTGTCCCTCTGATGGCATTTTTATTTCATTAAAAAAAAATGTTTGTATTCATTTTATGAGTTTTGCCTGCATTTATATAAGTGCACTGCATGCATACCTGGTGCCCTCAGAAGCCAGAACAGACACTGGATCCCCTGAACTGGAGTTCCAGATGGTGTGTGCCATCGTGCAGGTGGTGAGGACAAAACCTCAGTGCTCCTGACTGCTGAACCATCCCTCCGGCCCCCGGGAAGAGAATTTATTTAAGTTATGACATATATGGAATGAGTAAAGTACAAAAATACTACATCCTCCGGAGCTCGCCATTATTGCACAACCCAAATTGGTATGTTTCGTCCTTTGGAGAAAAGGAAATGACAGTTGAAGTGTAGTTTACTTGTAAACTCTCTCAGTTGTTCAGAATAACCTAATCCTGTGAAGTAGATATTCTCTTCTCTGTGTCGAGGTACTCTTGGGTTTTTTGTTGTTTTTGTTTTTGTTGTTGTTTTTGTATGTTTCTTTTTTAAATGTGTGCATTCTAGAGACTGTGGACCCCATGCTTGCACAGCAAGTATTTTGAGCTTTCTCCCCAATCCTCTTTACTTGTAAGGAAAACTTTTAGCGTAGAACATTTCAAACATAAGCCAGCAGTATGTGTTGTGGTGCCTGCAAGGGCCGGAAAAAGGGTTCTGGATTTAGTGGAGCTGGAGTTATAAGCAGTTGTGAGCTGTACAGTGTAGGTGCTGGGAACCCAGCTTGGGTCTTAGGTAGGAGCAGCAAGTGCTCTTAGCCACCGAGCTGTCTCTCCGGCCTCCGCGGTAGCTTCTTACCGCATGGAACCCCCTTTGTTCATCATACTCCGTGTTCAGCTCTTGCTAACTCACGGCTCATCTTGTTTCGTCTGCATCCGCAAACACCATTTGATCATCTTCAAGCACATCTTAGACGTGCGAGCGCATCTAGTACTCTAGTGCGAATCCTTAGGATTTACATTCTTTCTGTAGGTACACAGTGCAAACCTTAAAAGCCAGCAGCCCTGGGCGCTCTCCTGCGCAGGTGCTGCGGGAGGGAATGTTGCTAGCACTCAGTGCACAGAATGTGAGTGTTGACTCAGCAACTACAGTAGATTGTATGCTGCTAGTTAGATTCTTAATTTTTGCCCAATCTGTTTTGTGCCCTTCAGGGTCACAGCATTATCTTATTTCAAAATACTGGCCAGGGGTGCCACTGTTGGGCATCCCTGCGTATGGTATTCTTTGAAAGCACGCCAGGAGCTCACAGATTTAAGCATACTTTGTACGCTTTTCTTCCCGTGGTTACTTTTCCTCCTCTTCTCCCCCCTCCCCCCTCTTGTCCATGTTTTGAGATAGGGTTTCACTGTGAAGCTCAGGAGGGCCTCAACTTGATGATCCTCCTGCTTCAGCCTCTGGAGATCTTGGATTATAGCTGGGTGCCACTGTTGTTGTCGTCGATGTTGTTAATAACTCTCTGTCATTGCGACATAGTCACTGGTGTCAGTGAGCACGTTCAAGTCGGTTCCAGAAACTCTGGACAAGACCTTGAGAGTTCCATGGTTTTCTTCCTGTGTGACCAAATGTTCCAGGCTTCTCTTTAGTATTTCTTGTCCCAGACCATGAGTCACCCTTTTCATCAGGAAGCCCTTGTTCTTTTGAGCAGGGAAATAATCACATTGAGAGACCTTTGGTTAGGACCACCTGCTCTCCTCTCATAGATGATAAATCAGAAATACAATAGAGTTAACACCTGACTGCTTCTTTCTCCGGCTGATTGTCTTTCCTTCCCTCCTCTCTCCTCCCCCTTCTCTTCTTTCTCCTCCTCTTCTTTCTCCTCCTCCTCCTCCTCCTCCTCCTCCTCCTCCTCCTCCTCCTTCAAATACTCCTCCTCCTTCTCTTCTTGTTTTTAATTTTTTTTTTCTAGACAGGCTCTCACTGTGTAGCTCTGGCTGCTCTGGAACTCACTATGTAGACCAGCCTGGCCTCTTAAAGAGATCTTCTGCTTCTGCCTCCTGAGTACTGGGATTAAAGGTATGCACCTCTACACCTGGCTTAACTGAATGTTTCTTAGTGACAACATTTCCACAAGGTATTTAATATGTCTGTGTTTATCTCAAAGGATCCTGAAAATAATCTGAACTTTTAAAAAAAGGTCTTTCAGTGTATTCCTGGATAAACAAATGCTATTTGTATCCCTTCGTGGCACCCCACCCAGAGGTAGGGAAGCCAAATTGTTGACCTTGTTCAACTTTTACAATAAAGTGGGACACATAGAAGACATCAGGTGTTTTACAGTGCTGGAGATGGAGCTATCTTGGGAATGGATCCTAATCTAAATACTGATGTTCACTTGCATTATATGCACCTTAAATGCGCCATGTGAAGATACTCTTAGACAGTCCTTCAGTGGTTTTGTGCATGGAAGCAGTTTATGGTGTGGAATTTTCCTTGTGGTGTCGTGTCACCATTTAAGAAGTTATGGCATGCAGCCAGGTGGTGGTGGTGGCGCACACCTGTAATCCCAGCACTTGGGAGGCAGAGGCAGGCGGATTTATGAGTTCAAGGCTGGCCTGATCTACAGAGTGAGTTCCAAGACAGCCAGGGCTACACAGAGAAACCCTGTCTCTGGGGGGAAAAAAAAAAAAGAAGTTATGGCATTTTGAGCATTTGGAATGCTGGATTATCCTAGCTTAATCTGTACTGAAACTGGGCTGTGATGATCGCTCAGAGGTAGAATCTGCTGTGTATGAGGAGCTCCAGTACCAAACCAACAATGACAAAAATAACTTACATACTCACTGCAACAACTAACCCCCCCCCAATACACACAGAAAGACAACACAAAAGTACACATGTGCTATTATTCGGTCCCATGTTTCTCTTGCTGTTGGATTCAGTCAAAAGTTTGAGACACACTATTTACATTTTTCTATCCTTGTGGCCCCCAGGTCAGCTTTGGTATCACCTGGGAACTTGTTAGTAATTGTACTCTCAGGTCCTACCTATAGCTATTGGATCAGGGTGGCATTAGGTAAGAGCTTCAGCTGATGTGTATCCATAGATGTTGGAGGAAGTCTGGCCCGGAGGATGCCCGCCCAGTCCTGTTAGAGGCCCATGATAGTTCCCGAGCTTTCATGGCTAGTTCTCCCCCGTTGAAGCTCACAGTTGGACATGTCCCTGGCAGCCTTCTCTTTTTGAGGGAGATAGGAAGACAGGCTAACTCACCAGGCAGAATTCTGACAAAACCAAAACCCAAACCCCCAAGAACCCTTTGTATACATTTGAGGATGTTTTTATGGCTGTGGACCTAGAAGTACAGAGACCACAAACTATCTGTGGGCACAGGGGTCATGGAGCCGCATGGAGAAACACGTGCAGCTGGGTTTTAAGCCTATTGTTGTTAGACACTGACATTTTAGGAAGTTTGAGGACTTCTTTCCTCACAGAACTTCCTGGCTGCTGGGTATAATGTTCTCATCAGAAAAATCTGAGCAGAGGAAAACAGCCCAGGCCTCCAAGTGTCCTGTCCTGGTTCATTTGCATTGGGGGAGGAGCTTTGTCTGGGGAATGATTTTTGTTCTGTAAAGGCAGCTTAAAAGCATTCCATATCTATTTCTGAATAGAAAAAGGCATTTGTTTCTTTGCCCTGTCTAGTGTGCGAGTGAGTGCGTGCGTGCGTGCGTGCGTGCGTGCGTGCGTGCGTGCGTGCGTGTGTGTGTGTGTGTGTCTGCCTGCTGTGTACTTCACCAGCATCTTCAAGTCCTCCTATTCCTTAGAATCTTGGCCAAATTCCTCCTTCTCTGAGCACCTTTTCCTTTTCCTTGAGGCTTCTGTCTTAAAAACTTTGCCTCTTGAGCTTGGTTTTCTTTGTGGGGTTGTTGTTGTTGTTGGTTTGCTTAACACTCAAGAATACTTAGCACATTGGAAGAGCTCACAAAATATTTGTTGAATGAAGCAATCCATACTTCAAATCCATTTTGTCTTTGAAGGTTGCAGGTTACCTCTCAGAAGAAACTAATGTTTTGTATCTCTCTGGGTATTAAACCTTTTCTGAGTTGTCCTATTACTTTGGAAAACCCTTTTGGTGCACAGAGAGATGTGGAAAACCATGTAGAAATGTATTAAGCTGCTCCTTTGGGAGGGTTTTGAGCTGTTGTTCGCTACAGCTCTCTAGAGGACACACAAATGGCTGGGGGTAGGTATCAGGAGAGGGGAAGTGCCGGGTGGTGAAACAAACTATTGTCAGGCTGGTCGGCCCTGCTGAACCGTAAGATGGGGGCTCCTGCGTGACCCTCCTGTTTACTGCGTCTTGGATATCACCAAAACATGGACCATCTGTGTGTCTTTTTCCTCTTCTGTAGACTAGGTATAAAAATACATGCTGGGGGCTGGGGTGGGGGTGGGGTGGGGCTGGGAGATGTCTCAGTCAGTAAAGTGCTTGCTCTGACAAGCAGGAAGAACTGAGTTCAATCCCCTGAGCCACACAAAAAGTCAGGTACTTCCACCACTGGGGAGTGGGAGACAGATCCCAGGAACTCACTGGCCAGTCAGCGTGTCTTAATCATCAACCCCCCAGATCAAAGTGAGAGAGCTTCTCCCAGAAACAAAACAAAACACCCCCAAAAGCCAACAAGATTGAGGTTCCTGAGGAACAGCACTCAAGGTTGACCTCTGACCTCTGCACACAGAAACACACATATGCACACATGTCCCCTTGTTCCCTACCTGCTCTGGATTGTTGCTACCAAGCTGTATAAGCAGACTGGAAAAAAATGAGACTGAAAAAATAAAAAAGTGAAGACCTATCCCTAGGGCCAAGATAGGCCTTAGCCAGGAGGCTCATTTGGCTTTGTAAGGAGACATTTTTCCTTGTTACACCTGTAGGTCTTGAGGTGAGGTGCATGCTAGTATCCAGTGGAGAGGCCTCCGTTGGTGTTCATTGTGCTATGTTGCTGAGGAAAATGTCTTTATTGTAAAGAACTGGTCCAAAAGTCAGTCACGCCGGGACTAAGGAACCTATGGTCTGAGGGTTTGCAAGTACTGTGAGGCTCATCTCCTAGGAAACTGACTTCACTTGATTTGATGGCTCAGGCTAGACAGGCAGAGGACTTCCTTCTGAGGCTGGTGCCAACTTTCAAAATGTTGAAGTTACCTTGCTTTATTTCATATCTGCCTGTGCATGCCATGCTTGTGTTCAGAGGTCAGAGGACAACTTGGGGCAATCAATTCTCTTTCCCTGGGGGTCTGATTTGTGTTGTCAATTGTGGTAAAGGCGGAAAGCACCTTGCTAACCCTTCATACTGGTCTACTTGAACTTCGTACCAAAATAAAAACCCTTTCTCTCCTCTCCCAAGAGCTCATCCTGGTCTCTGAAGCCCTGAGGTCTGGCATTGGCTTCTCATCAGTTGTATAACATCGACAAAAATCACTGGACAGTTGTGTTGACTGTTTTTTTTCCCCATATAAAATGAGGACTGTGGGCTCAATGCTTTTACCCACAAATTCTCTGGGACTTTAAAGAGCCAAGGTTGAGCTTGTGGCCGACGTCTTTTACAGCAGTCTTGAGGGGGCATAAGAACAGACCAGTACAACATCTTTCTTGAGAAATAACTTTTCTTAGAAGGTGTACCTGTTTCCAGTGTAGACTACTTAGCAGATGTGTGTAGAAGGCCAAATAGACTTGTGTGTGAAATATCCAAGGGACAGCTTGCTGGAGATGGAATCCAGGAATTTGTGCACGCTAGGCACTGTGGTGTAGCCCCGGCCCTGAGGGGCATCATTTAAACGTAATAGTTGCTCTGAGCTTCAGCTATAGAGTGACTGCTTCTGAGATCATCTTAAAGGGCCTTGGAACTTCTGAGATGATCACTTCCTTTGGGACGGGCCGAAAATGAAAGTATTTGAGTACAGTTTCCTATGTCCCGAGCAGTGGTTTTTATAACAGAATAAATTACACGGTGGCAGGAATGTGGTGTTCCCAAGGATGGTTTCTGATGGGACAAGCCTATGTGTGAATGTGTGGTGAGGCTGGGCTGGCATTGCGAACCACTCAAAAAAACCTGCTGAGGCTCATCCGACTTTCACAGTCCAGATCACACCCAGCATCTCTGTCCAAAGGACGTTCAGAAATTAACCCCGAGAGAGCCCAGAAACGGAAACAGACGGTTGTAAAGGAAACTTTTTCCTCTGTCTTGGGAATGTCAATCATAAATGTGTTGGACTTTCTCTACGCTGGGTTTACAGCCATATTACCATATATGTACCTGGGCGAGGACATGGCAGGGAGACTTCCGCTCCTCTGGACAGAGTTTCCGTGGCCTCTGGCCAGGAGAGTGAGCCCATGCCAGCCACCCTTCCTTCTTGGGGCATTCCTTTTTCTTTCAAAGACCTTATGGCTTGTCTGATTCTGCCCATCCCTAATCCCTCCCACCTGGAGACCCGATTGACCTAAAAGTGACATGGTGCCTTTTTGTACTGGTCCCCTGACCTCAGTTCTGAGAGATCTGCTTGTGTTCCAGATGCTCTTAAACAGGTCTGTATGCAAAAGGCCATTTTAAACCAACCTATCTGTAGACACATTGGTTGATGTTGTTATTTTTTAAAACGAGGCAACAGGAAATCGGTGTTGGAGGACTTTGGCAAGAGCTCTTTGTTTATTGTGCTGCAGAAGAGGCGTCCAAGCATCTTCCCTCCTCCTCTGTGCATGGTGCCTTTGGTTTTTATTAGGAATAGCATGGAGAGTGTTCTGCCGGAGTCAGCGCTGGCGTGCTTTTACATGTGTAGCTTGCAATGTGTCCCTTTCCTAAGGCTCCTCATCATTTGAAGGGCAACAGGACAGACACAACAGAGAGCAGGGCTGGCTCCCCTGTTCTCTCCGCCGTGTGCAAAGCACACATGCTATTTTCTTCCCTTGGTTTAACCTGCAGCATGGCTTGACATACCGTATCTTCACCTTACAGGAGAGGAAGCTGTGGGCCAGGAAATTAAGTAACTGTCCAAGTGACCATGAGTAGAGGCGGGAGTGGGGTTGGACTGTGGACAAGGGAAGAACCTGGACAAAAAAAAAACAAAAAAAAAAAGGCCCCTGCTTCAGCTGGCTTGTGTCCCTGTGTGTTCCTGTGGCCTGGCTCCATTCCTCCAACCTTACCCTTCCATTATAGCTGCATACTTTATGGCCAGCTGTCTGGGTTTGAACCAGCCGGGGGCTCTTTCCTGCCCTTAGGGCCTTTGTGTCATCATCTCTCCTTGATCTTCTACCTGACTCCCACCCCTTCCCCTTTCCTTAAGACGGCCTCCTCTGCCTTTACTTTCAGATCTCAGCCTAAATGTCTCAGCTAGGTTTTCTCACTGGGGGTGTGACCCAGGGAATCGTGACTGAGGCAGCTGCTCTGCTAGCCTACCCCTCCTCCCCCCGGCTGATTCGAATTCTTTGCATGTATATATAGTGACCAACTTCACCTTGTTTTGATCTTGTTTGTTTACTGTCTGCCTGGACTTGGATGTGTGTGATAGGACAGGGTCCTAACGTGTGTGTTGAATGTGTATGTCTTTAGGACAAGGTCCTAATGTGTGTTGAATGTCAGGACGAGGTCTTTCTAAGTTTTGACCATTTTTCAGTGTCTGTGGGTTGAGTCACAGCCAATGCTTGGCCAATACCAATCAAAGAGAAATTCAGCTCAGTATTGTTTCCAAATTCTTGGGTCCCAGGGGTTCTTTATATGCTTAAAAACTGTTGAGAAACTCCAAACGCCTCCATAGATATGACATATATGTTTACCTGTATCTATCATATTAGAAACATTTTAAAAGTTACACATGAACATAGTAAGACTTTTTTTTTTTTTTTTTTTTTTGGTTTTTCGAGACAGGGTTTCTCTATGTAGCCCTGGCTGTCCTGGAACTCACTCTGTAGACCAGGCTGGCCTCGAACTCAGAAATCCGCCTGCCTCTGCCTCCCAAGTGCTGGGATTAAAGGCGTGCGCCACCACCGCCCGGCGACTTTTTTTTTTTTTTTTTTAATGGTAAAATGATAATGCCCTCTAGAACAAAACAAAGCAAAACTTAACAGGATGGCTGGGTGTGATGGAGGATACCTTTAATACCAGCACTCCAGAAGTAGACAACTCTGTTGAGTTTACTGTCAGCATGGTCTACATAGACTCACCCCCACCACTCTGTGGTTGAGTAGGTTTTTTTTTTTTTTTTTTTTTTTTTTTTTAAGATTTATTTATTTATTGTATGTAAATACACTGTCACTGTCTTCAGACACTCCAGAAGAGGGAGTCAGACCTCATTACAGATGGTTGTGAGCTACCATGTGGTTGCTGGGATTTGAACTCACAACCTTCGGAAATGCAGTCAGTGCTCTTAACCACTGAGCCATCTCTTGAGCTCCGGTTGAGTAGTTTTATAGAGCACTTTAAGGCCTAGTTGAATGGAAGATTCGCGTAGTGCACATCTGCATTGGTCTCCAGTCTGTAGTGATGTCATGTCTTAAATCCTCTGAGGGACTCTAATGTACACACCAGGGACTGGACAAAGAGACAGAGCAAAGAAGTGCCTTGGTAGTGTTGTGACACTAATTTTGCCCTTGAATCTTGACCAAAAGGGTCTTGGGGACCCCATTGAAGCCACTGAATTATGGGATAAATGACCCCTTTGAGGTGTTGGGTGTGGCAGGGGACTTCTGAAGGAGGGAGGGGCTGCAGGCTTTGGTAGCAGGATGCCACCTAACATCCCTGAGGCTGGAAGCTGTATCATTTCTTCATCTCAGAAAGAAGTGCATTTCAGCAGTCATAGCAAAACAAAATTGCTCAGCAAACTTGGAAGGGGCTAGCGCTCGTCTCAGTTCAGTTTCTAAGGAGCGGCATAGCCCAGAAGCTGTGCAGTGGGAGCAGACCTGGGGACTGAGAATAGCAGCTTGAAAAAAAAAAAACCTCATCAGCTGCCACGCCACAGTTTCCACCCGGCTCTTCTTGCAGCTTTTGGCTACATAGTATTCTACTATGGAAATTACATTGTCTTCACTGAAAGTGTAGCTGGCTGGTAGGGTGCTTGCCGGGCACGGGCACGCATGGGACACAGAGTTCTGTCCCCAGGACTAGAAGTCCAGTGGGAATTATATTGACTTGAGGTTTTATGGTTGTCAGTCTCGGCTGCAATTGGAGTTAGAAGGATCTAGGTGGACGCAGTTGATAATACACTGGCCCCCTGAGCTGTGTAAGAAGGTGAATAGTTACAGTTTAGGCTTGTGGGGGAGTGTTTTCTGGGCTGAAGCATGCAAGGTTGTCACTGGGAAGGTAATAGAGTATCAAAGCATCTGTGAGGGACTTGGTTACCAGGAAATGAATGGTGTGCTGGGGAGGGTTCTAAAAGCCCCATTTGAGGTCCGATTGTCACTTATGTCCTTCCCAGTTACTGAAAGGCAACTGTTCAGCTCCGATACCCAGGTGCCTTCATCTTAGCATAGAAAATGCTATTCTTGGCACAGATGTGCAAATATGTGGGTTTTTTTTTTCTTGTTTTGAAAGTTGGCCTTATTTTGCAGCCTCCTTAGACCTAGAATTCATCCTAAAGTCCAGGCTTGAACCTGTGGTCTTAAAGTCCACGGACTGGTGCTAAGTGTGCTTCTGTGTTCCTTGAGCTTCCTGTCCACTTGTAAGGATCTTGTGACAGACAACAGGTGTGATGTTCTGGTGACTTCTCGGTTAATGAAAAGTATTCTAATTTAGACTCAGTTTGAAGAGTTCCCAACTTTTTAAATTCTGAGTTGTGTGTGTAGGCGAAAGTTAAAATTTTTTTTTAGAGGAAAAGGAATAGAAGTGCTATTAATTTAAGTGTGCAGGAGATATAATAGATGGGAAAATGATAATAAATGAGTTTTTTTGCCCCCCCCCTCCAGTCGGAGCTTTTAGAAAATGAAATGTGAAACCTATCTGGAGCTGCTTAAAATGAAATGTCCATAGTTCTTCTTTCAGTGGGGCTGTGCTTCAGCCTGTTTTTACCCGCAAACTAGGAGAGGTTTTTAAATAATTAAATTATCAGCCCTTTGAAGAGGTCTCTGCCATCTCCCCCTTCCCAGCAGGGCCTCTGGTTTGATGTGGGAAGAAGAGGGAGAGAGGGAGTGGAGTTGTGGGCTGACTCTCTGGGTGGTGTGAATCCGGGTACCTGGGACAAGCTGTACTGGCAGCAGACGCCCCATGGGCTTGCAGAGGATTTAAATATTTTTGGGCCTGTGGTTCCCCCCTCCCCCCTTGCATTTTTTTCTTAGCACTAGCAACCAAGTAAGACGTGTATTTCAAGAGGAATCATCACAAGTCAAAGGCAGAGGAGAATGAAAACGTTGAGGTCAGTGTTTCTGTTTCAGTTTTGTTCAGAGACTCAAGAGTGAACTTCAGAGCGGGGCGTTACGTTTGAGCTGTTTCTGTGGAGTGTTTGCTTTATGCCCCCAAATAATACTGAAAGTCGCAAAGACCTGCTCCCTCCTTCCACCTTCTTTTAACGTGAGGGAGCTGTGGTCTGAGAAGCTAGCACTGTTGCTTAATCACACACAGCCGGACTACACGCATTTGAGCCCCAGTCAGGAGCCATTTTTGACCTGTGGAGTGGGGGTCAACAGGGCGGGGCTTAGAGCAGCGGTCCCAGAATGAGAAGAGGTTGGTTTCTTGTTCTTTTATTTCTCATAGAAATCTAAAAAGTGCCTTTATAAAGATTAAAGTTCTACATATCACTGATCCAAGAGTTTACAAACGTAGATTTAATTTACTTTAGAAGATAACCGTCCCCAGATAGTACCAGCGGGCAATGCTGGCCACAGATAAGAGGGCACCAGGGTGACATGGGATCCCGGTGTGGCTGGTCACCACGTTCCCGGTGCCGGGCTGCTGCAGAGGGAGGCTATCCCGTCCTTTCCTCACGAGTTTGCAGAACTGAGAAAACAACAAACAACTCAGAGAGTGATGGGGAGATGGTTGGGGGCGGGGAGGGGGATGGGGGGGTGTAGGTCCAGGAGGGCAGGTGATAGGGTGCAGTGGAGGGAAGTGTGTGTGTGTGTGTGTGTGTGTGTGTGTGTGTTTGTGTTTGTGTGTGCATATGCAAAGTTAGGTTTGAGAGGAGACAGACAACATCTTAGTAGTGGTAGTGGGGCTGCAGAGGTGTGGGTGTTAGCCAGGTTAGGGAGGAAGGGAGTGCCATAGGAGGTAAGGATTCTGGGAAATGTTCGTTCTGTTGAGGGTGAGAGAGAGGGCAAGCAGGACCGCAAGAGATTTGGGCTATTTGGTTTTTTGTTTTTTCATTTTTTGTTTTGAGGTGAGGGTCTCTGGTCTCTGTTACACAGGCTGTCTTCAAAGGCCTGCCTCAAGCCCCACTCCTGTTTCTGCCTCATGGATAGTTTGGACTACAAGTGTGCACTCTGTACCTGTCTCTGATTTTGGAGACTTGTAAGAAATGAGCTAGTTGATATTTCTAAAAGATTATGCTGATTGCATTCAGACTAGACTAAAGGGAAACCCCTGTCTTTTGAAAGATATGTAGACGTCCAGGTGAGTTGGACCCACATCCCACATGTGCCTCAACATAGCTATGAATTTTGCCCAACACAAAATTGTAAATTTATTTAAAACATAAAGGTTATTTTTTTTTCCAGTTTTGTCTTTGCTATAACTCAGTTGTGTAGTTTCGGCATGTGAATTTTAAAGATGCCAATCATAAGTTGAAATGTCAGAAAGCTAGACCTTTCAAGAGTCTAGTTAAGAAATGAGAGGGGTTGGGGCTTGAGAGATGGCTCAACAGTTAAGAGCACTGGCTGTTCTTCCGAAGGACTCAGGTTCCCAGCACCCACATGACAGCTTGCATCTGTCTGTAACTCCGGTTCCAGGGGATCTGACACTCTCACACATAGGCTACAAGCAGGCAGAACACTAATATGAATAAAATAAAAAAAATCATAAAAATGAGAAGGAAACAAAAAAAAGAAATGAAACGTGGGGCGGAGGGATGGCTCCGTGGTTAGAGCTCTTGCTGCTCTTGCAGGAAACCCGGTTTCGGTTCCAGCGCCCGCATGGCAGCTCATGACTGCCAGTGACTCAGTCCTAGAGGATGGTTGCCCTTTCCTGGTCTCATGTGGACAAGCAGTCGCGCGCGCGCATGCGCGCGCGCGCGCACACACACACACACACACACACACACACACACGCATATTAGTAGAAATGAAAAGTTGAAAAATGGTATTTGGGACTTGGGAGGTAGCTCAGTGGTTCGAGTGCTTGCCATGCAGAGGTGCTGACAGCAGATCAGGTTCCTGGAGCGCACACAGCCACCTGCCTGTGTCTGCAGCCTTGCAAGATAGAGACAGGGGATCCGGAGAGCACAGCTCGTGAGGCTAGACATATTGAAGACTCTGGGCTTGATGGTGACTCCCGACGTCAACCTCAGCACCTCTGTGGATGTGCACACACATGCATATGCGCCCCCTCACATGTGCTTTCACATACTCAAACTTGTGTACACACATACCCACGCCCCAGGCCTACACACAAATGAAAATGGGGAAAAACAAGACACGATGCTGGCTGAGACTGGCGAAAGAGAGGCGAGGCTGGAAGAAATGAAGGGCTTGGTGATGTGGAAGTTTAAAACCGCTAGGAGTGGATGTTCAAGTCAACCTCTTCAGTCGTTCGCCTGACAGCACCCACTCTTACTTTGTGAGCACCTACTGTATGCAAGGCATCGGTGTTGGAGATGCAGCTGTGCACAGAGCAGAGCCCTAGAATTGCCCGTCCCTCGGGGGCGTCAGACTAGCATCATGCAGATAGCTGCGAGCTTGTGACAGATGCAGGCTGAGGAGGAGAGATCTCACGAGCAGAGTTTGTACAAGTTGCAGAAGGCTTTGTCCTCACCCAGGGATGGCCTGGTGGGAATAATAATAGAGCTGAGATCATCGGAGGGGCTTGCTTTCACTGAAGCAAGAGCTGAAGGGGGGGATGAGCTAGGCAGGTGACTGTGAGTGCCTGAAAGCTTGTGAGAATGCTGTGGGCAACCAGGAGCAGGACCCTAGATGCTGTTGCCAGTGACAAACCTCAGGATGTATAAATTGTATAGTGGGGGCGCAGCAGGGCATAGGGAAGTTCTGAATTCCTTCCTGCACTGAATAACTCGCAGGACTGGGATTCAGTGCTGGTGCTCTCTTGAGACCATACAGTGTCAGCGTGGCAAGAAAGCAAGTGGTAAACCTTTGTGGTGGGAGAAGCTATGCAGCCCTCCAGACTTGGGGGCCATTGAGACTTCAGAGGACAGGTGAGAAGGACAAGTTTGGGGAGGTGGCTGCCTCCCTGTGGGGACAGCAGTAATTGCTCAGCAGGAGCTGAGACCTTCCAGAGGAAGCATTTCCCGGGGATTCCAGCAGGGCACTGGAGTCATGCCTGACTGCCTAACCAGTGGCTCAGGCCACGTGTATTCAGTCTGTAGTTCTGTGCCCTCAGAAAGGCCTGTGTGCTTCCTGGTTGGGAGCTGAGAGTTGTTCTGTATTGTTGAGCTTTTTCCCAGTAGAGGAATTAGGGAGGATAATTATCTTCCCCTTAAGTAAAATAGATCATCACAGGTCCTACAGGAGGTCATCTGTTGCAACGCCTAGCTGACATTTTATTACAGAGGATTTTTTTTTTCCTTCCTCCCCTTTATGGAGATTGAAACCTTAGATTTCTTTCAGAATTATTTTTTACCTTTAACTGAAGAATAATAAAAATAGCTAGCCGTGAACACTGCAAGCATGTCGGCCCTGGTCACAGGCACTTTGCATTCATGATCTCATCCCTTCCCTGTGACATGTCTCTGAAGTCGATCCCCAGTGTACAGAATTGTAGAGAGGTCCGTATGGGCTGAGACGCCTTAGTGGGCTTACGGCAAGCAATAGCTTATTCATAGAGAGCCGGGATGGAGTCTTTTTTTTTTTTCATTTTTTTATTCTATATTCTTTATTTACATTCCAAAGGCTTTCCCCTTTCCCAGTCCCCCCCCCAATACGTCCCATAAGTCCTCTCCCCCCCACAACTATTCCCCAATCACCCCCCCCCCATTTCTGTGTTCTGGATCTACAAAACTGGATCCAATCTTTTCAGGCCCAGGGTCCTCTCCTTTCTTCTTCTTGGGAATCATTTGACTTGCTAATTGTGCCTTGAGTATTTAGGGCTTCTGGGCTCATTAATATCCACTTATCAGTGATTGCATTTCATGTGTATTCTTTTGTGATTGGGTTAACTTGCTTGGGATGATATTTTCCAGATCTAACCATTTGCCTACAAATTGCATGAATTCATTATTTTTAATTGCTGAGTAGTATTCCATTGTGTATGTATGTGTGTGTGTGTGTGTGTGTGTGTGTGTGTATATATATATATATATATATATACACACACACACGACATTTTCTGTATCCATTCCTCCTTTGAGGGATGGGTAAGGCAAAGGACACTGTCAGAAGGACAAAATGGCAAGCAACAAATTGGGAAAAGATCTTCACCAACCCCACATCTGACAGAGGGCTAATATCCAATATATACAAATAACTCAAGAAGTTAGACCCCAAAGAACCAAATAACCCTATCAAAAATGGGGTACAGAGCTAAACAGAATTTTCACCAGAAGAAATTCGGATGGCCGAGAAACACCTTAAGAGATGTTCAACATCATTAGTTATCAGGGAAATGCAAATCAAAACAACCCTGAGATTCCACCTCACACTAGTCAGAATGGCTAAGATTAAAAACTCAAGAGACAACAGGTGCTGGCGAGGATGTGGAAAAAGAGGAACACTCCTCCACTGTTGGTAGGATTGCAACTGCTCTGGAAATCAGTCTGGCGGTTCCTCAGAAAATTGGGCATGTCACTTCCAGAGGACCCTGGCATACCACTCCTGGGCATATACCCAGAGGATTCCCCTGCATACAATAAAGACATATGCTCCACTATGTTCATAGCAGCCTTGTTTATAATAGCCAGAAGTTGGAAGGAGCCCGGGATGGAGTCTTAGGTTGACTGCTAAGCCTGTTTTGTAGAGCTGTTGGCATGGAGCCCTGGGTGTCCTTGTGGTATTGGAAGCTGCACAGTTACACACAGTTCCATGTGGTACCTACTCTGTTTTTCTCATAGTGACCGGGTCATTGTGTATGACGGGTACCGGGAGCCCTGAGTGCAGCCGTGGTCCACAGTGAGATAAAGAAGTGGCCTCCCACCCAGCTTCTTAACAACAGGAAGTCTTCCTGAAGACGGTTGCCAGGCCTGCTTCCTACCTATTCCCTCCAGCCCCAAACGCCTGTTGTTTTGACTCTGCGAGTCCTGGTTGGTTTTCCCTTTCAGTACACAACTGATAATTGTTTCAGGGTCTGTCGTTCTAGTGCTCTAAGGCAGAGCAGCAGAGACCCAGATGTTTCCAACCAGGCCTGGAAGTGGCTCACTTACTCAAATCTTATCCTAGGAGGGAATCACTGCTTGATGTCCTCCCTTGGGGAGGAATCCGCCCTAATGATCCTTATTTTTATTTTTATTCTTTTAAAGTTGGGATCTTTGGCAGATGGCCCAGTCGTGGATCATTAACTGTGGTGGGTGTACTGACCTCTGTTTTCAGGGGAAATGTAAACTATGGCAAAAGGTTACTTGTTCAATTATCTTGTCCACTTAATAAGCATATGGGTAAGAAAGAAGACGCTTACCCTTTCTTCTGATTTAACAAAAGTGTTATATGGCTAAGGTAGGAAAATGAGAGATTCGGCAGTAGGAAAAAAATGAATTAGACTTGTCTGTAATGAAAAAAAATGTGAGCTGGGCGGCAGTGGCACACGCCTTTAATCCTAGCACTCGGGGAGGCGGAGGCAGGTGGATCTCTGAGTTCGAGGCCAGCCTGGTCTACAGAGTGAGTTCCAGGACAGCCAGGGCTACACAGAGAAACCCTGTCTTGAAAAAAACCAAAAAAAAAAAAAAAAAAGGAAAGAAAGAAAGAGAAAGAGAGAGAGAGAGAGAGAGAGAGAGAGAGAGAGGGAGAAAGAAAGAAAGAAAGAAAGAAAGAAAGAAAGAAAGAAAGAAAAAAAAGATGTGGAGGGAGGAGAGGCTGTTGTCTGGATATATTGTATGGAAGAAGAAGAAATTTAAAACAAACAAACAAACAAAAAAAACCGAACAATTCTCCATTGTCACTCAGAGAATAAGAACAGTGAACAGTTTCCCTTTACCCTGGGATTACTGTTGATGAAAAGATTCATGTCAGAATTCAGTAGACCTGGTATAACTCTGTCTGTGCCTCCTGTCTGGTTAGTTATCTATGACGAACATGTGGACCTTTCTGTTCCTCAGTTTCCTCAACAACAAAAGAGGGGTGCCGTGTCATTCTGTGCCACATGTCTGGGGGATTCTGAGAGAATACTATTCTCCGCACAGAGGTGGACAGGATAGTCCTTGACGGCGTTAGCTGGTCAGGTTAATGGTGGGGCTGAAGCATTCAAGCGCCAGGATGCTCTGATCTCAGAAGCTAAGCAGGGTGGGGCCCGACTGGAAGCTGGATGGGACAAATGGGACTGCTGCAGAGTCTTAAGGTCACCTGGAACCTGCTGTGATTGTCAGGTCGCAGGTTTACTCATTCTGTCACGTCTTGCCATACTGTCAGGTCGCAGGCCTTACAGGTTATGTCCCGCTCTGCTATTCCGGAGCACGGGGTTGTATCTGCTGCTGTACAGTTAGAGAAACTTTCAGTAAGATCCCCAGAAGAGGATGCGGATTTGAAGGACAGGATCCTGCTGATGCTCTCTGGCTTGGTCTTCGTTGGAGCCATGTTGCCCTTTAGAAGGACAGGGGCTGGGAGGAGAGCTTTGGTTACTCAGGATCCCTCCCTGGCTGTCTTGCCTAAGCACATTCCTGCCCTCCTGCATCCAGCAGCTCCCCGTTGGTCCTCTGGGAGGGCTGTATGTACAGACACAAATTTGGCCTGACTCAGAAGTCAGTCAAAAGAAATTCTTTTCTAATAACCAGTCATATAGCCGGGGGATAGCTTCATAACAGAGCACTTGCTTAGCATATCAGAATCCTGGGTTTTATCGCCTAGTGTGGAGAAAGCAAAGCAATCATCTGGTGCTTTTATTATACATGATCTCCCGCCTTTTCATGTAAATTGGATCCCAGTTTGGGGTGGAGGGTATGGCTCAGAGGTAGAGCTCTTGCCCAGCAAACATACAACTCTGGGTTTAATCCCTAGCAGTGAGCTAGGTAGAGTGTGCCAGCTTTAATCTGACTCAGCAGAGAATCTGAGTTAGTAGACTCTTGTGAGTTCAAGGCCAATCTGGGCTACGTCATATGATGCTATCTCAAACTCCTGCTCCCCACCCCCACCCCTTTTTTTTCCAAAAGAAAGAAAATATTGGTACCAGAAGTACACTAACTTTCTGGTTGTTTATGATAATGCTTTTAAATAGAAGGTCATAAAGTGAAAATTTTTTTTGGGGGGGTTCCATTGTTATCTCTTTTGTGCATGTTGTTCAAAACATTGGTTTGACTCTACATATAAGAGCCTCAGGAAGAAATAGCAGTGTGGCGAACAGGATTCTAGAGCGCGGTAGCTGGCAGCTTGGCCCTCCGCATGCTCTTTGGGTATCTTCCCTCCAGATCTGGAGATGGCAGTTGCTTTGTCCGAGAGTTGATTATGTTCTCGGTTGCTGACTCTCCTATAAATAAGTCTGAGTCTTTGTCTCTCCTGAAGTGTCTGGGTTGTCGGAGCAGTGGGCAGTTTTCCCTGCAGCTTCTCCCAGTCAGGGAGACGCTTCTCCCAAGAGTTTGCTTGCCGAATCTGGCATTCCCGCTGAAGGAGGAGAATGCTTCCAGAAGTGTGCAGAGGAAAGCTTGGCACCGAGAGGACAGCCGAAGGGGAGAGAGGACATTTTACTCCTCCAAATCATTACAACTCCTGTGGCCTATGCAGTAAATGATTTATTGGAGTCAGTAGAAGGGGAAAGGTTTCTCCGGGACTCTGGGCTGAGAGGAAAACCCCAACCCTTCACACATCAACACACCAGGTGCTGGGGAAACGCCGGGAAGCTCCGCAGGCCGCGCCGGCCGGGGCCTGCTTCCCTCAGAGCTGAGCAGGCTTGCCGAATGTCGGCTCTGTTCCTCAGGCTTCATGGCCCGGGTTGTTAGGAATCACTCCAATATTTTTGTTGGTGTGTGTGTGTGTGTGTGTGTGTGTGTGTGTGTGTGAGTGTGTGTGTTTAATAGTTTCTGGGCTTTGTAGAGATTTCCTCTTATAGAGGAATATTTTTCTTGAGTGACTTCTACCTAATCCCAGCCAGGGAATCTTAGTATTGATTAGCGCCTGAATCGGGAATGTTTGGGCCTGGCCCTGGGCAAGGGTCTTAATACATCCAGGAGTGTTTCCTGGTAAAGAAGGGCAGAATATTGCAGCATTTGTGTGGAGCGTGTATTATTGGTCTTCGAAAAGGCCTCCCAGGCGCTGTGGTACTCCTTCCCAGGGTTCCTTTGACTACTGTCATATCCTGTTGCTTTGCTATCCTAACCCAGCCCCCATGGCTGTGCCAGGCTTAAGTTTTTTACCAGGTGCTTCCTTCTGGCTGAACATTCCCTGAGGCTCATTGAATATGTTAATGCGTTATAAGTCAGACTTTCCAGCCCCTTAATCACTACGGAGTTCTTGGCTGGCTTCCCCGGTGTCTGGGCAGTTCAGTATTACTGAAGGGTCCTCAAAACCGTGAATCTGACCTGAGTGTGGCCTTGTTAAAATCAAATGCTAATGTGATCGGAATATCCAGAACGTCGGTACGCAGGACAGAATGTGGTTGCATATGTCCTCCTTTGGCTTGTGGGATCGCCTGCCTGTCAAACGCCTATTTAAATTTGAATTTCAAGTAATGTGCTGGGAAACTGGGCTAAGCCAAATCTTAGTGACATTTTTTTTTCTCCTTCCTCATGTCTCCTCTGCTAACAGTGTTGCATGTTTTACTTTGTCTAGGCTTTTCAACACGGACATGTCTGACAAAATGTCTAGTTTTCTACATATTGGAGACATTTGTTCTCTGTATGCGGAGGGATCTACGAATGGATTTATCAGCACTCTGGGGTAAGAACACGGAAGTCCTATGTGTCTTATGGGTTTGTTTAAGACTTCATAACATCTGCTTGAAAACGGATTTGTGTAAGATAAGACTGTTATCACATTAAGTGGCTTTTCCAAGGGCTGCTTAAAAATCACAATTAGCAAATTCCACGTTAGTCACTTCACCTTTCACACAGAAACATTTCTGTCAGTTTCGAAAGAACAAAACCTTTTCAGTTAGGTCTCTATTAACTTTGGGTGTGTTATAATCTACTCTTCTTATGTAAGACGGAAAGTACTTAAAGAATAGAGAACTTAAAAAAGAATAGGGAATAAATATAAAGATTAGTATACACAGATCTGTAGAAGTGCCTTTGGGCTTTGTGGAAAAGCTGTTTGGCTTGTCTTTTGACATAGCGGCTCGGGTGTGAGCCAAGCAAAGACCATTACTGCTTCTGTGCTTCTCTCTCCTGTGAAGCAGACCCTTTCCTACTAAGTAACCAAACGCATCTGGAAGTTTCAGATTGCACCAAGTTCCCTGAATCGTTTGCTGTTCATTTGTGCTTCCTTCAGTCAGTCGTCCCTCAACTGGGAAGGATAGAAATATATTCCATTGTGTGCCTCTCTGCTTATTTTCCTCTTTTTCCCTCCTACTCCTGTCGTCTGAGGGAGGGAGTGTAAAGTGTAGTGGCCCCTAAAGTCATACAGAGGCAAGAATGCAGAATCAAGATGGCTCATTCCAGACTAGGCATGAGTGGCCTACCGTCTTTGTGTAGGAAGGGGCAGCTGGGCCCGGGTGGCATTGTTGATTTTGGCAAGACTTAGTCTCCAATAAATGGGGGCAGACGGCAGGCCAACAGATTTTCCAAAAACCCCATTCTTTCAGCAGCCAGAATGTCCAATGTAATTACAGCTATTACTGGAAGCGTGCTTATTTTCTGGTATTTGTGCAGAGCGAGTATTGTTAAGTGCTCATTCAGGGTACTCTACCCCCACCGAGGAAATCATTTCAGATAACAGAATTATACCTCAGTTAGACCTGTGTTCTCATTCTAGAGAGTTTATTTTCAAAAGTCACCCCCTCTTCTTCCTATGCTCGGCCTCTGTGTAGTTAGTTGACTTACCCTGAGCAGTTTATCTTGTGTGGCTTTGGGCAAACAGGCTTCCTGCTACTCTGGCCTCCCCAATGATGGCCATCTTGGCGCTCTCCTTCCTCTTTTTATCCCCTGCGGTTAATTCATCCTGTTCTTATTTTTCAGCATTGACTTCAGTACTGTACAGCAGTGGTAAGCACTCTCTGAGCCCGGTGGGGGTTCACTGTGTGCCAGGTGCTGTTCTGAGTCCTGGGCTTCCATTATTCCCCTAACCCCCCAAGCAGCCCCCTCTTCACAGTGAGCACTGGTATCATCTGTCATCACTGTGTGTGGGAAAGACACCTGTGTGCTTCGGGCAGGCGCCTGTCTGCCCAGGTTTCAGAGCTTAGAAGACTTGGGTCTCCGAGGCCAGGGATCCTAACACGTACCCTTTGTGTGCAGGTTTTCTCTGGTTTCCCTGTGTGCTCACAGCCGCTCTGGGGGCCTGTCAGACTTCAGCTCCATCACAGACCTGCTTTTCCTCTGGGGCCTCTGACCTAACACTTACCCTGGCTCAGATGCCGAGCCCCTCACTGAGCCCCTAAAGTATTAGCCTGTGTCACGTCTTCCCTTTCAGCTCCATTATTTTATTATCAGATTATTACTTGGAGCCTAGTCTGACCTTGAACTTGTAGTCCTCCTGCCTCCGTTTTCTGAGTGCTGCGATTATAGGTGTGCACCATTCTTAAAATTCCTAGGGATCCACACTCTGCTTTTATATTTTCCTTAAGAATCCTCTGGTGACTCCCCCATAAAGTTAGGATGTATGTGGTTTTTTTTTTTTAAACTTTGGGTGATAATTCTTCCTTCAGATTTTTACCTTGAGGAGTAGCTTGCATAGAAGTTGGTTTGGTTTGGGAAGAAAAAAAAAACCCCATTGATTTGGAAAGTTAAATTTGACCCCTCCTCCCCTTCTTTGGAGTGTGTTTACCATTTATGGAGTAGCAGTCGCAGACGCGATGAGTGACTGTCAGTCAGTGGGACTTGGAGTCTGGCCCCAGCCCTACCCTGTTCATAGAGACTATTGGCGGTTGCCTCTCAGTAGCATTACGACTCATTGAACTTTAGAATTCTGGCAGGACCTCGGAGAGCCCGTGTATGTGTGTGGATCTACACTAACCTTTGGTGTGCCGCTAGATCACCTTTGGAGCTTCTTTAGAACGCAAGTTCTTAGATCACTTCCTGGAGCAGAGCCTCAGTGTGCCCGGTGCAGGAGGGCTGGTTCTGACGGGGCCCTGGAACTGCGATATTAATAAGCACAGAGTATCGAAACGGTTCCTGGGGTGAGCACCCCTGAGAACAGATGAAATACTGAGGCAAGGGGAAAGTGAAATGACATCATGCCGTGCCACGAGCTGGCATCTCGGCGTTATCTACCGTTTGTAATCAGTGAGGCCCTTCTTCCTGGCATCTCCTTTCCTCTTACTGGGACTTGGCCATTGGTCCAGCTTTGCACTGTGTATGTCCTGTGGGGCCCAAGTCCAGTGTCTGATACACAGTAAGGAAGTGTTTTAACACTGAACCGTGTCACTAGCATTGGGAGCTGGGCCCAACCTTTTAACTATTGTGTTAACTTTGGTGACCTTTCTGAACTTACATTCTTATTCAAGGGCCCAGGGTAGAGATGTCATATGTGTGCATTATACTTTTAATTTTTGTAGAAACCCCTCGGGCTGCTGAGCACACTGTATACTGTGGCTCTTGTGGGTGCAGCATTTGATCTTGCTGTTTGAGGGCAAAGGTGGGATACTCTTTACACTTTGATTGACTTCACTTGACAGATGCTGAGCATCGCGGTACCTTGGGCATCTTGGGAGCCACAGTCAGCAGCCCAGTGCCCTGTTTCCATGGAGCTTGGCTGGGAGACTGGAGGTGGAGGAGGAGCAGGACGGTTTTTTTTAGGCAAGAAAGGCTTGTGTGGGGGTATAGTTCACTTTCTGAAATGACGATTCAAATCAGGCCTCTCTGAGTGCAGGGCAGTTTTGGAGGAAAGGTCAAAGTTGAATATTTAATGGTCCCTTGCAGTTGGAATGAGAGGCAGCGGGGGCCAATGGAAGAGCTCCCAAAGGTCCTAACATGGCTCCCGGGACTAAGTTCCTTGGAAATGTGCAGAATGCGCTGGCACCCACGGTTTTAGGAACTCGGAAAAGTCATGCAACTTCATAGTATCCCAGCGTCTCAAAAGCTCAGTAATATGCACATACTTTTAGTGATTCTCCTAAAAAAGAATTAGGCAAGGTAAATTGGCTTTTAGTGAAATCAGAACTCGAGTTTTATCCGTCTTTATGTAATCTGGGACTATTACTTACTTGTAACTTGATTGCGCTTTTGAAACTCCAAGCCTTACCAATTTGCACTGGGTTCCCCCCACCTAAAGATGCTCCACTCACTGGGTTCCCCCCCCCCCACTTAAAGGTGCTCCACTCACTGGGTACTCCCCACCTAAAGATGCTCCACTCACTGGGTACTCTCCACTTAAAGGTGCTCCAGTTTAACCCCCACCCCCTCTGTTTTGGCTGTTTTAACAATTCTGATGCATTTTCCTCTGTCTGAAGCTTGAGAAGGCACTTGCCACGGATGGCTCCTGACTGTTCTTGCTTCCTTCCTAGATTATACCTTATCTATTAGTTGCGTTTATGGCTTCTGTACTTAAGCCTTGAGCTCTTTCAGGACCGAGACTTGGCTCCCTTTGGTCCTCCTGTCAGGACTTGGTACAGTCCCCGGCACAGGGTTGGCTCCTTGCGACCGTCAGACCGATGCATTGACCTCTTCCTGTGTCTTCTAGATTCAGGAATCTTGCATACTGTGTGCAGATCTCTCACAGATGTGGTTCTGGGAAAAGGCACTGCAGAAAACAGTAACTAGACCTGTCCATCACAGAGTGCTGGCCCTTGGGTTAAATTTATTTCAGTCCATTCGTAGGAAACCTCCTTGGCCAAGAGCTCCCTGCCAGAGGGGCGTGGGATTGCAAATTTTGTATAGAAAAAGCCCTGGGCTACTCCATTTTCACACAATGCTTATTGAGGGTCTTACTTCCCTAGGCTTGCTTTTGATACAACATTGATTTGTTTTTTTTGTTTTTGTTTTTTTTTTTTCTTTTACAGCTTGGTTGATGACCGTTGTGTTGTACAGCCAGAAGCCGGGGACCTTAACAATCCTCCCAAGAAATTCAGAGGTAAAGTTGTAGCTTTGATGGAGTGGTCGCCTTCATGTACTTGATTATTTTGGAAGGGTGGTGGTGTGCCTGTGAGGCCAGCTGGCCCTCCCCCCCCCCCTTCCCCGCTTCCAGTCCTTTATTCCTTTTCTGTAGCAACCTTAGGTTTATTTACTTTGAAATCTGATTTTGAAAAAAGATACTTACGTCCTGGCTCAGAAAAAAAATGCGTAAATAAATCCTCAGTCAAGATTGGCATGGCTTGTATGAGGGCCTTAGTTCCTCTACAGAATATGTGGTTGCCAAGTTCTCATGCATCTGAAAGCTTTTCATTAGCATAGCTATGTCTCCAAACAAATGGGATTTAAGGATCCAGTCGCAAGGAACTTGGGTCTTTTCAGCAGATCTCAGGAGCCCTCTTGGGGCCTTGATAATTCTTAGCCGCCTCACCTGGAGTGAAGAGCTCACTTCCACTTGAGCAGCAAGGTACAGCAGGGCAGTGTTCCTACTCACGTCGCTGTCGGTGACCAGAGCTTTTAGTTTCTCTCGGAAGGTAGCTCAGTTTATTGAAGGGAGTATTCGAATAGAGTTGGCATCTTAGCTGCTACTGCTTTGCTGCTGTCGCCCGCTGTGACAGTGGTAGTATGTGGTTGTCCTTCTGTTTCCAGCTACATCTTAGAACTCTCTGGAGAAGATCGTCTGTTCTAGAGATGCTCTGGACCTACAGTTGGGTGCTGTGTTTGTTTGCTTGCTTGCTTGCGTGTTTTCCAAACAGAATCGCATAAGGCAGTTCTGGCTGCCCTGGAATTCGGCGTGCAGGCTAGACTGGTCTTTAGATCCACCTCTCTCAGTCTCCTGAGTGCTGGGATTAAAGATGTATATACCGTTGCACCCCAGTCAGCACTGACGTTTTTAAGGCTTCCAAAAGTGTTTGAAAGTTACATGGATTATTAATTTTGTGCGTGTGCACCTGTGGCCATCTTTGGGCGAGGTCACAGGACATCTTGATGGAGCTGTTTTTTTCCTTCCGCCATGTGAGCCTCAAGGATTAGACTCAAAAGATCAGGCAGAACCGGAAGGCATTTTTTTTTTCCTCCCTTACAAAAAGGAGAAACGCATACTTACTGAAGTGCCGGTGGGAGTGTGTGGCTCAGACCCCTGCAGACTTATGTCTGTCGGCTCTTGAGTGCGATGCCTTAACCACCCGGCCATCCTGCTGACACAACTGATTCTTCTTGCTAGTGGGCCTAGGCACCCACTTGACTGCTGGCCTTGGTCATAGAGAGCTCAGCTCTCACTGTTTGTAGACTCTATCATTTGAGTTCTAGATTCTCTCTTGTTGAGCGATTTAGAAACTGTTTGGCTCCTCGGGATGAACGCTAAGAAGCCAGGATGCAGTGGAAGGCAGGCGTTCAGCTGGAAGGGGGCAGCTGGATGGACGCTGGTGCTGAGCTGTATCCACCTGAAGATGAGGGAAAACTATTTTTAAAAAAGTGAGTCCCGGACACTTGAAGGAGCTCTTGCTTCTGCTGAGTTTTATTTCATAACCCCCACCCCCATGTCTTGTTCAAAAACAAAATCTTGAGTGGAGCAGAAATGAAAGATTTTTATCTAGTGTCCATAACGTCACTTAGAGAGTCAATTCCTGACCCAGTGTTGTCCATCTTGGTCACTGTGCTGAGAGAGGAGGATGCTGCCTGTGCTAGCTCAGTTAGAGGGGTCGTATCTCCTCTACACTGGGAAGGGCTTGGTTAGACGCCTACCACAGTGTGTCACCTGAGGTCACATGCCTAGAAGCGGGAGTTTGGATCTCAAGTTTGACTGCACAGAGAAATCACCCATAAAGCTATGAAAAACACTGATAACTGCTCCCACCCACTGCGGTCCGGATTTAATTGGGCATTGGGATATTTTTTAAAGCTCCCTGGGTAATTCTCTTGTGCAACCACAATTAAGAACCATTGCTAATAGCTGTACACCTCGGGCTTCCTGGCCGAGGGAAGGGCTAATCTGAGCTTGGCTTTTGCACCTGGAACACTGAGAAACGACGCTTGTCAGAGCAGGTGCCGGGTCCCGGGGGACCTCTTGTTCCGTCCTAGCCACAGGGGTGTGGAGGGTGGGGGGTGTCGCGCAGGACCTGGAAGAGAATTTAATGCAATGAATGAAGTAAACCAACTGGCTCTTCAGCATTATTTTAAAAATATTGCTACACATTAATATTTTTCATTTTTAAGTCCACAAAATTGTGCTATGTATGATTTGACACTGGTAGGCCTTGCAGAATACCTAATTTGGGCTAATTAACATGGGTTTCTTCGAGTTGCTTTTGTGTCGTGAGGCGTACAAGTGTCCAGTTAGTGCTGATGTCTGTTGTCACCATGTTGAACAATCAGTCTTCTGGGTGTGTTCCTCCCATCTAAGTGAGACGCTGTAGCTTTTGACCGATACCCTCAACCACCGGCCATCTTAACCTCCAGGCCTTGATAACCTCTCTCCTAGTGTCTGCCTCTCTGAGTTTAAGTTTTTAAGATTTCACTAATAAGGGAGATTATTATGCAGTATTTGTTTTTATGTGCCTGCCTCATTTCATTTAACATCATGTCGTCTGGCTTTTTCATCACAAATGACCAAGTGACTATTTGGATACGGGGTGAGGACATTGAATAGGACCACTGCAGAAGATGTCAGGAGCTGTGTGTGTGCCCTGGAGCTAGGGTCAGTGTGGGTCTTGATTGGATGTGTCTCTGGTGTCTGAGTTGAAGAGACTGTTTCGAAATCAAAGCATCAGTCTGGTGGAGGCCATTTGGAAACAATCAGTCTCCTTTTATGCCCTGACTTAGTTCTACAGGTAGGAGGAACCAGGCAGTGACTTGGTTTATTGACTTTTCCAGGTAGTTTCTAGGCTGTGAACTGCTTTGTGATAGTGGGGACATCTGGTTCAAAATAAGTTGTGCTGCAGGCTTCATGAATATAGGTCAGAACTTCCTAAGCTCTGAGCGCTAAGACTGATTGCCCTGCATGTAGGGAGGAAGCCTGGCAACCCTGCCTCCACAGGCTGCGGTAGAGCCGGAGACTTCTCCACCAGGAGACTTGGGCAGGGAATATTTTAAATGTTTTTGAAAACATCTCTTCAGCTGTGGTATAGCTTGTCTATGTCAAGAATTCCTCCCCATCACCACATGAAGAAAAAGATCTCTCTTTTGGAAGAGACGGTTGCCTTTCTAGCTCTAAGTACATTTTGAAGTTCAAGCTCATTTCGGTGGCTTAGAAATTGGGCAGACGAGTAGCTTGCAGACGTATCTGGTCCATGGTTTCGCTCACGGAGCCTTTGCAACTGCAGTCGAAACAAACACATATGGAAAGAGAGAGATGCTGGCAGGCAGCTGGATGGGGCGACGGAGTCTTTATCCAAGCAATCGCAGAGCGATGTCGCGTCACCTGCATTTGCGCTGGTTCTCATTGCTGGCTTGCCAACTGATTTCCCATATTGACAACCATTACAAACTGTTCTTCAGTAAATGGGGATTGGAAGGAGCCTGCCGATTGTCTGCACTCCTCATGACTTCTGACTTTGGGGAGTTCCTTACGTGATTTGCAACCCTGCTGTTTAATAATACGGAACCTTCGACCAGTGAGCCTTTCTGAGTTCAAGTCAAACGTCCACAGATTTTGACCTGTATGGCCCTGACCAAAGTCACCTCTGTGTACCTGGCTACATCAGCTTTAATAAAAGATAAATGTGTGTGAGGAGTTTAGTACTAGACGGAATGTTGTCAGTTGTGACAAGGTAGGTGGGCCTGGAAGACACTGGGGCAAGGAAGCAAGCCAGGGACAGATAGAGAAACCATGATGCTCTTACTCATGGGGAATCCTAAAATAGTACCTCGTAAAAATTGAGCGTAATGAAGAACTATTGGAGGCTGGACCAGTAATGATTGGACTGTAAAAAAAAGATTAAAGATGCCGGGCAGTGGTGGGAGGCAGAGGCAGGCGGATTTCTGAGTTCGAGGCTGGCCTGGTCTACAGAGTGAGTTCCAGGACAGCCAGGGCTACACAGAGAAACCCTGTCTTGAAAAACCAAAAACCCAGAAAAAAGATTAAAGATAATTAAAAAAAAAATTGAGAGTAAAACAGTGGTTACCAGAGGCCACAGAGAGGTTAAAGGAGGGGAGGGGAGAGAGGTTAGTGGGGACAAGGTTAGGAGAAACGGGTCTGGTGTTTGTAATGTAGAGCAGGGTAGTTATGGCTAGTTATCACACAGCAAGCATTTAGAACTACCTAAAAGAGATGGTTTTGGATATTTGAAACACAAAGAAGTTATAAAGGGATAGTGGTAGAATTCTTGCCTCTTATGTGAGGACGTGGATTTGACCTCTAGTAGCACAAAAAGAAAACAGAAACAAAAGCGTAACTATTTCAGGTGACAGATAAGCTAAGGGCACTGATTAGATTCCTACGAGCACTGAGTTGAAACATCACACCAAAAAGCAAAAGCAGAGCAGAAACAATAAAATGAGAAAAAGAAAAGAGTAACGGAGTGCTTAGTAAGTCTTCCTCACGTTTACCCTGTCTGTCTTACCTTACCCAGTTCCTAGGTGGAACCCATAATCATAGTTGCTATCAGACGGCATGACGCCTTCAGTGACAGGAGCCTTGTCTACCATTTCTCTGACTTGCCCTGTCTCGGGTTCCGGGGAGGCACACGAGGGGAGGCACAGGAGGACTCCCCAGCCCTGATTCCAGCTCCATTGCTATCTGGTACCTGAGAGGCTCATTTTCTGAGCTTGTTTGCCCACCTAGAGGATGGGGCCGCACGTGTTTCCTTCCTTACAAAGGGAACAGAACTGAAGGGAATGTGGCTTCGGGCGGGCGCACGCTCCTCAGGGGCCCCACCCCGCCCCACCCCCGCCCCCAGGCTGTTCTTTTTTATGGTTGATGCAGAAGGGAGAGATAAGCACTGAGAGCCCTTGCTTTTCTCTGATTCTTTCAAGTACATTTCCAAAGTGAACTTCTCGTTTCATGTGTGTGATTTCCTTGTCCATATCTCCTGCTCCCCCCAAACAAACTTGTACATCTGTTTCCTATAAGGCAAATCTTTCTCATCATCTGAATGAATATGAACTGTGTCGTTCTCTGTGTGATGACAAGGAATAGCTGAGATCTGGAGTCATTAGGTACCTTGGTGGTTTGTTTGTTTGTTTGTTTTTGTCAGTGTGGTACCATATGAATGTGCGAGAGTCAGTGCACAGTGCGGCAGAGTCACTGATTTCTGTGATGGGTGTTAGCTTTGCCCATACTATAGAAAGAAGAAGGAAGACAAATGTCAGATTGAAACCAGGAATAGAAACTTTGTGGTCAGTGGATTCCTTTCTCTGTATTATCATTTGCTCTTCCCACCCCTTTACACTTCTCCCCCTTGAAGATACTAAATATAAAAAGCACTTTCTCTAAAGGAAAGATGGAAACTGACAGCCAGACCCCATTTTCCTCCCAGGCCTCTGCTCCTTTCGCATTAATAACCTCCAGGGTTTTTGGAGTAGAAAGAAGTGTCTGCAGGCTTTGAGGGAATCAAACAGGCTTGTAGAATTGGTTACACCATCTATTGTGTAATCTCTTTTCTACACTGGGGCAATGGTCAAGTTTTTGTCCTTGAAATTTTCACTGTACCAGAACCACCTTGGCCTCAGATCCTTGACCTTGGACATGTGTTGCCGTATCAGCATTAACTGCACTGCAGCGTTTAGTTCTGTAGAAACTGTTGGTTGAGCTTCTGAAAGAAGCTGTTAGAAGAGAAGTCTGCATTTGAGCTGGGAAGGCAGGCATGGCGGAGCTACGTGCTGTCATCCTGGCACTCAGGAGGCTGAGGGAGGAGGATTGTGAGGTCAGGCCTGCCAGGGCGACAGAGGGAGACCCTGGCTCACAGAGAGGGAGGGAGAGGAGGGACAGGGCAGAAGAAGGGTAGGGTGGAGAAAGGGGACGTGGGAAGGGAAGAGTGAAGGAGACCAGCTCACATCCTTTGAGTAGATCTGTGAGTTGGGGGAGGGCCTGCATTAGGTTCTAGGTGTCTTCCCTGTCCTTGGGTTCCTTTGTCTTCCCACAGTGTGACCGATTTCAAACGCTGTCATTCCAGCTAAGCCGGTGTATGACTGAGGTAACATTGTGCACGAGCCGGTGGACCGTGGATGGACAGCAAGTGGAGTTGAACAGTAGTTTCCTTAGCTGGTGTGGTGTTGCAAGCTTTTAATCCCAGCGTGTGGGAGGCAGAGGGAGGCAGATTTATGTGAGCTTGAGGCCAGCCTGGTCTACAAATCAAGTCCAGGATAGCTAGGGCTCTGTTATATAGAGTACATAGAGAAATCCAGTCTGGAAAAACAAAAACAAAAACAAAAAAACCAAACCAAACAAGCACCAACCCCAAAAAGAACCGTAAGGGTTTCTGGAGAGACCCACCCACTTCATTTATGCCAGTTGATCACATTGATAGATCGGCCACTCTGTACAAAGCATTGTCCTGAGAAATGAGTTCTTTCTAATCTCTGTGTGTGATCCACTTCCTGGCAGGAGATCTTTATGTTCCCATTATGCAGATGAGGAAACGGAGGATCCACAAAGTTGAGTAACTTTCTCATAGACAGTAACTTGCCCTTCCAAGGCTGGTTATCATTTCTTCAACCACCATTTATTGGTTTCCTTCTGCATGCCGCTACAGGCTGCTTATTCTCCAGGGACAGAAGTTACCAGCATCCTCTGGGAAGTCGTCTGTTCCCACAGCACAGCAGTTACATGTGCAAGGGGAAGGGAGAGGGCAAAGCACTTTCCTATGTCCTATGGGGCCGGGGGCAGAGTGGATAACGGTGCTCTCTTCATAGGTGCCTTCTCTCTGGCTCTGCAGCCTCTACGGAGCTATCTCATGCTATTCAGGTTGACAGATGTTAGAACTGGCCCAGTGTCCTGTCACACCTGAATGCCAGAGTCCTGAGGGCTAGACCCTGTCCTTTTCCACGCTTTGCCCTATAGATTTTTTTAACCCCCTAGCCTGATGGTTCTGTAAGGGCATGACCCTTGTCACTGGGACTAGACAAGATGTTACTTCTCTGTTCTTGAATTCTTCCTAGCTTTTATTCAGGATTATTTCAATGAGGAGGAAGGTTAAGAAGAAAAAAAGGAAGAAAGGGAGGGAGGGGAGGAAGTAAAGAAGGAGGGAGGGAGGGAAGGTTGGAGGGCAGACAGGCAGGCAGACAGGCAGGCAGCAGCTTGGACCCTTTGGTACAATGAATCTTTACAACACAACCTCAGGAATATGCATGATGCCCACTGACTCAGGTATATTTGTGGTCCCATTAAGGGTGTAGCCCAAGACAGTGTGTAGCCAGTGTCTGAGCATTTCAAATTGGGTGTTGGCTCAAAGTCTCTGGTTCCTCAGCCTGGGCCCTGAGACAGGAGAGCCTGACAGTCTGCTTCTTGGGATGAACCTGGGAGAAACGTTACTTGCTTTTCTTCTGTGAGTTGGTCTGAGGCCCAGTGTATAGCGATGGATTTGAGGTCTAAGCCTCTGGCCTTTTTCCTCTTGCCAGACCCTTTGTTCTCCATTTCCAGAGTGCTTGCAGGATGTTAGTTCCTCCCTGAGGGGTCTTGGAGATTTAATAAGCTGTCTTAATAGGGAAAGAAGGAATGAAGTGTTTTATATTTGGTCCATCCACTTTGTAATTAGCCTTGAAACTTCCTGGCAACCTTGGTAGGTGTCTCCACTGGGAGTGGCCTATTTCAAGGTCAGTGATACAAATAGTCAAAGCCTACTCACCGGATCATAGACTAGCTTGTGGTCTAGGTCTAGGTAGGACACTGAGAAAAGGATGCCATCTGAGGCCAGAGCTAGAGGCTGGCCAGTGTTTACCACAAACCGCCTCATTATCTTGGAGGAACCATCCTGGCTTTCTGTGTCTGCTTCCCTGTTTGTTAAGTGCAGGTTTAGTGAAGTATCTCCCCATATCCATTTCAGCTCCAGACACTGTAGCCGGGGCTAGAAATGGGCAGGTTCATATTTCACAAGAAAGCTTTGGTATTCAGGAGCCTGGAGCTGCCTAGAAGTAGATCCCCATTTCCCGGGGATTACAAGATGTCTCTGTCTAGATAAAAAGGAAGCAGCCAGACTTTAACCCTGAGGCTAGCAGGAGACACAGCCAGGATCTTGGGTCACAAAGGTCTTCCAGGGTGACTATAACAAGCTTGCTGGCTTAGCTTTCTTTCAAACCCTGTTCCTTTGCTGCACATTGTTTTAATTGTTGCTAAGCAACATTCCCCCTCCCAACCCCCACCCCTCCTCCTTTTTGGCAAGGCATCCAAGGAATGAACCCATATCTTATTTAGTTTTAAATACCCACATGCAAAGGGGGAGGGCCTAACTTAAATTTTGTTTGTTCTTCTGATTTTAATCCGTGACAGGAATGCAGAGCTGACTCTTTGCCTGTCTTGTTAGGTAAGGGAAAAAAACCCGTCCGTCTGTTTAAGGTCCGCGTCAGAATGATGCCATGGGGCATCTTGAGGGTATTCTCCATGTGTGAGGCTGCCTTGTAGGAGAGGCTCTTGCAGCTTGTTCTTTACTCACAAAGTCAATTCGAATTTAATGAAAAGATTAGTAGGTTTTTATAATCTTCATTTCAGATTTGCTAGCTTATCTCAATCTTGCACCAACAGACTCCATTGAAAGGGAACAAAGCTGTAATTTAAATCAATTCCCCGGGCAACCTAGAACGCTTCCAGGGTGTTACACAATCAGTGGGGCTGGTTCCTGTAGCTTGATTATTGCAGGAGTCCCACACATTTCTTCCAGTAGCTCCCGTGTTCCTGCCCACTTTCTTGCAGATATGAGATGTGCGTCTGAGGCCTCTCGCATGACGGAATGGACACAGGTACTCTCCTGCTCCGAGTCCATTCGGTTTTGAATATTTGAGTCACCCTTGGCAAATAGAACTCAAGTGTCTCCTTCATAGTCACTTACCCTAATGGTTAATTCACTTGCTAACAGAGAATAATTTTCAGCTGTTTTCATCCTGAAAATGTTCCCAGCAAAATAAACATGATTACCATGTCCTCTAATTCAATCCCGCTGATGTGATGTGGCTTCCTCCATTTAAGAACAAATGGATTTTGAAGTCCCAGCCAGAGTAATTGGGTCAAACTGTCATATCATTGTATGGTCCTCCCGACAGCAGTATGTAGTGGTTGATTAAGGACTTTTCTTTTGGCAAAGGGTTTTTATAATCCTGTCTTGAGGGCATCAATGAAGATGAACATGCGGTGAATCACTTGAGCTTAAGATAACTTTATGAGAAAATCGGACTGGGGTAACTAGTGCACTGGAGCCAGAGGAGGATGCTGTGTCAGACTCGGGATTGGATTGTACCCAAAGCTTCCTTTTGTTTTTTGGGGTCATGGATTAAAACAAAATAAAGTTTTGTCCCATTTTCCCATGTTAATAACCAAACAAATGGTTCTGAGTACATTCTTCAGCCTTTACTTAAATTAGTTAAATCAGAAAATAGAAGAGGTATAGTGTTCGGTTCAAGATTACATAGTTAGAAATGACAGAGACAGAGTGGAAAAGCAGGGAGCCTGGCCCCAATACAACTACCCTGCCCTTTCCTGTGTCCTCCCCAAATATGTCACTCAGAGCTGCGTCTATAGGCTGGAGATGCATGCTAACTATAACCCCGACCTTCTAGCGTGGTGTTTTTTATTTATTTATTTGATTTTTAGTTATTTTATTTATGAGTACACTGTAGCTGTCTTAAGACACACCGGAAGAAGGCATCGGATTGCTTTACACATGGGTGTAAGCCATCATGTGGTTGCTGGGAATTGAACTTAGGACCTCTGGAAGAGCAGTTAGTGCTCTTAACACTAAGCCAGCTGGACAGTGGTGGCGCACGCCTTTAATCCCAGCACTTGGGAGGCAGAGGCAGGTGGATTTCTGAGTTCGAGGCCAGCCTGGTCTACAGAGTGAGTTCCAGGACAGCCAGGACTATACAGAGAAACCCTGTCTCGAAAAACCAAACCAAACCAAACCAAACCAAACCAAACCAAACCAAACCAAAACAAACCAAAACAAACCAAAACAAACCAAAACAAACCAAAACAAACCAAAACAAACAAAACACTAAGCCATCTCTCCAGCCCCCTAGCATAGTATTTATTACAGCGGTCTTCTTTTGTCTTTTCACCTAGACATGGGGCATGTGGAAGCACCACAAATCACCCTGCCTGTCTGCCCCCACACCTGTAATGTTGATCCCTAGCAAAAGCCAGTTGTAGAGCAGTCAGTGTTTTTTCCTGGTATGACATTTCATGGTTCCCAGCCCAACAAGTGTTTTCATTGATGACGTTTCAGATCAACTGGCCTCTGGTCTTTTCAGTGTGCAGTTTCATGTTGTAATCTCTTTCCAGACTACACAAGTCTGGTATTCTATACAAATTTGTCTTCTCCCTGGAACTTTGGGCTGTGTGTGGTCTCATTTTTTGCTACATGTTGGATCTTGATTAGTCCCCCAAAGAGTCATATCTGAAAGGCTTGGGCAACAAGGATGTGGTGGTACCTTTAAGAGGTGTGGCTTAGTGAGAAGACTTTAGGTCTTTGGGGTGGGGGTGGGGGAGGAGGCACTCTCCTCTGTTTCCTGCTGAGTTGACTGTCCCAGCACAAGCTCTTACTCTAGCCTTAAAGTACTTCTGCAGGGACAACCAGTCATGAGCTCCAAAACTATGAGCCAGCTAGTTCTTTTTCTTCATAGGTTGATTATCTCAAGCATTTGTTTTCATGAGAGGAAGCTGATCCATCCTCAGAGGGTAATTTTGTTTGTTTGTTTTTTGATTTGCTTGCTTTGTTTTTCTTCTTTTTTTGAACTCTAATGTTGAATCTTTATTGCCCCTTTGACATTTACAGTTTCAAGGTTTCTTGGCTGCCTTGTACGTACCTGATCTTGCACCTACCTGGTCATGGGTGCAACCCTGTGATGTGGGCAGTGTTATTGTTCCGATTTGACAGCTGGGCACCTTCTCTGTAGAGAGGGTAGGAAACCAGGCCGGACTTGGATTTGAACCCACATCTGGAAAACTGCAGAGTGTCCATCTGTAGAATGAATTTGTAGAGTTGTGCTTCTCAGGGGCCATGTGGGTCCTCTTGCTACATACCAAATCGAGCAGGCACAGTGCTCAGTGAGAAGAAGGTTTAACTCGGGCCTAGCAAGAGGCTAGGTCTCAAATCAACAGTGCAAGACAAGTGCTAGCAATGCTTCCCACCCCCCTCCTGGCCACACACCCCTACCCTGATGGGCTCCCACCTTTGTGCCTCTGGATGGGCCCTGTTTCATCCCTCTTCCCTGCCACCAGAGGAGTCAGAATAGAGCAGAGGGTGTGCTTGGCTACATGGAGCTGGTTGATTATGTGCTAACTCTGGTTTGGATGGATATTTTGTGTCCCAAGGACAGTATATCTGCAGTGGGACTTGGGGATTTGTGTTTCTAACAGACCCTTGAGCTCCTGCAGGGTGCCTACAGAGACAGTGATTGGTGCCTTCCCCTGGTCAGGTCTGTGGGACTTGGTTAAGAGCGAACAGAGTGCTTTAGTTGTAAAGAGCTTGGTCCCAACCAAGCCCTGATTTGTTTCTTCTTCTTCTTCTTCTTCTTCTTCTTCTTCTTCTTCTTCTTCTTCTTCTTCTTCTTCTTCTTCTTCTTCTTCTTCTCCTCCTCCTCCTCCTCCTCCTCCTCCTCCTCCTCCTCCTCCTCCTCCTCCTCCTCCTCCTCCTCCTCCTTCTCCTTCTCCTTCTCCTTCTCCTTCTCCTTCTCCTTCTCCTTCTCCTTCTCCTTCTCCTTCTCCTTCTCCTTCTCCTTCTCCTTCTCCTTCTCCTCCTCCTCCTCCTCCTCCTCCTCCTCCTCCTCCTCCTCCTCCTCCTCCTCCTCCTCCTCCTCCTCCTCCAGATTTATTTATCTTGTGTGTGTGAATACATTGTAACTATTTTTCAGGCACATCAGAAGACAGCAACAGATCCCATTACAGATGGTTGTGAGCCACCATGTGGATGCTGGGAGTTGAACTCAGGACCTCTGGAAGAGCAGTCAGTGCTCTTAACTGCTGAGCCGTCTCCTCAGCCCCGATTTGTTACTTCTGCATCCAGTTGCTTCCTTTGGTTCAAAAGGGAGTGAGCATCTGTTGAGGACTCAGAGAATTTCTGCTCTGGGACAGAGGTTAGGTAGATGTTCTCCTTTGACAGTCTCTGTTTTTACACCAAAGCACCCCAGCTGTTTTTCTGTTTGGCTTCCCGTGGAAACCCTATGGTTGGGACATGGATCAGCAAACAGCTGGAGAGAGGGCAGATCCAGGGGTCATGCTGAGAGGTCCTTGGGAAACCAAATGGGTTCAGTCTAGCAGTGGAGAAGGTTGCAGAGGGATGGAGAGGGGGAATTACTGAGGATGTGAAGCAGTGAGCAAACGGCAAAGCCAGAGCCTTCCAAGCTAAGGTCCTGGTGAGCGTCTGTAGCGAGACCATTGCTGCGGACGGTCAGTAGAGCAGAGGGTGTAGGAGTCCCAGCTGTGGGCTCAGAGGATTCAAGCCTCTGCCCTGCCTTTTACTGTCTAGGTGGCTATGGACAAGCCCAGTAAGCTCTCCCAGCCTTAGCTCTCCCGCCTGGTGTTGGTACTAATTAGCAGTACAGACATAGTACTGTTTCAGGATGAACTAGTATGTGTGAAATACTGTCTACATGTGCGGCACGGGTTACGTGTTCAGTACCTAGAAGAGACCGAATATGTTATTAGCAGCTTTCAGGGGATCTCTCAGAAAGACCCAGCATAGCTCTTGCTGTCTTCTAAAACATTGATCTGTGTTTTAAAGGCTCTCCTCATGAATCCATAGGCAGACCAATTTTTCTGTCTTTTGTTTTGGTTTTTTCGAGACAGGGTTTCTCTGTGTAGCCCTGGCTGTCCTGGAACTCACTCTCTGTAGACCAGGCTGGCCTCGAACTCAGAAATCCACCTGCCTCTGCCACCCAAGTGCTGGGATTAAAGGCGTGTGCCACCATGCCCGGCTTGTTTTGTTTTTTTGAGGCAGAATTTTCTGTGTAGCCCTAGCTGTTCTTGCACTGGAGACCAGGCTGGCTTTGAATGCACAGAGATCCGCCTGCCTCTGCCTCCTCTCTGCATGAATTAAAGCCATTATTACCTGGCTGCACAGACCAGCTTTAACCTCTCTGAATTTTATTGATTTTATTGAATATGGCAGTCAACAGAAAGGACATTGTAGAAACACACTGGCCTGAAGAAAAGAAGGAAAGGAGGGAGGGAGGGAGGGAGGGAGGGAGGGAGGGAGGGAGGAAGAGAGAGAGAGAGAGAGAGAGAGAGAGAGAGAGAGAGAACTTCTCTTGTCTGAGCAGCAAGCCAGTTTGCTCTTTCTCCAAAGCCACCTACCTCTCTGTCTCTACACCAGGGGCTGCAAATTTAAAGAGATTTAGGCCATTTGGCTTACTCTATCTGTCTCAAGGGCAATCACACTTCTAAAAGGGTTGTTGATTGATTACTTCTTTGTAGTGAGTTGACAACTCTCACTCAGAGCTGTGCGTGGCTCATACACGTGGTCAAAATTATGCTCCTCCCAGTAGCATCGGTTTGGGGATAGTGCAGGGAGAGCGTCCAAGAGCTGCTCATCAGTATGAAGAAAACTAATCTGAGAAGTTGTAAAAATTAGGACAATAAGCTCAGCAATTATTCCTTTTACTGACGTATAATATTTTTTTTTTCTGGACTGGTATTTTTCCAGGTACATTTATGTTCTACTTTGGGTGCCTCTGAGATGTCTGGATGTTTTATGCTGCTAAAATTATATGTGTCTAAAAATGTTACTAGTGATGACACTTACATATAAGCTCACTCGGGCTCATGCTAGCAAATTGCTGTAACCGGATGTTCTTTCCGGCCCTCTGTCATCCCACTAATGTGGTAACTGAGGCGCAGGGAAGAAACAGAACCATCCAGTTCAGGTGCAGCCATGAAGCCTGTCATGAGAATTTTGTTTTTGTCCTGCAGAAAAGGAATGGGGTGTTGTTGCCATAGTTTCAGTGACAAATTTGACCTTCGCTATAATAACATACAGCCTGAGAGAACCAGCTAACTGGTTTTCTAAAATTAGTATTCTCCAGTACATAAGGCAGCCAGAACGGAGTATTTAATTAAATATTATCCAAGTCTCGAAAAGCCCGAGGGAATGCAGTCCTCTGACCTGGGCAGAGGAGGAAGGAAACCAACCCATAATCCCTCTTGATTGGTCTTTTGGAATCTAGGAGAAGTGGAGTAGGTTTTTTTTTTTGTTTGTTTGTTTGTTTTAGTCCTGTTTTTTGAATATCCGCATCAGTTTTACTCTCAGAACTGTCAGGAGTGAGTTTCCACAGCTTGTTGAGGCAGCCGGACAACATCCAGCCATCCAACATTGCTTCTAGTTCTTTCCTCCAAGTCACAGAGTAACACTGTCTGAAAGTGTTGCTGGCCGGGCCAGGGCGCTGGCAAGGTCACCCCTTCAGGTCAGGGAGCGTGCTTGGTGTGAAGGCTGATACTTCCTGAGTGAAATCCTGGTGTTTTGAGCAGTTCCAACTTGTTTCTAAGCTCCTACTCCTTTGAATGCTTAAACGTGTCGTTAAGTGGAGCCAGCGTCTCCATGTTTTAAGTAGAGCTGTGGCCTGCCTCTTCCAGCCCTGTCCAGCCCCAAGCAATGATCTGTGTCTAGATTATCTAAAGTTTGATATCTCTCACCAACTGCCACTTAAGAGCTACAGTAGGTTTTTTTTTTTTTTTTTTAACGTGACTGGAAATACTGGAAATATCATTATTTCATGTTTTCTAGTTCAGAATGAGGTTTTCTAATCCTTTGCTGAGGTTCTTGTCCTTTTTCCTTGACACTGTCATCCCAGGGTAGCCCTAGCTGTGGCGGAAGCCTGACCTTGAGTTCACAGGCCTCCCTGTTCCTGAGATTGCAGCCTACGCCAGCAGGCCCAGGCCAGGAGCAGTTGAGTGCTGGGGTTATCCCCAGGGTTTGATGCATTGCTATGGTGACCGTTCCACATCAGTTGCCTTTAGTAGGTTTTCTCTCATGTAATTTTTATGGTTTAGCTCTGTGATTTTACCTTAAGATGGTTGTTAGTAGACTTCAAAGTGTGGAGTATACGTGAGGGAAGCTGGGTTACCTGTTTGCCTCTCCTCTCTCTTGTATTGTTGCTTGTTCCTGTACCGGTAATCTCAGTTGTGGTCGTGGAAACCGCATCCCTGGAAAGACTCTCAGAAAAGCAGCCCCACAGATGAGTGCATTGTGAGAGCGCCCGACTGCTCCCGAGCCTGTCTCCCTGCCCTGCAGGAATTTACAGTCTTAGAGCAAGAGACAAGTAACGCGTGCTCAGCAGGTTGGATCTCAAACATGACTTTATTCCATTAGGTCATTGTGTCCAAATAACTTGAATCCATTTTAGTAATAATAGCTTAAAAAAATGCAATAGAGCGCTCACTGGAAAAGTTGGGCATGCATTCTAAAGTACTTCCTGGTTTCCATTATGCGAATATCTTCAGGCCCTTCTGTTAATATGGATAACTAACAAAGCTGCTTTTCAGTAAACCATCCAAGAGGTAACTTGTAACAGGCCGGCTGCTGATGGAATGAACAACTAGAAAGCAATCTTGATTTGAGGGTAAAAGGCCTGACCCAGAGACTTTTTTTTTTTTTTTTTTTTTGTTTTTCGAGACAGGGTTTCTCTGTGTAGCACTGGCTGTCCTGGAACTCACTCTGTAGACCAGGCTGGCCTCGAACTCAGAAATCCGCCTGCCTCTGCCTCCCAAGTGCTGGGATTACAGGCGTGCGCCACCACGCCCGGCGACCCGGAGACTTTTATTGGCTCGGATAATCTCCACTGAGAGACATGAAGTACTGGCAGCTGGTGATCTCCCATATAGCCTTATTTTCTGCCGCCTGTTTTCGGCTTCCTTGTCCAACTTATGCTCTGTTCCTTTGTCCTGTGTCCTTGTGGTTTTAGTGAGTGGAATTTTGCAGGTAAGTTCAATGAAGTCTCAGCTATTCATTTTCCCCCTTATTGAAGACGTAATACTAGTTTGAGAGTCTTTATGCCTTTAAAGGGCTGTTTCTTTTTAAGTGAATATCATAAGTTTATTTTTTTTAAAGATGTACTGTCATCTTAAGCATTCTTATTTCATTAATGCTTGAAGGAACTTGTTTGTTCCCCAACTTCCCTCAATGATGTCCCGCTACCCAATCCCCAGAGTCTGTGACTATGTTCCCTCTGTGGTAAAAGAAACATCACAGATGTGATAAGGACCTTGAGATGGGAAGGTCTCTCCTATTTCCGGTTGTTCCCGATAAATCACAAGGGGTGCTGAAGGTTGGTGAGGATCATGAGTGTGAAGTTCGTGGCCACCGACCTACAGAATGGTACACAGAGGGGCCAAGGGAACCTGCTTTCTCCTGAAGCTTCACAAGGGACTCCCCTGCCTACTTCCAAATTTAGTGTGTGTGTGTGTGTGTGTGTGTGTGTGTGTGTGATCTGTGCACCAGTGCATGCACTTGGGAAAAGTAGGGATCAGATGCTAAGTGTTCCTTGATAGCTTTCTACATTATTGTATGAGACAGGGTCTCTCAGTGAGCCCCTGGGATTCTCCTGTTTCTGCTGCTCTGTCCTAGGATTACAGGTGCAGGGTGCTAGCTTTTTTCGTGGATCTTGAGAGACTAAGCCCCAATCTTTCAGCTTCTTAATGGTCTCTTAGGTTGAATTTACAAATTAGTTTACTCCTCAAATTACATTGTTAAGCATTGTAAGCCACAAGTGGCCTTTAAAATATTGCTTTACTTGTAGCCGACACATTTCGATACACAGGATTTTCTGTTCTTACTTAATTTTAATTATTTTCGTGTCTGTATTATTGTTCGTTATCCATGGCTATTTAGAAGTCTTTGTGTTTGTGGATTCATTTGTGTGTAGCTGTGTGTGTACACAGTTGTGTGAGTGTGGAGGTCAGAGGGTTAACCCCAGGTATTGTTCCTCAGAGGCCAGTTTACCTTGCTTTTTGACATAGATTCTCTCACTGGGACCTGGGGCTCATCCATTCAGCCAGGCTGGCTGGCTGGAGAGCCTCAGGTGTCTGCCTTTCTGCATGTTTTCACAGTTGGGATTACAAGTATGGCTGCCACCACGGCTGTCTTCTTATGTGGGTGTTGGGTATTGAACTCAGATCCTCATGCTCTTGACTGTGCTATCTGAAGTATTTTTATACTTCCAATTATATAAAACGGTTCTATTTATTTATTTTTATAATTTGAGGGTGACTGAGTTTCACTAGCTTTTTCTGTCTGTTGGATCAAACATTGCTGAACGTTGTCTGTTAAGATTTTGTAGGTTTGGTTTTTGGTGAATTGGGAACTACTCAGCATCCTGATTACAGTAGTGACGGCATGGGCTTATGCATGTGCTCAGGCTCAAAAAAAACCGATGTACCAAGCAAGACAGTGAATGTCACAATACGTAAACTTTGTAAAAGTTAAATTTCAACAGTGGATTATGCCGGTTTGCCTTAAAGTTCTTTTCTGACTTTATGTATAGTGAGGTTATGCTAATGCACAATAAGACTGATGAAACTGTTAAGAGTTTCCCAGTAAACAGTTTGTCATTATGAAGGGCATTTTTTTTTTCTGTTAATGCTTTATATACTAAAGCTTATTTTGGCTTATGCAAAATAAAACATTGGCAACAATCATTTTTGTATTTTTGTGGGTATAACTTTAACTAAATTATCTGCCGTATTTTAGAAATGTGTCTCGTAAGCTGTTTCTGAGCAGACACTTAGAAGCCATCCCATTTTTGCCGGCTAATTACAGTCTTTAGTTCGTTTGCATTTGTTGAGGATATCAGTATATTTAGGTTAAACTTTTTCTGTGTGTCCCTTTGTTTGGTTTTTTGCGCTCTTTCACTGAAGTTTTGGTTTTTGTTTTTTTTTGTTTTTTTTTTAATCACTATTTTGCCTGCTCCGTGTGTTTAAGCTGTGCTGGATGTGGGGGTGGGGTTATACCCTGTGTGTTTGCCTTAGAGATTGCCCCAGATGTTTTACTGTGCACGTGTAATTAAGCCTGACGTCAGGACCCTAAACCGTTTAAGCACCCGGTTTCCTCTTTAATGTTCCTAACTGGTCGGGCTTTTTGTTGTTGTTGTTGTTTGTTTGGTCTTGCAGAGTAAGTATAGATTTGTTTTACATTGCCTGTTTAAAAAGTTGGCCTGTGTCTCAGATGATTTTTCTCTGCCTCAAGAAAAGACGCCTTAGCTCTGGGGAATTCCAAAAGTGTTGTCATTTCTTTGTGTCTTCCACTTGTATCCTCAAGTGATAGTTTGGTATAGATTTATAGATTAAGAATGTCTCCCCCCCCCTCCTCCCCAGATTTGACTTCTCTTGTTTCTGTTCAGGTAAGAAGCAGAGAACACCTGGGTCTTTTCTCTTTTGCTGACACATTCAGATCTTTTCTCCCTGTGATTTTTGCAGTCTTCCTCCTGTGACTCCGGTGCTCATGTCCCTCTGTTATGGACAGTGTTGGTTAGATTTCCAGATCGGAAGTTGTTGTTTTGTAAATAATCACGGAGAAGTAAGAACCATGCAGAAGCGCTCCGGTCTGCTACTTTTTGGAGCTTTAGGGTATCTTTTTTTTTCTTTTTTTCTTTTTTACTTCTTTATTTTCATTTTTGCTATTTAGCTCAGACTTTCTTATTTCACATAATCTATTCTTGTTTACTAAGTCTATCGTATGATTGTTAGAGAAAGTAATTTTGTTTATATTTTTGTCTCACAGAATTACACTTGCGTCTTCCCCAGGCGTTGATCACTCCTGCTCCTCTAGCTTCAGGCCTCCACCTTAGTTTCTGTTCCATGAAGAGTTTCCTAGAGTAGTTTATCAGCCAGGGCTGTACCAGTTACTGTCGGGTATTTATATTGCCACCCCAAAGCATTGTGTATGTTGTGCTTTTGGTGGCTTGCCTGTGCGTTTTTTGCATTTCCTCTAGGAGCGCTGCCTTGAAGTTACACTCCTTCAGAAGAAACGGTTTTCTTTGCCTGTTGCCTGACGTGCGGCCATCAAAAGATTTCTTGAAATCAAATTCTTAAGTTTTTAATGATTTTTTTTGTTTTGTTTATTTTCTATCTAAAAATCTAAAAATCTACAGATTTCCAATGTGGCATGAATTCTAGTGACAGACCAATATGAGGGCGCACTCTAGTTCTAAATTATTATAGAGCGCCCCCCCACCCCCCCACCCCCCATGGACGCACTGAATGTAAAAATAAGTTACTATTATTCAGGACAGACTTGCTTGGGATTTACCATATACCCTGAGTCTGAGCTATACTCAAGGGCTGCTCCTCAGAAGTTGACCCTGAGTGGACTGAAGACAGCCATAGATACCTAGGGTTTCTAGACTCCCTTAGAAGAAATGCTTGCTTAAGGATAGACTTGAGCCCCTAACAGCTTCTCTGGATGCTTTTAAAATGTGTTTTACTATTTCCTCAAGCCTTTTGTTTTAGTTGAGAGGCTCATTCAGGGTACCCCATCTGTTACACTCCAAGGAAAAGAAATGCAAACGCGTGGAGTCTTTGTTCACAACCAGATCATTATCTGTGTGAAAGAAAGCAGGGCTACCAGGAGCTCCTCCAGTATTGTATTGTGTGGGTAGAATCATTAAAAAGAAACCCGACCTCTGTTTTTGAATATTCAAATTATAGGAAAGGGACTCAAGGTAGTTTTGGGTCAGATTTCCTCCACTAAATCAGTCACTTCATGCTCAAGGGTTAGGATGTTCTGTGTTAATATGGAAGCTCACATGGGAACTCCTTGCACTAACACCAGGTCAAACTAAACTAAACAAGCAAGCAAAGAGTGTGGCTTTCAAAGGGAGCCATGCAGATAAGATGTCCCCTGCCATGAATTAGGGCTCTAGAAGGTTTCTCTTATCTGTTGGAGGTGCTTTTCACTACAGTCAGAGAAGAGGTAAATCCATCTAACAGTGGCTTAAGGCATTGTTAACTGTTGGGCAGAAGGCGTTAGCTATGGCGACAGGCTCAAGACTCATTTCAACTTCCCAGTGGCCAGGTCTGAGGTCTGCTTTTCACAGCCTTGTCACTTAGCCGCTTACAGAATGGCTGTGGTCACTTCAGGCTGTATTTATTTTCCTGGCACGGAGTGAGAGGTGAGAGAGTGAGAGGCGAGAGCAGCAGCCTGAGTTCTGGTCTCACTCCTCTCTATTCCAAGGTCCGCCCGCCCCCTCCCCCGCCCCTCCCCCTCCATCCCTTCCCGTCCCCCCTCCCTCCCAGCCAGCTACTTCTACTGGTCAAAGCTGTTTCCTTCTCTCTCTCTCTCTCTTTCAAAGTATGGGGGGAAGGGAGGCACTCTTTCTCCCCCACGGTTAAGAAGCCATGAATCAGAAAGGTATTGGAAGTTTTTAGCATAGACAGCAGGATACATTATGGATTGCACACTGAGGAGCCCACCCGAGTTTCTGTACGCTAGGTTTTGGTGTGTTTTTTTTCCTGTTGAAGAACAGTGACTTTTATCAGCAGCATCTGTTAGGAACAAGCAGTTCTCTATCTAGTTGAAGCTGTCTGTGAAAAGGGATCGTAAATGAATCCAGGCAACAACAACAACAACAACTGTATGTTGCCCCAATGCTATTGTCACCTTTCTGTTGCTGTGACAAAACAGAGTAGCAAAGCTTTGAAAGAATGCATTTGATTTGGGACTCGGAGGTTCAAGAGCATTAGAGCAATGCCCAGCACATTTAAATGTTTGATCCCCACCCAGAAGTTACCAAGATGATCACGAGGCTAATCTCCCTCCCTCTTTCTTCCTGAGTTGGAAGAATAAACCCTCCCGAGGGCCCAGGGAGCTGGCAGCAGGGTCTTCTCTAGGTACGGTCAGAAGATGCAGTTGCTGGTGCACTAGAGCACGTGTGTACTGGAACCTTCCACTTGGTTCTCTGTCTTTCCATTATTCCTCATCTCAGCTTGGTGGAATTTACCCACTCTCTAGGTGCGCAGGATGATGGTGAGCGACATTTTGTGAAACTTGAGTCAGCTAGAAATTACAGCAAAATCTTGAGTATTTGACCCATGTTCCCCTGCGCTGCCCCTGCGTGCGTGCGTGCGTGCGTGCGTTCGTGCGTGCGTTCCGCCTTCAGCGCCAGAAGCCTTCAGGCATTAGTGTGCTTTGCTGCTGCTGTCTTTTTTTAAACACCATACACTATGCTAAAAGATTGTGAGTTTTTCTAAAGAATGGAAAATGACTTTAATGGTGCCTGTATAGAATGGTGTCTAAAACTCGACCTCATAAGCCAGGCGAGGAGAGGACTATGCTTCTTTGGCGTCTTAGAATTGCTGTGTGCTCCATTCTGATGTAAGTCTTGCATGCCCACCCTGGAGGAAGTGCTATGAGAGGAAGTGTGAGCACGTCAGATAGGACCAGGAAACCAGAGGGCTGACTTCCTGTGTTCTGGAAACAGTCTCTCCTCAGGAGCTGGACAAATTGAGTTCATACTTTGCTCTGTCTGACTACCAGCTTGTCCTCCAGCAATATCATTGTCCTTTTGGACCCTTGGGTCTTCGTCCATGATGTGACAGTGTGTTAGACTTGATAATAAGGCACAACACTACTTCCTGCAGGTCTAGGCCAAGCCGGGCCTGAGCAAGGCATGATTTACATTGTGATAATATTTGTAGTCACTCTTATCTCCTGGTAAATTTTAATCTCTGGATTGTGAAAGATTAGGCCTGACATTTTGTAATTGCTTCGCATCTTTAAAAATCACACGCTGGACAGTGGTGGCACATACCTTTAATCCCAGCTCTCAGAAGGCAGAGGCAGAGACAGAGGCAGAGGCAGAGGCAGATCTCTGAGTTCAAGGCCAGTCTGTTCTACTATGAGTTCCAGAACAGCCAAGGCTACACAGAGAAGGCCTGTCTGGGGGTTGGGGGGTGGGGGGAAATCACACAATCTTTAAATTAGAGTAACCCATTTCTTTCCTTCCTATTTATGTATATGAGTCACCAACATATGTATGCATTTATTAAAGTTACTTACTTAGCCAAGAAGTTAAAACATTTTTCTATACTTACCCACAATGGGAAGCTCTAACATAAGCAAAGAAAAGACTGGTTAATGCTCTCAGAAACCCTATTTCTATTCCTCTCGAAATAAGACGGATTTGGCTTTCTTGGTTGTATGTCAATTTGTGGCTTCAAAGGACTTTTGTATGGAGGGTGGCAAAGAAAAAAAAACGACACAGTGATGATATCAAAGGTTTCATAGTAAGACTCAATCAAATTCTAGTCACCGTTTACTATAAGAGAGTGCTGTCGAAGATTAGTTACACCGTAAAATACCATTCCCAGCAGAGATGGTCTTTTATGTATCTTATAGGCACACAGTCACTGTTCATTCCCATCTTCTTTCCCATATAATTATACTAGCAATAGAATTCATTTACCCACCACAAGCATTAGCTTTAATCTTCCCAGAGTCCATGCAGTATTGTGATAGATAGGGCCTAAGAAAAGGTGCAAGCCTATTTATTTAAAAAAAAATTAAGTTCATGTTTTTAATTAAATCATTAATTAAAATTTCTGCATGAGTGTGTGCACAGGAGTGGGCATGTGCGCCTGTGCACATGTGGCGGGCAAAAGAGGCCATTCATCGATAGTGAAATGGGGTTAGCGACATTCGCAGGAAGCTTGCGCTCACATCTGAACTCTGGTCCTCACGATTGTGGAGCAAGCGTTCGTAATTGCTGAGCCATCTCCCCAGTCCTCCTGCCTAATTAGAAAATCAAAATTTATGCACGTGCCTGCATGAGTGTTTGTGTATGTGTGACCCGCACATTTCTTGACTTATTTTTCTTTTCGGTGCTGGGTCTTGAACCCATGGCTTTTTATATGCGAGGCAAGCACTTGACCCCGGAGCCACTTCCATGGCCCAGCTATTTCAGGGCAGGGGTACCATTTATATTCCTTGGTCTCGTTCTGATATTTTAGATTGTTTTTCAAGTCCCCGCCTATGAAGCAAAGCTACACAGGTAGTTCAGGATGAGTCTTTGACCTTCGCCAAACCCACTCAGTAATTTCTCATGTGAGTTCAGAAGTCAGGCTCTATCTTGACGCCCAGCATAGGTCAGAACCTTGAAGAGTGACTGAATAGGGATAGGGAAATCATCATTAAAAACTGCTTCCGGATGGAGTCCCTCCTTGGCTCAGCTAAGCTTTGTTTTCAGTAGTGGATGAAGTTAATAAGACTTTAATCTGACTGTAAGTGGAAAGACACTGCCAAGATCAAATTGAAGTTGAATTAAAACCAGCGCAATTGAATTTGTCTAATTAATTGAGAATTACGGCTCAGTCCACTGTTCATCTTTGGTTTTTCACCTTTGTGCCAGGCAAACGCCCGGTTTGGATTAGTTACACATTTAGATTAACTTTTCCAGGGGTATTTGTAGCAACATCATCTGAGAACTTGATGAGTATCTAGTTGTACGTATGTATGTGTGTGAAATTAGGATGTTATCTCTTTAGTAAATAATCAGCCCCGCATCTCTCATCCTTTGATGATGTTTAACTTAGTCCATCAGGCTTAGCAGATGTTTGATTTCCGTCAAGCAGAAGATAAAGTTCAGCGCCGTCCCCTGCAGCCGTTTACCTCATCATGGATTGTACAGGCGGTGATGAATGCATTCTTTGTCCTGTTTATTGGGCTAGTGCCCGTGACTCGATTCCGTGTCCTCTCAAGGTGACGTGAAAGGCATTTCACGGAGGGGGAAGTCTCACATAGGTCATGAATCTCATTTTAGGACTGTGGCTAAGTGGACTTTTGGATTTGGTTAGGGTTTAGAGCACCCGCATTATCTCTCTAAGCCAGAGAAACAGTCCCAAGCTACAAAATTTGCACTTGACCATGGCGGGTAGCTGGTCCAATTCTCACCACCCCTTGAAACATTTGGATTTTTCCCCCCCTCTTAGCCAAAAAGGACTCCTCAAGGCAGAAGCTCATGTCTGACCTCCTGTTACTCAGCAGCCATTTTCAGGGGAAGGGACAGGTTTTCCTTAGAGTGCAAATAATGCTGCTAAACAGTCTGGGCTGGAAATCAACTTGTAAAACCTTAGTGCTCCTGAGAGGTTCCTGTTGTTGTCTGTCTGTTTGTCCGTCTGTCTGTTCGTTTGTTGGAGACTAGGTCTCACTATGTAGCCCTAATAGGGCTCAAACTCTCTATGAACACCAAACTGGCCTCAGACTTCGAGCTCTGCCTGCCTCTGCCTCTTGACTGCTGGGACTAAATATGTATGCCATTGTGTCTGGCTGATGTAAACATTTATTCACTTATCTATCTATCTATCTATCTATCTGTCTGTCTGTCTGTCTGTCTGTCTATCTATCTATCTATCTATCTATCTATTTTTATAGAAACTGTTGGCTGTTAGAAATATAGTATGTAAATATTTCATACATTTATTCCAAATAAATATCATGAGGGCTGATAAGTTGGATGCCTTGGGTAAAGGTACTTCCTGCTGAGTCTGACAGCCTGGGTTCCACCGCCATTTCCCACATGATAGAAGAAGAAGACACACTATTCAAAGTCATCTGCTGACCTGTGTGTGTGTGTGTGTGTGTGTGTGTGTGTGTACACAAATAAATTTAAGAACAATAGCTTGCTTGTTTTGTGAGGTAACATGTTCCTATGTATGTTTGGGGATGGGGAGTGCCTTTGTCCGTTGCTTTCCACCTTTGCTTTTTGAGACAGGTCTCTTACTGAACCTGGAGCTCATGCGATTTGCCTGGACTAGCGAGGCAGTGAGTTTCAGAGATCCCCCTGTCTCTGAGCCCTCAGAGCTGAGCTTACAGATGCATGCTGCCACACTGGCTTCAGACGTGAGTCTGGAGATCTGACCTGAGGCCCTGCCCTGCAGGCACTCTCTGGGTAAATTCATCTGTCCAGCTCCCAGAGCAGTGGTCCTCCAGCTCCCAGAGCAGTGGTCCTCACCCTTCCTGCTGCTGTGACCCGTCAACACACTTCCTCAGGTTGTGCTGATCTCCAGCCCAACCAGAACATTATTTTAGTTGCTATTTCATAACTGTAGTTTTGCTACTGTTATGAATTCCAATTAGATATCTGTGTTTTTTTTTTGTTTTTTTTGTTTTGTTTCTTTTGTTTGTTTGTTTTTTTGTAATTTTTTTTTTTTTTTTTTTTTTTTTTTTTTTTTGAGACAGGGTTTCTCTGTCCAGGATAGCCCTGGCTGTCCTGGAACTCACTCTGTAGACCAGGCTAGCCTCGAACTCAGAAATCTGCCTGCCTCTGCCTCCCAGAGTCTTGGGATTATAGGCGTGCGCCACCACCGCCCGGCGATATCTGCGTTTTTTTGATGGTCTTAAGTGACCCCAGTGAAAGGGTTGTTTTACCCCCCTCCCCCATCCACACTCACAGGCTGAGACCCGTAGGATGAGACCCCAAGTCCTAGATTAAATATACTGGCTTAATGCATTGACAGGAATGTTTAGGACATTTAGTTGTATATGAGGAGATTGAAATCAGAGTCACAAGTGACTTTCAGAGCCACTATGGCTATTTAAACAGAGGGGCTTCATATTATTTTTTTCTTCTAGCTAAAACACAAATCAACTATTTTTCTTTAGCATGACATAATAAACAAATGATAAAAACAATTAAAAGGCCCCCCTGGAGCTGTTAAGCCCCTAACAGGTCCATCGTGATTGACGCCCAGCAGTGCTTTGGTCCTTATGAGCATCAGTCGGACTTTTGCCTCCTTCGCTCTCCCTCCCCCCCTCTTTGGAGTCTCTGCACAGGTGATTTTCTTAAGGCTCTTAGGTGTTGTCTTCCATTACTCCACAGAAGTGGGTTCTTGCACTTCCCACTGTTGAGAGGTGAAAGTCTAATGGAATCAACGCTTTAAATCCCTCCCTCATCCTGGCCTTTCCTCAGTGGCTTCTGGCACTTTCTTTTCCACACCAGTAGCTTGAGTCTTCACTTTATTTCTCTCCATCCATTGTCTGTGTCTCCTCCTGTGAAGTGAGTGATTTTTATTCAGAAAAGGTTTGGTGCATCGGGCGATGGTGGCGCACGCCTGTAATCCCAGCACTTGGGAGGCAGATGCAGGCGGATTTCTGAGTTCGAGGCCAGCCTGGTCTACAGAGTGAGTTCCAGGACAGCCAGAGCTATACAGAGAAACCCTGTCTCAAAAAAATAAAAAATAAAAAAAATAAAAAAGGAAAAGGTTTGGTGCCATGAGAGCCTTTGGTAGAAGGAAGTGCAAGAAAAGAAAGAGACCTGGGTCTTTCTATTAATGCCTGAGTCAAGGCTTAGTCTCTCTTCCCTTCCCCCAAGAAACCGAATGTCTTCCCTGGAGACATTCAGTGCTCAGCTTTTCCCTGGAGGACTGCTCTTACTTCTGGAGTCAGGGCGGGAGCATTTCCTGTGCTTTCAGTCTCTTTATTGTTGAGGCAGGTGCCTGCCGACAGCTGGGTACCAGCAGGCCTTTGCTGGGTTCATCGCCTGTGCTTAAGATTTTCTTCGAAGACCCGGGGTTTCTCTCTAAGAAGATACCAGAGATATCTAGCCCATGGGCTGTTTATTTTAATCGATTTACTTACTTATTTTTTTAATTATTTTTCATACCATATATTTATATGGGCTATTTAAAGACACCCAGAGACTGCAGCAAACTAGATCCTTGCAGCAAGAACACTATATGTGTTTAAACTCTACTTATAGACATACTGACATTTACCTGCTACCACTGTGGTAACTATGTTATTGGGGGCTTTCTGTAAATTATGTAGTCTTGTACATAATTGCAAACCAACGTTATGTTATCTTTGTGCTTTGGCACATGTGTGTTTCTAAAGCATTACATGAAAGCAACAAAAACAAAGACAAAAGCACGTGAGAATTTAATGAGACCAGTCAGCTTCACCGGTGCTACAAGTTACATGTTTTGCCAGTACATGATGGAAAGAGTTAACAGGAAACCCTGTTTGGCTCAAGAATAGGGTGACTCCACAAAGACCCAAAGTGGCTGAAGAAGAGAGCGTGCCAGACTGTGTGTTCACAAGGTTCCTGGTGCTGCTGCTTCTGCACATAGCAGGCTTTAATGGACGCGCTGGTCTGTGCACAGGGATGGACCACAGTATGGGGGAGATTCCAGCTGGGGCTTCTCACAGTGGATGTCTAGAGGCCAAGGCTGCAGGGAAGGACCTTATGTGCTGCATGTGTTTAGCTGGTCTCCTTCTGATTTTGTTCAACATGTATCAAAAACACAAAAAAGACCATCTGGAGTCTTGAAAGGAAAAATAATGGGAACAGAGGGTGGTAGGATTGTGCCAGCATTGCTGTATTTATGGGGTGGACTCTAACTTGCCCCTCATTTGGGGGTCTGACATTGAGGGTTGAGCAATCATGAACTCAGAAAGGGTTTCTTCTTTCTTTTTTAAACCAGAATGCATCTTGTTGCTCAGTTTTGCCAAGAAATGCCCATGCTGCTTATCTAGAGAGCATAGTTTGCATTTCAGTTACGAAGGGTTTAGTAGATGTCTCTGGGTTGGCCTGAGGTCATAACAAAGCTAGCCTTGGTTTTGGTCAGTGACTTAACATTCCTTTAGCAAAAATACCCCTAACATTTGCAATAGCTGTAGTCTGTGCTCTTTGTAGTGCAGTAGACACAATGATAATACCCCACCTATAGTGATTTTGATAGTTCATAAATGTTTATTCTTTTATTTAAGTATAAACTCTGAAAATTGGAATGGTCCGATGATCATGGTTGTGTTATTCCTAAATTAAAGAGCAGGTTCTTTACTTATTCCTTTTACTTCCTCTTTGCTGTCTGACACATGGATTATACTTTCAAGCAACTCTTAATAGAAAAGACAGTTTGGTAGATCCAACTGAGCTTTTCTTGAGTAGATTTTGGAGGTACTGTGTTGAAATAGATTTGCCATTGTGTCCTAACATAGCAGAATCAATCCCATGTATCTTTTTGGAAAAATGTTTTAATCATTCTTTTATGTGCATGGCTGTAATTGTATATGTGCATGTATACCACATGCATGTAGTGCCCATGAGAGCTAGAGGAGGATATCAGGGTACCCTGGAAGTAAAGTTAAGGAGTGGCTGGCTATAAGCCACCATGTGGGGGCTGGGAATCCAACGTGGCCTTCTGTAAGAGCAGCCAGTGCTTGTATACACTGAGTCATCTACTCAGTTCTCTTTGAATCTGTTAAAATATGTTTTGTTTAAGGTTCTTATTGTAATTTAAAGGAAGACATTGTTTGAATGATGCTTTGTTCGTTCTTACCTCCCCTGGTAGACTGTGGGCAGAGACTTTATCTTTCTCGTTGACCTCTGCATCTCCACTACAAAATGAGACATTTTTCAGAAAACTTACAGTCAGCAAAAGCTTGTTGAATGAGTGTGTCAGAAAAGCAAAGACCATTACTATTTCATTCATGTATGAACTGCCATAGAACATGCCTAAAGTCTACTTGGAGACAGACATGGCCATTTTTAGATATCTTACAAAGACTATTAAGCAGGGCCATGAAAGATGAATTAGAGATAAAGAGGAATGGAACCTGTGAGATTGGAATGAGGGAAGGACCATTCTAATACAGAAATCTCTTCCTTCCTTCTTCTCTCTTTCCCTCCTTCCCTCCCTTCCTCTCATTTGCTCTAGTTACTGAGGATTAAACCTCCTAGGCAAGCATCCAGCCACTAAGCTATATGCCCAGGCTATTACAAGGCTATAGTCACAGATGGGTGAAGTACAGATGTACTATATCTTATTCGGAAACTCTGTGTGATGTTGAGGTTGGAGCAGATCTTAAGGCTCTTAATGGATAAAGACAATTTGATTTTGTTGTTAATAGTATTACTGTTAATTTAAAAATGGCCTTTCATGATGAGTTGCTATGATGAATGAATTATATACAATCACCTTATTTAGCTAACAGAGCAGTCTTATTATAGTGTAAGAAACCTGTCCAGCCTCATAGTCAGCAATGGATTCTATTCATCTTGGTAGGAACAGGGGTCCACTGAGCCCAGGGTTTCTCTGTGCCTGTGGAAGTGGGAATCATCCCCCTTTTTGCTGTTGAGTGTATGTCTGTGGGGGTGTTGGCTGGTATGTGTGTACATGGGTATTTGTATGTATGTGTGTACATGGGTGTCTTCAACTATGTGTGCACTCCTGTATGTGGAAGCCCCAGACTGATACCAGGAATCTTCCTCAGTCACTAATTTATTCATTGACCTAGGGTCTATCGGTTGAACTTATAGTTTGAAAATACAGCTAATGTAGCCCTGGGGATCCCTTTTCTTCCTCTGATCTCTGGATTTCAGGTGGGTCGTCATGCCCACCTGGCAGCCATGTGGATGCGGGGGACCTGAGGTCCAGGCCACATGTATGTACGGTGCCTGCTTTCCTCACAGATGTGTCCTCAGCCCTTACGGTGTTGTTCATACGGAAAGAAATGGGCACCATGTTTGTCACATTTCAGATGCTCTCGGGTCTGGGAAAATGAACTTCCGCCAAATTTTGTTTTTGGTAGCTGCTGATCTACAGTGATGCCATCGGTGGTCGATGGGGGCGGGGGCAGGGGAAGAGCGGGACAGAGGTAGTGTCTGTGAGAAGGTGATGAGAGAGCGATGCTGATTTAAACAGTAATTTCTTGTGTTCCTGTTTGTGGGTTGCCGATTTGGGTGGCCTGTGTTTATGAATGATAGGATAAATATGTTTCTGATGACAATCCAGAGAGGGAGCAAAACCGGCAATAAAACAAGGAACTGTTGCTCACGCATCAACTGGTAAGCAGCTCTCCTCTGTAACAGCACATGGCAGTATTGTGGGAGTTGGGAATGAGGGACGGAAGAGTCTGTTACCGAGAGCATGATCCGAGGATGGAGCTACACCCACGCAGAGTAGAGCCGCCATCTGGCTGGGGCTGCGCTTCTGAAACAATGTGCCATGGCTTAGAGAGTCTGGCAGATTCTTAGCCGAATGGGAACATCCAGTCTTAATGTTTTATGTTATAGAATGCATCGATCCTGTTTTGGAGAACGAAGGAGAGCCGACTTAAGCAGGTCCAAGTTAGGCAACTTAACCAAGACGGACCGCTAGTTAGAGCACTGTGACCTCTGTTGGACTATGACCTTTGAGAGACATCTGGTAATCATACTTAGCAGTTTGCTGTACCTCTTTCTCAAAGTTCTCCTGCCCATTTGAAGGCTGATAGGAATCTACGTAAGAGTACAATTTTAGGAATTTTCTTGTCCCGTAATGTTTCTTCCGCACCTTGCTCTTTACCCGATAATACTCCCATGGCCTTTCCCCGATCTTTTAGAGCTGGTATCTGTGTCTACACATTTACTACCTAGTTCTTTTTAAGTGCTGCACATTATTCATTCTATAGTACAACTATGCCAGAGCGGAGTTATCTACACTCCGTGGTGTATATACACATTTAAGTCATTCATTCATTTATTACTGTTATGAGTACTATTACCAAGTTAAATAAAGCAAAAAATTGTACAGCTCTTCATGTGCTATGCTTTTCTAAAGGCCGGATAAATATGAACTTTTTTTTTTGGGTAATTGCATCATGATCTTTGTTGGTCTTACAGGAAAAGGTTGAGTCAGGGAAGAAGTTAACAAATTATTTAATGTCCCATAAGCATGTTGTTGTTAGGATGTCAAGCCAGGCTGATTTCAGCGCCTTCATTGTGCCCTGGGCACTGTGCTGCATTTGAGTAGTCCCAGCCTCTTCCTAGGTCTTTGTTCACACGTCCAAGTGTTCACGATCCGGATGCGTGGCACAGCCATAGAGTTATCAAAGCTTTGTTTTCCTAGTACAGTTTTTAAAATGAACTCTGTTCTTTACGTCAGTTCGAATTCTGAGAAAAAGAGTCGAGAGGAATTTACAGCCCTTTCTCCCACACGGGAGAAACTGTGCTGATACCACGTATCAGAGTGGCAGACCCATGGGGATAGATGAGTGATGTCATTGTCACTCAAAGCTCATAGTGTGAGTGTTTCCCCCTTGACATGGTGTTTAGTAAGCTGGGCACATTGGCAATGGCGTGTGCTCTCTCCCTCAGCATCTTACAGACCAGGTGAACTGCTGTGCCTGTGCCTCTGTTCTAGCTGTCTAGTCCCCCTCCCTGACTCTTGGAAGTCATCAGTCTTTGAACTGCTTCTAGGCTGTTGTTCTCCCACCAGGAAGTCATGTAGTTAGAACAACTATGCCTCTCCCACACTAACTTTTTTAGTTACTAATACACTTTTAAATTTCCTCTGTATCTCTTCATGGCTCGACAGGTCATTTCCTTTTTAGCACTGAGTAATGTTTGGATAGACCCAAATCTCTATCCCTCTCTGAAGACATACAGGCTGCATTCAAGTTCTGCCCATTATAAATAAAGCTGCTGTCGACACCCACGAGCCGGTTTTGTGTGGACACGTTTTCAGCACTTTTGGGTAAATACTTAGAAACACCAAATAAACTTATTTTTTAATATAAAAATAACTAGGCATTCAACCCAAGATTGCTTCTGTTGAAAATAGACTTCGACAGTGTACGCCTTGCGTAGTGCTTCCAGTCTCTTATCAGCTAGAAACCATCAATAATTTAGTAAAATTTTTTGGTTCCGGCTTACTCATTCAATGAGTGGCAGTTGGTGACTTGAACCCAGAGCTTCAACTCTTAAATCACCCTTCAGTTTCTTTTTGACTGTGTTCAGTTCCTTCTCATTGGGATAAACTGTGTTAGCAGATGGTTTGATGAGACCTGCAAATAGTCATGTATTTATTTCCAGTTTAAAGAAAAATGTGTGTGTGTGTGTGTGTGTGTGTGTGTGTGTGTGTGTGTGTATAGTTTGAAAACTGAAGTTATCCTCTTTGAATTTGCTTTCTTTCATTACGTTAATTTTACTTATGATGTCCTTTTCTCCTCTACCAGAGGAGCAGTACAGGATAGTGACTCAGCCCAGGAAAGGTGGGACAGTCCCTGTTCTAAATGTGACTCTGAATTTGGGTTTTCAAGTGGTGATTTTGACTTGAGTGTAAATTCAGCAACAGTCACATGTTCATGGCATAAACTCATCTAAACTTATCAGACACTTTATTGTAACCATTTAAACCTGTGTCTCATTCCTTTCTCTGTTTTCTTTCCTACAAGAATATTCTGCGCTCCTGAATACGTTCTGAGCAGTATTGGACTATCCTCAAGTTGGCCAATGAATTCAGCTTGAAAACTGGGAAAAAGACGCTTCAGAGTGGATGTTCTGAATGAGATTGTTCTTTCATTTGGCAGGCAGAGTTATGTAAATATAAAGATGGCATAACCGAAGTAAAATAATTCTAATAGGGTAGGCGATCCGATGACGAGTTTCAACAGTGTTGAGGACACACTTAGATGGGGCAAGAAAAACTAAAAGTAACAGGGAGGGGGTAGGGGGTTAAGATATAGCTAAAGGGCCGGGCGGTGGTGGCGCACGCCTTTAATCCCAGCACTTGGGAGGCAGAGGCAGGTGGATCTCTGAGTTCGAGGCCAGCCTGGTCTACAGAGTGAGTTCCAGGACAGCCAGGGCTACACAGAGAAACCCTGTCTCGAAACAAACAAACAAACAAAACAAAAAACAAAAAACAAAAAAAAAAGATATAGCTAAAGGAAATTAATTACTGAATTTATTTTATATGAAAATATATGTACATATTAATTGATTAAAACCGTATAATTTGAAAAAGAAATGTACTCACATTATACTCTTTTATACACATTAAGAGAAAGCAGCCAGATCCCAAACAATAATTGCCACATTTTTTTTAAATATATGGAATCTAATTTAAACAATCGAAAAGAAAAAAAAACCCAGAAGGTAAAAGAGGAAACCATGTGGGATGGAGGAGGCGTGAGGGAGGGTGATGGTGACAGGATCTGAAAAATGGACACGGTGCAGGCCCAGGGAGGTGCCGTAACAAACCCAGCATTTTGCCCAATGAATTTATATTCACAAACTTAACATAAGCAATAAAGAAAATGCTGGTGCTGAAAGAGAAATGCAGCCACACTTGATATGCATGGAACAGTACTTCTATGATACTAGTTATACAAACTAATAACCAGCTCACGGTTAGAAAGCAGTAAATCAGCCTTGACTATGAAAAATGAGAAACACAGAATTGAGATAATCCAGCACAGAAGGATGTGGAGAGGTGGAGGGGCCACCAAGAATGTGGAGGTTGAGTGGCCGCGAGTTCCTGGACCACAGGTGAAACCTGACGGATTTCAAGGGCTCGTGCACGACTGTCACCATGGTAAACTTCCTGTGAAATTATAGCTGCGTTTGGGCTTCTCTGTCCAAGAGAGCAGCGAAGACTTAGTTCTCTTGAAGCCCTCAAAACTTAGAAGAGTCTGGGTGAACAGGGTAGCTTTACCACACAGGTTGAACAAACAGGAGAGTTCCTCGGTCCATGTAAACTACCCCATCGTCTCTGCAGAGGAGAGGCCATGGTGGATCGTGGTAATATGGCCAAGTGGCAGGTGATAGCTTCAGATTTCCTATCTTGGTCTAAGTGTTGATATTGTTGTTGTTTAAAGTTCAGCACACTAGAGAGCTTGGAGACCTGGGAACACTGGCTGCTTTGAGGAGTCAGGGTATTGTCTTAGTGTGGTATTCAGGGATGTGCCTGGAACTGTCGGAGGATGAAGTGGACTTGTTCCAAATGTCTCCCGGTACACACTCTGCACCTCACCTGCTTGGCCACCATTTGCTGATTATTCTCCTGTAGGGTTTGGTTTTGGTTGAGGAGTCTCAGAACAATGGAGACGCTCTGCCTGGTGGGTATTTGGTTTTTTCCTATAATGGAAATGATGCCAGTGGAATTCTATCTTAGTAGAGGACTTCCCTAATTGAGAAGGACTGTGTCAAGCTTCCTGGGTTCTCTTAAAAATGTTCAGCCAGTTCTAGCAACTGATAATGACGATGAAATGGCTTCGAGAAATTGGTGCAGGATTTTTTTTTTAACTTTTTAATCTTGATATTTGCAGATGAATAATTTGCCAGAACTTATGCACTTTTGTGACCCACAAGTCATTATAATACGTTTCTGGGCTGAGATGTGTTAATTTTGGAAAGATGGTGTGGTACACTCACTGACGGTTAACAGGGGGAAAATAATTTTTATTACATACTTTTATTTCTGACTTTTGAATCTGAAAAGGAGTTTGGAAAAGGTTAAACTTTCCTCAGAATGGCAGCTATAATCACTGCCACTGCCTGCCCATCCCTCCCTCCCTCCCTCCCTCCTGCCCTCCCTCCTGCCTTCCCTTCCTTTCTTCCCTCTCCCAACCACCCCTTTTGGTCACAGTGTTAGATTTTAATATTTATGGTCGAGCTTGAATAACTTAAAGGCTTTTTTTTTTAAAAAATTGAATATGGGTTAACAGAACACGAGCAGTAGACCTGCTGATAAATATTTTAAAATTTAAGCAGATAAATGTTTGTTTTGCTGTAAAGGTCACATTCGAAATTCAATGCTCCTGACTTTTAGAATGGCCATTTTTCTTAGAGGAACAATTTAGACAAGTTGAACTGAACAGTTCTAGCATCTTTGGCATTTATTCAACTTTGTCTTTAACTCCCGTTGACTTTACTGTGTCAAAGACTGGAACTTAAATACACATCACAAAATCCCTTAAAAGAAAACTATCCCATTTTGTCTTTTGTAAGAAAAATTATGAGACTGTAAAGTTAAGATGCATTAAGTAGGCTTGCATTTTGAATGCCGATAATCCCATTTGTCTTAAAATCTTGGCTTGTGGTAACCATAGATTTTTAGTTTTCGTTTTACTGATAGTGTGTGGGAGTGGGGGGGAAGGAGGAGACACTGAGTGGGTGAAGCAGTTGGACTAATTGTTTAAACTGAGATTACTTAGGAAAAGATATCTGACATGTTTACTTTACACGGAGCAAATTGTTTACAGTAGAGATCATTTAAATGTGCGTTACCAATATCTCAAGTTTTACATTTGCCAACCCTGTATGTTGAGATTTTCCAGAATCTTCCAGTGACAGCCGTTCCTCTAACAGACATTAGGACTTTGCACTTAGCTAAAAATAGCTCACCTTTGGAGGTGCTACTCCTTTTCAAAAGAATATTGGGTGCCCACAGTGCAGTATCCTAAGTGTGGGAGGGGGGATGGTAAGTTGTCTTTGCCCTTCTAGGCCCGGCTCTCCGGGCGGGTGGGATAAGACACTACGCAAGTCAATAGTCACTTGTAAGACCACACCCAGCCCTGATACATGCCTTGAGTGTGGAGCATGGAGATCGGATACAGCGGGGCTGGAAGGAATGTGCTAGGCCTTCACTAACTTGGCTGATGAGGGAAATCTCCAGAGGGAGCACATAGGCTTGTGTTTACCTTAGGCAGCTGCCCATAAGAGCTTATAGAAGGAGAAGGATGTAGAAGGCCCCATGAACCACCAACATAAAAGCCAGGTCATGAGCACATTAGCTCTGGAGAAAGGCGGAGAGCATCAGGGAACCAAACGGTGACTCCAGCTCAGTCATACTGCATGGAGTCCAGCTGTGTCCAGTTGTTTTTCTCCTCTATTCAGGGGATTGGAATCATTTGATGAATTTGATTTTTCTAAAGCCATGTAAAGTTAAGGTAATGAAAATCTCGATTTCCTAGTGAACTCTAAAGCATATGTTCTTGGTCTTGGGGTCATCCCCATCCGTGCTCCACACACTTCCACCGCTCCTCCTTCCCTTACCTGCCCTTTGTCATCATGGATTGCTCAGGAATGATTAGGCTCCTGCGTGTCAATAAACCAATAAACATACACTGTGAATGCGGGTGTATGTGCTCCTGTCTATTACATAAAAAAGAATATTCTTTAGGTTTAGATTCATTTGCTTACGCTGATATAAGTGGTTTGAAAGACAGAAATTTCCTGTCATGCCTAAATTAAAGTCTTTGCAGGAAAGCTTAGTGAGGGAGTCATCAGATCCTGCTGTGGGCTAGCTCATGGTAGTTTGTTGGCTGTTTTGTTATTCATTGCTTTGGCTACTTTTATCAATATATACCTTGATATTCATGTGACACTTTACTCACTTAAAATGCTTTACAATATGGAATTATAACTTTAAAAACCTCATTAAGCCTTTTTTTTTTTCAATTTTTTCAATTTTTGTCTAAGTCGAGGACACTTTGCTGGAGTCCATTTTCTGATTCTCCCCTTGCGCCGTCTGAGTCAGGGGATTGAACTTAGTTGTTAGGATTGATGTCAAGTGCTGAGCCATCTCTCCGGCCCTGTAACTATTTAAAAATATTATTTTTTATTTTTAATTATGTATATGTGAGGATGCCCGTGGAAGTGTTGGATTCCCTACAGCTGGAGTTAGAGGAAGTTGTGAGCTGCCCCATGCTTGGAAATGATCTCTGTCTGGTCCACTACAAGAGCAGTACAAGTTCGCAACCACAGATCTCTCTCTCCAGTCCCAATTATAGTTATTTTAAAGCCGTCATTTAAAGTAGGGTGTACTCTGCATTGGTTTGACTTACTCATAATTAACTGCATCTATAGTGACCCAATAATGTCACATTTTTACGTAGTGTATAAGTTTTATACGAAATAATTCCTTCTATGGAATGTAATAGCCGTGGTATCAGGACATGGTGCCTTTGGGAAGTGACATGGTCATGAGGGTTCTGCTCTGGTATGGGTGAGAGTGATGCTCAGTTTGCTGGCTGTGATGGGATACCTGTTTGGTTGTTCATTAGTCTTCTTGATATTCATGTGACATGGTACTCTCTACATGTACCCTTTTCAAATATGGCATTATACCAAAAATCATAGTACAACTCTTCCCGTTCATTATGATCATTGCCATTAAGGAATAGAGTTTGTCCTTGTGGGCAGGACATGATGGCACAGCATGTCGGAGGGAGTGTGGTGGTAGGAGCTAGCTAGCCCTTCCTGTGTGTCACATCTTGGTAAATTAGAAAGCAAGATCTGTGGGCAGGAACAAGCAGCAGATTCAGTACTAAGACATAGGCCCAGGGAAGAACTCCTTCTCATTGGCAAGACAGGTAGAGCTTCTACAACCTTCTAAAACAGAGCTATCCTTTGAGGACCACAAGTTCAAGCACATGAACTGTGCGTGACATATATGTCCCTAGGCGGACATTTCATATTTATGTCATAATGGTCCTCATTATAAAAAGAGGCCTTTAGGCTTAGATTTTTCAAAACCTACTTCAATAAGGGATCTTAAATGCTTTAACCTTCCTTCTAGCCCACCACCCACTAGAGGTAATGGAAAAGAAAGGTTATTAAGATACGGGGGAAGTAGACCTGTTTAGAACTAGTTCTTTGAGGGAGATTCCAGTCTTTGCTATCAAAATATCAGCGGTTCAGTCCACTAGCAAACCACCAAGCACGAATCCGCAGCTTCTGTCCAGTCCCCTTGGGAGACACCACACATCAGCTGCAGTCCACTCCGCAGACACCACACATGAATCAGCAGTGGCAGCTGGATCCAGACTATCACGAGAGGTTCTTTGGCAAGTTATTTCCTATGACATCATGGCAAGTGAAGATCAGCAGTGGGGTGTAAGACCCCAGAACCAGAGCATCATTGTCACACACTAACGGGGTGGTGCAAGGTGGCCTAAAGCACAAGCCTTGTCCCACCATCTGTGATTATATTTATTCTCTTTCTAAACATCACATATCGTTCCATGCGTCTGCTTCAGCAGAACATCCTCTCACCTGTGTCTGCTTCAGCAGAACATCCTCTCACCTCTTTGCCCCAACAAAACATCATTAAGATCTAACCAAAGACCATCTAACTGGAGACCATCATTATGGTCTTCAAAGAAACCAGAACTTTCCACTTTAGAGACCCATGGGGTTGGAGTCTCCGTAGTTGAGAGCACTGGCTCCTCTTCTAGAAAACTTGGGTTAGATTGCTAGCACCTACATGGCAGCTCACAAGTGCTGTAACTCCAGCTCCAGGGGATATGAGGCCCTCTTCTGTCCATAGCTACATCCCCCACCCCCCATCCCTACACAGAGAAGACAGAGAGACAGAGAAAGAAAGAAAGAAAGAAAGAAAGGAAGGAAGGAAGGAAGGAAGGAAGAAGGAAGGAAGGAAGGAAGGAAGGAAGGAAGAAAGGAAGAAAGGAAGAAAGGAAGAAAGGAAGAAAGGAAGAAAGGAAGATAAGATAGAGCCTGAAAGAGAACCCTTGTCTTTTTTTAGTAGTTTCAACATTGTTCTTCATGCTGAGTTTTAATTGGTAGGTGGATGAATATCCAACACTACTAGCAGGAGAGTCCATAGTCACCAGTCCATTAAGTGTTAGAGAAGAAGTTTCTTGTCTTCCTTGTTCTGTCCCCGGCTTCTTTAGTGAACCCCCTGGTCCTTATACTGGAAAGATCCTCTCATGTGATGTATAGTAGCACTATATAACTTAACCTTCAGGTTACGACATTAATATTTCTGAAGCACTCTGAAGATGAAATACTTGTGATCATTTAAATTGAACTTTGTATTCTATTGCCAAGAAGTACACGGGCTCTCTCCATCCTTTTGCGGCTCCGTTGGCATGCAGGGCAGAGTTCTCCCAAGGTGAGAGGCTGCAGGACTCATCTTCTCTGGTGCTGAGTAGGGACACTTCTGAGTGATCACTGTGTGACTAGGCAGGATGCTGTAGGCCACTGAACAGAACATACTATAGAATGGAAATGTGATGTCAAAACAGGTTTTAAATTTAAACTTTTAAGAAATTAAGTTGAATGTAATGAGATTTGGCGATCAATGCCAGAGTCATTTGAAAAGCAATTCTCAACATTTTGCTAGGTATCTTAACTTGGAGATCGGTATCAGTGCTCAGGAATGTCGAGGTAGGGGAGGTAATTTCCTCACTCTTCTCCTGGCTTTCCGTTTTGTCTCAAGGCATGTACCAGGAAGTCCAGAGTTGCCTATCATGAATCCAAACAGCGTAATGACTGACTGTGTCGTGCCGTTGCTCTGGTAGCCAAACCCTCCGCACAAATAGGTTGCGGTGTCCTCTCAGATGAACTTTGGGAAAGTGTCTTGGAGGTAGGAGAGGATACAAATTTAGTTGTTAGAGGGCAACGTCCATCCTACAAATAGAGTCCCGTTGATCAATAACAGAGCAATGGCCCAGGAAGGTTTTCCACTTACTACACATTTGTGTTGGTATGAAGTATTGATACCAAGAATACGTATTTCCTTAGTCTGCTGTGCAAAGTGAGTTAGCACATGGCGAAGTCTTAAGCCACGCTTGTTAATGTCTTCACTTAGCATTACATGAAGATGAGAAGTGCTCTTGTCAGTTCTTCCCTGAGTGACAAATGGGTCGGTATCTCACCCTCATTATTTTTGCTCATCGTTCTTCTATAGTAGAGTGGTAAGATGCAACAGAGCTGGTGCTAACAGAATAGTTCCTGTGAATTTCCACAGATGCTGCAGGTTGGAGGTAGAAAGAGAGACAGGTATAATAAGATGAAGTCCTTTCTCTTGGAACTTAAACTGTTGTCGGAAAGCTGACTAATCAACAAGGGATTGCAGTAGAATGTATAAAATATTAGGCATCATTAATAGACCAAGATTCAAACCAGGAAAAGAACAACAAATTAACTATATGGGATGGGCTTGGTCACAGGAGCCATCACAGAGGAGATGGAACATGAGAGCCCTTGGAAGGTGTCAAAAGACAAAATCACAACGAATTTAGTTGTTAGATCTGAGAGGCTTTTGTCTTTGATTCAAAACTGAGGGCAACCTCCATCCTACAAATAGAGTCCCCGTTGATCAATAACAGAGCAATGGCTTTTACAAAGTATGAATAAGAGAAAAATAATAACTAGTGGTTAGCATTATTTAATCCAGGTTACTGCCTGTAAGAGTTAAAATAGAGGGACTTGTGTATAAAGTCAGATATAATTGGCATGTTTGGGAATTTGGCTATTATCTCTCCTTTAGCATGAATGATTGCACAATTGGCCTAGGACAGGAGCTTAGTCCAAAACATGTTTTGTTTTGTTTGTGTTGTGTGTGTTTATTAATCTTAATTCTTAATGAGTAAGAGAATAGATAATGGGATATTTCCTTGACTCTTCTGCCCCTAGTATGTCAATTAATGTTGAGATAAAAAAGTTGACTGTTGGTTACAGCAGGTACATGGTCATTGGAAGTCTGGAGGTCAGTACAGTAGGTGGGATGAATCAGAGCCCTACGAAGAGTGGATCCTAGCCGGGCGGTGGTGGCGCACGCCTGTAATCCTAGCACTTGGGAGGCAGAGGCAGGCGGATTTCTGAGTTCGAGGCCAGCCTGGTCTACAGAGTGAGTGCCAGGACAGCCAGGGCTATACAGGGAAACCCTGTCTCAAAAAAAAAAAAGAGTGGATCCAGATGAGGTTTTTACAATATAATGGCAGTGATGTTGCTTAGGGTAACTAGAGAGCCCAAGTCAGTACTCTACCTGTGGTCACCCTCTGCTGCTGGTGTCCGTACTGTCCCTCCGGGTGTGTGCACACCTTTTCTCTTTTTCTAGTTCAGTTAGGTTGTGTGTACACTTTCCTCCTTTTCACTTTCAGCTTCTATTCTTGTCCTCTTCACTTCCTGTTCTACAGCGCTCTGCTGTTACCTGTCACTCCTGTGCTGTGAAGATCCCAGCACAGATGAACGTGTCTTTCCTGCCTCTTTCCCAGGCAGGGAGGGCCTTGAGTGAGTAAGTTCAGTGCCGAGTGTGGGCGGTCATGGAGAGAACAGTGTGAGGAAGAGCTTGCAGGGGCCTTTGGCTGAGAGATGGGCAGAGCTCCAGGGGCGTGAAGGCCTACACGTGCACTGGTATTGGACCTGTTGGAGAAAGTCACTCCAGCCAACACAGGGAGCTTGCAAAAAGGAGATAGAAAAAGTCATAGCTAAAGAGATAAATGTTCTCAGCGTGTGGCTAGAGTGAAGGGAGTCCCAGGATTGGGCAGGACAGGGTCCAGATGGAAATGTCGATGAAGACTCTGTAGAGAAAGGTTTTTTTCTTCTGTATTTAAATGATATGGGCCTCTATGTTATTCTGGTGATGGTATGAAAGATGTGTTTATTTACCTTCAGTTTTTCATGCAAAATCCAAATTTTGTATTTAACATGTTTTTATTTTTATAATGTTATAAGAGTATTTGAGCCTATCTGTATTTCTAACAGCACAACTGAATAAATTATCACAGTGATTTTTTTGTTTTTTTTTTTTTTTAGGAACGTACAAGCAAACCACCTTTTAGATTCTTAGAACTACAGTCACTTTTGTGTCCACACTTTGTCTGGGAAAAAGATTACTGTCTGCCACCAAACAGAACTCAATGTGTGAGAAGTTTTGTTTCACTTGTCTTACATGTTGACCCCTCCAGAAGCTTCAGGGCAATAGTAAACCCCTGGTACCTTCTAAATGCACCTTTGAGAACACACTTTCTTTAGGGATTCATGGGCTCTATGATCCCCCGGCAGTGGATTTCAGATGAGGGAAGCCCACACAGCTGTTTTACAGCATCTTTCCGTGGAGACACAGATATTTTGGTATTTGAGAATAGGTCTTGGAGCTCGTCATGGGAGTTCCCAAAGACCAGCTGTTGAATGCATTTATACATACTTAATGAGGATTTTTATGAATGGCTATTAAAGATCTGAGGGCAGTTATATCCAGGTTCAAGGGAAGGATGTCCTATGGGAATTTAATATTTTTAAACTGTTGGCAAACCACAAACTGACATTTACTGGCGTTCTTGTGTTCACGGGTCTAACATAACAGCTGACGGCTGTGTCGCTGTGTGTTTCCTCTCTTCTGTCAACTCCACATTTGTGGTCCTCTTTAATTTGAAGCATCACGTATTTCCACACATGGAACTCTTAAGTTTTGGGTCTGTAATTATGAATGTCCATGCCTGATATTTTGTGTAGGTGCACACGGCACCCAGCATGTGTGGAGGTTAGGGGATAGCTTTGTAGTGTCAGTGGAACCCCAAGGACTGAGGACCGAACTCGGGTAGGTCGCCAGGTCTGTGTGGCAAGCCCCTATTACCCACAGCGCATCTCCCCAGCCCTGCACTCACATTTGGAGGCTTACTTACTGTTTCACTGTCCGACGCAGATACAGTGGGTAGAAGACAGTGACAAGATGCACAGCCGTCACAGGTGAATCTGAGGTTGTCACTTAGGTGGCTTGAATTTCATAAGCTCGTCAGCAATAGTGCTGCCGTCAGATGAGTGGTCCAGCCCAGTCACTGCACTTTTACTGACAATTTTAACACCAATTGAGGAATAGTGGCGCTCTTCAAAATTTGTTCTGGTGTGCAAGTAGTGTTTATGAAAGCTGTGCTGACACGAGCATATTTAACATGGTCTGAGAGTCATGTCATCTAAAGGGACAAGCAGGGCTATAAGCATTCTTTGAAGATGAATGACATGTTTAAGAGGAAAGAATAAAAGATCTTTTAAAATATAAAAAAAAAATGGTTTTGAATATTCTAGCCTCTTGGATAGCAAGTCTTAGAGGGGAGAGTCTGGATGCCTGAGAGGGGAGAGAGTCCGGATGCCTGAGAGGGGAGAGAGTCCGGATGCCTGAGAGGGGAGAGAGTCCGGATGCCTGAGAGGGGAGAGAGTCCGGATGCCTGAGAGGCCTCTGCTTCATTTTGTCTGTTACAGCGACGGACGGATCGATCAACCGTGTCCGGCATCATCTGTCCATTATGCCCAGCCTTTTGACCATTGTGACATGACACTGTCATCTACAGAGTTCATGACTGAGAACTGCCCAGTTGAGTTGTAAAACAACAACAACAACAAATTAAAATACAAACGAAACTCAAAACCTTAGATAATGGCTTAAGAATTTTGTGTTGGTCTACTTTTATAGTTTTCTCCTTGGCTGCAGGTTAGACATGCCTGTAGGTTCATGTTCTTGTGGTGCAGATTACTTTTAGTCCTTATGGGGAGAAGGGCTTGCCTAGTGGTGGTGATTATGAGTAGGGCACCAGTTAAGCATACCCTTCACTATGGTTATCTTTGATACATGGTCGTTACAACACTAGTAGTGCATAGCAGTAGTGCGTAGCATTATGCACATTGTTTGTTTTGTTTTGTTTTGTTTTGTTTTGTTTTGTTTTGTTTTGTTTTGTTTTGTTTTGTTTTTGAGACAGGGTTTCTCTGTGTGGTCCTGGCTGTCCTGGAATTCACTCGGTAGACCAGGCTGGCCTCGAACTCAGAAATCCGCCTGCCTCTGCCTCCCAAGTACTGGAATTACAGGCGTGCACCACCACGCCTGGCTCCATTATGCACATTGTTAACGCCTCTGGCGTTGAAGAGGCTCTGCTCATCTTTCACAAGTCTGCCCATGTGCCTTGGGGTTGACTGACGGCTTACCAGGTGACCTATTTCAACTGACCCAAAGCATGTCCCTTTGGGCAGAACACACAGTCAAGGGCAGACAAGGCCACTCCACCCACAGTCATTTGGCACTGAAAAGTTACAAGGCAAAGGGCATGGACACAGGAAGGAATGAGACCTGGGACCAAATGATGCAATTCGTCTTACAAGATCCCCTTTTAAATTGAATGTTGTAGTCTTCACGGTTTAACCCCAGGCCTCAATTATGTTAGACAAGTTCTGTATCAGTTTACCTTGTAAGACTGGCAACTTTTATACAGTACAACTGGTTTTATATCTTAATATCATAGTACAGCGTTGCTTTTCCTTAGCTCTTTATCAGGAATTATTTGATGACCAGAAAAAGTTAGCTTTGAGATTACTATACACACGACAGGCAAGCTAGCAGCTGTATGGCACCGGAGAGTAGGCGGGGACACCAGAAAGGACACAGGTGTGTCAGACCCTGAACGGTTGTCTCTTGGGCAGTAGAGTCATGAACCTTCTTTCCTTTGTGCTCTTGGCGCTCCCTTTCCCTCTTTATTGTATGTAGGACTCCATGTGGTCGCCTCAGTCTCAATTCTGTCAAGAATTTGAGCTCAGCCCTCACAGTTCTCTCATTGTCCGGGTCTCAATTCATAACCCAACTCCTAGCTCATGGGCTCTTTATTCCTCACTCCACTCTTGAGTAGAACAGAGTTTTGTCTTCATCTTTTTCTTTTTGGTCATTCATCCTACAGATGAAGATTCTTGACTTTATGTTACCATGATGACAAAGACAAGTTTCTGCCTCTAGTGGCCTTCTCCCTTCAGCCACGGACTCAGCATTCTGTACGCGCTTATGAATATCTTGTAGATGTCTCAGACTTGTACCCTGACTGGACAACTTGAATTCCTCCTCATAAACCTGCATTCATCAGTCCTCAGTGTTTTATTTGTGTAAGCCTCGGGATTCTTGGCTAAATGGTTTTTTATTTTGTTAGATTGGTTTTGTTTGTTTGTTTTGCTTTGTTTGTTTGTGCTGGGTGGCTCTTGAGTCGTTCCCAGTCAGTCTTTATTAATAGCAAATACAAAATGATTAGAGGAAGAACAAAAATTCCATTAATAGGAACATGCCTTGCCCCAAATTTTTTCAGCCTCCAGTCATCTATGGTTTAAGCAAAAGGACATCTCAGAGTGGGTAAGAGGATTACAACTAGTTTTGAACAATCCAAACACTAAAATGTTGGCAACTGGCGATTTAAAGGTACTTATGATGCTTATTGTGATATTTCTTAAAGGCAATTTCAATGAATGTTTACAAAAAAAAAAGTCTATAACTTCTCTTTCCATTTATTGCTAAATCATTGTGTAATATGCATCTATTATAGTGTTAATATACTGTGTATATATTATAAAGGAAAACATTGGAAAACATAAATAATGCAGATGAAATAAAGTAGAGCTTTAGCTTTCTGTTCTTTAACCTGTTTTATGTATTCATTTACTAGCATCTTAAACACAATGGATACACATTATCAACTAATTTTTGTGTGTTTTTTTTTAAGTATGTTAAGTGGCTTCACCTTGTTGAAATTTTTCAGTTTGTACTCAAAACTACATCTAAAAACTGCTTTTTCATTATTCGTTTTCCTTGTTGGAGTAACCACAGTTCTATGTCTGTTTCTATGAATTTGTTTACTTTGTTTTTAGAGGCAGGATTTTGCTATGTGGCCCAGAATGGCTTCTAAATTCACCTTGCTGTTCCTGCTGCAGCCTCCTGAGGGCTGGGGCAGTGGTAGTGTCACAGAATACTGGCTAAGCTAGGTTCCTCGTAGCATAGAATCAGAAGGTATTTGTGGTGTGTGACTGGTGAATTTCATATAGTAATCCTGTGGAGATTATCTGTGTTGTAGCATGTAACAGGGTTTCTTCCTTTTCATGGGCAAATGGGTTTCATTAGTTATTTATTCGCCTGCCAGTCACACCATTTGAACAGTGTGAATATTGATTGCTGTTGTGGCCATTGATACACAGATCTCGCACTGCATCCTGCTTTCAAGTATTTGAATATTTATTTCAAGTATTTGGAGTGGGCTTTGCTGGATCACATGTTAACTCTAATTTTAATTTTAATTTTATTTTTAAAGTAATCCTCATAGTTTTTTTCCATAGTTGTTTTATAATCCCAATAACAGTATACAAGGATTCTAATGTCCATACATTCAGCCAGACCTTGAGATTTTAACGATTACCTGTCTGTCTGTCTGTCTATAGACAGGATCTCAGAGGTGGTTTTTCCTCTTTTTCTTTTCTTCCTTTTTAACTGTCAAGGCCAAAGCTCACACAGAACGCTCCGCACATACTAGGTAGTGCAAAGCTGTACCCTTGGTCCTCTCCTCCCTTCGCATTTCCTAAATCTAGTCCAGAAGCAAGCCCGCTTGCTTTAGATACAAATCATCTTCTGTGACCCGACTGCTCTTTATCCTGACATCACTGTTCCGCTTCCCCCATCTCCATCAACTCTTTTTGGATGTTACCCTGGTCTCCTAACTGGGACTTCTGTCGGCACCCTTGCACAGTGATAAAGTGAACAGTCTGGCGCTCTCCTGTCCTCTATTCAAAACCCAGATGGCAACCATCACTCTGCAGAGAAGACCTGACATTCCTCCCTTGGTTTTGCAGCATCCAAAGCACCCCCCTCCCCCAATCAGGGCTTGCTTCCTTGTCCCCTGCCTTAAGCACAGCAAGTGGGATTTTCCCTGCTTGCATCGGATGTGCCCTCCACATGAGGGGCTGCGCTCATGGACACTGCTTGACTCACACCTTCCTGCCGTTCAAGTGCAACCATTCGAGTTGTCCCCTCTTCAGAGCGTTCCCCGCCCCCTTCTCTGAAAAGACAATGCCTGTGAACTGCTCCTAGCGTCTCTGCTTTCTGTGGTGTAAGCACTAGCTTCCTTCAGAGGTATCAGACTGCTTTTATTTGAGACTTTCCTCCATGTCTCCCCCGAGGAAATGTAAGCCTCACATGTGCAGAAATTCCATCTCAGTATCTGAAGGATGGCCCGTTCAGAAAAGATTTGTGCGATAAGCAGATAAAAGACTATATGCATGTGCTCTTACCTCTGAACAGTGCTCTCGGCACAGAGGGAGTAATAATGTGTGCACATGTGGGATTGTCAGGAGGGATGGTTTTCAGCGAAAACACCTTTCTTTCATTGGACTCCACTTCTCGGTGATTTCTGCAGCTCATGAGTTCTAGGTTATTGTCAAGAGCTTTGAGCGGAAAAGTAGAGATGCCTCACCTAACTGAAAACAACTCAGGGATTGATGACAGCTGTCTGTCTAGGTCCCCTTGGCCCTGGATCACCTTACCCAACTGATTCTTGGCTGCTTGCTACTAACCGCAATTCTATTTCCCATTGTAATGTGAGAGCAGAGCCTTGTTTGTCCACAGATTGCTTGTTGGAAGTGAGCAACGCAGCACAAAGCCAGAAATTCCTCCTGCAGGGGATGGTCCATTGACAAGCCTGTGGATTATACAGTGGAATTTCCTCTTACCCTCTCTTTTAATGACACCAAAATATAAAACCATAAACAATGGGCTTTTCTTCCCGGTTTGTTTGGGATACTTCTGACCTTCTCCCATCGGCTGTTCTGAGCTTTGGGGGGCTGTGGGATTAGAATCATGTATACTTGCATTGTTTTCTCATGGCTGTGTTCAGGACGAAGTTACGCTGATGGAGACATCCATTTAATTGTCAGGGCTTTGGCATTGTCGTGAGCACAGCTCTTCTACCTTACATGGTCTTCCACGCCGGGACAACGTGCTGCTGATGCGTCAGTGACGGTGATTGTGTCATAGGACTGGAGCATGGTCTCTGCCTGTTCCTGCCGCCTCTCAGCATGGAGCTGTTTCAGTCTTACTAGTTCTGATGTTTAAAGCAGAACTGCGGGTTGCTAGGGTCTTGATAGGTAACCAGGTACCTACTGATTGCAAGAGACCCGCGGGTGTGTAGACATCAGGACTGGAGGAGCTGGAGGGCCGGAGGGACACTCTTAGGGTACCAGTGTCGTTTAACTTGATCTGGGGGCTATTTGTATAAATGAGTTTCCTTTGAAAAATTCATGTTCTCTACTTAATGATGTGTATACATTCTACATACTTGTTTTGCCTCCGTTAAAAAAAAAAACAAAAACATGCTTCCCCTTTTAAAAATAGTGTATGATTAGCCGGGCGTTGGTGGCGCACGCCTTTAATCCCAGCACTTGGGAGGCAGAGGCAGGCGGATTTCTGAGTTCGAGGCCAGCCTGGTCTTCAGAGTGAGCTCCAGGACAGCCAGGACTACACAGAGAAACCCTGTCTCGAAAAAAAAAAAATAGTGTATGATTATTGTGTGTCTGTGCATAGTATTTGTGAGAATGTGTGTGATACAGTACACATCTAGATGCTAGAACACCAGCATACAACTTTGTGGGGTCAGTTATTTCTTTCCTCCTTTATGTGGCTTCTAGGGATCAAACTGGGTGGCCAGGCTTGCTTGATTGGAAAGTCCCTTTACCCACCGAGCTATCTCACTGGCCTCTTCTCCCTTCTTTCTGAGGTGGGAGTCTTGTTTGTTTGTTTGGTTGCTTGTTTGTTTTTCGAGACAGGGTTTCTCTGTGTAGCCCTGGCTGTCCTGGAACTCATTCTGTAGACCAGGCTGGCCTTGAACTCAGAAATCCACCTGCCTCTGCCTCCCAAGTGCTGGGATTAAAGGCATGTGCCACCTTACTATGTAGCCCAGGCTATCCTTGAGCTTAAAGGCCTCTTGGCTTATCCTCCAAAATGCTTAGATCAGAGTCATGCACCATCTGATTAAAGAAGTTTTCATGAGAAAAGACACCAACCATAGTACATGCTTACAAGCTCTCCTGCTGGAGAGAATCAAAGATCTTAGGCTTAGGCTAGTGTAGGAGTTAAAGAAGGACTGTTATAGGAAGGCAAATGAAATGGGATCTAACTCTTTTAAGGGAGGATTGAGAGAAGTCATGGAAGATTTAAACAGGACTTGTCTGCTCATTACCTTTTCTTGGTTCCTTCTACAGCTGAAGGATTAGATTGAGGAAGCTGGAACAGGCTGGTTAGATTTGAGAGCTGTGATAGTAAGCTTGGGAGATAAGATATCTTAAAGGTATGTAAGAGAATCTGTGCTCCAGGAGCGAGTTGCTCGTCCTCTCTCCAGACTTCACTGTTAGCATAGACTGACAGCTGAGTGAATGTGTGGATAATTGAAACCAAGAGTAGGTTTTGACTGTTGCTGTATTTTGTTATTGCTGTGTTGCTGATATATTTAAGATTGTACGGTGGGCTGCCGGGATGGCTCAGCAAGGACGAAGCGTGTTTGCTGTTCTTCCACAGTACCCAAGTCCAAGTCCCAGACCCACAGGTCTGTACCGTGCTTCACAGCCCCCCGTGTCTCCAGTTCTGGGGATACAACCTTCTCTTCTGAGGCCCATGGGCCCCAGCGACACACACGGTCCACATAGGTTAAACGAAATACTCATAAAACAAATCTAGAAACCAATTCAAAGATTGAACCCTGACTTTGTATTGGGGAAGAGTGGTGGAGTGGGAAGGTTTAAAACCCCTAATGTTTCTTTCTCTTTTTCTTTTAATTTATTTTTTCTTTTATTGGATATTTTCTTTATTTACATTATAAATGTTATCCCTTTTCCAGGTCTCCCCTCTGGAAGTCCCCTATCCCCTCCCCCCTGCCTCTATGAGGGTGCTTCCCCACCCACCCACTCCTGCCTTCCCACCCTGGCATTTCCCTACATGGGGCATCGAACACCCTGAAGCCACTCATTCCACTGATGTCCAAAGAGGCCATCCTCTGCCACATATGTGGCTGGAGTCCTGGGGTCTTCCATGTGTACTCTTTGGTTGGTGGTCCAGTCCCTGGGAGCTCCGGGTGGTGGTAGTGGTGGTTCTAGTTGGTTGACACTGTTGCTCCCCCCATGGAGCTGCAAACCCTCTCAGCTCCTTCAGTCTTCTCCAACTCCTTCATCGGGGACCCTGCACTCAGCCCAATGCTTGGCTGCAGGTTCTGCCCCTGTACTTGTCAGGCTCTGGCAGGGCCTCTCAGGAGACAGCTATACCAGGCTCCTGTCAGCATGCACTTCGAGGCATCCACAATAGCATCCAGGTTTGGTGACTCTATATGGGATAGATCTCCAGGTGGGGCAGTCTCTGGATGGCCTTTCCTTCAGCCTCTGCTCCGTATTTCCTCCTGTGAGTATTTTGATTCCCTTCTAAGAAGCACTGAAGCATCCACACTTTGGTCTTCTTTCTTCTTGAGCTTCATATGATGGTCTGTGAGTTGTATCTTGGGTATTCCGAACTTTGGGACTAATATCCACTCATCAGTGAGTGCATACCGTATGTGTTCTTTTGTGACTGAATCACCTCACTCAGTATATGTTCAAGCTCCATCCATTTGCCTGTGAATTTCATGAAGTCACTGTTTTTAATAGCTGAGTAGTATTCCATTGTGTAAATGTACCACATATTTTTGTATCCATTTCCCTGTTAAGGATGTTTATTTTTCAAAGTGGTGCTGGTCACCATCTGGGGAGCTAGCTTGTGGGTAAGGTGCATGCCACGCAAGCGTAGAGACTTGAGCTCAGATCCTGAGGCCTGCTGAATAAGCTTGATGTGTTCATTCATGCTTGTGACTGCAGTACCGGGCCAGGGAAGGGTAGGAAGAGACAGATCTAGGGCCCAGAGATAGGGCTGAGATGGTGATCTCCTGGTTCAGTGAGGAATGGTCTCAGAAAATAAGATGGATATGGATCGCAGTTTCAGCTGAGGAAGGTTTTGGTTGTTTCCATTTCTTAGCCACTGTGGGTGGTGAAGCGATGAACATGGCCGAACCAGGACCTGCGGAGGAGAATGTCTAGATCTTTGGGCATATGACAAGAAATGGTGTATCTGGAACATGTGGTAGATACAGTTTTAGATGATTCTTCATTGCCCAAGCTGATTGACTTCAGGAGAGAGAGCTAAGGAAGGAGCTGAGGGAGGAAAGGGAAAATGATGTAATTATGTTTTAATTAAAAATAGAAAAATTCTCAGAATAATAATAATAATGATGATGATGATGATAATAATAATAATAATAATAATAATAATAATAAAAGACATGTCAGTGCCACCTATGACCTCAGCATTCTCCTGCGTGGGTGAGCACGCCGCACATACTTGTGTCTACAGCACACACAGACACACAGCGCTGGTTGGGCTTATCGTCTAGGGAGTCCCAGAATGTTTACTTGCTCACTTTCATCTTGATGTATGAAGAAATAAAGTTATACTAGGTAGAAGCTGACGCGGAGAAACTGAAGTTCTTTGCTGACATACGAGGAGCAGTCGTACCTACAAAGAGGATTGGTGGATGAACACTGAGACCGTCGGCATCACGGGGCAGGACTGAAAGTGACTCGAGGGCAAGTGGGAAAACCCGCTGCTGGATGTGAGTCCCCAGCGGGATTCCGGAGCCCACCCCGGTCTAAGCTGGTGTGAACGGATGGTAGGTCATGTGGAAAGGATTTCTGGGGAGAATCCACACCAGTTGGGGGAAAACGCATACTTGGCAGGAAAAAAGTATAGTAATGTGAGGAAGCAGACACATTTCAGACAAAGAGGGACCTGAAAGGAGCAACTGCAGGACAGGGGGCAGAAGGACAGTGGGGCAGAAGGATGGTGGGGCGGTGCTGGTAAGACACGAGCTCACTGCCCACCTCTGCTCTCGCCCCCGCTAATGTTCTTATCTGAAGGTGGGTTCAGCACTTAAATGAAAACTGCATGTGGCAGGGATTCTCGTTCATTCCTAAGGTCAGGAGCAAACCTTAGAGATAACTTCTTCCACCTGCTATTTAGGAGAGGGCGTGGGGACACCCAAAGCCAAGGCGGTATCTTGCTGAGGGGTGAACAGAGATTGCTTTGCTTTTTGGTTTGTTTCTTGAGACAGAGTTTTGCTATATAGCCCGGGGTGGTCTCAGGCTGGCTCGTTTGCTTCAGGCTTCTCAGTCCTGGGACTGTAGGTGTGTGCCACCATGCTCGCCTTCAGAACTCCTTGATTGGAAAACATTCCAATTATTCGTTTATTCATCAAGTACCGTGTTAAGCATGTAGCTCCTATAAGCCTCAGCTCTGGACTAGGCCTTGAAATGTTGCTGCAGCAAATATCCCCTAGCCATCAGAACCACCCTTGGCTGCCTCGTGGAGTCTAATCAAATGAAGTAATGCAAGGATCACAGGGTTTCTAGTGCAGTGAGTGTCCTTTGCAAGATACTGGCTGAATGTGACAGCAGCTTGGTTTATTAGGAAGCAAGGTGTGTGTCCCATAGGTCCCTCCTGAGTTTTTAGTATGATTGGAGCAGGGACCCGAGGACACGAAGAGCCATGCAGCTGAACTGTCTGAGATGCAGGCTCTCATGCCCTGCCATCTGCACTGGTGTTGTTCGGATGTTGCAGACTGTTGGTTTTTGAACTTCACCATACAAGGCTGTCTCTCGGGCATCTTGTTAGCAGTGTAGATTCTGCAGATCCACAAGTGCGAATTGAGGGCTCACATCTCGAGCAAACTACCAGAATCACCAATGCCAGAGAGTGGACCACCCGGCATAGCAACATTATACACGCCTAAAGCTGTAAGGAGGTCCTTGACAGAAGCTTGATTTTCATTAGTTTGGGTTATGTTATTTGAACTTTTCTAGATTATAATAAAAAGATATAATTTCATATATTATATAGTTATATCTGAACTTTAAGGCAAGATCTACCCACTTGAATCCAGAGCTTGACAGTGTGGCTAGTTCAGACAGAGGACTTACTCCAAGCGTCCCCTGTCTGCTCTCCCAAGCACTGGATGGCAGGTGGCCACACCCACCCTGCATGTATGTGACTGCTAAGCATCTGACCTCTATTCCTCATGCTTTTCTAGCAAGGGCCCACCCACTGAGCCCCTCCACAGTCACACTCCAGCTTTACAGTAGTAATTAAACCATTCTGTGCCGGCTCAGAGACTCAAAGGGTGGTAACCTTCTTATCTGAAGCTCATACAATAACCAGTGACAGCAAAATTATACATTTTATAAACATCTTGAAATATTAGCCCTTCCGACTCATAATTTGTTTATGGCATGTAGAACGAGAAAAATTATTATTTTCACATTGCTCTACTCCTTGACAACCCTTGGGCTTTTTAAAGGTTGTAAAAGTACGTAGGTGTATTTTTTTTTTTTACAAAAATTATTTGATATGGGTTTAAGAATTTTAATTACATAAGATTTTTTAGGAAACAGCTCCTTTAGGTGATTTTTAAAAAAGTTTCTCAAATGATTTTGTTGTTGTTGTTGTTGTTTTCTTTTGAGTGACAGTATTGGAGAATTCAATATTAGAGCAAACAGTTCAGTTTCAATCTTTTCAATTAGTTTCCTACCTTTGTGGAATACTCTGAGTTGATTAATAATATCACCTGTCTGTGTGAAGTTTCTAGTTGAGGTTAATTATGGCGGGAAGACCGACCCTAATTGTGGGTGGCACTGTCCCAAGGTAGAGACCTCAAGCTACATCAGAACAAGAAAGCAAGCTGAGCCTCAGTATTCCTCCAGCCCCGCATCCTAAACTGTGAGAGCAGCGTGACCAGTTCCCCACACCGCAGGCCATCCTTGACAGGACTGGCACCATGCTCTTGAACCACAAGCCCGATTAAACCCTGCTCTGTTTAATCTGCTTTGGTGATACTTTTGTCACAGCAAGGAATGTAACTAACAGGTCCTGTGCTCACCTGAGGAAGTCCGTCCAATAACAAGACTGCAAGTTTACTTTCTGGTCCAGATTGCCCTGCTAGTGAGAATTGGGGAGTTGGAGATCTGTTCAGAGCTCGGAAAGGTACAAGTACTTATTCTGCCCAATGTCCCTGCAGTCTGCCCTGAGATTCTCCAGTGTCATTGAGTCTTCGTTGCTAACGGAGCCTTGTATGCCATGATCTTCCCTTTGACAGTTATGTATGAGGTCCAATCGTTGAGATGTTCCCCATGACTGTTATGATAAAAGGTAGAGTTCCTGTCCTGGTTAGTATTTTGTTGACTTGACACAAATCTTGGCATACACAGGAAGACTGACATGACAAAATGCCCCCATAAGATCGGTCTGTAGGAAAGTCTGTGGGGTATTTTCTTGGTTCATGATTGATGTGGAGGGCAGTGCCATCCCTTGGCAGGTGGTCCTGGATAGTATAAAAAAGCAAGCTGAACTAACCTAGGAATAAGCAGCATTCCTATGTGTCTTCTGCTTCAGTTCTTAGTCCAGGTTCCCCCTGACTTCCCTGGATGGTGGATTGCAAAGCTATGAGCTGAAATAAACCTTTCCCCCCCCCACCCCCCAAGTTGTTTGGTCATGGTGTTTATCCCAGCAACAAGAGAAACCCCAAGATGTTCCCAAGAACAGCTGTTACAGATAACCAGATATCAGAAGGTTTGCTGTGTCTCTTAGATTTTATATGTAAGACTACTTACTTCTTGTAACCTTATGCTGGAAGACATTTCTAACTGTGAAACTTTTGTAGAGCTATCAAAAGAGTAGTACACAAGAGGTCTTTTATTTCTATAGTGTCATGAAAATGTCAAAGTAAAATAACATCTGTAGTTTTGATTCAAAGGAAAAAAATATTGCCTCATGTGGTATTACTGATTTTAGCATATTGTAACATTATGTTTAGCTCCATGTAGTCAGTACAGTGAGTGGCTCTGTGGCCTCTGCTGTCTGATTGTTCTGACTCAAATGCAGTAGCTTTGAGAGCTTGGGGAGGCATGGTAGGGTCAAATTGCCATGGGTTAGTTCCTGGATATGTGATACTATGGAATTCTTTAAGTTCTTGTAGCCTCAGATTTCGCTACAGGATGTTTGTTTTGATAATTAAATGAGACAATTATTGTGAAGTACTTACATAGCTCATAAAACATTGCGGGAAATAAATTAAAGTGTAAGTAGGTACTTTTAGCTTTGTAATTATTAGTTATATAATGAGAATACCTTTGTCATGCCAATAACTCTTTATAAATAGAGTTGTATCTTAGTAGCCACAGAGAATTAATTCTAGAGGTACCAAAAGCAGCTGCTGCTCAAGGCTTTATATAAAATGGCATATAGTGTTTTCATATAAACTAGACATAGTATCCTGAGTACTTTAATCATCTTGAATTTATTTATTAGACCTAATACCTCATCAATGCTATACATTAGTGATACAATTTAGATAACAATAAGAAAACTAACTTTACATGGTCGTTATAAGCACAACTTTCTTTTACCGAAGGCTGTTTGTGCCAGCATTTGATTTGTACATATGGAATCCCTGGATACAGAGGGCTGACTGCACTTGTTATTTCCATTAGCTTAATGTGTGTGGGATACACACACACACACACACACACACACACACACACACCCACACCACATATGTGTTGTATAGCAACAAAGTTAAGGACAATAGAGGAAAGATCATATAGATTATGTAATGACCCAGAGCTGACTTTATGGAAGATTATTGGTTGGTTCTATAGGGATGGTATAGACAGCTCCAGGGAGTGATCACCTTCAGTGCTACAGCTTGCGTCTGCGATACGACTGCCCCATAAGTGTGTTTTTCACAACCATCCTTGCTCTCCTTCCCTTGGTCTATCGGGTGCTTCTTGACAGGTAGGGGTGAGTTTGGGTGGCGCTCATCCCATCAGCCTCTCTCATCAGACAGGCCAAGGCTGAACTGAGCACGCACAGACCTGGCAGTCATTGTACAGAGTTGCCTTTCACTGAGAAGAATTGAGAGGGCATAGGGAAACCAGGACTGGTGGCCTTGAAGGTAGATAGCCCTCACTGTGGAAAGCATCAGGAAAAAGGAATGAAGGCTTCCACCTCCAGCCAGTGCACACCATTTCCTATGAACAGCAAACATTGTGTTAGCTGCCAGAGCCGCTTGAATTAAACACTCCTGTGGATCACGTGACTTTTAGGAGTCAACTGTGAGCACCCTGGGTTGTAAAGCAGTCTCTGTTTCAGAGTGTAAACCACTCAAAGTTTCAGAAAGGGAAAATAACCACCTGCATTGGGTAGACAAAACTTCCAAGTAATTCTATGGAGAAACTTTAGAAGGGGCCCAAGCTACCCTGACAGCCTGGCTTCCTTGGAGACTGCTTTAGTGATTGCAGGGTCAGGCTAGCCAGGCCGGTGCTGAAGGAAGCAACAGCAGAAACAAGGTCCAGCCCCAGGCGGAACCCTTGTATGGATGACGCTCTCCCCCTGCGATGCTGCGTTTGTTATTCCTGAGCTCTGCTCGCTTTAGGATTCCTGACTCCTGGCACCAGCACTCTCGGCTCCCAGACAAGCATGGTGCATGCCGTTTCTTGTACTTGTGTTCAGATTTCTTGCCGTGTTCTACATAAGCCTCTTTTAGAAAGATGTGAGATGATAGTGGTAATCTATATTGGGACCATCTCAATTCAGTATTAAATAAGTCTGGGACAACAAGCAACGCCCACCCCATTACAAGCTTTATATGAAGCAAACATCTATTTTTGCTTTGTGCAGACTCCACTGTATGAAGTGCTAAAAATAAGCAAATGCTCAGAAATCATTTGCGATGCAAAAATGACTGTGGTGGTGGTGGTGGTGGTGGTGGTGGTGGGAACCATGTTGTTTGCTGCCCCGGATGTAAGTAAATCTTACAGGTCAGAAGTTGTGTCCTAGAACTATAGCTGCTAGGTCATTGCGAGGCTTTTCTGGGTTGGAGGGGCCCACACTGCTCCCTGTGGACTTGAAATGTCATCTTGCCAACATAAGCTGCTATCAGATCCCCTTTCCCCTCATATTTTTTATTATCTAAAAGAAATCTACTTGAGTCTTGGGTTTTAAAGGTTTTTGTTGTTGTTGTTGTTGTTGTTGTTGTTGTTGTTGTTCCTTTTTTTAAAAAGTAGGATAGGAACCAGATGGGACAAAATAGAGCACAGGTTAGTGCCATTGAACGACAGGATCGTTAGAGCATTTAAAGGGCTCTGCTCATGTCCTGACTCTGACAGTGTCCCTTAAACTTGTGCTGGGTGCCAGGCCTCCAAACATTCAACCCTGGACTTACTGCATTGACAAATCCTGAACTGTCAAGTGAGATCAAGTGTGCTCCAGACTGTCACACAACTCGCCTTAGAGAACCAGCCTCTGACGCTAGAGATTGGACACCTCCTGCTTTTACCAAGTACCCCTTCCACTCCCATAACAAGCTTTCAGATGTAGAAATGTTGGGAGGAGCCAGAGAAATAGCTGGGTATTTTACAGCCTGCGGGGCTGCGTTTCTGCCGAGCGAGACCCCTGCTGCCTCCCTCAGTGTGTCCCAGGTGAGCCGGCTGACCCAGTCCTGAGTGTATTTAGGAGATAGATGGTCAGTTCCTCCTCTCTCCCGCCAGCCTGTGCATCTCAGCTGCCTTCTGCCTTAGGTCAGGGTCAAGATGCGTACAGCCTTGAGCACCATTCTCCACTGCTGAAGGTTGCAGGATTTGTTCCCGACTTCCCGAGAAGCCTAAGTAATGCTGGAGGAGGAGTGAGAGACAGCATTGCACAGAAAGGACTGGCTAGGATAGGCAGGACTGTGCTCCTGGGAGAGAGGCGCTGTTATAGGCGGCATACAGTTCTCTGAGCACTTAACCCTTTACAGACCTTCCTTCCTAGCTGGGATGGCTTCTTACCATCTGTTACATTTTCCAGTGAGCTGCCATGCTTTTAGAAATCTACATGACTCAAGGACAGGAAAAGCAATACTGGGTTTTCTGGAAAAATCTATGGAATGCACTCTCCTTCTCCCAGCTGTCTGGGTGCTTCTGTCTTCTCTTGTCATATGCCCACACTCTGGCTTGGTGACATTTCTGAAAACCCACAGGAGACAGTGGCAAAAATCTAAGCTTGAACCCTGTATAGAGAGTTTTGCTTTCTTCCCCCACAGCCACCCTTTATTATAGCAATTGCAACCTTTCCCTCTGCTATTTATTTTAAATTTTCTCAGCACATAAAGGACTCTTGGCATATGGGAGGAGGAAAATATATTTTAAAGAACGGAGTCATTTCTTGTATAAGGAGAGTTCTTAAAACATGAACTTTGGTCCTAATTTGGAAACTAAAAAGAAAAATACAGTGAAATAAACACTTAACATGAAATCAGCCTTGTAAATGTTTTCATTTTGAAAGATGGAAAATGATCGTGTAGGTTCATATGTAACATCAAGGTCCTATTTAAGCTGTAAACTAAGAGTCTGTACTTGAGGACTTGAAAAAAGCAGTTACTTTTGAATTCTAGTGCCAGACTCTGCCAGTTTGCACTGTTTCACAGGGTTCGTGCACAGCAGCGCTGAGTTTCTGAAGGTTCCCAGGCCAAGCCCGTCCTGGCTGGAAGCAGCACTCTTCTCCTTCGGCTCCGTGTTTTCGCTTTTGTAGCTCTTAGCATTTTCTCTTCCTGTCCACCATCCAGACAGTCCACGCTAGAGCTGGGGTGTGTGTCCCCGTCCCTCATCCGGCTGCTCCGAGGAAGGGCCTGCCTGGCCTTTTGCTTTCATTTGCCTTATATGGTCAGCTGTGGAGTTCGTTATTCCTGGAAAGGGCCTTTTCACTGTTTCAGGGCTCTTCCCCTCCGCCATCTCCTGAGGGAACTAGAGCGGGCTGGAAGCTTGGGCTTCCTGGTTCTAACGGGGATCCTAATGGATTCTCACTGGCCCCAGGGCAGGGGATGTTTGGGCCCTGGGCTAATGAGATGGTTATCAATACTGTGTACAGTTAAGGATAAACTTCCTTTTGAAACCAGGGACTCCAGAGTATGCTGTTTTTGTTTGCTTTGTTTCTGTTGTTTGTTTTTTCCTTTCTTCAGAGCCCCAAGCAGGCTTGTCCTTGTCATTTTCCAGGTCCCTGCTGCCTAGATTTCCATCCCCTGGTTATTCTCTCCGACTCTGCTTCTTTGGGGTCTTAATCTGTCACAGGGATGGATGACATCGATCGATCGCAGTCAAGATCCATGTCTTCAGTTGTAAGGAGCTCATGGCTGGATGTCTTCTGAAGTGTGGCTTCCGGTGTCATAGAGAAACAGGAATCTTAGTGGTTCCCAGTCAGCTGCTGCCCCTTTACCTGGTGGGAACCAGACTCCTGGCCTCCGGAGCAAGCCGAGCAGCCTCACTTTAAAAATAATCAGACTGAATAGAAGATCGATGAGAAGGCGTGGTTTATCTTAGAGACCTTGGTTAGTTTGTGTTTTAGCCTTAAAAGGAAGTTAGTTTGTAGTGTGTTGAATGCAAGTTAGATGTTTCTGGATGAAAGGTGGAGATGGAGGAGAGGAGCAGAGGTAACAGTTAGTCCTTGCTCCTGCTTCAGATGGGAACATTTCTTTAAAAAACTTTATCTATTTATTTTTAAAGAAGGAAGCTGGATTTGGTAATGGTTTGAGGGGGGCTGCCTAGCCAGACAGAGAACGTTTTCTTCCCTTCTCATCTTTCACCGCCTGCCTCTCCATGGTGGTGAGGATTGGGCAAGCTCTGAAGTCACTTTCGTTTTCTAGAACTTGTTGGTGAAGACCTCTTCCCCTCCCCCACTGCCCCATCTCACACACACACACACACACACACACACACCCGTTTTTTTTTTTTTTTTTTTTTTAAACTTGGCTACATTTCTCTCTTCCAGCTCTGCCTGTCTCGGAATGACTTTCTGCTTTTCTGAATCCCCTGCAGTTCATTGCCGGGCAAAGGAGTGACATCTGTCAGCTTGCTAGGGTAGAGGGAGAGAAAAACAGAAGGGAAGCCTGTCCACATTCAATCCCAGTTACTCAGAGCTCCACGCAGTCAGTGCGCCAGGGGAGGAGCCCTGGGGTGACCCACCCGCAGGACTGTGTGTGAGCGCTTGCCTGCTTGCCGGCTCTGGAAGGTGTTGGGGCAGCCGGGGACTCCTCCATCCGTTCCTGTCTGGTTCATGTATTTCTGTTTCCTGATGAGAAAATAGCAAGCAAACTTGAGAAGATTCGAAGCTGCATTCTAGATGTGTCAGGAACAAGCCTGCCTGATGCCCAGTGAGCACATAAAACCAGCCAATCACCTGTCTCCGTAGATGGCCCAAAGTCATCCTGCACTAGAGATGAACATCCCTTGGGTGGAATGAGTGTCTTTGTCCTTTGCATGCGTTCTCTATTCTGGTGCATGTAACATTTTCGCATGATAAACGATGATTTCTGCCGCTGCGACATGGAGGTATTGCGTACTCCATGGTTACCTGGACCACACTGAAGTTTACACATGTACAAATTTGCAAACATGCTCTCTCATGAGGCTAGTCCTGGTCACATCTTTGTTTTATTTTTCTAGAAACACAAGCCTCAAGAATGATTGCTCACTGCCCGGCGGTGGTGGTGCACGCCTTTAATCCCAGCACTTGGGAGGCAGAGGCAGGTGGATTTCTGAGTTCGAAGCCAGCCTGGTCTACAGAGTGAGTTCCAGGACAGCCAGGACTACACAGAGAAACCCTGTCTCGGGGGGGGGGGGGAGCAAAAAAAACAAAAACAAAAAAAAGATGACTCAAAAAAAAAAATGATTGCTCAGACCCACAGTTTAGTCAGACATATGAATCCCGACTGCCAGCCTTGGGAAGTGGCCGTCCCCAGGAAGTGGCCATCCCGCTGCCTGAACTCAGGGCCTCCTCACAGCTGAAGCCCCTGCCTGGTCCCAAGTAGCCTCGCATGCTTTCTCTCGATCAGTTTGATCTTCTGGTGCAAGGGCTGCCGATCTGAGCTGCACGTGTTCTTTTGGTGACTGATAAGTCCTCCGTAAAGTGACTGTTTACCTTTCTTTAGCACCAGGTTCTCTTCGCCTGTGTGCTTTGTATGCTGTGTGTACACACACCACACGTGCATGCGTTTGTGTTTGCACAGTTGTGTAGACACATGTATGTATGTGTATATGTACAAACATGTATATATATGATGTTTGTATGTGCCAGAAGTCAAACCACATTGCAGTTCTCAGGTGACATACATAATTGTTTACATTTCTCTTTTCAAGAGAGAATCTCTTATTTTGCCTGGGGCTTAGCAAGTAGGTGGCCCAGATAGGCTGCTCGGCAAGCCCTAGGGATCTGCCTGACGCGTCTTCCTCCGCGGTGGGACTCTAAGCGCACGTTACCCATGCACATTACCCTGCAACCCGGGTCCTCACGGTTATACTGCAAGTTTCGACCTCTCATCCCAGTCTGCCCCTATCTCTTTTGCGCTTCCTTTGTTTTGTTACATTACTGTGGTTTTTTTTCTGACCCCTTCTCATCTGCTACTTGGAACTGTCAGATTTTGAGGGCCTCTCAGGTGTTGGTTCCTAGGAACTGCCTCGCAGATTACCACATTGTGTCTTCATCTTCTGTGTCTACAGCTGTGACTAGGGTTTGGGCATACTTTTAAAGAAACATTCTCTGGAGATCATGGCAATCAGCTGGTCTTGCTTTACGTTGCTACTTCATAAGTTATATAGAAAATGCGTGCTGATGTCATCCAAATGCAGGTTGCTGACTGGCCTCTTTTCCGTTTGACTTGCACGGGGGTAAAAGGGAGAACATTTCTACCTGCTAAGAAGTTCCCAGGGATAAGGCTGCTGTGAATCCTCATTTCTTCCCCTGAGTAGCCCCCCCCCCCCAGCTCACTGGCCCTGCCTTATGATTATCCCTTATTTATTTATTTTTTATTTGACTTTACCCTTTCGATTCATTATGGAGCCATCTCCGGTGGTGGCTGGAATTTCTGACTTCAGCAACCATCTGGAAGCTTTGCTGTCCCCAGTGTGAAGTGAGAATAGGGAGGGAAATGTAGAGGGTATTGAAGGAGAAGCTGTTGCTATCTGGGCAGGACTTGCTAAAAAGGCAGGCATCCCTAATTGGCAGCTTAGCAGCTAATGGTTGTCACGGAAGGCTGTAAATCGCACTGCCTGGGAGTCTTCTTGAAGACAGCTTCTCACTGCAGAGGTTCTCAACACCTTTCATTTGACTTTTTGTTAAATAGCCCGCTGGAGTCCAAAATAGAAGCTGTGTAGGGAGATTACCCTTAGCAGATCTCAGCTGCTGAGACTGCTGTGGTAAACTGCTCCCCATGCCCCTGGCATGAAATTGGCAGACCAAAAAAAAAAAAAAAAAAAAAAAATCCCAAAATGGAAGGCTTGACAGATGGTTCGGTGGGTAAGGTGCTTGCCTTGCAAGTGCTGGGACATGAGTTGGATTCTCCAGAACCCAAATAAAGCAAGGTTTGGTGTCATGCATCTGAGATGGAGGCAGGGCATGCCCCAGAGTCTGTGTGCAAGCTAGGAATTCACAGCAGTAAACAACAGCAAAGAGACACCCAGACAAGGTGGAAGGGGGAGGTCGGCCGCCGACTTCCTGGCCCTGCATGCACATCCCTGCAGGCATGTGTGCGTGCCTCCCTCTCACTGCTGGCCTGGCCCCTGCGTCTTCTCACCCTTGCCGCTTCTCCATTTTCGCCCACTTGGTAGCTGACCTTAGTTTTAGGGGTTAAATGAGCAAATGGCTCACACGGCTGGTTTAGCTGCGATCGGCATCTGTTCTCCCAGGAGCTAAGTCTGTACATCCATCTCTCTGAGCGACAACTCCCCAGGAGCAGACCTCAGCGATCACGAAACGTCACAGTGACACCCCGACTCAAATTGCTAGAGTCTCCCCAGGCCCTCGCCCGCTCCTCCTGCTCTTTCCTATCTATGGCTTTTGCTCTGATCTTTATAGCGTTTGATTCCTCTTCATCCATCATCCATTGCATTCTGGCCACCTGAGGCCTGTTTTCTGACCCATGATGGTCTTGCTGATCGACTGACATCCCTGTGCTTGACCGCCCCATGCTCTTGTGGGTCACCATCGTTGGTCTCCTAGAGCGGGGTCTTACACCTCTTTGACCCTTGTATAAGAAGCATATGTCTTGTTGCAATCCAGGAGACATCGTCAAGAAAAGGCAGAAAACAGTACTTAACCTTTAGATTTTTTAGTGCGCTGCTGTGATATTTCATTGGTGTGGGGTGTGTGTGTGTGTGTGTGTGTGTGTGTGTGTGATATTAGTTGTAATCTATTTAATTCATTTTGTGACTTGCTTTCAACTGTATATGGTAGCTAGGAGAGCAGTGGTTCACACTGTTGGTGTTTTAGGCAGTCTATAAAGTAAGTCCATTGGACCTAACTGGAAACCTTTGAGGATATGATTGTCCGTTCCCTGTAGGCCCTTGGAAACAGCTTGCTCTGAGACAGGCCCTGCTTTTGCTGTGGAATGACCACCATGGTCCTTCTAGCTCTGCTGACCTGCTTGCCATCCTCTCCACTGGGACAGAGTTGTCGTGGTCACTGTAGAACCATCCGGGCTATGCTCTGCCTGCACAGTAATGACACAGTACCTCATGGTCAGCAAACTCCTGCAGGCCTCTCCATCCAACTAGGGCCACTTCCAGAGACGGCTGCATGCTAAGATCATTTGGAGGAATTGAAACTACATAAACAATAGACGACACTAGTGCCCCAGACGTGGAGAACGAGAATCCCTGGGTATGTGGCCAGGATAGATGAACAGCGTGCACCCTCCGTCTCTGCCTCCCTCCCATGGTGGGCATCTCTGTGGCACCCCTGCACCGCCAGGCTCTACTCCAATGGTCTACCTCCCAAGTCCTTGTAAACAGCCAGCTGCTTTCTACCCACAAGGCCTTTGCATACACTGTGGGTTCTGCCTGGAATCTCTTCTGTCACCTGCTACATGACTCTCTGTCGATGCCATCACCTCACAGAGAGACCCCCTCCCTTCCTGTCCTGTCATCTTTACCCCTTTAGCTGCCTCATGGTGTTTTTAAAGTCCCCACTCCACTCGGAGATCTGTGTTTTGTGTCGCTTCCCTTCTGGTTTTCCTTTCTTCCCTATGGAATTTAAGCTGAGTGTGAGAGACTATACAGAGACTGTGCCCATCTTGGTCACCGCTGTGTCTTTAGTACCTAGAACTGCGTCTGATTCAAACGTGATACCGAATTCATACTGCTAATGAACAGGAGTAGCAGGCTGGTGGGAAAGCGCAACGGTAGAGGGCTTTCTAGCATGCGTGAGGTCCTGGCTTCCATCTCCAACCCTGCAAAGTCAACCACTGGAAGTACATAAAAGATCGACTGTAGAATGGCTTTTCTAGCTCTGTGTATCTTCTCTAGCCAGACAAGGAAGGACGAATGCTTTGTTCTTAGCTGTCACACTGGGTCATGCATTTGATTCAAGATGGCAGTTTTCTTTTTTCTCCAGAATATAAAGAGGAGAAAGAAAACAAAACAAACAAAACAAAAACTAGACCATGTCAAGCAGCGACTCTGCTGTTGGATTGTGGTCTTTGCCCTGCATTGTTTTTGCTTTCTCCTAGGCCCTGGGAGATATGTTCATTTCATCTGGCCATTTCTCTTTCCCAATCACACACAGTATTTTCACTGTCACCAGACCACATCTGTCAGAGGTTGTTCTGGTGTGGGTTTAGAGGGGATGTGTTTCATGTGATGGCTTACTTGGGCTTGGTTGAATTTTATTTTTTTCGAAGTCTTCATCTGGAGCAGTGTCAGTTGAATAGTCAGATCTGACAGAACCATGTTATATAATCAGACTTTTCAGGGATGCAAATTGGAAAGCTTTTGCAGCTAGGTTTTAGAACTCCTTTTACTGTGCCTGCTTTGAGGCTTGGGCTTCATGCTTCTGATCTTTGGTACAGCCTTTTCAGGAGGCTAACTCAGAGCTGGGGTTCTGAAGGATTCTTGGGCTATTGAAAGAGGATGCTGAGACTTGTGTCTATGTATAATAACAAAATTTGGACAAGTACAGAGGATCACATCAATCTTTCTTATTTATTTATTTATTTATTTATTTATTATTTATAGGAGATACTGCCACAGACATCTGGCTATACCTGAAGGCTGGGAGGTGGTTTGACTAGACTTTGAGCAGTTTAGAGAGGAAACTCAGTCCAATGCCCTTGGTCAAGCTATGTGTCTGTTTCACACATGTCTTTGAGTACTAATGCATGGTGGTAGTATTCAAGTACCTCAAACATTTTGCCAAATTTTCCTCATTATATATAAAATGTGTGATCATTGATCTACTGGAGAACGGTGCTTTTGTTTAAGCAAAGAAGCTCCTATTGCTTTTTCCTCATGACCTTTTTATTAATCATGGACCTTGAAGGTAAAAACAACCAAAACTTAGCTCATATATGTTGGCTTACATAACTGTCTGGAGCAGAGAGGTTGTAGGGCATGGTTCCTTGTCCTTTGAACCTGGATTCTGCCCCTTCTCCACATTTCATCTGCTTTCCTATGAGTGATTCTGTTCTGAGTCCAGTCCCTTCTTTATGGTGTCTAAACCCCTGTTGGTAGCTCTGGATGTGAACCCTCTTTATAGCTAGGCTGGAGGAAGGTGAAAGACTCTGCTTAGCCCCTCTGTTGGACCAGTCTATTAACTGGGAAATCAAAGACTTTTAACACTGAGGCCATGGGTGTGTTCTGCCTCTGACTAGTGCTGGCTCATAGAATTTCTTTAGAGTAGAGAGGTACAGTATCTTCATTTAGACTCTGAGTGATAAGAGAGAGACTAGTTCCTGAGGAAATGGGATTGGTGACATCAGAAGACCTGGGCTTTGGCCTTCCCTGGGTAAACACTGAACACTTAGCTTCTTGGCATGATCATTGGACAGAGATGTGTAGTTTGATAACTGAGGGTGTCCTGTTTGCCAGAAGAGAACATGTCAAGAGACCCTCTATCCCTGTTTGCTTCTTTGACTTATAAAATGTTGGATTGATTTCAGCTTTTCCAATTGTTGACTTGGCCCTTGGTGGTCTGCCTACTGACACCTACTACATGTGATATCTATTCACATGGCTTGTGAACTTATACTTACCATTTCATTCCTCTGAATAGCTATTCTACTTACAAACAGAAGGTTTAGACATAGTCACTTTGAGCCCTAAAACTTGTCGTTGTTATTTAGCTCACTTCATCCATTTTTAGAATCAGAATGTTGACCCAAGAGGTCAAATGACCAGAGATGTCAGAGCAAAGCCTGGGTTGCAGTTTTCATCTTACTGAAAACATGGGATTGCAAAGGAATGAGCACAGGTCTATGGTTTATGTAGCTCCGTGGTAGAGTACTTAGATTGCATGGATGTATCTCTGGATTCCATTATCATGGAAGACATGACAAACCCTCAGTAGATTTGTATAGCTTTACCAGGTGAACCTAGTGTAAAAGAGAACACAAGGCATGTCATAAAGACACACAAGATGAGGGTAGAGGTGAAACTGGAAAAGTGGGGTGAGAGGCTCGATTACCTTAAGGGGTGATTGCATGGGGGCTCAGGACCTGCTGTTTAGCAGAAAGAACCTTTCAGGATTTCTGGATAGGGAAGGATGTGGTCAAATCAACAGGTGCTTCAGAAAGAAAATGTTGGCAGTCACCTGAGAGATTGGAGCCAGGGAGGCTCCTGGAAGACTCCTGGAAGAGTCCCTGAGGGACTCAACAAGTAGAGGTTCAAAGCTCTGAGGGAGACAGCAGGAAAGGTGGAGGAAGCATCTCTGGGTCTTGTTCACTAGCTTTGGGAGATTTGAGGGGGAAGAAAAATTAAAGATAATGTAACGTGAGCAGCCTTTCCCGATTCCAAAACAAAGTGGGATTAAAATGGGTTAAGGCAGATGGCTATCAGAATGATTGGATACCGAGTAAGGCAGGAATAGGAAATTATTTGACACTGGTTGATATAGACAAGTCCATGAGACATACGTGTCAGTCATCCGGATTCCAGAAGAAGGCAGCTGAGTCTGAGCAGCCATGGGGTTATCACAAGGAACTGAAGCTCCAGTCTAGAGTCTAGGATGGAGGTGAGAGCTGCAGAGCAAATGTCTTTGGCTCAGAAGTGACAGTTAGGTCAGAGGTGTAAATCTCAGCACAGATGTTAGAGTTGGCGCTGTGGCTGCTTGGCCTGGGATCAGCCCATGCCCTTCCTCCTGGTTCTGTGGTTCTTGAGGCCAAGCTCACCATCACAAAAGCCACCTTTCCTGAGATTCAGCAAACCTAGAGTGCTGGAGACTGGGACCACTGGTAGAGGAGACTGAAAGCCCAGGAGGACAGCCTGGACTTCAGGAGGCAGAAGTTGTGTACTGAGTTGTTACAAAGCGTGCTGAAATGATTTTCTGTAGACCCTCACTGAAATCCACCCCCAGGGCTTTCACCCCGCTTGTTTCCTTCACCTCTTTCCAGGTTCATCGGAAGAACGTTCTTAAATCAGTAAATCAGTTAGATGTACGTCTTTGTTCCAGGACCCCCTGCAGGAACCATCCTCCCCCCCGCCCCCAATCTAGATGTTGATTTTTCTCCAGGTAAATGAAATTTAGGTCTGGCTCATTGTTAACATGGGCCTCTTGACTCTGTTTTTCTACCCCTAGTGTGGGCCTCTCCTTGGGTTGTTCTTTACCCACTGAGCCATCTCACTGGGACTGGTTTAAGTCCTCTCAGTTGTCTTGGTGATAAAGTGGTTGGGTAGCAAGGAAAAAGAGGAGGATAGACAAGGAGTAAGTAGCGAGCTGGCGGCTACCAGTGTTTAAGGAGAAACTGAGATGCTATCAGGCAGGGGAGTGTAGTGTAGGGCGGGAGGCCTGCCAAGTGCTTGAGGGTATCCATAATAGTGATAAATTCAGTCTGCATTAAACCCTTCCCTATTCTTGCCATTCCCATGGCGTTTTCCATACTCCAGTAGATAAGCATGACTTTACCCATCTAAAACGTGAGACTGAGTACAAATAGTCAGTACAGCTACAAAGATTAATGAAAGTCTCATCATAGTGTCCATTGCAGTCAATATTGACCAGTTTACATATGAAGACTAGAATAATAGAATAATCAAGTTGCATGTGCAGTTGGCAGTCGGTGTCTTTCTCTGTCCCTCTCCATCTTAGTTTTGGAGACAGAGTCTCATAACAACTTGGATGTCATCCGTTGGTCAGACCGGCACGCTTCTGGAATCCTCCTTTCTCTGTCTCCCAGTGCTGCTGTCTACATTTCAGACAAATGTTTGCAGTGAGACTGCGTCGTGAGCCAAGGACAGAGAAAGCCTTCCCAGGGGATTGTTGCCGAGGGCCTGCCATTACAGTTGAAAGCTGAGTCCATATACAAACAGGCACCCCCTTGCTATGAGTCATTCTTTTTCTGCTTTTAAAGTATTAGTTCCTAATGTTTGACATCTTAGATTCCCAAACTCAGACTTATTAGCAGAGTAAAGTAGTGGCCTGTTATCCCTGTAAAGTGATATTTATGGTTTGTCAATCCCCTGTTTATAAGGGCCTGGATTGGAACTCAGGGTTTATTTATGTTCCAGAGGGCTGAGCAACTGGTCATAGATGGGCTCTCAGTTTTCCAAACCAGGCTGTTATCATATCAAGATGTATTAAAGTGTCTAGTAAGGGGCTGGCTGAATCTTTGCTAGGGTGCACTTCTGTATGCCTGTTATAAAGCCTTAGGCAGTGTCGTCTTATCACGAATATCCCTTGGCAGCAGCTCATCCCGCCCATCTGTACACTAACTACCATTAAAGCTTTCAGCCTCTGTCTGCTGATGATATAGAGCAGGACCCAGGCCACTCCTTGGGCCAGCTGCAATTCACGCGGAAGCACGTTGACTTTTATCGTTTCTCTGGGTGAGTAGAAGTATGCTGGTGTTTAGAGTCTGATTAGCTCTGTGTGTTGATGTGTCGCTGGGGCTTTGTGGCTAATGCATATTCAACAAGCTTGAGTTAGGACTGTCGACAGAACAGTAAGCAAGTAAATAAACTCAATGAGGACAGAGCAAATGAGCGAGCCGTTCTATGGCTGGACTCAAGAGGTCCTCTGCTTCCAGCTGCTTGCTGCCATAGAGTGTTGCCAAACTCCGCTTTGTTTGGCATCTTTGCTTGTTACTGAAAAGCTGGAGAGCTGGCTTCTCCTTCTTCTTCTTCTTTTTTTTTTTTTAAATGTGAAATCACTGAGTTTCCAAATAGTAGCAATTAATACGAGTCTGTTTAAAACGTTGAAGAGGCCAGATAGAATCTTGTGTGTGGGTTTTAGACTGAAGTCTAAGAGCAGTCGGATTTTACTGAAAATAATGTTTCCTTAAGTGAAACAACCATTAGCTCATGTGTATGGAACGGTGTGGAAGGTGTTTTTTTGGAGCCTGGAGGAAGGGGAGGCAATGAAGACATCACTCACAGTGTAGTAGGATTGGACCAGGGCCATTTATAAGAACTGTTGTTAAGAGAAGGAAGACAGTGTTATTGGTGTTCCAGGTTGGAGAGATAATTTTCTGGTCATCATCTCCAAGGAAAGGGGCATTTGGGTGGTTGGGAAGGAGATAGGTAAATGGGACCTGTGGTAGGCAGCTGTCTAGCATTATAACAAAACACCAGAGACAATCAACTTACAAAGAGATGTTCTTACAATGTCAATGATCAGTAGGCCTTTGGGTCAACCACAAGCAGTCCTTAATTTTTGGGAATTGTCAAATTGGTTATATTGTGACCCACAGAGAAAAGAGAAAGGAACTGAGGACCCTATTATGGTCTGCGGCCAATGATCTGAAGACCTTCCACTTATAAGAATCTACTTATGTATGGGCCCATCGCTAAGTCGTAGCATTATCCTGAAGACAAAGCCTCCACACAAGTGCTTATAGGAGACATTTAAGACCCAAAATCTAGGAGGGATGTTCTAGACATCAAGGATATGTCTCAGAGCAGACTTGGGTTCTGGAAACCATTGGTGACCAGCCTGGCTATAATTTGAACCAAAACATTCTGGGAAGACTTGTGTGTCAAAAACTTCGTGTTTCAACTTGCTAACCAAAGGAGGTAGTGCGAACTTGTGAGAGGCAGGGCTTAGTTTGATATCTTCCAGTCATTGAAGTTATGTGCTACAAGAGACCTTGGTGTGTCTCCCTCTGCTCTTCTTCCTTCCTTCCCTCACCTCTGTTCTGACCTCCCCAATCCTAGTCGTGAGGTGACTATGAGATGAATGGGTTTTCCATCCAAATAAACCTTTGTTTTGATCACTTGACTATCTCAGTACAGTAACAGAACACTGGCTAGTGCAGAGTCTCGGGCTGTTGTATGCTGCTCTGATGGCTTACCACTAACTTTCTATAGGGCGATTTCTATCTCACTCTTCTGGAAGTCCAAGAGGTTGCCACCAGTTTTTGGCAAGAGTCTCTGTGCTGTGCCATAAAGTAACAGAAGGGCAGGAAACTGCACATGAACCAGAGATGATTGTGGACCTCAGTCACTGCTTCTGTTTGGGACCTACCCATGAGTTAATGCCATGGATGCTATTTCCTCAGGACCTGATAACCCTTTAAAAGATACTCTTAGTATCATCACAATGGAATTAAATTTCCAAATGGATTTTGGAAGAGACCTTACAACCATCACAGAGGCCTTTTGTGGAAAATGTGGACAGGCTCATTGGAAGGTCCCCAGGCTAGTGCTCAGAGAGAACTTTATCGCTTCGGACATTCCTTTTTTGTGGTATTTGAAAGAATGATTTAAACCAGTTTCAGTTTTAGTTTCAAAGTTAGAAACATTTTCTTGGCATTTCTTAATTTTATGTGAGGGTTTGGATACGCCACATGAGCTGCCGGGCTGTGGGCTGTTGAGTGGCCGTGTGGCGAGGATGAGGTGACGTGTGGAATACTGAGAGTATGAAGTCAGTGATGGAAGATGCAGGCCTTGGAGGGAGCTCAAGTCTGTGTCGGGAGCGCTCACTTCTGTGGTTGTGCTCCCCAAAGCCAGCCCCACCGAGCGTCGTTTGCCCCGACAGCTCGGGACGGAGAGGTGGAGAAGCATGAGCACCCCTTCATTTCTTGGCTGCGTGCTGTAACGAATGAAACCACATTGTGCTTTTGTGGTCCTCAGCAAAATGAATCTGGTATTAGCATTTGTTTTTACTTCTGGAAGACGACTTGATCAGAGGTAGTACTTCACCAAATATGGCATTGTATCCATTGCCTGTGAAGTTCTTAGAGAAAAGTGGCCATGGAATGCCCTGTTGTCTGCGTATCAACAGGCTGAGGGCCCTTCCTCCTCCTCCTCTTGTCTCTGAAAAGCTAGATTTTCATACCCAGGTATATCACTTCATAATGAATAGCACTTTGTGCATTTTTTCTATTGTTAGATGCTATGTTTGCCTAATTTTGGAAAAATTACATGATTCCCTCTCAAATCTCCATGATAATATTTTTAGACTTGCCTCCTGGTAAGTTTCTACCATTTTCTCCCTCTGGTGCTCAAAAGTGCATGACTGAGCTGCCTGCCTCACACCTAGAATTTATCTTGATCAATTTAGTTGATAATTGAGAAATTACTTTTTCTTTTATTGGTGATATTGGGTGTTGAGTGGGTTAGGTTGATTCGAAACATATGTTCTAGAAGCTTAGGGGAAGGAAACCTGTAATCTATGACCAGCTGATTTTTAGCAGAGATGCCAAAATGGTGAGTTATATTGGAGATTTTTTTTTCCTGCAAGTGCTGCCAAGACAATAGGATTTCCACAGGTGTAGGAATATAGAACCAGTTCTCTGGCTCTTAGCATTCCTTAATTGCCTGTCAGTCTTGTCTGTGGTTGAAGCCACTTGAAATGTCCTCCTTCTCCATTATGTCTATGGCCTTGTGTCTATTGGACTCATCCTTGTTCCTGTCTTGTTTAGGAAGCAATGGTAGTGAGACTTCTCTGGCATTCTCAGGAGATACAGTCTCCGAAAGCTTCCTGTTTCCTCAGCCCCTCCTCTGCAGTGATCCCTGAGCCGTAGGTGCAGGAGTTGGCTTACAGATGTGTCATGTGGTACCGGCTCCATGACTGTGCGTTGGCATTGGCTGATAGTCGTATCTGTCTGTTGCAAAGAGACGTTTACTTGACTGGGGTGGAGAACTATACTCACCTGTGGGTATGAAAATTAAGACTATAGCTATGAGTTATGTTGGTCTAGCAAACCCATCTCTCTTTAAAGTTAATGAAAATGTATCAAATATTTAAAACATGAGACTGTGAGACTCCTATTGAAAGGAAAATACAGCTTTATTCCTCATGGTTTGGGCAGGTAGTGACAAAACAAAACAAAAAGAAAAAAGAAAAATTAAGTTCAGAAAAACTGAGTATTGTCAAAACTCAAACCACAGCTGAGGGAGAAAATATTTATTGATGAGCTTTTGATTGGGAACTAGTTAATCAGAATACATAGAGAATGATCACAACCTGACAGTTAAAATAGAAGTAAAACAATTTGAAAACACAATTGTCCGGAGAAATTCCACAATTACTAGGAGTTTAGAAAGATGTTCTGAATTGTTGCCCATTAGGAAGATGCAGGTCTAAACTGGAAGGAGAGGTCAGCTGTTGTAAAACAGATGCACCATAAAGAATGCTGCTCTAGGCTGGGGATGCAGTTCATCGCAGAATGTTTGTGAAGTATGCACGCAGCCCGACATTCATTCCTCAGTACAGAACTGGACACGATGGTGTGTGCCTGCAGTCTTTCATCTTAGGGAGGGAGAGGCCATCATTGGCTACTTAAATACTATCTAAAACAAAACAAAAGAAGCTATGCAGAAAAATAAAGAAATGCTGGCAAGAGCTTGGAGAAATTGTAATATGGCACTGGTTAGAGTGTTTAAAATTGTGCAGTAGCTTTGTAAAACACGGAGGCAATTCCTCAAAAGGGTAGACACAGCCAAACCATATGATCAAGCAGACACACTCCCAGGTATCTAATCAAAAGAATGGATATTCATAGCAGCTTTCTGAATAATAGCCAAAGTATGGAGATAGCAGAGAGCTTTATAGACGGATAGATGGAGAAACAAAGTACTATGGAATATTGTTCATGCATAAAAAGGAAGGAAGTGCTGATCTGTGTCTCGGTGTGCATGGACCTTACACATGTAATGATATTTGAATGGACCTTGTTGCAAAAGGCTGCATATGTTAAGTCTCTGTTTTTGTGATGTGTTCAGAATCCATACATCTTTAGAAAGGAGATTGCTAGCATGGAAGAACGGGCATGGGATTTTTCCCCATTAGGCAAAACACTGTAAATACTCTATATTTGTGTTGTAGTAGTGATCGTATAAACTCCGAGTTGTCTCAAAATTGCTAAGCTATATTGTGTATTTTGTTAAGTTTGAATGAAATTTTAGTAAAAATGGCCACGTGTAAGGTGTTTAAGCTTACTGGTCATAACACATGCAAGTAGAACATCAGAGACACATTACATAAAATAATAAAATATCTACTTTTTCTCTAAAAGATGAGAAAGTGAAAAGAGGGGTATGGGGGAAGGAAATAAGATGAAGTCTGCTCTGAGAATGAGTTTTTGATTGTGTCTGAATATATGTTTCACGTAGGAGGCAAATACATTGCAGGCATATGTGCTAGCGAGGAGGCCCTTTGGAACAAAAGGGACCCAGGGTGTGTGCTTTGGGGTTTATAGAGTTATGAAAGCGGGAAAGAGGTCAAGTAGACAGAATGGAGGTAGGTCAGAGGCTTAGCTGAAGCACTAGGACTCATGCGTCCTTGAGAGTGAGCCAGGGTGTTTATGAAGACACTGGCAGAGAAAAAGCCACAAGTGGGTTTCTCAGAAAGCTGCTTATGTGTTTTCTTCATTTGGGAGCACAGAGGCGTATGCAATTTTCTTGTTTTCTTTTGAGACAGAGTTCTGCGTAGCTGTGCTGGCCTCTGACTTGTTATGTAACTGAGGTTGGCCTTGAACAGGCTGAGTGTCTTGCCTGTGCTATCTGATGCTGGCATTTTAGATGTGAACCCCTGGCAGTCGAGGGATGTGACCATGAAAAGCAGATGTCTAGGGTTTGACAAGGGCTGTCTGACTGTCATGACAAGTGGAATAAAGAAACATTCCTCTTCTATGTTGGCAGCCGTTTGACTAAGTAAGGAACTCCTGATTTCCTCACGGATGGGCTGCATGTGAGGAAGCTGGTATAGCAGTCCGAGGAGTCCCGTGGCTGTCCGAGGAGTCCCGTGGCTGTCCGAGGAGTCCCGTGGCTGTAAAGAAAGCGCCACAGTAGCTGGAGCCTATGGGTGGAAGGCTGGGGGGGGGAGGGGGAGAGATGATTGCTCCTGAAGAACAGATGCTGTTCTTCAGATGTGGGAATGCGGGGGAGGGACCAATAGCAGTGTCAGGCTGATCATCGAGATGCCCGTGGAAGTGCCAGTGAGAGCAGATGGGCACCGTGAGCCTTCAGATGGGGGCGCTGCAAAGGACACCACATCCTGGATGTAGTATTCCAGCTGGAGTCTCACCACAAGGGAACGTCAGATACACCCATATGAGGAACGGTCTTTTTCTTTCTTTCTTTTTTTTTTTTTTTTAAATGTCTGGACAAAAAACTAGCTGTCAAAAGATTGTATCTAAGTGCAGTACAGATCTTCAGTTGAATCCTAAACTGGAGGTGGAAGAGAGTGCTGGGAAAACATTATTGAGTTAAATGACAAAATGGGAATATAAACCATAGGTAACATAAACATATACCATTAACATTAAATTTGTTGGAACTGAGCCGGGCGGTGGTGGCGCACGCCTTTAATCCCAGCACTTGGGAGGCAGAGGCAGGCGGATCTCTGAGTTCGAGGCCAGCCTGGTCTACAGAGTGAGTTCCAGGACAGCCAGGGCTATACAGGGAAACCCTGTCTCGAAAAAACCAAAAAAAAAAAAAAAAAAAAATTTGTTGGAACTGATAACTATCCAGGAATACATATATCTTACATACAACTCATAGATTCTGGAAATAATTTCATGTATTCATGAGATTACTATGTATATATCTGTATGTGTGCATGTATCATCCCATGTTAGAGATCAAAGCTAGGGCCTTATTCATGATAAGCAAATGCTCTCTACTGTAGCCCAGCACACATGCATATGCGTAAACACTACGGGTAAAGTGTTGGAAGGCTGGTGCTGGGTTTAATGCTGTTTACCTTGTAAGCTTCTTATAAGTTTTCAACTCTTTCCAAATAAAAATCCAGGAAGGTGTGACCGTGAATGAAGAAGTTAGCCTTTATTTCTTAATTTCCAGGCCTCAGAAACAGAAGGGTGAAACCGGCTTGACGACCTTTCAACCTTTCTTGTTCTTATGGCTCAGTTTGCTCCACGATACAGGTGGAATCAGAGAGGAAGGAACATGGGAATGAGCTCAGGATAACGGAGGGAAATATAAGACAGGAAAGAGCGAGGGAGGCCGGTCGTAGAGTCTTAGCTTGAGATAGTTCTGCGAGCTTTGATTGCTCATGGGGCCAGAGGCTGTTACTGTCTTGTGTTGTCTCCTTAGCAGCTCTTCCTGTCACCGGAGGCGTGGCAGAGTTTAAAACAACAGTGGAAGATGAAGGTCAAAGGTGCTTTCTGATTGCATCAGATATGCCTTTAACATCTTACATACCCACACATATATTCCAATTATAAGGCAGTTCTAGAGTAAAAAGCCTGTTGATGTCCTGGGGGCTGGAGTGATGGTCTCTCCAGGGCAGGGTGAGGACACATTCTCTGGAACCTGGAGAGTTTGACCTTGAGGTGAGCTCAGACTATTGATGGGTGAAGATAGTCCTTGACATGTAGTGGTACGGATGTGGGTAAGGTGTTGTGGAATACAGTTTCTACAAGAGAGAGAGGGCATACTTGGTAAAGGCCCAGAAGGGTGGTACACAGCACATACCTAAGAATTGTAACGACACGCAGAGGGCCAGAGTGGTGTACTCATGGAGGGGGTACATTTTAAAGATAGAACAGGAGAGACAGATGGGCCAAATGAAGGCCTGACATGTGGCTGTAGTTCTTTCTACAGCAGGTAATAGTAGTGTTCAAGGCATCTGCTCATTTGCACTGACAAGCTGTTTAAGATGTTCTTGGACTGGGAGATCCACCCTGATTGCTGGTAGTGACTTAGTGACTCAAGTCTGTGGCAGTTCTGTTCTTTAGTGAGTCTGAGACCAGGATCTTGTTAGGAATAATAGGTTCCCCGGGCTCCCCTGAGCCTACACCAAAGATCACATTTTAACAAGCTCCCCGGGCAAGCTGCCTGCGTGGTGCAGTCTGAGAAGTGCTGTAATTCGAAAACTCGGCTCACCTTTACCTTGAGTGTTTCTTAGCATGCTGGGACCTCCTGGACCAGAGTCACCTGGAGTCCTAATGAGAAATGAAGGTTCCCAGGCCCATCCCTTCCACCCTGGTGTCATGTACTATATGATAGGATATGTGGTGTGAAATCATAAGAGTTGCTCCCAGTGGCAGCCACCATGGAAAGAAGCGTGGAAAACATTCTTCATGATCCAGTTTCCCAAATGATGGGCCAGAGAATTGCATTGCTCTGAAAGCTGCCGCAGTGACTAACACGTCCCTATAGGGTTTTAGACAGGGGAGGCAATTTTAGAAGGTGAATTATATCCATTACGTTGGATTTCATGATGCGTCTGAGACATCCTTCTAAAGGTTCTAACATACCCTATCCCCCCCAGTCTTGTCTTCATCAGTCACCTTCTCCTTTATAGCTGGAGGGCATTGGTTCATAGAAAAGGTGGGGGAGCAAAGCTTAATTTTATAATTCTCATGGGAAGTGATTTCATCCCTTTGAGGACATTTGGCCAACTCCCGCAGGAGTAGAGTGCGATTGACAGCTACAGTTGAAAACCCAAGGATGATGCTTGGCTTCTAGTCTTCTGGATTGCTGTATCCAAATGCTCACGAGGTAAAAGGATAGCTCACGAGGTAAAAGGCTTACCTCATGATTCCAGTTTCTGTAAAGGCCCAATCCGTATTCTGTGCAGAACTGGCACTTGGAGGGGCAGGAAAGCAGGAGACTGGAGAAGAGCCAGACTCACTCCCTAACAGCCTTCCTTGAGTGAACCAGTGGAATCTACCAGACTCGATCCACTCCCAAAAGATAACATTCAACGATTTGGTGAATGGAGACCGGAGTCCTAGATTAGCTCCATTTCTCATTGCGCTAACAAAATCCTTGACAAAGGAACTTAAGGAAAGGCTTATTTTGGCTCTTGCTTTACGTGGGTAAAGGCATGGCGTCAGGATAAAAAGACATCAGAACAGACCCGGGGAGTAGACGGATGCCCGCCGCTGCTTAGCTCATGTCCTCTGTTCTGTTAAGTCTGAATCTCAGCCTGTAGGATGGTGCCACCCACAGTCAGGGTAGGTCTTTCCCTTCCACCATTAAGCCTTCCTGGAAACACCCTCATAGGCACATCCAGGGGCGTGTTTCCATGGTGATTCTGAATCCACTTGAGAGTAAAGATTAACTCTCATAAGCCCCATGACCTCAACACAACCTTTACACTAGGAACCAAGATTCTACATTGCGATTCTTTGGGAGATAACCATCTCCAAAGCATGGCAGCATCCTTTAGTAGAAAGCAGTCCTCACCTATAAGGAAATATAAATGGTGCCCAGAATACATATAACGTTGAGGAACTTGTTCTTCAAAGCACATCATTTGTGTGTTAGAATCAGCTGTGGTATCTTCTTTTGAGACATTGTGATTATACACCATTATCTGAGGCAGGACCATACTAAACCTTTGTGGTAGATTCTCTTGAGAATTTTGATAGTCATTCTTCTTGGCAGATATTTTGAATTTTTAAAAGGCGGTTTAGTAGTGGGCTGTGTTTGCTAGGTTAAAAATAATGTGTAAGTACATGAAGCATCGGTCATGAAAGAAATTGAGAAAATGGTTTTCATCTTCAGGGCAGACATTTGTTATCTGTAAAGCGAGCCCGAATTTAATAGTTTCTGTTTAGCGAGGCATAGAATTAAGGTTAGGGGCTTCGCTGAGGGTAGATTTTAATATGTGCAGATGTCAAAAGTGGGACTGTGCAAACTGCATATCCACATATAGGGAAATGAAACGAGGTCCCTGTCTCTCACCCTTCAAATTCAAAATGGATCAACAACCTTAATATAACATCAGAAACTCTAAAACCATCAGAGGGGAACACTTGAAATTATAAGTAGAGGCAAGAAATTTCTGGAAATGACTCCAGTAGTTGAGGAGATAATCCCAAGTATTGACACATGGGATTGCATGGAATTAAATGGCTTTGGCACAGTAGACGAAGTGGTAGAGTCAAGAGACAAGCATGAGACAGGCTGTGAGAACAGCTTTGTGAACTGTGCGTGTGACATGTACGGTTGGAGAGCAATACCCAGAATATGTAACAAAGTAAAAAATGTAAATACTTGAAAAATATCATCCAGTCAATAAATGGGCAAATGAATTAAACAGGCATCCCAGGAAGCCATAGGAACAGTCAACAGCTGTATGAAACTAGTTCAGCCTTCATAGCCATAGGGAGAAATACGTTTAGACTACATTCAGATTCTTCCTCACCCTGGTCAGAATGTCTGTCAAGAAAGCAAATGACAAACCTTGGTGAGGATATGGGGGAGGGAGCCCTTATTTACCACTGGCGGGAATGTGACTTCTGCTGCAATCACTATGGAAATCAGTCTAGAGGTTCTTTCAAGAGCTAAAAATAGGACTACCCGGTGATTCAGCTGTTCCGCTCCTGGGTGCATACCTAAAGGAATCCAAGCCAGCATGCCACCAAGCTACTTGCGGACGTGGATTTTGATGTGCTGGTTACAGTGGATCAGATACAGAACCGGCATGAAGGCTCAACAGTAGATGACTAGATATGGTGTGGCACACATACTAGTAAGAGTGCCGTACACCTGCAGGAAAATGCATGGCCCTGCAGGTCGTTGCATTACGCAAAATCGTGTTTTCTTTATGTGTAGAATCCATATTTCATTCTATCCATCCATGTGACATGAAACTAGGAAGGGGTTGCGGGGGGGGGGGGAAGAAAACATTAAGATGGGGAGAAAGAATGACGAACTAGATATGAACAAAGTCCAGTGATCTGCTTGTTTTTAAATATCACAGTGAGGCTGATGAGTTTGACTGCTCACTGAAAATGATGTTTTCTGATCAGTGAGGACATGGCCCCACGCCCGCCTGACAGGAGTTGGCTGGGAGCGATGGTGTGGGGGCAGTTTTCTCTTTGCATCTCTAGTAGCAAGCAGGACAGAAAGTGGTAGCAAAGTATGCTTGGACATCCTTGTTCTCTTCCTGTGGAGAAAGGCAAAACCGTCCTTTCTCCTGGCCCTGTGGTCTTACACTCTGTATACACGGGTGTTAAGGAAAGGTTGGTTCCTTTCCTATTTCTAGTCAGTAGCCCACTGCACGGATGAGGAAATAATCTGTGGGGCTACTGGCCTGTCTCTCAAGCAACCGATTTCTCTGGCTTCTCATTCTTTGTGTGTTCCACACTGGCCTCCCTTCCCTGCTGGTGGCTTGTACCCGCAAAGCTCCTCAGATGCTTACTCTAGATTCCTTTTTGCATCTCAGCTTGGGTTTGTATCCCTGTGTCCCTGTGATCCAGACACTCTTAAGGCTTCCCGTGATGCCCGCAACCAGTTTTTACCGGCTTTGAGTGAAAGGCACATCACAACGCTGGGGCAGAAGCTGCCTACTTTCCTTTTGTATAGTGGAATTTGCTGGTGAAAAATGTACTTTTTTTCCAGGAGATTCTGGGAATGGCCAGCCCGGTAACTTATGTAACTCCTTTTTTGCCAGGCCGCCTTAAGCCTTCTGGAGGCCTTTTTGTGGCTATAAGCTGTCATGGCTAGGGCTGCAGTCCCTGAAACACCAGGCCTGGCGCAGTGAGATTTCTTTGCTTTTGACTCTGAGGGGTGAAGTGAGTTCAATACAGCAAGAAGTTTTCACCCCGAAGTCTACAGTGCTGTTTGTATCACAAATCTGACTTTTCTCACTCCACCCCCGACTCTCCATGTGTTAGATTTTTTTTTTATTGGATAGATCCATCTAGCATTTCATTTCTTTTTTTTTCCCTACATGGAAGACATGTCTTCTCTCATTTCCTTGATGTTGAATTACAACTTAAAAACAAAACAAACAAACAAACAAACAAACAAAAACCTCCATGAACTTAGTGAATTCTTTGGGTTTGGTTAAAAACTGAAAAGCTTGAAAGTAAATTTCAAAGGTGATTTTTAAGACTTTATGTTAAACAAAGAGTAAAGCCCGTTGGCTGGAGAACAGTCATATGGGGGTTTCGTACAAGCAACACCTACCCTCAATGCTGAAGAGCCCAGCGCCTTGCTTCGTTGACCTGATTAATTTGAAGTCATTTCCAGACACTGTGTTATTTGGTTAGAGAGGCCATCTTTTAGTTGCTCCAAATTCTAGCAGTTTGGGTGGAATTGGCAACCCAGAAAAGCCTGCCTGTGCTCTGGTGCAGGCCCCCCGGGTCACTAGGAATCCGGCCAGGAAAACCGCATTGCCTGTGTGTCCTGTTGGTGACACAGGTGACCGAGGCCATAGGGGAAGTTGGTGATGTCACCTCTCTCCCTTTCCCCTCCCCTTCCCACTCCTAACCCTGAGCCCTGACCAAATACAGCATATTTTTCTAGCGATAGAAATCAGACACTTTTGACCTTTTTCATGAAGGGAAATTTTGTTTTTCTTCTTCCTTTTCCTTATCAGCAAGAGCTTCCTTTTCATGAAACCTTTAAAAAAAAAAGTTGTTCATTGCCTGAGGTTTTAAAAACACATGAATGTGTATATACATCCATTTACACACACATATATATGCACAGACATTTAAATGTATCACTGATTAAATTTTACTTAACTCATTTCATTCTCATGCTTAGATATTTACAAAATTACTGGTTCCCTACAAAGCATCTGATCTCTCCAAACGCCATCATCCCACTCCCCAACAAAGGTGACTTCTGTTTTGATACGTCAGGAACATTATATAAATGGGTCCATTCTGTGTCAGCAGACTCCTTTTTGTTATCACTGCTTTTTGACCTTCCGCTCAAAATAAAATAACCTTTGTGAAATCCGCCCCTGCTGTTCTGTGTGACCCTGGCTTGCGTTTTCGGGCAGTGTGGCCTCCCTGCATCCCCATGTTGCATGACTGTGCCGTCTGCCTGCCCACCGTGTCATAGCAATGGTATTTAATTGACTCATCCCTGTTAGGATCTGTTCAGAGGACTTCAAGAGAAGTAGCTAGTTTCATCTTGAAAGCTAACTTGTGATTTAGCTCTTGTGGCTATTCCCTGTGTAGAAAAGAAACTTAAATGTGTAGATAATCCCCCCCCCACGCAAATTAAACAGATGTCTTCGATAGAGCAGACCGCACTCCTGAACATTGGGGGATGCACAGGTCTTTATTTCCTGGTAATTACAGGATATTGAATGGAAGCTTTTGTATGAATAGAGAGGGATCCACACTCTCCAAGGGATGATGTGTACCACTGAAGGGAGACAGGAGGACTGGGAATAGTTATCCGGAGAAGATTGATCAGTCAGTGAGCGGCAGGCAGAGACAGGTAGAACCTGTCTCTGTGGGTACCTGAATAGCAGCAGCAACAACAACAACAACAACAACAGCAACAGCAACAATAGTTGGCATTCCCTTTGGTGTCAGTAAAAGTTTTAAGAGTGAAAATTGTTTTGTCATTTACAAGTCACCTTAATTGACTCTCAATTGCAAACAATAAGAATTACTAACATCGGCTAAAAAGTAAGAATCTCGGCTAGCCTGTGCATTCCGTACAGAGGCTGGAGTCAGCTTTGAGTGCTGCGAAGTTGTGGTATTTCTGCCAGATTTGTGATAAGAACCACCTGTGGCCCTGTGACCACATTCATACTCTTTCTTGATGGGACGCTGTGCTGTCCTTGGTCATGTGACCCCGCTAGTTCAGGTACTCTCTAGTAGGGCACCCGATGCCCTCCTCAGGTGTAGAGGCCAGGATACAGCATCTAACTCCACAGGTGCAGGCCGGTGCCTGTATTCTGCTGGTTAGAAAAGACTCCTGATCCCTTTTGGGTCCTGCAATGGGGAGAGTTGCTGTTCCAGCTCATTGGTGGCTGCCTTTCTCAGGACCAGTGCCAATGTAAATGGAGTAATCTTTGTAAAAAACTGAATTCTCAGCTGGAGGCCGGAAAAGAAGTCCTTTCTTGCACTTCTAGTTCCAGAAGATGTAGGAAAGATTGTCCTAACACAGGAAAGGTGGCAAAAGAAAGAAAGCATCGGCCCTACCTGTGTCGTCTTAAGTTTTCTATTTGGAGAAGACATCTGGGTGTCTCAAATGGAAAGGCTCATTGTCCTTCATCTCCTAATGACGGTGTTTATTCCTTTTGCAGACAGGTAAGGCCAGGTTTGCGTGGCACTCCCGACTGGAAAATGTCACTTAGCTTCAAAGGCTTCTGCCACAGCTTGGGAAATGTGATTAGAATTCAGTAGACACAACAGTGTCTAACCAGCTTCCGCTTACAGTGACCTGGGTTAACGACTTGCTCATTGAAAGGCATTTGTTGGACATAGGAGTAATTTTGTGAACTGCTTTAGGAGGGTGGGTGCCCTTTGATCTGGCCTGTCTTCCCATTGATTTGTTTGCCCCATGTTTACTGACTGTATGAGCTCCAGACTCATCAGGAAGACGAACCCTCCCTGCTCTCTGTACTAATTCCACAGTAAGTTTGAGACTCGATGGTTCTGAAGTATGTGGTATTTTGTATATTTCTTTTTCATTGATACTTTAATGGTAAGAAATTATCCTGGTGAGGAACTGACACTCATAATGCCCCCCTTCTGAAACTTATTCTAATGGTTTTTGTCCTTTTCAGAAAAAAAAAATATAAATGATCAGCAGATATTGTTTCTTCTTCCCCTCCCTCCCTCCTTCCCCCTCCCCCCTCTCTAAAAGTCCATTTATATATACTGGATAAATAAATAGTTATTTTTTCATCTTTATATTTTGTGATTATGTGTGTGTAAAGGGGTGTGTGTGTGGCCATGGAGTTCAGAAGTTGATGTCCAATGTGTTTTCTCAATAGTTCTCCAATTTATTGTTGTTGTTGAGACACAGTCTCTCACCAAACTGGATACTCACCATTTTGGAGAGGGTTGCTGACTAACAAACTCCAGGAATGCACCTTCTGCATGCTCCTGACACCACGCCCTGCTCCCACGCCCTGCTCCAGGGTTGCAGGCTCAGGCCGCCATGTCTGATAGTGCATGGGTGCCGCGTGCCTTACCTCAAGTCCTCATGCACGTATAGCGGACACTTCGCCAACAGCCCTTTAAATAGCGGTAGCCTGTTGTGTGCTTATCTTACTGGTCACATGAGTTTTTAAGGATTAAAAATTCTAGGAGAGTCTATGTTTAATGGACCCAGCCAGTGAACGGGACACTAAGTGAATCAAATCCAGTCACCCTCAGGTCCTGTAACAGAAACTGTAGGCAGGCACGGAGGGGAAGGGCACTGCCTCTCCCAAGGCTCAGCTGAACACTGCGTTAGCTCCTGTGCCTCATGAGATCACGGACAGCGGGTGCAAGCTTTGGATTGCTTCCCAGCTAGTGTACTGAGAGTCAGTGTTCTTTGCTCCGCCCTAGACCATTTCCTATACATACACTTGGCAGAGAAAGTAAAATCCCAGGATGGAGTGAGCAACTCAGTACCTCTCCTGGCCTCTGTGGGTACCTGCACTCATGTTCTTGGACCTCCACATAGATAGATATATACGGAAAACATCTTCTCTGCCTTTGGGGAGAGCGGATCCAGTACCTTCCTGACTGGAGGGAGACTTGGCTCTCAAGCCTTCTTGGTTATTTAGTACAGTCAGAATCCTAGGTTGAAAAATCATTATAAGTCAGTAGTTTGATGCCGGTGTTGTGTTCCCAGGATAGTTCATATAAAATGTTTGATGGTATTTTTTATTATTATTATTATTATTATTATTATTATTATTAATGTTATTGTTTGAGAGTTGATGGCTCTCCCACTTCTACTAAAAGACTCAACTATCTTCTCCTTTTCCCCATTAGTTGAAAAAAATTCTCACCATATGTGAAAATTCTAGATTCTAACCATATGTAGGAGTGTGGTGAGGTTTTTTCCAACCTAGAAAGTCTTCTCCAGTTCCAGGATGTTTTCTTCGATGATTTCTGCACTCTCCGTGTCTTGTTCTGAAATCCTCAGGTGTCAGAGCTGTGGGTTTTATCTAGTAGTTCCTTTTCTCTTCATCCTCTCTGCTTTTACTTTTGGAGAAAGTCTCTTAACCTAGTTTCTAAAACTTCCTGTGTTGAAAAACTGCATTGTCTTTGTATGTATGCTGAGTTCCTCATTTTAAATTCCTTTCCTTTGTCACAGGGTAAGGCCTCATGCATATTTAGGATGATGACTTCCAGTCTTACCTGTGAGGAGGTTGACTGTGGTTGTTTTCTCCCAACCAGTCTTTGTATTCTCTGTTTCCTCAGTTGCCTTTATCAGTTGTCAAATACCTCTGTGTAGCATCGGGACATCGGGAGGTAATTCTGTGTGTGCTGGTCTGGGCCGTCTCTGTAGATGTCTCTATAGACAGGAAGAGGGGAGCCAGAGGGAGCTAATTGAATAGCCTGTAGATACAAAGCCTGTGAGTTGGTAGGGCTGAGGAATGGTTCCTGTCACTCACAAACTCTTAAAGAGCAAGCCACCTTCCTCATGAGAGACTACAGCTAAGGCATCTCTCTGGAGCTTTACACATATTCTCAGAAGGAGCCTCAGGTCTAAGGTCAGCATACATTTCCAGTAAAGGATGAGACAGGAAATATGTTTTAAAGTAATAAAGTAACTTATTTACTACTTTACTACTTCATTTATTTATTGTGAGTGTGAAGGTCAGATGATAATGCCCAGGAGAGGAATCCCTCCTACCCACCCTAATCCTTCCCTGGGTTCTAGTCTTTGGACTCGGGTCAGTAGGTTTGTATGGCACTCGCTTAACCATCTTGCAAAACTTGAGACAGGAAATGTTTTATGCTTTGCAGTTCAGTAGGCAGAACACAGGATATTATATAACAAGAGAACAAATGTTTCTAAAATGTTTTTGTTGGTGAGAGTCATTCATCTTCTCTAGGAACATTGAAATTTGAATTTGACATAATTTTATGTTATAATGTGTTTTGGTTCCAGTTATGTGAAAATGTGAAACCCTTCTTAGCCTGTGAGCCACACACAGGTGGGCTGAAATCGACCACAGTTGCCCCAAGAATCCATGATTGGCATTTCCGGTTCTAGATTCCCACCCGGGAAGAAAGCCCTGGCTAGGAGTGCCTGTATACCTCACCATCCCCATTGTATATTTGTAGTTGATTCATTTTTTTCTACTTCCGTCTCTTAATCCTTCACTGTAGTTGGTGTCCAGAGCTTCTGAGCCTCTGTGCCCCCTGCCCCCTCCTGCCAGCCCCCCTCATGGACACCCCTTCCCCCAGGAAAGCCTGGGTTGTTCTTAGTAGGTGTGCATAGTGCACATAGTGCTTAGTGGTGACAGTGGTGGTGCCCCGCCAGGTCTAATGGCCTTTTCTATAGACATTTTCAGTCCTGACTTGGACCGTGCTCCTCGTCAGCAGCCTCCAGCTCCTGCGCCTTGACGGAGTGCTACAAACTCGCTCTGCTGCCTCTTGTTTTCCTCTGCAGAAACACAGGCTTCATTTTACCCCACCTGTCTACTCCTGCCCTCCTCCTCTTTCCATCTTCATTGTCACTTGCGAAGATAAATTTTAGTTTCATAGAAAGTGATATTGAGTTTAAATTTTCCTTCATATTTTTTCCCCCTGGAGGTGAGAAGTGAAGTGCTTTATCCTGTCTGTCTGGAACTCGTTAATCAAGTCAAGGTTCTGTAAATCTCGAGTCGATGCATTTGTAGGGAGGCTGTGCTGTCCCTACTTCCCGATAGGTAGCTGTCATGTCTTTCAAACCCTGACTGCCTTGCCTTCCCCTCCCTTCCTCATTCCTCTGTGCCTGTCTGCCGACAGCCTTAGGTTGCCATTGGACATTTTCCATCATCTCGTTGCTGGCTGACCTGCTCACCACTCAGCCTTTCTTTCTACTTAGATATTTTATGAACATCCCAATCTTGATATAGTCCAGATAAAATCCTTGGTTTCTACTCCTCTCCCTAACACTTGCTCCTGCCTAAGTTCTTCTCCCTCACTAGGCTCTCTGGTGTAAGAACTCGTCCTCAGGAGCTGGGGTTGGCCCCAGGCTTAAGCGTGCATATTGCTCTTGCAGGGAAGCCGGGTTTGGTTCCTGCCACCCATGCCTGGCTGCTCAGACCCATCGATGACTCCAGGAAACATGACGTTCTCTTCTGGCCATCTCAGGCACTTGCATACACATGCGCATACCGACACACAGGTACATACAAGTACACAAAATGAAAGCTAGCAATTGAAAAATAAACAGGAAAAAAACACTCCCATATAACTGAAAGGCAGACCAAGCTCTTCGGTCTTTGCTCAGGGCCCTCTGTGGCTTCCCACTGCTCTTCCAGGACTCAGATGCTCAGACCCCAGGCTTCCGATACCCTGCGCGCCATAGCTTCTACTTGCTTCTAGAGCCAAGGCTCCTATAACTCTGTTGTCCCCTATGTGTCAGCCTCTTGTCTGGGTGCTCCTGGATCCACTTTTTTCCACTGGACCAAGCTGGGGTTATAGGCATTCCCAACTGTGTTGCCTTTCAATATAGACACTGGAGAGTCTAACTCAGGCCTTCATTCCTGCACAGCAAATGGTCTTACCCACTGAGACATCACCCCAGGTACCCTCTCTCCTGTTCTTTTAATGTTGTAAGCATCATTCCCTCCTGGTCCGGGGCCTGCATATTTTCCATGCCTTCTGCTTGGAATGCTTTCCCCCCCAGACTGTTTCTTCTTGTACTCATTAATTTTCTCATGGTTGTGACAAAGAACCAAGCAGGAACCATTTAGGAAAGGAAGGATTTATTTTGACGTGTGTCTGAGGTACAGCCCATCATGGTGAGGAGGGTGTGGCGGTGGGTAGATACTGTTGCATCAGCAGCTGAGAAACAGGAAGAGGATTCTCTCTATTGACCAGCCTTGGATCAGCCCAGGATCTCTCTACATAGAAACGCCTTCCTAGACACACCCAGAGCTTTGTCTCCTAGGCGATTCCATCAAGTTGGCATTTGAGGTTGCCCATCACATTCCCTTTCTGCCCTTCAGGTCTCCCTTTGAGATGCCCAGGTTCTGGAGATACTTTTCCGATGGCCTTTGGGAATCCCTGCTTCTCCACGCATCCTGATTGTGTCCAAAGGCAGCTCTTACTTCTGATGCTTGCCCCCACTGTACCAGTCACATAGCAAAGACTAACAGGAAAGCTACTGAATTGCTAAACATTACGTGTTAATTGCTTCATCTAATTTTCAAGCACCGTGAACTTGCTGTGGTTTAACTTGTCTGTTTGGCCAGTTTGCCCCTGTCACTGATCGTGCGCTGGGTTTGGTTCTATTTTCAGTACCCCTGTACCCGCACATAGCAAGCACGTCACTAAACAGTATTTGTCAATATACATCTAGAAGCTCAGAGCCTGAAATGCCTTCAGACAACCCCCAGCCGTTGTTTCTAGAGCCTAGGATCATAGCGCATTGGGATTACTGACCTATCGCCTTGGGCGAATAGCCAGCTGTTCTACCCCTAGTCCCTGGCCCTTAGGGACCTAGCCATGGGGATGGGTGGGTGCTGTGTAGACCAAGGGCTCCCACCTTTATCCTGTGATGTAGTGTCTGAGGTTTACACTATTTTTTCTTTCTTTTTGATTCCACTTGGCTAGGGATACGCCTGTGATTTCTTTACTCTCATTTTTCTCTTAAGTGGGCCCCCCAAGTCCTTATTGCATGGTGAACACATTACACAGTCCCCTCCACCAGCTGAGCTTTAGAGTGCACTGAAGCCACGGAAGATTCCTGAACCCCTTTCTCTCGGGTGCCCAGCTCAGCCAGTCCTAAAACATTTAACCAACTCCTCAGTGCGGCCGAGTTCTCTCCTCACCCATCATGACATATGCTCAAGCTTCAGAATATTCCTAAGTAATTTCTTTTGAAAGCTTAATTTAGTTTATTCCTCAAAAGCTTAAAATAACACCTATCATATAAATTTTTCTTTGTGGCATATTTTTGGAGTGAGACCAAACCGCAATGTGTGTGTGTGTGTGTGTGTGTGTGTGTGTGTACACATACATGCATACCAACATGTTCACCTCCCCTCCCTGTAGATTATATGTATATATTCTACCACTGAGTGTCCTGGATCTGAGTGGTTCTATACTTAGCCTGGTGGTGGGACCCAGCAGAACTCTAATTTCACTCTTCTGTGCCATCCACCTAGCAAAGGGCACCGTAGAGCCTTGGAATTGCAAAATTCCAGAAGGTACTTTAACATTATATTTGAATGCTTAATTTAATTTTCACTTTGGATCTGTTGCTAGGCAACCAGGAAGACAGGGCAAAATCAGCAAGGCTAATTTGGTTCTGTTACGAGTGTGTTAGCATCTCTTATATTTACATTGACAGTTGGTTGTAAATACACTTCAGCCAAGGCGGTGCTACATTTCATCCAAGGGAGGCAGGCTTTCCCTCAGGAAGCGCGTACATCCCTGCTCTCGCCCTTAGGTGAAGTTACCTGAGTTTTGAGCTCGTATGGTGGAGCCTGCAGGTTTGCTAAGTGCCTTGGCCCAGCACACACGGTATAAGATGGTCCTTCCCGTTGCTTTCTATTCCTTAGCACCGCGGGTTCAGTCTGCTCCTCATAGCAACTGACGTCCAGTTGTTTGTTGTTGTAGCTTTGGTTTTGGTAATGTAGAAAGAAAAGTAGGCCATTTTATTTTCAATATCTTAGTATTAATGGAAATTGAAAATGTTAGTCACATCGGTCCTTAAAGTAAGTCATATGTGAAAAATTAGTGCTGCTAATTAGATTCCACGCTCATAAAAACCAACCAAACAAAGCAGACCAGAGGTGGTGGGAGCCGTGGGCGTGGCTGAGGTGGTGGGAGCCATGGGCGTGGCTGAGGTGGTGGGAGCCATGGGCGTGGCTCAGCAGTTGCCTGCACTGGCTGCTCTTGCAGGACACTGAGTTTGGTTCCTCCATTCCTTGCATTCATGTTGGGCTGGAGGATCTGAGGCCCTCTTCTGTCTTCTGTGGATACCCACACACACATACAAACACACATTCATGGGCATACATACACACACATAAAATCTTTTTTAAAAAGACATGCAGCTGGGATGTGACTTGGCGAGGATCTGAGAGGAGCCGGGGGGATGGGCGAATGTGATCAGCTTTATTACGTACGTGTATGAAACCTCAGCGGATACATAAACATCAAAATCAGTGCTGGTGACATATTTCTGATATTTATCTATTTAAATGACAGGCTGGCTGGGCTTGGTGGGGAAACTGTATAATCTCATTTACTCAGGAAGCTGACGTAGGAGACTCACTGAGGACGTAGCTGCATCCCACGGTAGAATGCTTCTGAGACATGTGCCCGGGAACGGGCTGAGTGGGGATGCTTATTTAAAGAAGTCATCCTGGCTCAGCCTAGATGCTCCCTGGATCCCGTGAAGAAGATAGGACATTTAATCCTGACCAGTGCTGTGCTTATTCGGGACGTGGGTGAAGAGTTTGCACACATCTTGCTGGTAGGAAAGCCATCTCTCTCGAAGTGATGTCATCACTTTCCACTGATTGTGTAAATGGCCGTGACTTGTCCCTTTTATAATTGGCACAGAAAGCAGCAGCCACATCTTCAATGTGTTTCTTGCCGTGTCTTTTGCTCTCTAAAGGCCTCTCATGTGTAACGAAAGTAGCTGTCATATGTAATGAAAATTCCTTTCAGCAGTCAAGTCAGATTCTTGGTGAAGACAAATCTCAGCATTCCCATGTTTACCTCGTGACTAGAGGCCAGGACTCTAGAAATATTGAGTTGATGAGAATGTCAAATGGGGACTGTTCCTTTGGCCTCTAGAATGAAAAGATTTTTTTCTTGATGATATGGACTATGTGCATACAGAGAGAACTCAGCAAAGATTCATTGGAGAAGGTCTAAGGGTCTGTCTTAATGAGCAGATAGGAATAGGTGATTTATCAACTCTGATGTGCTTGAAGGGTGTGGGTTGGGTCTTTGTGCTAGAAGAAAGAGCCGTCTGAATTAGAGGCAGGTTTTGGTGTTTATAAATTGCTTATAGCTATGTGCCGCGTGGCTCCAGACATTGGCCTGATTAGAGTGACTAGCAATGACAAACACACAGACAAGTAGGCCACCGGGCTTTTGGGTTTTCGGAAGGGAAGCTGCAGCACTGAGGAAGCTCAGCTTCTTTCTTACATCCAGTTGAAGAGGGAGGAGAGGTTATTGCATAATGACAAATGAGGAGGCAGGGCTGGCGGCCTACCCTGGAACCGAGGAGGCAGGCATAGCTAATCTCAGCATGAGTAGTCTCTGAAGGGGCACAGTTCTGAGACCTTAAATACTGTGCATGGCCAAAGCCGCTGTGGACATTGTTAGGGTTAGGGTTAGGGCTTTTCCCAATCAGGCCTTTGCTCTACACATTGTCAGCATTCGCACTCAGATCAAAATAAAGTGTTTCCATCCCTCTGGGCCTTGCTGGAGACATTAACCCTTGGCATGAACATGCCCGTGTCAGCAATACACATTCACTCCGAACTCAACTTGATCCCTGCAGGACAGCACATGAGTGTTTCTTACTTCGAGGTAATTATTTGAGTAAGGTAATATGTAGGATTTATTGGAGAAAGTCTAAGAGTCTGTCTTAATGAACAGATAAGAATAGGTGATTTATTGATTCTAATGTACTTTGAAGGTGTGGTTTTTCCCAATTGGGCATTTGCTCTACGTTTATTAATTTCACTTTTTCTACCATACTGTTTGAATATCTAATTTGTCAAAATGAATTTCAGGGGTATTGGTATTTTCCTAAAGAAATTATTTCTTAACTTTTGTTGTTATTCTGGTAGCTTATTATTTTAAGCTAAGCATATGCATGTTCTACTACTTAGCTACACCCACCCCCAGCCCTTTGGACTTTTTTTGTATAGCCTCTCAAAATAAATGCATATTTAAAAAATTTTATCTTCGTGTTACTGAGCTTAAATATGTACATTATAAAGCAAGCAGAACTATGGAAACTAGTGAGAAAGATGAAGATAAAACTGTAATGTAGTGTCTGGTTAATCCATAGTTGTCTTATCCCTTACCACGGGCTTGTTTTAGTTCCTCTTCTAGTTGTTGTAATGGAATGCCTGAGGGAAATTGTTTAGGAGGGAAAGGGTTTGTTTTGCTTTTTATTTTAAAGAGTGTCTGCCCATCAGTCAGGGAGGGCCTGATGGCCAGGCTGAGGTTGTTGTGGCTTGTGGTGAATCTTAATTCACGTCTCGGCAGATAGGACGCCGAGTGTTTGCTCACAAAGCAGGATGAGTCTGGAACAGTAAAAGGCCTATCCCCAGTGGTCTGCATCCACCACCTAGGCCACTTCTCCAAAGGTTCCATGACACTCCCCCACCCCACCCCCCAAAGGCCGTGCCACCTGCTAGGACCAAATGTTCAGTGCGAGTTAGTCCCCGACACGTCACACTCAGACCATTACCACTGCTTTAGGGGAAGGTTCCTCATCAGAACATAGTACGCTGCAGGTGTGTCTGTGATTTTACCCTCTGGGTAGCTTTGACTCAGAGCTGACCAGATCATTATTTTCTACTTTGGAGTGGCTGGCGAGAAGAGTCCGCGATGGGCCGCGTCTGCCTCTTTCTCGTGTGCCCAGTTGTTTAGCTGCTATAGTCCTCACATCTGTTTCTTTGCAGAACTCTTGCAGCCCCTTGCCCATGCTGTATTAGACAATGTAATAAGATCACAGAAGCCCAGGATTATTCACTGGAAGCATTTAGGGCCACTCCTTGGCCTCATCTAAATTTTGCTGGTTTTGACATTTTTGTGTAACAGAGAGTCATCACACACAGGACACTTGAAAGACCTCTGCTTGCAAGGAAACTATATGTAGGCTCTTAGTTTTACATTTAAAAATATCAGTAAGACAAAAGATCCCTGAGTGTACTGTTGTATACAGGGGGGCCTCTTTGGCCTCAGAGTTATCTATCCATGAACGGAGGGTGGTAACTCTAGAGAGATTAACAGCACTGGATTCTGACACGTCGCTCCAGCTTTGCCATTAACTGCCTTGGTGCCAATTGATACCCTTCTTCAAACTTCAGTTTCCACGTCTGTCGCTTCACCCGGTGATGTTGAAATTTCAAGACCCAAGTCTGAGAAAGGGATTTGTACCAGCACTTACATGTAGCATGTTGTAAAACTTTAGTAAAACTGGAAAGCCTTTTTCTCCCCCCCCCCCATAGGCTGACTGTATTTTTCTGCCCAGTAACAGCTTTTGTCTTTTGTTTCCCTTCTAGACTGCCTCTTTAAGCTATGTCCTATGAACCGATACTCTGCACAGAAACAGTTCTGGAAAGCTGCTAAGCCTGGGGCCAACAGCACAACAGATGCAGTCCTGCTCAACAAATTACATGTATGTATGGAGGTGGGGTGTCGGTGATGGGGGGTGTCCTGAGTGGTCACCTGAATGGTGGCTGAGGACGAGAAAGGGTTGGTTATACCAGCCTCTGACTATCTGCTGGCTTTTAAAATTCATCATCATCACCACTATCATCATCTTCATCATCATCATCATCATCATCATCTCGTGTAAGTTCTTTTGCCCATGTATACATTTGTGCACTGTGGGTGCAGTGCCCAGCAGAGGACTTCGCAACCCTTGGAACTGGAGTGCCAGATGGTTGTGAGCTGGGAGTCTAACTCAGATCCTCAGTGAGGGCAGCCATTGCTCTTAAGTGCAGAGCAGTCTCTCCAGTCTCTTGGCTTTCTTAAAAAAAATTCCACTGTACAGGGTCCTATCGTCTACCAGCGCCTCCTGAGGCCAGTGCAAACTAGCCACTCCCACTGCTGCAGACTCTTTCTCCTGTGTGTGGCTGGCTGTGCCTGGGCTCTGAACCTCTCTCTTGAGCCACTGCTGTCCGGCTCTCTTATCATAGTAGGATTTATTCCTACTATGATTTTATTGAGCAGCCCACGCTCATGCCGGTCACGTGACCTTCACACTCAGCGATCTTCCCTTTTGAATCCTCCTCCCGCAGGGCATTCCTCAACCAAGACTTTCACAGCCCTCTCCGTGGCTTCGCTGAGCTCTAAGCAGTGTGTCCTCTCCTCACCCCTCGTAGGAATATTGCCTGCTTTTTCCACTTTAGCTTCCTGATTATGTCCTTGTTGGTGCTGATTACAGTCTGCAACTATGTGGACTAAGTTACTTAATTGTCACTCACTAAAACGGTAGGTGTCTAAGGACGGGGCATCGCCTCTCTCGTATGTGCTCGCCCCTCACGGTATCTGGAATAGAGGAGGCACTTGAGAAACACTGAGTGTTGTACTAAGTCCCAGAGGTAGAACTGTGTCAGAGCCTTCACCTTCTAGAAGCTTCCTCGCTTCTTAAGAATAAAGAATAAAGAGGTAGTGCCGCTGTATAGTTAATAAAGAGGCAATACAGAGCAACCGGCCCTTTACTGTGTAGAGTGTGGTGTGGTCATCAGGGAAAGCTTCTTGGAGGAAGAGGGAAGTAGCCCGTAAGCCTCTGTCTGAGGCTTCTCCCAGGATTACAGAGCAGAAGAACAAAAGCAAAGACCTCGGGGGTAGAGAGTGTATAACGACCGAAAGAATTATGTCTTTTTTTTTTTTTTTTTTTTTTTTAACAGAACTCATCACATGGGCTTAGTCTCCACAGGCCCATTGCTACCTCTTCATAGAAAATACTGTACAGTTTTCCAAATGCGTCATGGCTTCCTAGACATCAGTTTTTAAAAGTAGATGACAAAGAAGAAAGAAAGGGGGATGATAGGTTATGTAATAGATTACACACGTAAGTTAGCGTGTAGTGATAGCCGCTCTGGGTGAGGGGATCAGGACTTGTGGGACTTAACTGACACAGTTCGTTCCCGCGATGTGCTAAGCCTGGTGTCTGTTATGGGACTTCCGTGACCACCAGCAGCTCCTGGTTCTGTCACAGCGCACTTTGCTTTACTCAACAGTACCTGCGATACTTGTAAAAAACCTATGGGTGATAGCACTAACGGGGCTCACAGAATTACGCCCTTTCCTGAGGTGTAAAGTGGAGTAGAAAGAAACCCTTTCTGGGTTCAGAAAGGCGCAGGTGTGTTTTAATTCGGGTGGACGTCCAGGGAGCCACGAGACTGGGATGAAATGGCCGCTGTTGCACAGGACTGAGCCAAGCCTTTCATAGGGACCAGCCTGTCTGTTCACTGAATGTCACTTGCTCCGCTCCTCCTCCTCCAATCATTGTACCAAGCAGAAGCACCTCCCCACCCTCAAGCCTGTGATGGGCACATGGGCTTCTGGTTGAAGGGGTGGGAAAGGTCTTTCAATTCTCCTTCTTTCTAGGGTGCAGATGCCTGGGGCATTTTCTTTGTGGATGCCCCAGGTGTCTTTAGTGGCATCTCTGGTATGACGATCACCCCATTCAATGAGATCTTAGCAGTACATCTTGAACTCTCCATTCTCCTGTGCTTTTTACCATGGGGGTTCAGATTCATAGTCCTCCTGGCCAACAGGGATCCTACGAGAATAAAGGGGGCCTAGAGAGCAGTGTGGCTCTTGGGGTTCCCGCAGGCAGGCGCAGGTCTGGAGGGGAGCAGCGCCACCTCCCTGCTGTGCTGTGTGGGAAGGCGCATTGCGAGCCGCATATGGCTGCTGCCTGGACCAGAGAAGACAGAAATCTGTGCTTCTGTGTATAATGCTTCGGTTTTCAAACTACACTGGCAGCTAATTCAGTCAAGGCTTACAGCATACGCTCCGAGGCAACTCAGAATAATGGCTGGGCTAAAGCCAGATGTGAGTCTTCAGTGTCATTTGCAACCTGTGATCTATGCGTTTTCCCATCAGTCCTTCCTTTGGGTGCTCTGCCCTGCAACTGGATGAACAGAATGCACCATGTTTGTTTTTTAAAATTTGTTCTTAAAGGTGATTAAGAACTTTGAACTCACTCTCTCTCTCTCTCTCTCTCTCTCTCTCTCTCTCTCTCTCTGTGTGTGTGTGTGTGTGTGTGTGTGTGTGTGTGTGTGAAAGAGAGAGAGAGAGAGAGAGAGAGAGAGTGAGAGAGAGAGAGAGAGAGAGAGAGAGAGAGAGAGAGACTGACTAAGAGACAGAGAAAGATGTGGGAGATGTCTTGTGTCTTTATGCCCTTTATGTTTTTAAAGTATAAGGGGAACAAAGCAGGTCCCTGCCCGATCTGAGGTGACCGGTGTGGCTTTGCTGTCTTGAGTGGTGGCTGCCCTTGGCTCTGTGTGCCTCATACTTTCTTGCTTAGCTGGAGTTTCTCCCCCTTATCCCCAAAAATCTTCCACCCCATTTGGTCGCAGTCATTAAAATCTGGTATTTTGGTCAGTGCCTTCCTTGCCTTTGGGGGCCGGTGGCTGGTCTCTAGTGGGTTTTCATTTTTATTTTGGTCAATTACCGGGCAGCACCCGAGAGTCAGAGGTCAGGTTATTTTTAATTAATGCCATTTAAGGAATTTGTTGTCTAGACCACTCAGCGTCCTTGTGACAGGGGTAAGCAATTCGCACAGCCCTCTGAAGGAGAATGACATCTAGTGGCTACTTACTGTGCGCTCACATCTCCAACAGAAGCTGCTTTTTGACTCTCTAGGTACCAATTTCCCAGAAGTCTTTTAGCCAAATGAGTTAACTTCACCTTCATATCACAACATTAGTTATAAAGGCTCTAGTAATGTTTCCTGAGGATAGTTTGCCTATGACCTTGGAATGGGTGTGGACACTGTGGAGTTTGAGAATTGAGAATGCCATTAAGCTATTTGACCTGAGCTAAGCAGCGCAATGACCATAGGTCTTGATTGTGTTTTTCAAGCCTAGGAGTAGCTGTTTTTCTGGATCTTCAACTCAGTTTGCTCTTGCGTCATTGAGAGCTCAGTGACCTTACCTTTATGACATTTTAGTACCTATTTAATGATGCTTGCTTTAATTCTGAAATAAAATAATAGGTGACTATATCAGAGTTGACCTTGGTCTTATTTAGGGCACATGGTAATGTCAACAGCCCAGAAACTGTGGGATGGAATACTTTGTCCTTAGAAATTAAAAACGGCCTCTACCCCACTGTGTAAGGGAAATGAATAGTAGGTATTGTTCTTGGCAAGATCTTGAATGAAAACATAAAAAATTTACATGGCTTTAAAAAAAAAAATATCCAAGCCACCTGCCACAGAGACACAAAAAAAATGTAGCTCCGGAAATCACACAAAAGGGAGCTGTAGGAAACGTATTCCAAAATCAGTTTGACTGGGGAAAGTAAAGACAGTTAACTCCTGGGATCCTGAATGTGACTTGATGAAGACTAGCGCTGATCCTCATTGTCTATGTGTGCTGCTCCCCACAGGGGGAGCTCCTCAAACTGTCCGTGAAGAGATGCTAGTTTCTCTCATTTCAGTGATGTTTCTGTGGTTCTCACTTTGTTGTGTGTAAACAGGTTTTCTGTTCACTTTTAATGGCTCCAGGGTTACTTTGTTGTAGGACAGTATTGAAATTTTAGATAACATTCCTTGTGGGCAAGGGAAGAAGGGAGACTTAGTCAAGATCCTGGAAAAAAATACACACACACACACACACACACTCAGACTATTAACTGTGCTTTTGTGAGGTTTTCTAAGAAAGACAAACTCCTAGAAATAAAATTACTGAGTGATGTTTCTTCTCTTGAGAGACTTTCTACCCCACACCCCATTATCCTTAGAAAGGTTGTGTCAGTTGACTGTGTTATGGGATGTTCATGGATGTATTTAAAGAGTTTAATAAACTTTGACCTTGTTATTTTCAAAGACTTGGGCAATCTCAGTCTATGGGTACAGTCTGTGTTTTGTTACTTTCTAATCTACATATCATGTTGCATATTGACCCTAAAAATCATGATGGCTATTTTTTGTTTAAAAGCCAAGCTGTGTCTCATAAGGAGAATTATTTAAGGACCAGTGCATGAACATGAATGAGTTTTGCTTATTCTCTGTGTGTGAATTTGTTGTTGTATGTGAGTTCATTCACATGTGTAATTATGCATATATATGTGTAAAGGCTACAAGTTAACCTTGGATGGTGATCTTCAGAAGCCAGAACTGTGTTGTTTTTTGTTTCTTTCTTTACTTGACCAGATAAACCTAGGGATCCGTCTCTACCCGCCCTGCATTCAGCACTGGAATTACAAATCTGTTACCATCCTGACCGGCTTTTTATGTAGGTCTTGGAGATTGGACACTTCAGTCTTCATGCTCTCTGGCAAACACTTTTCCAACTAAGGCATCTCCCAGTCCCTGCACCAAACAAACATATTTTATATTCAAGCTATTAGTAAGGGTGAATTGGGGACTTTCTCCTTCTATGATAAGAGGCTGTAGAAGTGAGCTCACAGAATGGTATATAAGTTACTGCTTTTGTGTTTCTTCAGTACTGCTGGGCATGCACCACCATCAGTGTGCAATGTGCAGAAAGGAAAGATATGTAGTAGTCTGATCAGCTTTTGACTGTGATCTTTCCAGGTGTCTTTTAAGGTAAATCTTGGCTTCTATTCTCCATCTACTTTCTGTTTTAGTTTCCCTTTTCTTCTAGACAACTGCTCTTGCTCTCCAGATCCACTGTTTTGTAATTAATTTCTCTTACGTAATAGTATTTTTTAATGATCAGTTTGACACTGATTTGTGCCCACTCAGCATAGGTAGGGACTGTCTTAGGGTTTCTATTGTTGTGATGAAACACCATGACCAAAGCAGCTTGGGGAGGAGAGGGTTTATTTGGCTCACACTTCTCTATTGCTGTTTACCACCAAAAGAAGTCAGGACAGGAACTCAGGCAGGGCAAGAACCTGGAGGCAGGAGCTGATGCCGAGGCCATGAATGGGTGCTGCTTACCGGGTTGCTCTCCCTGGCTTTCTGAGCCTGCTCTCTTACAGATCCCAGGACCTCCAGCCCAGGAATGGAACCCCCCACAGTGGACTGATGGCCTCCCCCGTGCTTTACAGCTGGCGCTCATGGAGTCACACTCTCCATAGAGGTCCCCTCCTTTCAGATAACCCCAGTTTGTATGTCAAGTTGACATAAGACCAACCAGAAAGGGGCTTAATATTTTTAGGCTCTTAGGTCTTAACTGAGGCTTTTGGAATTTCTTGGGACTAAGAAAAGGTTCATGAGACATTTCTATCTTAAAATCATATGAGGCCAAGAAGTGCTACTCAAGAATTCTGTAAGCATATGAACCTAACGAGTAGGATGTTTTGGGTATAGAAAAGCTATATTTGCTTTTTTTCTTTAAATGTTATTTTATTTTCCTAAATTCCTTGATTCTTTTTTCTCCTTATGACTTTATTTTTGTTTGTTTGTTTGTTTGTTTGTTTTTTCGAGACAGGGTTTCTCTGTATAGCCTAGGCTGTCCTAGAACACACTCTGTAGACCAGGCTAGCCTCGAACTCAGAAATCCACCTGCCTCTGCTTCCCAGCGTGTTGGGATTACAGGTGTGCGCTACCACGCCCGGCTCCTTATGACATTTTTACCCTCTTGAATTTCTACTCGTTATTAGCTGAGAACAGCTTAGTAGAAAGAACAAATCACTCTGTATGACGTGTAAACTCGTATTCCAAATGAATCCAGTCTAGTGTTGGGAAACTGCCCCTGGGGACTAGAGAGAGCTCTAAGATGTATGGATATAGGGTAGATATTGGGTGAACATGGATGGGGAGGGGTAAGACTGGCATGCTGTGATGTATATGTTAGCTTTTTAGCTCTCGGATAAAAGAATGAGAGATCTTTTGTACAGAGGTCATCATGGATAATGAGTCCTGCTGTATTATCTGCAAGGCACTATCTATGGCTATGACTGGAGTTCTGTGGCTTTATCTTTGTATTAGTAAGAGTAGAAGACTGGTATATAACTCAGGAAGAGAGGGAGAGAAATGGCCAATCAGGCCCCTCTTTGTTAGCGCTTGTACATACATGGTTACTTTGCAGGGATTCCCCTGATAGGCAAGCCATTATCTCCCTGCACATCATCCTGCCTGTGAATTGGGATTGCTTCCTGCAGTTTTCTCCAAATCTTGCCTCTCTAAGTCACATGCACCATAGGTAGAGCTAGGGAAAACCATGAACTTGATGTTTAGATTTTGGCCCAACCCACCTAAATTTTGTTTGAAAATTATCTTCAAGTCGTTTCATAGTTTTAGAATCTTGTCCCTAATAATAATGATTGAATTATTGTCTTAGCCATGTAAAGTTTTAGTCTGTGAAGAGACACCATGACCTTAGCGACTTAAAACGGTTAACTGGGGCTTACGTACAGTTTGTAGATCTAGTTAAATATCATTTCAGGAAACATGGTGGCACACAGGCAGACATCATACTGGAGAAGTTCTACATATGGATTTAAGCAGCAGGCAGAGACAGACAGACAGACAGACACACAGAGAGAGACAGAGATAGACAGACAGACACTGAGCCTGGCTTAGCCCTTGAAAGCCCAAAGCCCATTCCCTCAGTGACACACTTCCTCAAACCAGGCCACACCTCCTAACCCCTGCCTAGTAATGCCACTCCTGAATGTCCAAGCTTTTAAATCTATGATCCTATGGGGGTCACTCCTATCCAAGCCACCACAATTATTTTATTGAAAGACTGGAGATGAGGTAACTCAGAGGTAAAAGTATTTACCTACCGTGTATGAGGCCCTGAGTTTTATCCCTAATACTAAATAAGTAAATAAAATTAATTAAAGTGAAAAATTATTTAATGCTTATGTCATCACCCATCTTCTGTAATATTAATGGTAGTTTGCTAATGCTTGTGAGGTCCCTTGAGTTTTACTCACAGATAGTGACCTGGTCAGATGATAAAGGTTTTGTGTAGGGACGCTAACATGATGTCCCCAAACGCCCTGTGAAAATGAAGATATGTTACCTAAGAAAGGGAACCCTTTGGCTTCCGGTAGTGTCTTACACGAAGAGAAGGGGTGAATCTCTGGGGAGCAAACATGGCAACGAAATGCTTCTGTCGTCTCCCTACGTTATTGGTCATTGGGCTGTTGCCTTCCATCAGGTTCTATGTGTAATTTCTCTCCTGATTTGGTTCTTTGATCCATTTTAAGGATGGGTTATGGGTTTGAATGACAGTCTGCTAATTGTTCATAATGTCAGTAGTTTCCCATTGGCATGCTGTGATGTATATGATAGTTTTGTTGTTTTTTTTAAATACGGCTTGGAGAAAAGAAAGATGTCTTTTCATATCGTTGGCCCCAACAACCTCTTATTGGACCTTCTGTTTGTCTTGGCCATCTTTCTGAGTATGCCAGGCTTGACTGGTATGTCCTTTAGCCTTACTTGTAACTGTACAAATTTGGAGTTTAAGCCAAATGCATATTTGAGGATTACCTCTGTCATTTAGTAAATTTATGATAATAATAATTGCGTGTTGTTTTAAAATGGGACTATCATCTATCTTTCCTTCCTTCTTTCCTTCCTTCCTTCCTTCCTTCCTTCCTTCCTTCCTTCCTTCCTTCCTTTCTTTTTGGTTTTTTGAGACAGGGTTTCTCTGTGTATAGTCCTGGCTGTCCTGGAACTCACTCTGTAAACCAGGCTGGCCTGGAGCTCAGAAATCCGCCTGCCTCTGCCTCCCAAGTGCTGGGATTACAGGCGCGCGCCACCACGCCCGGCTCCATCTTTCTTTTAAGGAATTAAATGAAACTGAAATTATGATGAATTTTTCACAATAGTGAATAACAGGCCACATGGGGTACAATCAGTAGCCACTATGCAAGGTGGTTTATGTAAGGCACGAGTACCATTTTTATCCTGGTCTTTCAAATAAGGAAACAAGCTCACAGATGTTTCCTAATAAACTAAAGTTCCCAAAACCACATGCTGCCCAAGATTGGCTTTTCAATTCAGTTTTATTTCATTCCAAAGCTTTAAAGAACATTTGCAAATCACAAGAGGAGTGCAGAACCCTTTCTGGCCTTACTCTATTCTCTCTCCCTCTCTGTCTCCCTCTCCTTCTCATGTGTGTGTGTGTGTGTGTGTGTGTGTGTGTGTGTGTGTGCGCGCGCGCGCGCGCGTGCGCATATATGCTCTTGACTACTTTCTTATAAGCAGGTGCCCATGACTTCCAAGCTCATATTAGCGAAGCCCCCAAAGCCCTGAAAGCTGAGTCCCAGTTCATAAGCTAGGCTGAGTTACATGAGTTTCACAAGCTCCTGGCTCGTTTTGCAGAGCCTTAGGCTGTACCCAGGGATTCGCTTGCTGTGTGAATCAGATCACTGTGGTCGCTGCAGAGGAATGAAACTATTTACTCTTTCTTCTTGTCAATGTTATAGCATGCCGCAGACTTGGAAAAGAAGCAGAATGAGACAGAAAACAGGAAGTTGCTGGGGACCGTCATCCAGTATGGCAACGTGATCCAGGTAGGCGCAGCCGCTCTTTTCTGCTGGAGCTGACACAGGAGGAAGAAAGAAAAAGCCCTGAGCAAGCGAGCCCGCACTACAGTTCAGTCCCCTTGCCTATGGTCAGCTCCTGCAGTGAAAACAACCAAAGCAGCAAAGCCCCGCACAAAAGTCCTTGTGTTTCTCATTCTGTCACTTGGCCATGCTGTTGGGCCCCCGCAGGGTGTAAGCATTTCCTTTCTCAGCCTGCTGCTGATCACTTGCATGGTTTGCACAGACGGTTTACATGGGAAACATGATGACCGAAGAGGACACTCCGTGTTCTGGTTTTGCCTCACTTACAATGTCAGGGAGTTCTCCTGTTTGGTGAAAAGTGAATGCTCTGTACCTTTTACTATTTGTTTAGGAGCTGTGTGCCAGTGAGAGTTATGTGCACACACAGGCATATGTATGCATGTATGCACAATAATGTGTGTGTGTATGTATGTGTGTATGTCCCTTGGTATCTGTGTCCTTGTGAAGTTCCATCCCGTTATCAAGCAAGACCAGTACTCTGAGGCGGCTCAGAGGAGGAGATACTCAGTTGGTGAGACTGGAGAACTGTCTGCAAGTGAGGATTTAAGAAGTACATAGAGGGTACTGACAGCTAATACATTCCAGTCCTGTGAGGCTTCAAAAAAGACATGCCAAGCCATTGATGCGATATCTACTTCTAGGATGGGTTTAAGCAGTCTCAGTTTTGTTTCTGGCCTCTGGCTTTGGAACTCACCTGTGGGAAGGTGAGCCAGTGTGTGGAGGGTCAGAGGCCACTCACCGAGGAACAGCGAGGGTCTGGGAGGACATTCTTGTCTCCTGTTTATCTTGGCCACAGGCCATGTGGGATTCTCAACCTATCCCGGCTATTCCTGCACTTACAGCAGCCCGGGCAGTAGGTTCGTTGGGCGTGTAAGGGCGCTCTTGCGTTGTCATGTGAACAGGGGATGTGGTGGCAGCAGTGGAATCACGAGCTGGCTCTCCCCCTCTAGGGAATGAGAAGTCTTGAGTTCGCGTTCTCTTTGACCCACCAACATGGGAAACCTTGGTAATGCTTACCGGCCCAGATTATTAGACAGACTCTTTCCCATCTGCATAGTCGCTCCTTTGTGCTTCATGTAATTAGCATCTTAGACTGAAGAATGAAGCAGTTAGGGAAGAGGGATGGGTGTCAGGGTGTCCTTCACAGAGATGACAGTCCTCTGTTGGAACTGCCCTTTAAATCGGGCAAAACCCCCTTCCTTCATTCCCCTCTAGACTACAGTCCCTCCGGCCCTATCCACAGGGTGGATCCATGCAGCAGCCCTATGATGGTGGACTAATTGGCGTCTGAGGTGTCTCTCTAGCCCAAGGCCATGCTGGTGGGGGAAGAGTGTTTCCTTCTCCCCCGCCCTCCTCCCTGCCTCTATTCCCTGTTCCTCTCCTTGTTGTTTTCAGCATCTTTGCATTTCTCCTGCTTCTCAGCAGCTCAGTGGTGGGAGGAATGTCTCTTACCAGATGTACTTGATGAAGAGAGCTATGGCAGAGAGTCCACAGGCCTGCTCATATCTCATTCTCTTGGTGGATTTTTAGCTCCTGCATTTGAAAAGCAATAAATACCTAACTGTGAACAAGAGGCTTCCAGCCCTGCTGGAGAAGAACGCCATGAGGGTGACGTTGGACGAGGCTGGGAATGAAGGCTCCTGGTTTTACATTCAGCCTTTCTACAAGCTACGCTCCATCGGGGACAGTGTAAGTGAAGCTTCCCCCCTCCCCCCAAAGCAGTCCGCACCACACCCCACGTCCAGCCGCCACGCCCCACTTCCAGCCGCCACTGTGCTTGAGACTCGCCTAGGAAAGGTTTAGAATCGAAGCCACGGGCATATGAAGAGATCAGATCGCCATGGAAACTAGTGTTTGGGAAACAAGGAAATGAGGAGTGAAGTGTGACCTAAATACAGGCACTATGTTTTTCCTACTGGGCCTCTGGAAAAAAAAAATCCTATTACCTCAGTAATTTTACCATGAAAACATCCATCCTGAATTAATATCCTGGTTAAGGATCCCTTGCCATTCCATTTCCATGAGTGCCGCAGACATGTTCAGCTATTTTGGAAATACTGAAGGATGGAAAGTGGAAAAGAAAGAGCCTTAGTAGGGACGGGAGTGTGTGTTCACCCCGGGCTCACTGTGTCAGTGGGCGGGCAGTGTCTCCATCCATTGCCTTCTGCGACTGCAGAAAGCCCCTGGCCTGGGACTCTAGACAATACAGAGCCCCAGGAATCCCTTTATCAAAGCAACTGAGAACACTTCTGATATTTGTAAGTTAAATTAGTCAGTCATTACGTGGGCACATACTTAACGGTGAATATGTTTAAATGCTATCAGCTGTGGACTTGACCTTGTTAAGGTTCTAAAATAGATGCTTTTAAAAACAAAACAAAACAAAAAGCTAAAAGGAAATTGGCACCTTCAGCAGCATAAAGTGTTCTGGAAATACTTACCTACCCTTTACTTAAAACTAGGTATTGACTGACTTATTTGTTTATTTAGTTATTTAGTTATTTTACTAATGCCGTTATAGAAAATGTAGTCATATATTTTTTCCAAAATGTATCATTCTCAAAATGCTCAGGTTTTACCTCATAGGAAGACAGACATCTCTTCTGCTTCCTTTCCTTCTACTTCCATTAAAAATAAATGTGAGGCTGCTGTGCAAGCCTGGAGATCTGAGTTCGAATCCCCAGTGTCCACATAAAAGGCAGGCATGCCTGTGTATGACTTTAACCCGCACACTGGGAGCACAGAATAGGCAAATAATCCTCGGAACTCACTAGGCAGCCAGTCTCGCTGAGTTGAAGACTTTTGGTGCGCTGAGAGGGCCTGTCTCAGGTACATACGGTAGAGAAGATACATCCTTCTCTGGCCCCCACATGCATATCCACAAACATACTCCATATACACATTAAACATACAGCATACACATATATTATGCAATATACATGCACACACCAATACCAATGTGCCTGGTTCCAAGTTTTGTTTTCAGTAAATCTTTCCCTTTCTGCCATTTAATCTGTTAATCTATGACTTAGCTGAGAGTGTAATATGAATACTTTAAAAAAATAGTCGTTCTCATCTGTAGGGATTGAGCCATTCATACTTTTAAGGGTGTCAGTTTAAATAGTGGAGTGGAATATAAAGTATCAGGCTGTGTTACACATAAGGGTAGGGACGGGTTTCTGGAGAGACACATTTGTTTAGTTATACACTATAGTATTCAGCTGTCTATGGCTGGGGGCTGGAGAGGTGGCTCAGCAGTCTGGAATTGCTTATAGTTTCAGTTGCAGGGAATCTGAAGCTCTCTTCTGGCCTCCATAGGAACTTCAGAACACACATGGTGAACATATACATACACACGATATAAAAATAAACCTTAAAATTGTAAAAGCTGTCTACTGATATATATGTGTATATATATACATACATACACACATACATATAGTAATGTAATATAGTAATCTAATATAGAAAACAGATTTCCTTCTGTTGTAGTCACACTTTTGAAGATCACTGCTTTAGAGACATGACTTTGGTTTCATTCTTTCAAACACAAATTGAGTTGAGCATATTTGTAGAAGTATCTCAACTGAATACAAAGAAACCTTTTTCTTTGTGCTCTGGACCAACTCACAAATTACCACGTATAACCAGCCAGAGCTGTGCACTGAGACCCAGCCTCAGCCTTCTCTCAGACCACAAACCATGCCTGCACAGATGCTGCTTTAAGAGTTCACAGGTGCTGTCACGGGCCTCCCAGAACCGGGGAGCAGTACCTCTGCAGGTCCCAATCTGTCCCCTAAAAAGCTGTGTTGCTTCTGCCTTTCCAGGTGGTCATAGGCGACAAGGTAGTTCTGAACCCTGTCAACGCTGGCCAGCCTCTGCATGCCAGCAGCCACCAGCTGGTGGATAACCCAGGCTGCAACGAGGTAAGGACACTGGAGAAGCTGAAGTGCCGGGATATGGGTGAGGGTTGTGCCCCAGAAGCAGGCCTTGTGGGGATGTGTATGTGTGTGTGTGTGTGTGTGTGTGTGTGTGTGTGTGTGTGTACACATGTACTGCATGTGAGTTTAGCAGTAATTCAGGATTCTGCCAGTTCTTCAGGAGCCAAGGTCCACAGTTGGCTGGCATGAGGTTTTGTAGGTCTCTCTATGGTGGTGATAAACTTTGCATCACTGAAGAATCATTCTCTGATTGGTTAAGCCCGAAAATGCTACTTTCGCCAATTTTTTTTTCCTAGCTGGAGGAACACATTTTTTTTTTTTTCCCAATTTGACTCCCTAAGGAAGGTGTCTTACTGTAATTCTCAGGAGGTTACATTATAGGTTGTGCATGTGTAGCCTTGCTACAGTATCTTATTTTCAGCTGTATATCTGCCAGTCTCATGTGTCTTACTGGGCAGTTACAGACACAGGATCCTAAATCTCTTATGATAGGATGTCTGTCTCATGGAGTGGATGTGAGCTCTGGATTGTGAAAGATGTGAATTCATAGCTCACTCTGTGGTTCCCTGAGCTCTGGAACCGCATTTGAGTTACTTAATATCTCCGGGCATCAATTTCCAATCTGAAAGGAGGGTCCAGGTTCTTAGGGTGCTGCTGAGGGGGGACGTGAGGTGGTGCCTGGAAATAGTGGTTGTACTGATAAGGGCTCTTGCTGGTAATGATGACCATTGTTGCGATCAAATGTATACACTGGACTAATTCTTGCCTCAGTATCTCATTCCATTTTATAAATGCTTTATTTCATTTGGCCTTTTACATTTATGGCTATAGAACTAGAGAAAGAAACACAGTGTTCTACAGTGGGCAGGAGGAAACCAGCACTTCTGGTCGGATTTGGAGCTCGTGTAGTGAAGGCTACAAATGATCCATTTGTATCCAGCATTCCTTCCTCCCCACATGCCCTTTCAGGTTTTTTCTTCAGGATGTACTTTTGTCATCACCTCGACAAAGTACCTGAAAAAAGCGATTTAAAGTTTATTATGGCTAGCAGGCATGGTGGGGAAGACACAGGGATGGGCATGGACAGCTTGAACAGCAGGCTGTACATACCTCCGTAGAGCAGGAAGCAGAGAGAGAGAGAGAGGACAGGAAGCCAGGCCAGGCTCTCCACCTCAAGGCCTTCTGCTCTAGACACCAACTTCCTGCAGCCAGGCCCCTCCTCTTAAAGGTTCCAGATTCTTCCAGAATGGCTCCACCAGCCAGGGACCCTGCATTCAGACACACGAACACGCAGGGGACGTCATAGCGCTCTGAACTATATATAACCAGATGTTTGTACTGAAGCCTGGCTGGCCTTCCTGGCTACAGGGAGGAACTTTGGGACCGTGTGACATAGTTATTCTAGGAGCCCTGTGGAAAATTTAACTTTGATTTGCTTTCTAGGTCAATTCTGTCAACTGTAATACAAGTTGGAAAATAGTGCTTTTCATGAAATGGAGTGATAACAAGGATGACATTCTCAAAGGAGTAAGTGTGGCTCTCCCTGGCCCTCCTCAGAGCAGCAGGTCGGCTTTGTTCTCAAACCCTTTCCCCCTTCCTCCCACCTCGCGTTGACGGGCAGGGTGACGTGGTGAGGCTCTTCCATGCCGAGCAGGAGAAGTTCCTCACCTGCGACGAGCACAGGAAGAAGCAGCACGTCTTCCTGAGGACAACCGGCCGGCAGTCGGCCACGTCGGCCACCAGCTCCAAAGCCCTGTGGGAAGTAGAGGTAAGCCGTGGGCTGCGGAGGGAGACAGTGAGGCCGGAGAGCTGAGGGGGGCGACTGTGTGTGTGTGTGTGTGTGTGTGTGTGTGTGTGTGCATGTGTGTGTGAGATGGAGTTCAGGTCTACACCTCTCTGCAGCTGTGATTTCAAATCATACCAATTCATAAAAATCAGTAGACATGGCCAGGCAGGCCGGCACACCATGACGTACCAGACGGAGGTCGCATGGTCTTTTGGAGAAAGATTCTTTCCCCAAGTCACCAGAAATGTTTTTTCTTACTTTTCCCTTCCTCTTCTATTTTTTCTTCCCTTTCTTTTCTCTTGCTTGTTGTATATGTATATTCTCTGTATATGATGGGTAAGGTGGACTCATGAAATCTCAACAATATGGTTACCTAAACAAGACCTGAAGAAACACCACCAGCCGCTGACATGACTTTGTGGGTGAGGGCGGGGATTTCACATGACCCCACCCCTTGGTGAAGAGCTCCAGGCAATTAGTGGCTGCTGAGAGCTTATCCAATCCTAAGTGGGCAGCCCTAAGCATGTGTACCCACGAGCAACCCTGAATTAACCCAGCAGGTTAATAATAATAATAATAATGATAATACTAATAGACTTAGAAGAGGCCATGGGTTTGAGAAGAGTAGGGGGCAAGGGAGGAGTTAGGAGGAGGAGGGAAATTATGTAACTTCAATACTCATGAATGAAATTCTCAGGAAATAAAAAAGAAAGCACCAAGCATCCGGATGGAAGGCGTACTCAGCAGGAGGGCCTGGGGCCAGGAGGGATGTCCCTGTGCTCTGGAAGTTTCAGCAAGGGAGGAGGATCTGACAGGGTGAGGATTAAGGTTTCCTAAATGACAACGGCTGGTCCCAGTCCACTGCTCACAAACCAAAAGCAAAAGTCATGATTTGAGAAAGGGGGAGGCAGAGGGGAAAGGTGAGGATTGACAGTGAAGGAGAGGAGATTAGAGAGTCAGCCGGAGGGGTAAACAGAAGGTATTAGATACAGATACTAAACTGTCAAAGAACTTCAGAGATTGAACGGGTTAGCACCTGACTCGTATTTCCTAGATGATCTATATTTTGGAAAGGAGAGAAGTAGGGCAGTTTCTGTCACATAAGGGAAAGGCTTGGGACTGGAAAGAATATGACAGCCTTGGCACAACACTGAGTAATCTGCTTTTTGGAGCGACACAGGATGAACAGGGGAAAATGACCACACCGGGGACCAGCGCCTCAGATTGCACCTGCCAAGGCTGTGGGGCATTACCAATGCCCCTCCCAGGCAGGGAAAAGTCTGGAAGGGTGTTTTGAGCAACACCTTTGTTGCTCAGTCAGCATGCTGCTTACAGAAGCAGTGGTTCTCCCCTGAGGAATAGGCTCGGAGAACCAAGGAAGCCGCTGATAGGAGTGTTCGACCACAGTGACCCTGAGAGTGTGGAGGAGGGCACAGCTGTCCTCCCCAGAGTCTCCCGCTGAGTGCAGCGCATTTCTGTCTCGACTTGTTAACTTTATCCCTTCTCCTGCCTTCTGCCTTGGCAGAATATAGCAGAATGCCCAAGTCGTAAACACAGAATTGTGTGTTTCTTTACGTTCCACCCAGCTAAGATCCAGCATCTGGATCAAGAATAACAGCCCTTAAGTGGTCCCCGTGAGTACTTCCCGTTTTCTCCTGGATAGGTGACCAGCCTCTTCCTTGAATGGCACAGAACAGCCATCAGCCTAGGCAGCCTTCGTTTATCTACGTTGTTGTGTGCATCAGCAGTCCGTTTCTTCGTCTTGCCTCATGGTTTCGTATTGTCCATATCCTACACGGCCTGTGAACTTGCTGCTTGTTGATGACTTTTGAGTTGTTTCTAATTTGGAGCTGTTACACATAAAGCTTCAGGGACACTTGTGCTTAGACATAAGATCTCATGTGTTCACATGTGTAACAGTGGGATAACTGAAGCCTTTATGGGCTATAGGATTAACATTATAAGAAATTGCTGGCCCAAATCCAGG